>JAQFVV010000187.1:765096-1965096 GCA_028023455.1 Epiperipatus broadwayi
CCAAGTATACAACAATTAGTATACATCAATACATTCAAAAGCAAATTAGTGAATCTATTATAACAATATTTAAAGAAGGCAAAATACTCTCAAGTTAAACAAAAAAAATTATTTTACCAAAATAATTACAGAATTGTTGTTGAATTTCTTTTAAAATGATACTATTTCTGTATGGATCAATAAATTTTCTATGATTAAATATGAATTCATAGTTATTACTAAGTTAAGATGCATCATATATAAATAAAAAAAATATTTATCAATTTTTTCCAACATACCTAATTCCAGAAGAATTTCCTTGAGCTCTGCATTTTGATATGATAGCTAATAAAAAATCAAGACTTTTCCGGATATAACTAAAAGACAAAAAAGTAAAATCAGTGAATATTAATATTTTATATTTTGTGTTTAGAACACATTAATCAATTCACAATATATGACAAATCATTTAACAAATTATCACTAGATAATTTTCATTTTCAATTTAACTTTCTTACTTTTCCAATGGGAAAAGCCCCTAGGGTCAAATTACATAAGCAAAAGAAAACAAGACATACAAAATTTTGTATAGTGATATTTTTTGTAATGTATCTTTAGCTGAGCAAAACAAATGTGTTATGACATATCAGAAAAGACTATGAAAAGCTTTGATCTCCTCCTTCCAGATAATTCAAGCAGATCTATGTTTTCCTTTTCTCATAAAATTTTCAAAATAACATGTTTTTGAAATCATCTGTAAAATAATGCAAAAATTCTCTAAAGGAAAATGATGTAATTTAATTAAGTAATGGGGCCATCAAATGGGAAACATCTTGAAAGTTCTTTAAATAAAAGGAAAACTAGCTTATAATATGAATATGATACATTTTATGAATTTTTATTTAAATTATGTTAAAATTATAACATATATCTTTAAATATTTTTCATTTCATAAAATCAATAAATATAACTGTTTCTCAAGTAATTGCAGTAAATATTTTTTACAATGGCTACTTGTATAAGAACAATAAATTCTATATCTATACTATGTGTTCATATCTATGCTAAATGTAATTATATATTGTATTTGGTCCTATAACTTTTTTATTGTAAGCCATGAATACATATATATATTCTTTTGCAGTTTGTAACTAATAAGCATATTTTTACATATATAAATAACTTAAAGGCTCTGCTTATCGCTGGGCAACAGGACCTATATCCAGATTTAAAATTAACATTTTGATATTTTGACTAAAACATAATTGAATGGTTTATTGCTTGAAAGTTTCCAAAATTATAGAATGGACTATGATCCATGGATCTTGAGCACCAGAGTATGCCATTCTATTACGGCACAAATTCAGGCACTCCATTTCAGTGATTATTTTTTTCTATTATTGAGCTTTTACAGTGATATTCTATTTACCAAAAACTTTATTATAGACAAAGTATTTAAAATACTTAAAGTGATATGTCAAATCATCTTTTATAATCAAAATATTTTCACGTAATAGAAATTTAATGAAAAGAATAACATAATTTCTGTACTAGTCTGAAAACAATAAAAAACATTTGGATTGCTACAACCATCCATCTGAGAATAATCTGTATTTTCATTCTGTTTATTTATGTTCAGTGTAGCTTTCTATAAAGAATTATTACAACCTTTACAAATCTCAAGTCTTCACCAAATACATTCATAAATAAATAAATAAAATACATTTCACACATAAAACCAATCAAAATAAATATAGTAACAGTTATTTAGATGTGACATCAAATAAATCTAAATGAGAATAGTTTCACTTAAAATATAATGAGGATATTATTAATCCAATTATCTAAAAACAATCCCTGCAACTTTTTTCAATTGCAGAATAATATAATAAGACATAAGGAACGTTTTACAATAGCATTTACACTAAAAAAAGTGATATGTAACAAATTCTTTGGATCATTCTTTGATATTACAATAGCTAGCAGTCTATCTTTGAAAACTCCATAAATGAAATAAAAACCAATAAAAAATACTGGTCTTATTCTCATTTTAATAACATACTAGTAAGCACAACAGAAATATGGCTGCAAAGTTTATTATTGATTGTTAAAACAACAATGGGTTACTTATTGCTTTCATTATGGCTTCTGAAATTAGGAGCCAGATATAAGGACACTTATGGAATAATGAATAATCTTTAAAAGAATTTTAAGTAATTAATAATTAAGAATCCTATGGTACTGATGGCTAGTTTGCAAAATAAAAAATCCATTGGAAAACCAATATATTTTTTATTTTTGTAAACAGATGTAAGTTGAGTTTAATTATTAATCTATTATTTATCTCTTTATCTAACTTTAACAGTATACTATAGATCACAGCAATGTTTATTAAAAAAGATTGTAAATAAATATAAGCTTTTTATCCAAATTCTATTTGATAAATTATAAGCTTTTTATAAATTTTGCTATTAATTATTAATAAATGTTAAAACTTTTACATTACATTTTAAAGATGAAATAAATATATTTAAAACAAATCAGAATATCTTAACAACTAATCTAAATATATAGCAAGTTGTCACATTCCATAATATATATTTAGTATATAGAATAGCATGATTTAATAATCATCCAATTAGATTCCTGTAATTTGCTGTAATGCTTTTATTAGTATCACTCACTATTTGTAGATATGTACTTATACTAATTTTTTCACTTGACCCAAGATTTTAACAAGTATCATTCTTTTCATTATATTTGTAAGAGCATAAAAACGTTTTATTAATATTACAACAATTCTTTAATAACCTAAGATAAATATACATACTATATAAAATATATTTGTAAAGATGAATATTTATATATATATATTCTTATATATTCTGTATAAGGCATTAATGTTTATGCAGATTTATTTTTTGTGTGACATATACAATGAATAGCCATTATTCCTCTACAAGAGCTATTGGAGAGACCTTTTTCCTGCAATAGATTATCTTTTTATATGTATATAATTATAGTAAAACTTTGTTGTATCATTCTCATTTCTATCATTTCCCTGCATTATTCAATTATTATTTTTCTTTACACAATCAACACCATAGAAATGACAATTTTCTCTAGCTCAATCTCTTCCTCAAACTATCAGTTGAACATATAAAACATTGATGAATAAAGATCCTGATAATAGCATTTTTCTGCATTGACTTTTTTTTTAATTTTAAACAAATATTATTACTATACACAGACACATATATATTAAAATAAATTGCTCATTATTAAATGTTCTAGTAATTATATTTCATAAATTATAATTATATATAAAATAATCTTATAGTTTACCAAAAATGTTTATAATTTTATTGCTAATAACTTCCCTTCATATTTCTTTTATATATATATGCTCTCACGTGTAAAAAAAGAATATTATTCTCAAAAATATTTAATGAAATTTATTTGTATTTATAAGGTTTTTAATAAATGTGTTTTACTAGTTCTTACTTATGGTCTGAGACTTGGACACTTAAAGGAAGAGCAATAGAGACTTCAAACCACTCAAAGAAGTATGGAGAGATGCATGTTAGGAGTAATAAGAAGAGATTGAAAATACAATATATGGGTAAGAGAACAAACAGGTGTTACTGACTCCATTGAAAAAATTAAAAGACTGAAGTGGAGTTGGGCTGACATATTTCTAGAAGAGATGATAATAGATGGGCAATTGAAATCTTAAACTGGATTCCAAGAGATTGTAAAAGAACCAGAAAGAGACCACATGTGAAATGAATGGATGAAATAAGAGTGTGCAGGGTGATGTGGAGAAGAGAAGCTAAAGATCGGAGAAGATTGAACTTGGAAAGGCCTTCATCCTGCAGTGAATTGATAATGGTTGATGATGATGATTTGTATTTATCAAAACTCAATCTAATATCATTCTCAGAATAAAAATAAAAAATGTCCCATTCCAAATCTCTCTCTTTTTTTTTTTTGGCTCAAAATATGGCTTTGTGTTAATATGCATGCAACTATTTTCTAATCAAAACAGCCATTGTTACTAATGAGAGGAAGTAATTTTATTTCAATAAAGTTTTGAATTGACTCTAAGCAGACTAAACTCCATAATTTGAATTGAAATAAATCTTCTTTTTTTTTTGAAAAATTAAATAAAACAAATATTGCTACAAAAAAATGCAGCATTAAATTTAATTATTACACTCAGAGTAGATTCAACATATGATCAAGTAGAATGAGAGTGCAGGGTGTTGTAATTTTAAAAGTGCAAATTTTTACAATCAATTATTTGTTTTCAATATTAATAAATTCTTTCATCTTTTTATTTAATCTATTCAAAAATCATTAGTCTTTTTATATTAATGTATTCAAAACTCATTAGTAAATGTTTGTTTTCAATTTACTGATTTTATTGACATTATCATAATATAATGTGGCAAAAAATTGCACAACCTTTCTTTTAAAAACAAATCAATAAAAAAAGAGATTTGTTTATAGATAACAAAATGTACGCACATTGGTGCATACACAAAGAATATTTCTTATAATTATCTCAGTGTCAATTCTTTTGGTGTCATTGTTCTGATTTTGAATGACCTCGGAATAATTTGGATTATTTAGAAGACTACAAAGTTCAATTGCTTTTCAGAACTTCAGAAAGGAAAGTTACAAAAAATAGGAATTATTTTATTTTCATTGAAAATGACATAGCACAAACTATGGTTTTTTTCAAAAATAATAAGAAATTTGCAAATAAAAAAAACCCAAAAAGTACATTTTCATTAATTCGACTTTTTTTGTTGTTGTTTCATTTATAATTATCTTTATTGCGATTTTTTTTTTTTTTATTATGGTAAGTATGTATATATAGATTATTTTATATATTATGTGTACACATATTATGGTATATGGTTGTTGTATTGTCTAAAAACAGTAATAAGATTTAAAGATTATATGTGAGATAAAAATGTCATGATAATCTTTAGTTTAATAATATCTGAGTGGACAAAGTCAAGTTATGAGTGTAGTAAGTTTAACATTTAGAAATAATAGTATAATAATTATATATATTGTGGGAAGGGGATACATTTTATTAAAATCTTCATAAAAATTAATAATATCACTACTAGATCTAAAATAAAATTTTAAAATGTTATCAAAAAAAAATTTACTAATTTCCACCTGAAAAGTCGTGCAACTGGTTAAGATTCACTGAGATGGCAGTGGTTTGATAGAGCAACTTTCAACTTTTTAAACCATTATATTAATAGATACAAAATCTATAAAATAATAATAAAAAAAAATTGAAGGGTTTATTTCTCGAAAGTTAATAAGAAATATGAATACTGAAAAGTAATGGAATTGTAATACATTATTTATCTTGACTTTCAAAGTTTATCATTTTATTACTGTACTCAATCACAAAGGGCTGTATAAATAATAACAATTACTAAATAATTTCTTTTTAGAAAAACAAATTGAAATGTCTCTAAATAATAATAACATTATAGCAACTTAAAACATCTAGTTGAAATTTTATTATTTTAGAAATCTATATAAATAATGACACAGATCTATATAAGTCAAGGAATAATAAAGCTACCAAGACTGAATCTTGGAATGTGATATTGTTCTTTTTTATATAAGTAGAAAATAAGTAGATTTGTTTCAATGAGACTTTAAAATTAGATTAAATCATTTGCAGGAACATTAATGAATTATAGTCATATTCATTTTATCATTAAATGTCTAAATAATATTGGTCATACTATCTTCATATTTATTTTTGTTTTAACATTGCATTTAATTATACAACATAAAAAAATATATGCTTTTCACTATTTAATTTTTATGATATATAAAATTTTATTAACTTAATACAATATGTAATATTTTTATTTATGTATTTAAGGATTATTAAATAAGTGGAAAATTTAATAATAAAATTTTATAATTTGCAAAAATTGTGTAAAAAAAGTACATATTTTATTTTATACTCAGTGTGATACCAATGATTTTTTTTTTTTTTTAAGTCATAATAAGGCAAACTTTTTTAGATGTCCAAATATAAACAAAATAAAAATAACCATGAAATAGATTTTAAAATAAATATCTTTTTTTTTTTTTTAAAGATAAAATACAAATGCTAAAAAAAAAAAATAATAATAATAGAAACTAATATTCATGCAAAAAAATTTCGGCCAAGGGAATATTAAGTGATATCAATGCAAGATAATTAATTACCTTTTTATAAGTTAAAATACTATTAATAATTTATTTGTTTTTTCTTCATTGATTTGATTTTTATAAAAGAAAAAAGAAAAAAAGTAAGCATAATATTAATTAGATATTGAAATAAATTGAGACACTGCTGAATCTCACTGCACTCATTAAAATACCTATCCAACAACCAATCAGATGACATGATAGCCGTCTAAATGACAATCAAACCCATTCACACAACAAAGATTTTACAAGAAAAGGGCAGCCACCTTTCTCTCAACTTTTCTTTCTATATATCTAAGCCAGTCGCAAGTATTTGATTGGCTGTTGGATAGGTATTTTAACGAGTGCAGTGAGATTCAGCATTGCCTCAATTTATTTCAATTTTCAACTATCTGCGCTTCACAAATTAAAATATTACTAATTAGATATATATATACATGATAAGACAATTGAAAATATTCATTTTTATATAAAACTTACTCTTCATAACGGCTACTAAGAAGATTAGACTGTAATGCAAGCAATTCTAGGCAGGAACCCACAGATAAACATAAAGGTTCTTGTGTCAATCTAATAGAAGAACAAAAACAACTAGTTATATATACAAATATATGTTTTCAAATAAGGATAGACATTTTTTATTATTTAATACTCTAAATATTAAATGGTGAAAAGAAATATATACCTACTAACAGAAATATCTAAATCAAATATTAAGATGCACAATCAAAAAAAAAACAAAAACCTTTAGATAGATTAAAAATATAATAATAAAAATTTTTAAAAACAACTTAATTTAATATTTATATAAAGTGCTATATCAATGCCAATTTATTGATCAACTAAGCATAACTATTTATCGCTTAAAAAATTTACTTATGTATGCCAAAATTAAATCCACCATCTATTCAGATTCTAGCCAATCATGGTGCAATTTTGCAGAAAAAATGGAATACAAGTAAATAAAATATTCGTTTATATTTGTGTCAAATGAAAATGTTGCACAAACTAAAAAATTTCTTCTTCTTCTAACTGGTGTTATAATTATAAAAATTAATATGTTATAAACATTTATTTTATAAATATAATTATTACAGTCAGATTCAGTAGTACCCATCATCTTCAGTACCTTAAACTACAAAGCAATATCCAGAAATTTAAGCCAATAATAATAATTGTTTTGTCTATCAGAAGATAATATGAAATTCACGCATCAAAAGTGACTGAATCAACCTTAATTCTAGGATCTTTAGCTCTAGAATCCACTCCTCTATCACTGCATTAAAATGTACAAAGCATTTAAACTAGTGAAGATGGCAAAGATCTTGTGAATTGGCTATAGTGACAGTATTTATAAGAAATAATATCTATCATACTGATTAAAGTTTTCTAAATATAATAACAGTTTGGAAATATTACATCTTATTTGTATGTTTCCATAGAGTCTTTTAGTCAACAAAATTTAAAGATCAATATACGATAATAAATGATAAAAATATCATACATAACAACTATTATAGAAAATATATAATAATAATTATACATTAAAAGCCTTTTCCAGCAGGTGATTTTATGTCCACATCAAGTTTGAACATCTGTTTTAAACCATTAGCTATTATTGAACATACAGCATCATCTACTATTTTATAATACTAAGTTAATGGTTAAAATAGATGTTTAACATTTGATAAAGACATAAAATCATATGCCAAAAAAGACTTTTAATGTATAATTAATACATTTGCTATAGTAGCTGATATATATTTTTCTATTATCTAACTTATATATACAAAATCATAAGTGACAATTTTATGTAACAGAAATAGAAGCAAATGGTGCAGTTCAGTAAAAATCCCAGATGTAAATCTGTTAATAAAAAAAAAGAATAAAGTTGCATTTTATGAAATAGTTAATATGGACTTATTTAATACAGAAAAAATAAAATATGGATTTCTCCTTACAAACAAACAATATTTTACAATGAACATTTTTGGAAACTCTTTTTAAAAGATTCTAATACCTATGGTTATTTATAGTAAAAAAGCAATTAATAATTAATTATTTAATAGTAAACTTGCTCTGATCCAATTAATAAAATGTAGTGTGCATGTTAAATAAAAAATCAGAAAAAAGAATACGAATCATAAGTGACACATTAAATCAGGGTTATTTTAAATCCTACATATATGTGTTTAATGCCACTCTTTTCTAATTTTATCAAACTTTAATATAATTACTGTTGGAATTTCAAAAGTACCTTATATGTATTATATAAAAAGAAGTCTTAGAAATATTTTTCCATAAACTCAGCCAAAAAGATGGGATCAAACAGAGCAAATGTGTGGGTGCCAAAGACAACAGGCGAGAACATGCCTTCCTAATGTTTTTACCATTTTTATGAAAAAAAACAATGTAATGGACTTTTCTTATTTCTATTTTTAATAATGATAAATGATTGTTGGTTATCATTTACAAATGAATAATGCTATGAAAGAATCTTATTCAAGTCTCTAGTTCTTCACCAATCTGCTTCAGTTGTGTATCTTGTACAAATTAGATTGTCAATGTCCATTGTAAATTCAATCTTGGTCAAAAACAATCAGAGCAAAGATTTTGGATATATTTACTGTAAATCTTATTAGGATATCATAAAAAAAAAACCTCTACTTAATAATTGCCACAATATATTATTTAGTTGGAAAATGCTGATTTTATCCCCCAGATATTTCACAATCAGATCATCTATTCTTATTACTGGTTACTCATCTAGGCACTATCTAATTACTGGTATGATTCTGCATCAGGTAAATCAAAACTTAAGGGACAAAAAATTGAATCTCTAAAACTACCTCCTTCCTTAAATATCATGAAGATTACAAATGACAGACTTATGTTATAGCTAAAAACGTCTTCTATATAGTCTTAATGAATCAAATTAATTACAGACTTGAAAACTAAAGAGTCTTCTATTACTGTAGAGATATATATTTAACATTTTTATAATATTTATTAATTCAGAACTTTTTAATAAGCAATGAGCTTTACAATATTCAATGCAGTTAATTTAACCACCTTACTTTCTCCTTCATAAATAAATTGTATTTTTTCTTTTAATATCATAAATCATATGATTGAATAATATTGAATTTTTAAAAAAATAAATCCCTTAAAAATCCACTTTTTCTTTACACTTTCATAATGCTTTCATTCGATTATCTGAACGTTTTGACTATCTAACAATCTTCTTCAGAACAACAGTTGTAAGAAAATTACAAGGTAATCAAAACTATCGTATAACTGTGTAAAAAATATTGTGATAACTGCAAAAAATAAGTAAATTTTTTAAAGATTATAAGTAATTCAAAAAGAGTGAAAGAATACTGAAGATTCTGTTTTAAAATATTTTAAAAATTTTTAAGATCTATCTTCAGACTATTAAATACTTTCTCCACCAAGAGCAGAAGAATACTTGGCAAAAGAGGAAGCAGCAATCTAGTCATGAAAAGGAATTAATTATATTTCTAGAAACATTAAAATTTCAATTACAGAGTTGTTTGAATATTTTTATTAGAAGAATCCAATAGCTTATAAAAAGTTAATGAATCAAAGTCATTTTGAAGTATGTAATATGAAATAATTTTTTATCCAAAATGTGTATATTTTTATCATTTCCTGCAGTAGAATGTTGAGAATGAAAAGTTAATTTAAAGTTGTTTTATTATTTTCAACTGTTTAATATTATCCATAAGATTTAGTGGTATCATAATTAATATTTAATAATATCTGGCTATGCTATCACTTCTATAATGAGTTATTTTAAATTAAAACAACACAAACTTCATTAGTCATTTGACAAAATATATATCAGGAATGAATGCAAAGCCATATGCAGACAATTGAGTTTTCTCCATCAAAAAATAATGTCATTTCTTTCAAGTAGAATACAACAGGAAAAGTCTTTTTGATAAGATTCAAATAAAAGCAGCACTTTATAAATCTAAAAAAAATAAAATAAAACAATGGTATTAGCATCTCTGTAGGTACTATTTCAGGTGAAAATGTGGCAATATTTTGAGTTTAAACTCAAAAATGTAGTCCAAAAGACTATGATTACAAATTAATGTATTGCTAAACACTTATTTGTTTTTTAGTTTAAAAAAAATATTCAGGATATTCTTTCAGTTCATAACATTAGGCAATGATTTTATATAAATGGATTGTGGAAAATCAAAAATTTCAAGTTATAAATATGAATGAGAACATCCTTATTTCAAAAACTATCAAAATATGTATTATTAATAATTAAATTTGGTAGAATAAAAAAGTAAAGATCTGTTTACAATTATTGTCATTTATTAATGAAGTATAAAATCATTATTAGTGTTAATATGGAATATGCTCCACTAATTGTGATATGTATGTGTGTGGGTACACACACATACATATAAAGGAATAGTAAATAAATAAAAAATAGTTGTAGAATTAAACGACTTATCTTTTAAATGCAGAACTTAAAAAACAATTAAAAATTATATTCTAGAATCCAATATGTGTGCACTTAGAGAAATAACTACCTTATTTGATGAATAGCAATACTAGCCAATCATTTGTAGGAAGAAACCAATGAAAGAAGACATGCAAGTTGGAGGAGAAAAGGGGAAAGAGTTAACTACCAGCTCAACTGGACTAAAATTTGGGTACTGGACATCACTCCTTTCCCAGTAGCTACTAGAGTGGAGAGCTTGCCTCTGGACATGAGAAAGCAAGCTAGGGACTAAAGAGGTCGAAACAAACTTTATTATTATTTTGTATGCCTATGGGTTTATATGTATATAAAATGTAAAGTTGCTCTAATAATTATTGTCAGTTAATATAATAAATAATTGTGAGTTAAATTTATTAAATGCACTGAATTTAACCAAAATAGTGTTGAATTATTATTAGGTAAACTATTGAAAGTCAGTTAGGGAACAGTAAAGTTCCTCAATAAGAGTCCAGGCTGTAAGATTTAGTAAGGTGCAGACATAACAATTGGTGCAGTCACAATCGAAATGAATAACTAACAGATATAATAATTGACAGCCAACCAGTTTGATTCAAACTAAGAATCAAGGTTAATCAATTAGATTTTGTGCAGTGAGAGATTTGCTGAAATGCATTCTGCTATAGGAGTATTGACATCAGAGAGGCAAGTAACTGGCCCTTGTACATCCAGCACAGAGAAAAGTATCTCTTATAAATAAAAGCAAAGATGATAAGTTCAAAATAGTGACAGTATTATGCTTTGCTGGAAAAGGGATAAAAGAGATTTTGAACAGGCTTGCAGAGCCCCTGACTCCTGAAGAATGCTCTTATGATCAATTTAAAGAGCAAGCTGTCAAACTATTTCAACCCCCATTCTTCTAGACATGTCATCAGACTGCATTTCCATGACTGCTACCAGGATAAGGAGAAGGGTATTAAAGATTAGGATTGTTCTCTACAGAATCTTGCAAAGAATTGCTTCTACAGGACATTCCTACATGACATTTTCCTTGAACAATTTCTAAGGAAAATTAATAAAGGCAATGCCACCAATTTAGACCATAGTGAAGCCATAAAGCATAGCATAGTTTATAAACTCATGTTAGAGCAATCGCATAAGTTCACCAAGTTCAATAGTAACAAAAAAACAGCAAATAGAAGTCTGCAAAACATGTAAATCTGTAAAACATGAAGTTACAAATGAAAATGATTGAACTAATTACAGCAAAAAGCCATTTATTTATTTTTTTGCTGTGGTAAAAAGGACCACAAGGCCAGTAACTGCTTTCACGGTAGTGAGCAGTGTAAAATTTGCAAAAAAAGAGGGCAAATGGAAATAATGTGAAAGAAAAAAATTAATGTAACAAGTAATGCAATAACTAATTATAACCATACATTTCAGGATCAGGAAAAGCAGTTTACCAACATTAAAAAGATGTCCATACCTGATGACAATAAAATAATGCTGAATATTAGAATATATAATCAGCCTATATCCATGGAGGTTGACAATGGGAGTGGTATATTGCTGATATCAGTCCAAGATAAATATACCATACATCAAATTGTAAATAAATCCCTGTAACAACTAAAATGGACCTAAAAGTGTTAGATGTAGATGGTAATGTTATCAAAATTAAGGGCATAATTAAAGCCTCAATATATAGAATTGAGGGTAAAGTTGTGGAACTACCATTATATATAGTATTCACCCCCATCAACCCCCTAATTGGCCGTGAATGATTCAGAAAATTAGGAATTAAACTTACATTCATAAAAAAAGTCAAAAGTTAAAAAAATGGAAAATAAATTTCCTGGCTTGTTTAAGGAAACACCAGGGGTAATTAAAATGATGCCTGTATCATTAAAAGTAAGCACAGAGGTGCTATCTATAATCTATAAACCGCAATAAGTTTTGTTTGCCCAGAAAGAAAAAGTCAAGAAAGAAATCAACGACCTAGTTTAAAAAGAAGTTTCAGAACCCACTGAAAAATCTGAGTGGGCTATATGCCCTTGATAATTATAAATAAACCCAACAATCAAACTCGTCTGTGTAGCGATTACAGGATATCAGTAAATAAAGTGATTAGAAAAAATTTGTAACCTGTACCGAATGCTAGACAAATAATAGCATCACTTCAGAGATCAAAATTTTTTGCAAAAAATTAGATCTCAAATTTTTTTTTGCAAAATTAGATCTTAATACTGCCTTCCATCAGATATCTGTTATTGAGTAAGCAGCCAAAATGCTAACATTGACTGCACACATAAGGCTATATAAAGGTAAAACACTCCATTTGGGATAATATTGGTCTATAGTATTTTTCAATCAAAAATTGGAACCTTCCTCAAGACAGCAACTATTGAAAATGAACTTAGAAGTCACTTGTAGAAAGCCTACAAAGAAATAAATGAATTCGGAACTAAGCTGAGCACCCAAATGCATCTGGAAGATGAGTGAAATTAAATTTGGGTACATCATATCAAAAAATGGCATATCTCCGACCCCTGAAAAAGCTAAAGCCATAGTATGGGTGCCAAGACCTTCAAACATGAAGCAACTTCAAGATTTCTCAGACTAGTAAACTATTTTGAAATTTTTTTACAGGGGAACCCCATGTGGCCAGATCTTTATATAATCTGCTGAAAAAGAATCAGAAATGGAAATGGGAAGAAAAAGAAAAAGCATTCATGTGCACAAAATCACTGTTGACTTCAAAAAAATTTCTGGCACATTATAACAGCAATTCAGATGTTATTCTGATCACAGACACATCGGAAATTGTTGTCAGATGTCACCAAGCCCAGTTAGCAGAATGACCCATAGCTCATGCTTTGCACACCTTGTCCAAAGCAGAGAGAAATTACAGTCAGCCGGACAAGGAAGTCCTTGCAATATTATTCAGAGTAAAAAAATTTCATCAATATTTGTAAGATCATAAATTTACTATAGTAACCAACTAAACCCCTACTGGAAATTTTAGGAAATAAATAACTGCCTGACCATCTTAGTCCTTGTATATCACGATAACTTAACATATTGGCAGGCTTAAATGTAAAAAAGGAAAATAAATAGGGCATGCAGATGAGATATCACATATATCTGACCAGAGTGAATCAGATAAAAAAAGAAACTGAAAAATCAAAACAGTAGCAAAATTATAGCTCATTGGACAGAAGACCAATGGATCATAAAGCAAATCAGAGAGGACTGGCATAATGGATCATAAAACAAATCAGAGAGGACTGGCATAATCAATGCCCCAGCTTACTTCATAAGGAACTCTGGACTGCCCATGAACAGATATGTCTGTAAAGGATGCAACCTGAGAGGCAACCAAGTGCTAATATCAGTCTTAGGTAGACAGAAAATATTAAAGTTGCTGCACGAGGGTCATCCAGGCATAGTTGGGGCAAATATTAACGCTGACATTGAAAAATACATAAAGAAATGCAATAATTGTCAGTCATGCACTAAATTGCCTCTGTCCGATTTTGAAGAAGGGCTAAAAGCTGACAAGTCATGGCAATGAATTCACATAGAGCACTGTGGTCCATTTGAAGGACATCCGTTCTTTATTTTGATAGACTCATATTCAGCTTGGTCTGAATACAAAATAGTACGAAATACCAGTAGAGACAAAATACTGAACAGACTATACGAGATATTTGAACATCATGGGTTTCCCGAAACATTAGTTTCAGATAATGGAATATTGTTTCCATCACAGAAGTTGGGGAAAGATATGCAAGAATGGGGGGTAAAACACTTACTCACCCCCAATCAAATGAACTGGCCGAAAGAGCAGTACAAATTTTAAAATCATCTATAAGAAAAAAGGGTCAAACTAAAAAACAGAAAGCAGTTCCTACAGTTCTGCTACACCAACATTCAACTCCAGCTGCTAAATCTGAAAAATCACTGGCTGAAATTATACTTAGGAAGAAAGCTTTTCACAAAACTAGTAAGCATAGTACAGCCAGCAGATCAAAACAAGCAGCACAGTTGTTCATATAAATTTAAACAACAAGAAAGAGTGTGGATCATGAACAAAATAAATAATCATTGGATGCAGGGAGTTGTGATTCCGCATCATTCAAGACAAGTCATGACAGTGTGCATGTATGATGGAAAAATATTAACAAAGTATGTAAACCAACTGCAGAAAGATGAAAGCATGGACCTAATACCTGTGTTAGTCACAAGAGAGACTGACACAAAGATGCAAAAAGAAAATAAAAATGGAAACAAACAAGAGAAAACACAACAAATGAGGTGAAAATTATCCCTCAACAGCATGTTAAAAGACAAATTAAAACCTCAAAGTATTTCAGCAACTATATCTTACATTCAAAGATTAAAAACTAATCTCAGAACTAGGGGAAGAAATGATATGCATATGTGTGGGTACACATACATACATATAAATAAAAAATAATTCTAGAATTAAAAGATTTATCTCTTAAATGCAGAACTAAAAAATAATTAGAAATTATAAGATTAGAAAAAAGATTATAATTGTAGCGAAAAAGTAAAATTAGTGATAACGAGATAAAAATATAATAATTAAAGGAATGAGAGTTAGATAACAAAAATTTAAGTCTCATAAAAGTTAACAAAAGGTAAAACATTCTGGAATCCAATATGTGTGCATTTAGAGAAATAATTACCTATCTGATAAGCGGGAATACCAGCTAATCAGCTGTAGGAATAAAACAATGAAAGAAGATATGCAAATTGGAGGAGAAAAAGGAAAAGAATTAACTAGAATCTCAATTGGCAGATGGACTAAAATTTGGGTGCTGGATGTCTCCTCTTGCTCAGTAGCATCTAAAGTGGAGACTTTGAGTCCAGATGTGCGAAAACAAATTAATGTATTAAATCATTGTGAGTTAAATTTATTAAATGCACTGGATTTAACCAAAGTAGTGTTAAATCATTAAAGGTGTGGACATAACAGTTTGGTAAAATTTTATTCTATAATGGCATAAACTAATTCAATCAAAACTTAGAACAAGTTTTAAATCTGTAAAACTAAAAAAAAAAAAAATGTTCAAGAAAGATAATGATTTTTGATTTAAATTATATTCTTGTACTTTTTAATTTAAAAATGAATTTAAATTGAAAATTGTTTTTAGTATGTAGTAAAGAATTTATAAAAAAAAAAAGAAAAATATTTTAAGCACACAATAAGCTTGTTTAGCTACCAAACAGAAAAGCAATAGCTCCTGATTATTACAGTTGCAATTATTGAATGAGAACAGGTGCACTTAATTAGATAATTATGGTTTTAATGTTTGGTTTTATTGATGTCATAAGATGAAAAATTATTTAAATCAGGTTTAAAATCATTGATATTCTAGCACCTTAAACTTATATATCAAAATTTATGAAGACTTTGTTGTTAAAGAAAACCTGGTTCTACAACTTCGGATGATCCACACCATTTGATGGCGCTGTTTCTAGTCAAAAACAAATAGATATAATGTTACCGGGCTGATTTAGATTTTTTACATTTTTTTTATTATTTATTCAAAACCAACAGATATATCTTTGTTCTTTTATTTTTGTAAAACAATTTTTTTTTATTTGTAAACAAATAGATATGACCTTCGTTCTTTTTTTAAAAAAAAAAACATTTTTTTGGGGGGGATTTACATTCATTTTTATTTTTTGGGTAAAAACATTTCACTTTTTTTGTTAAATAATGCTTTCACCAGTTAATTTTTCGTTTATTTTGGATTTACATTTTTTATTTTAAGAAAAAGAACTTTTGATTTTATTTCTTATCTACACAAACAATAACATTTCACTCAAAACAGGTCCCATTATGTACATCAAACATTTGATGGTACTGACATGATTCACATTCCATTTCATATCTTTTACCTTGCCTTAATGTCATTACCCCACCACAAACACAGTTCTTCTCTGTGAGTAAAATATTTTTTGCTGGCTGAAGGAAGACCACTGCATCTGCTTCTGTATTAGGCAAATCTCCTTCTGCCATTTTACTTTTTCGATCTCACAAAGTTTGCACGAAGTTTGCCGAATCGCGATTTACACTCCTCATTTATTAAATTGGGCCAGTTAACAAGGAAAGTAGGGATGTTTGCGAAGTAGTTACAATTTGCCGTACCTCATACAAATTACACTATGTTTAACACTAAAAACTTTGGCTTGCATATTGCTATACTTTTCATTATTATAACTACAGCCACCCTCATATGATACGTTGTTGATTCTTTAATACTAACATCTATACAGACTGTCGTAACATGTTGATGGTAATGTTCACATGCTAGCGATGTTGGAGAAGTGTTGACTTCATCAACATCAAGTGTTTGAACAGTTTACAGGCCGTAAGATGTATGAGCGGCCTTGTAAATGGCATATTTCTGTTCTTTTGCATGGAAACAGCGCCATCAGGCAGTGTCGATCATCCGAAATTGTAGTACTGCTAGCCAAAAGTTTTTTACAACATTTACATAAAGATAAGATTATATTGTATCATCCTAATATGGAAAAATTTCAATATGCTGTGATTGCTTTCAAGATGAGCAGCTAATTTACTAGTATATCAGCTTCAATCAATCCAGACAAGATATAGTCTGCCTAACCTTACAAAATGCATCTCCAGTTATTTTGAATTTGCTGCCTCTCTTACGGTAAGAACTAATAGTCACACTATAAATATGAAGATGCAATAAAGTTAACACTATTATCTGAATAAGAAGCTACAAAAAAGATGAAAAAAGAATTCATCAGCATCAGAATGATTTATCATATTTGAACAGCCCATAATAATCTATCAAGACACCATCTAATTGAGTTCAAACATGTATACAAAAATTAAAAATTATATACAAAACTGAGAAGTGATAGTAGTATTCAAGAACTAAAATCTCCCTAGGTAAGAACATTTATATTTATTCATTAATTCTTTATGTTGTTCATTAATCTTTCTTAAATTTCAAATTGTTATAATTATTATTCTTTATGCGATTAATTATTTCATTATTTAATATACATATATTAACTTTAACACAAGAATAATTAGGTTATTTCATTTTTCTTTGTAAAATAAAAATGCTCATTTTTGTATTCAGTATTACCATTGTTTTATTAATATTTAACATTTGTTTTTAGGTTTTCTTTGTCCTCAATTCTATGTACTGTTCAAATTATATTATAGTATGTGAGGTATGCTATCATTAGGCTTAAGTTTTTTATTATTATTAATTGGTGTATGGTAATTAATTATCACCTTAGAAAAGCTAGTATTATGGGTAATAACTTAGATTCGAAATTGATTATGATAATCATGGCCCTATAATTTAGATTATAGGAGATATCCAACTGATATCATTAACCAATAAAATAAACCAACATCATTATCTTATTCTTAGAAAGACTTCTAGAGAGACAGTATCATTCATGGCTCAAATCAAGTTTGATTACATAAAAATACTCCTGTCAATCCATACTGTTGCAATATATATGTAAGAAAAAATAATTTTAATTATATAGATATTAACAATTAGAAGAATTATATTAATTAAATAGAAGAATTATATTAATCAAATAACTGTTTTAATAAACAAGATAATCCAATTATAGGATTTCTAAAAACAAGGAAATTAGATTATACTAAAAAAAAAAAGTAGAACTTTAACCAATCAGACATCAGAGAGAGAGAAGCATATATACAAATAGCAAGAGAAGATTAAATATCAGATAGGGAAAATAATTTGAAAGAAAACTCGGGTCAATAGTAAGTGGAGTAAATGAGCTAGATTCCTATCATAGCCTACTTTGATGAAATAGAATCAATCCCAATGGTATGAAATAAATTTAGGGTATTATTTTAAGAACCATCTTGACCTATATTATTATTTTCTGCAGACTTAAGAGCCAATCATTAATTATTAAAAACTTTTATTAACTACTGTAAATTTATTGCATTAATAATGATTGATTAAACATTGTCAACTTCAGATTAAGTACTTTATTCTAATAACCAGTTAAAATAAATTAAAATTATTGCATGTCTAAACTGGAAGACTTAAAAGACAGACATAACAGATATCTATCAATAAAAAAACAATAATTAATTAACTTCCCTCAATTTCCAATTAATGATGACTAATTAACACATAAAATGTCTCTTGAATAATAATAAAAAAAAAAACATAAAAACATAAAAAAATGTTAATTCATTTTCCAAAAATATCTGAAAAATACATTTTTTATGCCTTTTATAATAAAAAAGAATTACAGTCAAATATCAGCCTTTCACGCTAATTGTGCATACGCTTTGCGAGTGTTAATAATAAATGAATACTTTCTCACCAATACAAGATATAGTATTTATGCAGGAATAAAAGGAATCCTCTTATTCCTACAACCGCTTATATATGAGCAAATCTGAAGTACTGGCAAAGAAAGCGTGACAATGGAACAGTCACTTTAAATTATTATATATGCTGTCTGAATGAATGATGTCAGTGAAATTATCTAGAATTTACTAAACGTCATTCCAACTGAAACTTAATAATATGTAAATAAGCATTTATTTTATATAGCGTATGTAAACAATTGTATTACAGTCAAATATCAGCCTTTCATGCTAATTGTGCATAGTAAATTCTAGATAATTTCACCAACGTCATTCATTCAGACAACATATATAGTAATTTAAAGTGACTGTTCCATTGTCATGCTTTCTTTGCCAGTACTTCAGATTTGCTCATATATAAGCGTTTGGGTTGTAGGAATAAGAAGATTCCTTTTATTCCTGCATAAATACTATATCTTGTATTGGTGAGAAAGTATTCATTTATTATTAACACTCGCAAAGCGTATGCACAATTAGTGTGAAAGGCTGATATTTGACTGTAATACAATTGTTTACATACGTTATATAAAATAAATGCTTATTTACATATTATTAAGTTTCAGTTGGAATGACGTTTAGTAAATTCTAGATAATTTCACCGATGTCATTCATTCAGACAACATATATAGTAATTTAAAGAGACTGTTCCATTGTCAGGCTTTCTTTGCCAGTACTTCAGATTTGCTCATATATAAGCATTTGAGTTGTAGGAATAAGAGGATTCCTTTTATTCCTGCATAAATACTATATCTTGTATTGGTGAGAAAGTATTCATTTATTATTAACACTCGCAAAGCGTATGCACAATTAGCGTGAAAGGCTGATATTTGACTGTAATACAATTGTTTACATATGCTATATAAAATAAATGCTTATTTAAATGAAAAAGAATGTAAATAGTGAAAGCTATTTAAAAAGTTTTTTTTTTTTTTTTTGAAAAAAAAAAAATCTACATTACTAAATTTATAATCTTCATTAATTTTAATTAATATATTTTCCTAATATTCTTCTTTATCTTTCCCACTCTTAAACTTCTTGAATTCCAACTCGTTCATTCCTCTCACTACAACTTCCATAATTTTCTCATTTTCTTTTCATCAGTGAATAAATTATTTGTGAAAAATAAGAATGGCAAATAAATTCCTTAAATATATATATATTTAACAGAATATTTACAATTATTAATAAAATATATATTTAAAAAAAAATCAATGCAAATTACATTTATCTTTTACATATTTACTAAAAAAGATTTAAAATAAAGTAATGAATATGACTTCAATCTAAATTTTAATAGAGAGGATTACTTTATAAAATTTCTATATTGACAGCAATAAATATTTTTTTATTTTTCAACATGGTATAAACAGTTTGGTATAAAACACTTAAATTCAAAATTTAATATTTACCTAGTAGTTAAAATAGGGAGAAGATCAATAGTATTTGATGGGTCACTAATTCGTAGGATATATGAAACCAATGATTCAGGATTCTGCTGCCATGTGACTTTAGCTGCTCTGAGCCGAAGAAGACGGGTTGAAAGTATGGTGGTCATAGTATCATGACTGGATAAAATCTATTTATCAAAAATTAAACAATATTTTTAATAAAAATCTTATAACTTTTATTAAAAAATTTTTAAAAAAACAATAATAATTCTAATGCCAGCATAAATATATAAAGTGCCTAAATTTCTATCAAATTTAAAATTACATTATCCACATGAAGAAAGGTTTAGATGTCTAGACAATAGAGTATTATAACCAACTGATAACATATGATCATGTACTGGCATTTATTAGTTGTCTGCAGAATATTTACTAAAGTGATCACTGACAAGCTATTATAAACACATTTATTGTTTATTTTACATATCATATACATTATAACTATATATATACACACACACATATACATATATACATAATTCAGCTATGTAGTTAAAATTTTTTGCTATATTTTATGACATTTGATTTATATGTATAACAAAAAAAAAAGTATAAACTTTTATTGCTGCAATGCATTAAAGTGTTTTCGTTGCATGATCATATTTACCATAGTAGAATCATCATATTTCTAATAGTATTAAAATAATGGAAATTTTATAAATTTATAATGTTTTACAATTAATATTTGAAATACAGGCACCTGGAGCTTGATTTTAAATATAGGGAATTTGAACACAGACCTTCAAGCACCCTTCAACTATCCACACTATCTCAGACCACTGATACACGAGACCACACACATGTAGAAAAGATAGTTGGCCCAGATTACCATTTCCCACACATATATTAAGATAGCAAAAATTCATACTTTAATGGGACAGGCTAGACATGAGAGATCAAGTGACTTGAGGCCATCATGGGCATAACAATAATATTAGCATCAGGGATTTGGGCTTTCCATCATCAGATTTTCAATGGTATGGATGGTTGCAGAGTTGGAGTAGATTGAAGTCTATCATTAAAGTATGAAAATTTGCTATCTTACTATAAACTGATCACTGATTATATATATGTGTGGGAGATGATAATTTGGACCAACTGATATCATAAAATATACATATTGGTGATTATTTATCTTTTCTACATGTGTATCAGTGGTATGAGATAGGGTGGATAGTTGAAGAGTACTTGAAAGTCTGTGTTCAAATCGCCTATATTTAATGTTACAATTAATAAAATTCCTTCTGCTGCTAAAGAATGCAAGAAAAATTTTTTTAATTATTTTTTTGAATAGTTTAAGTTGAAAAATTAAATTTGAATGATACAATTCAGAACTTTGGTTTGCTGTTAATGATTTATATTTATTCTTTTTTTCATACAGTTAAATTGATTCAGTTTAATTGTATGAAACACAATATACTCTCAATGATTTAATGCATTTAGAATATTTTGAAAACTTTATATAAACTTTGTGAATGGCAAATATTTTTTGCATAAGTATTAATTCATCAGATTTTAATTTTAATCAAAACAAATATTTTCAAAAAAAGTAAAATAAAAGAAATCTAATCAAAGAAAAAATAATCTATAAAATTTATGATTTTCAATTTAGAAAATACACTGCAGTAAAACATAAAAAGATATGTGTAAAACTATAAAAATACTTAATACATCACAAACTTACAAATTTTAGAATTACAATAGAGAATATTATAAAAATATTATTAATAATAGCAAGACAAAATGAAATAATTCAATATAATATAATGAATTAAAATATATTATCTGTGGGGTTTTTTTGGGTTTTCTGCAGAAATAAAATTTTCTACAAAATATCTATAAATATAAATAATAATATTCTTGTATGATCTGAATCAACGAAAAGTTACAGTTAAAGATTTTTTATGTCATTTTTTTTTTTTTACATCAAAATATAAAATATTGAACTGTTTTTTTTTTCAAGAATTTACAAATGTGGAATATGATAGAAAAGAGATTCTAAATAGTAACAATAAAAAGATAAAGGAAAATTTTAGGCTTAGCACCTATAAAAGTACGGTACCTTCCTCACCTGATGTAAAAGCCACATTGTGCTTTCAAACTCAATACATTAACAATCATCTGACCAACCCAGATTAATCTGTAATTTATCTACTAGTTAATAATAACTAGATACCTATTTTAAAAAAAGAAAATTAAGCTTGCTGGTAATCTGAAAAAAGCTTCTAAGAAAGGATGCACCAGCCAATGTCATGAGGTCCTTCAAAAAATAGGTAGTATATGTTATTTAAAAACAGAAATTACCATAAAATATATCTCAGTAGATTAATTAATTTAGTTCAATTTTATATTCATTCCTTGTGCTACTAAAGAATATAGTATAATTATGCAATAACAAAAATAATATGAATGATCACAAAAATATATAAAAATTACTGTATATATAAGTATCCTTATAATGATACTACTGTATGGAGAGTTTTGCCTGTTATGTAAGCAGTAAGTAACCTTTATTAATATTTATTCATTAGATATGCCATATTCAAAATATTTCTATAATTTCATTTTTCACATATCTAAATAATTATTCCATCAATCTATCAATAAAACAATCCAGCACATATTGCTTAGCAGTGACCAGAAAAAGATGATCATGCCTTAAACTAGCTTGACAAAGATATATAAAGACAAAGTATAGTTAAACAACTTAAAATTCCTAATTAAACAGTCTAAATTTTAAATTATAAAAGAAATAGACAATAATTTCTTTTAACACTTTTTATACATTTTTTTTTTTTTTTATCATTGCTAAGCAATTAAAATTAAATTATGTAATTATACTGAATTTTTTTATCAATATACAATGAGATAATTCTTTGTATATTTTCTCCAGTTAAAGTGTGTGATAAACATTTATATATTTACCATATACATATAATAGAAATGAAAAAAAAAAAAACAGGTTTTTCATGAACCATCAGTATAAATGCATAAACCAATTTTCTTTAGTCAGAAAACACTCAAAAATAAAAGTGGTCTATTTATTCTATAGCTCATATTTTAGTGAGACTGTTTTTTCTGCTAAATACTGAGATTAAGAGTAAAAATCAAACTCAAGCTAATTTGAACTTATAACTAATCAAACAAAAATAAAAGACAAAATCTCATTTTTAACAATCTTTATGATTAATCAATAGCAGTCAATTAATTGTAAATACTAAATAAGGATATCCAGTATTTTCACAAAAACTCTGAGAATAAACAAACCATTTTATTTTTAGAGATTTTCTAACAAAGGAAGCGGGTATATGCATTTATACTATCAACACATGAAAAACTTATCTGTTTTCATTTTTATTATGTATATGTTTAACACTATTTACTTAATATATACTGTGTGTATATATAAATGGCATTATCCAAGTTCATCTGTGTATGATATATTGTACTAATATATCAATATTTGGATGGGTCACACTATCCATCAATTTGGCTATGAATATTATAAAAATGGTTGTAGAGGCACTGTAAACATTGATGTATTGTTGCATTGGTATTAAAAGAGATAAATATAATAATGCAATAAGAAACACTCATCATGATCAGCACTCTTATTTCATACTATAGATACGAGTCATAATATTGATTTCTCTAATACCAGAATCCTACCCAGATGTGATACTCTCCGCCAATTTAAGATCAAAGAAGACATTGAGATACTTAAACATGATGATATGTGTAAACTTCCTTCTATTTGGAAGAATTTTTTTAAACACCCATTAATCTGAATATTTTCTGATTTTTATTATTTTATTTTTTAAAATTTTCTAAACCTGTTTCTATTAGTAGAGTTTTCAATATTGCTATATATTGATGTTTGCAGTTCCCTCTTCCATCATTTTTATAATATTCATTGCCCAGTTGATGGCTGGTGTGTTCCAGATAAAACATCAATATATTAGTATAATATAGCATATATGAATAAATCTGGATAATATATCATTTATATTTATAGCCATGAAGATTCTCATTTTAAAAAATATATATATAACAAATTTAAAATATCATCTACATGCTTTTTCTTTTCAAAAATAGTATATAACTTTCAATAAATATAAATCAATACATTAAACTTCTTTTCAAATCTTGTTTTTATATAACTATTATAAAAATATAATCAACCACCAACGTTCCAATTATTCTACAATATAGTCTTTATTATATACAATATAGTCTTTATCAAAGGATTGAGTTGCCTTGATAAAGACTATTGTAAAATAATCAAAATGTTGGTGGTTAGTTTGATTTATTGATTTATATATACATTGAAATGGGTCTGCCGAAGTTGCACATTTATTGCAACTTTTAATATTTTGTAACCAACTTTTGCAACTTTGTGACTGCAGTGACAGACCGGCTCTTCAAGCAGAGGAGTAGAATACTATTGCTATATTAACCATCAATGGTAAATATGGCCAGATTGAGGTTATACAAACCACAGCCTATGATCACATTTCCAGGCCATAGCACTCCTCGATTGCTAGATCAACACCCTATACAAAACATTTTATTTATTTTGAAGTTCAAACTCAAATGCCAGCCAACCATATGTTATATAGGTGGCATGCTTCAGATGATAGGCACACAATTCAGCACTTGACATATCTCAGACCAGCTCATACTCTGTATCAGGATCCAGCACATTTAACTTAACACATATAACATTTACAATTTGAAATTAATGATGACACAGTGACAAGAATGAGAATAGACTAAATAATATTTAAGCAAACAATATTTATTCAAGCACACACATATCTAATATAATATAACAATATTTTTTACATAAAGAAATAGCAGGCTAAATTTTATAATAGTCCTTCATTAATTAAAGTTCATTTAAAATAAATATAAAGTATCTATAGACAAGTATTGAAATATTTTTATCTAGGTTTTCATGATTGTCAGTTTCCAGCCAGTTGGCTTTTTGGTCTCGATGGTTTCAGGGCTTATTTTTCATTCTTTGTCTTGACAATAGGAGAGTTTGTGGCAACATCTATTTCATCATTTTGGCATCAGTTTCCAGTGAGAGTTCAGGTGGGACAGTCAATTTTGGGAGGACTTTTGGGCCTGAAGCCCAGTCAAACACTTCTAACAGACTAGCACTGCATGTTGCTAGATCTGCGGTTTCTGCAGTAATATTTTCTGCAGCAGTAATGAATGGTTTTATTTGTTCTTAGATTTCTGAATCTGTGGAGCAATGAATAACATAATAAATCAATCACAAAAATAAAGACCAAAATGATTCATAGACTCAGGAGTGGAATCATCTAACAGATTGAAGATCAGACTAATTCAATCACAAAATGAAGACAGAAACTGAAGAACAATAGCCAAGTTATCCTTTTATATCTTAATTCTCCCATTTTAATCATAATTTGAATGTTTTTTTAATTAATTTTTACATTTTGTTTTATCTAACTGACTTTTACATTTGCTTTAATCTAATCTTTGCTGTCAAGATTAATCTACTATCTCTTTGCATTTACAGAATAGATAGTTTACATAGATTATTATTAGTTTTACCTTTTCTTTATCAGCCAGTAATCTTTTAAAGTAATTACATTTTTGAAAGTTTTTCTTTTACACTAATTTTAATTCTGATTTTTTTTTCATATTTACTTATTTTTATACATTTTACTCTTTCTAATTTCTTTTTTTTAAAAAGAAATTTTAAATCTTTTTTCTATTTTAAATTTCCCCCCACCTGCTTTCTATACTAATGCTTTATTCTATTTTTGAAAGAACAAATAATATAACGCAATCTTTTTTTTATTTTTAAAACTACATTTTTAAACTGCTCCTTAATTAATTATAACTGTTTGACTATTCTCATTTGTTTGATTTTCCTTTTTTTTAATAAATCTGATCATATATTTTTAAATATTTGAAATATGTAACACAGATATATATAAGTTTTATAACACATATCTCGTTACCATTACAATACAAATGTATAACTCATACATTTTACAAATATTAAGTGTACAGTATTTTTAATTGATATACGAGTTAATTTAAAAATTAATGATAAAATCATATTTGAAATTTAAAGTATTTTAATGGATAATCTTTAAATTGTATCTAATTTACAATTTTTTAATAAGCTTGCTTGCATTCTATCATTTTTACATATCTATTATTTGCTTTCTTGAATTCTGTATATGACATTGTTAGTTATTATGTTTATTTTTTTATTATTATTATAAACTAAGTTCAGTTTATTTGAATAAATCAAAATATCTTTAAAGTAAATATATATATAAAAAAATTTTTTTTTTAAAATTCTTTAATACAAAGTATAAAACTCTCTAATCAATTATGCTCAGTCTCTAACATATCCCTTATATAGATAGGTGGTTTTGGAACTTTAAAGCAAAATTCCTCAAAACTACTTATCTCTGTGGAAATATTATAAGAATTTGATCCAAATAACACATATATATTCATTAATCATGCACTGATATAGAAGTATAATTTTATATTTTGCTTTTAACTCCTTAATGCTTACTTTTCATTTTTGATTAGCATTTTTTAAGTTTATTTAATATTGTACTTTTAAAATTTGTTTAATAGCACTTTGTTTGACATTTAGATCAAAATTGTTAAATAAAAAAAAGTGATAATTTAATTACTGTTATTATAAAAAATATATACTTAAATATATATATACCCCCATTCGAATGTATTGATATCACAATTCAATCTTATTCCCATCATTTAGGAGACTCGTGGTATAATGATTAACACATTTTCAGTCACATCCATGGTTTGGCAGTGACTCCAAGCTAAGTAAAACTTGGAAAATTTTTCAGATCAGAAGCAGGATTAGTATTCTTCTTTCAGATAGTTGGTCCATATACAACCCCCAGCTAAATATCTTTTTATTGTTTGGTAAATACCTATCTAATTATTATCAGCTATAGAATGAAGAAGGCCTTAGATTAGTCTGGATAGTGAGATGACTACCACTGTACTAATTGGAAAAACAAAAATATGATTGTGCTAACAATTACACTGTAACAATTTTTATATATTTAACCAATTATTGTAAATTATTCCATTTGGTTTTTGCTGTAGGCTATGCATTTAAAAAAGTTTCTTGAAATAAATTTTTATTTATAAACTGAAAGTAGAAATTGCCAGTTTTATACTTGCTCAATAGAATAAAAATTTCAGGTTTTTAAGAAGTTTATATTTAATATTAAAGTGTTTTATGAATCTGTAAATACCAGCTCTGTTAATAGAAGATTGAGAAAATACCGCAGTAACCATCTTGGAAAAATCTCTAAACTTCATTCAAATATAAATTCTAAAGTTAAAACTTTCCAATATTCAAGTCAAAAGAATTAAAAAAAAACAAAAACAATATTTTATTATCACTGAAGTTACAAAAGTCACATTAGTCTGTAAATCCAATAATTAGTTTGAGGGTATTGACCAACTTTCTGGACTACAAATGTTGACCAGTATTCTTTATTATTATAGGACTATTTTTAAAACATCTTATTCAGAAATTATTGATTAACATTCTGAATTAATATAAAATTTTATAAAATTAATTAGAATTATATTTTCTAATAAAGAAAAAAGTTTAACTAATAGTACTGAGGACTAAAAAAAAAAACAGTAATAATTAGTAGTCAATCATCTTAGATTAAGTATACTCCTTCTCCGCAGATTAATCATCTTTATTTACTATTAATTTATATTTTTATGCAAATAGAAATGCATATTGATAAAAAATATATAAAAAACAATAAATTTAAAAGAAATTATTTTTTTGGTCAGAAAAAAAGTTTTAGAAAATCAAAATAATATTTACCTCATCTGCCTGCTGTAAATCATATTCAGTAGTTTGATCCATCATAGATCTTCTTATTTGTGGACTGTGGGTAGGTGAATAATTTAACATCTTAGATTTTCTTTTTGCATTGACAAGTTTCCACAGGTTTTTAACTTTTGGTGCCAAAGGATTTGCATTTACTGCAGGTGATGATTTAAGCAACTTAGAAGATAGTTTCTTTGGTGATAATAGTTTCTTTGGTGATAATTTAAATACAACCTTTAAATATTTATATATGTATTAATAAACTAATAATGTTGTTATTAAAATATCAAAGAGCCTTTAACACATATTGTATTTACAAATGTTAATTCTATAGTTGATTAATATATAGTATATATAAATAAAACTGTCTTTGACAATGTATGTAGAATGAAATCAAAGCTATCATATAAATCACTATTCATTTGAAAAATTAGTGAAAACTTATGAAATGATTTAGGTTCCACAAATAAAAAATGCCCCTGTCTGATGCTCTAAATCAGTGGACTTCAACCTTTTCACACCTGTGGACCGGCAAAAATAAGGATAAGGTTTCGCAGACTGGCAAAAATAAGGATATGGTTTCGCGGATCGGCAGAAGTCTATAGATAAATTTTCTTAAAGATGTAAACTGTTTAGATGAGTGTAATTGTTATAACTGACCAAAACAACACACTTGTTACTGTGTATAGTAATGGAGTTGTTTACATTCACATGCTAAACACTCTTTCTCGAGTTGCGCAGTTATACTTCTACAGAAAACTGTACAATAACAATCATTCTCATTAATGTGCCTGCATTGCTGCATTCATTATTTCATTGTTAAAACATGCAAGAATAAAATGTTATTCACCTGAATGTTGGGAAATATCACAGCTAGTATAATTACATGACAATGATTATGATAAATGTAATATCTGTATTTAATATTAAATATACAAGATGAAGTTATATATATGGAATTTATATAATAAAAAACTTTTTTTTTTTAATTTTGAATTTTTTTAGAAAAATAATAAAAAATTTGGTGCTTGTATTATAGATAAAGACGCCGTTGGATGGCGTCGTTTTCACGCTAAAACTATAAAATATGAACATTCACGGGCCGTTGATTTTAATAATTTTTCTGTGCTTTTTTGTAATGCGAAAATAAAAACAAAACAAAATCGTCTTTTTTAAATATTATTTTTTATTAACGTATACAATTTAAATGATAATAATAAATGTAAAATAAAATCAACAAATTACAATTTGATTCGTGTTTTTTATATCGTATACTTTTTAAATTGTGTTACGGCATTTTTTTATCAATTTTCTATCGGATATTTTTTTACTTGTGTTACGACTTTTTTTGTTGTTGTTTAACTAAAAAATAATAATCGTAATAAAAGTAAAAGTTGTTATGGTTAGATTTAGGGTTAGTTTAGGGTTAGGTTTAGGGTTAGTTTTAGGGTTAGTTTAGGGTTAGGTTTAGGGTTAGTTTTAGGTTTAGGGTTAGTATTAGGGTTAGTTTTAGGGTTAGTTTAGGGTTAGGTTTAGGGTTAGTTTTAGGGTTAGGGTTAGTTTTAGGGTTAGTGTTCTGTTGGTTTGTAATGCTAAAATAAAAAAATTCAAATTTGTAAGCGTACTCAGACAGAAAAAAGCTCAAACTTTTTTAAACAACAACAAACACATACAAATGTCTTCTTTACTTATTAAACATGTTTATAATATTTGCTTTTTATTAAATTTACAAAAAAACCTGTATATTTGGACTTTTCTTACTGGATATTTTTTTCGTACCGCTCTTTTTTACTTCAAAAATATACAGACGGTAGAATCTTCTTTGTCTTGTGGAATGTTACTAACAGTACATTACTTGACACGTTACCTAATTGCAACTCAATATAAACATAGATATTTAACATTTACCCAAATAAAAGTTCAATACAGTACATTGTAAAAAGTCTTATAATTATTGTTTTAAAACATCTGAACATTTCAATAGTTTAAAATAAATAAAAAATCCAATGAAAACAACATTTCAATACAATTCAAATACAAACTCTCTCATCAACCCGTAATTATTTTATAAACTGTGCGAATTCGGAGAATGTAATTGCTGCTTAGCGACATACATGCTGTACTGCGACGCGACATAGCGGCCTGCATTCTGTAGCACAACAAAAAAGTTGTATTATAGAAAACGCGGGTTCGAACATGTCAGCCACGGAAACAGCATTTTAATGTGTTTTGGCGCGAAAATCACGCCATAGAACGGCGTCTTTAGCTATTTTATCCCCTCCCCTATAAACATCTGTCATAACTAGAAAAACAAATTAATTTACGTATGATTGATTAAATTTTGTTTTCGTTCTGTTTCTTTTTTTTTTAATTGGGTAAAATTGAGATGAAAAAATAAATAAAAATTGTTTATATTAATTAAAAGTTTAAGATCTTATTATTTTGTTATTTCAAACTTTCCTACCAATCTAGCATGGACCAGCAGAAAACTTCTGTGGACGAGCGCCGGTCCGCAGACCCAGGGTTGAAGACCACTGCCCTAAATAATCTTAAGATTGGAAAGTTAACAAACACACAGAGACCTTATTATACATTACAATCGGAAGTGTAATATAGTTGCATAATCATAAATAAATATCATACATATTTATGTACCAACAATTTCTGCACATATTTCAAATTTTCATTGTTTGATTTCTAAGACATCTGATGAATCTAAAGTTTGATTGAGGAAATCTAGATCATGTGAGAATCATTTGAGAAACCTTTCAGATGCATGATATTTACACATATTCACAAGTATATATATATATGTGCATGTACAAAAATATATAACAAAGAATTAATAATGACATAAAACCTATCAATTAAATGATATGTAAAGTTATAGAAAAAAATAAAATTTTCAAAAATATATAAAAACATCCTAATATTGAAAACAAGGCTGTTTTAGCATAAGAAAAACATTATTACTAAAAAGACAAATGATGTCAAGAAATGTGTGAAAAAATACTATAAAAACTTATATGGTAATATGGAATCAGACAACAAAGGAGTGTCTACAATTATATCTTTCAAAGTGCAAATATAAATAAATCTATAAAGAATAAAAACAGCCTAAGAACTGATAGAATATTTTATCAGTTTTCACTTCCTATTTGGCATAGGGTATCTTATACACTCAACAAATAGTTGTTTTTATTCTTTTTATTAATGTTTTTTATTTACTTTTGTCCTATAATTTGACTGTCTAGGAATTTTTTTCAAGACAATGAGTGATAATATATTATTTTAATGTTTTTTATGAAAAACAACTTTGTCTTTAAATAAATATTATCAAGTTTTTAAGTCATTAACATGCACATAAATTTACCCATATTCACTTATTACTAATTTATACACATTATCTATACTATTTTCCAATTTATGTTTTAAATTTTTTTCCTTTAAATTTGTTTATTATAATCAATTATTATAGTATACATATTTATATAAAAGCACATATATGTCTCTGGGTGTATATATATTGTAAATAAAATAAAATTTCCATTTTCAATCACTTAAAACTGTTTAAATTTAATTTAAATGTTTTTCAGTTGAAAAAGGTTAAAAATTTAACTGAAAGTATTGTTGCAGCTTATTATAATTATTTATAAAATGTATTATCACTGTTATACTTTATTATTTTCATTACAATTTTATTACAGTTATTTAATAATAAACATTTTCTTTTATTTACATATATATATATGTTACTATATAAAATTAAATAGAAAATCATATAACATTAAAATACTAGTAAAATAACAAACTTATATTAAAATTCTATCATAAAAGAACTTTAATATAAGTTTGTTACTTTACTAATAATTTAATGTTAGATAATATTTCTATTTTAGTTATTATTACTAGTAGGCAATAAGCAGTATTTAAGTTATCAACAAATAATTCTTAACAAAAGAGCTATTATAGCTTAATGAGAACACTTTTAGTCTCAGGGTTTCTGAATTAGTAGTAATTGATAATTTCTTAGCAACATCAATAGCTGATAGTTATCTCTGTTTATATGGATATAATCTCTTCATTTCTATTATTTATTATAACCATCCATGAAAATATTTAATTCAATTTATATAACAAATATATATATATAATGCTATTGAATTTTAAGTATTCACCTACATTTGTATTTGATTATATACATATATTCATTATTATTACAAAAATTTTACTTTCAATTTATCTCCATACATATACATAAATGGGAAGAAATATTTATTAATATCATCATTACAAATACAAGAGTAAGTTAATTATTTTTGAATTTATTAGTATAAAAAATAGGTATATTACCTTTTAATTATTTTTCCCTTCCTTTCACAGTTTCAATAATATAACAAAACTTTTTCAGACCCATAAAATATACAAAATACATTAAACATTACAAGCATAAAGCTAAACTAGTCAATATAAAATCACAACTACCCCAAATCCAAAATTAAACCAGACCAGCATAAAAATAATATTAAAACACAACCTAAGGTTTCACTGCTACAAGCAGACTTCTCAAGTGTAAAGAACTACCAAAAACTACACAATATATATAATATTAAAAATTACCCACAAATCCATTCACTTCCCATCCACCCTTAATATTAAAAGAACTCTTAAATAAGTTAATTGCTTCAGAATAATAAATTTTCAAGGTTGTCTTCTTTGAGAGAAACGAAATCAAAAGAAGAATTAAAGAGTCTTTATTATTGAAAATTTATTATTCTGAAGCAATTAACTTATTTAAGAGTTCTTTTAATATTAAGGGTGGATGGGAAGTGAATGGATTTGTGGGTAGTTTTTAATATTATATATATTGTATAGTTTTTGGTAATTCTTTACACTTGAGAAGTCTGCTTGTAGCAGTGAAACCTTAGGTTGTGTTTTAATATTATTTTTATGTTGGTCTGGTTTAATTTTGGATTTGGGGTAGTTTTGAAAATACATTAATATATTACACATTATCAAATTATATGTATATAGCTAAACTATTTTACATATATATAAATATATTAAAATATAAATAAACAGTTTGCTATAAGTATTTAATTGGAAAATATTGTAAAAAAAAAAAAAAGGGTCCAGCTAAATTGGGTGGGAAATGGGCTTTATTAAACAATTGGAAAGTGTAGGAAATGGTTGTAAATATGTAAATATCAATTTATTTATTTATTTATTTATTTTATTTTTTAAAAGATGTAAAATATATATTTAATTATTATTTTTGGGGGAAATATTGCAAAAAAATTTTAGATGTATAATATGTTAAATTTATTTATTTATTTATAATATATGGATACATGTTTAAAAGGAAATGAAATGTAATGTAAATAGTGTCCAGTAGATGGAGTGAATATTGTTAACTGATTATGTGGATGGTCAAGTTTTTATATGAGAGATGCAAAAAGTAAAATGAAAATGTGTGGTAGGTTGCAGTTTATGGATAGTAAAGGAATAGCCAAAATAGTGTTTAATTGGGTTATGAGTAAAGGGCAGGTAACAAGATGGGTGAGAAAGGTAATGTGGTATACAAAAGATTTGGATAAAGAATTTATATCAGTATACTTGTAATAAAAGGTGGGATGATTGTGTCCATGAAAAAGATACAGGCCACACTATTGATTTTGATGAAGCTAAGGTTGTCTTCTTTGAGAGAAATGAAATCAAAAGAAGAATTAAAGAGTCTTTATTATTGAAAATTTATTATTCTGAAGCAATTAACTTATTTAAGAGTTCTTTTAATATTAAGGGTGGATGGGAAGTGAATGGATTTGTGGGTAGTTTTTAATAGTATATATAATGTGTGGTTTTTTTGTAGTTCTTTACACTTGAGAAGTCTGCTTGTAGCAGTGAAACCTTAGGTTGTGTTTTAATATTATTTTTATGCTGGTCTGGTTTAATTTTAGATTTGGGGTAGTTTTGATTTTATATTGACTAGTTTAGCTTTATGCTTGTAATGTTTATATATATATATATAACTAATGTAAGACAAGATACAAGTTAAAAGTTACTACTAATCTAAATTATTGTCTTCAATCTCAAAGCTTTCCAATCCCTAGTGTGACACATATGTATATATGTGTTACATAAAACAATTTAAAATAAAAGTTTGAAAGAGAAAAATAATTTTTTTTTCTTTAAATAAAAAAAATATATATCATTAGTTTGTTAGATAAAAGTAGAACTATATTTTTTCTTTAAATAAATCAAAAGGCTGATTAAAGCCTACAAAATGTAGGAATTTTTAAATTTAAAAGAACACTTATCTGTGCTCTCTTTTAACTAAAAGAAAATTCCAATGGATTATAAAAATAAAGAAAATAAATTATAAGTTTAACTACATAAAAATAACTATAAAGTTACTTAGTGAAAGAATTTCATTGTACAAATAATTACTGAAACTATGAATTAAAGATCTAATTAAAGATCTCTAATTTTTGTAAATTATCTGATCAGGAATTAGGTTTTATTAGAAATTAGTATTTCCAACTGATTAGATAATAAGTTTGATAAAGTTGTAATTAAAAAGTAAGAAGAGGCGAAACTAACTAAAAGAATTTGAAAAACTAATTAATAATGTAAGTGGTCTCAGACAATGGATGGCAAAGGTATAAAAGCTACAAATGTCCAATTGTTTTATTATTCTGTTGAGTCTTGCTGTGAGAAGTTTAAAGAGTTTTGTTGAATTTTTCTGTTAAGAGTCCATCATTGAGTCTGTTATTAAGTCAGTTGTGCTCTGTTAAGCATTCTGCTGCTAGTTTGCTATACAAAATTTCCTGTTCATCACTCAGGAATCTATAGCAATACTCATGGATATCTTAACCTTACCATGCACTGGGTAATCAATTTGGAGTTCACCATTGTTTCTTCTACAGCTGACATATAGTGAAAGTCTTTGACTGCCATTGCTAAGATAGATGCTTATAACTATAGAAAGTTTCTGCTGAACAAGACCCAAGCTATATGCTGCCCTGGAAAAGAGAAGTGACCAGCCAGGAAGACCCACTAATGAATTTCATCAATGTTCAAGAGTATAGGAGTTCACTCCAGAAATGAAGCTACAACAAAAACCTTAATAAATATAAATATAACAAATTCAATGTCTAGACAATCTTTTATTCTTTTACAAACTTTATAACTAAAAGCAATTGGGTTTCACCCTATTTAGAAATGAACTAATTCCTAGCAAAGAATGCTACAATTAATCTAATTTGATTCACTTTTATTTTGATTATTATGTTAATTTTTTTGTTTTTTTTAAATAAACATGTTATTTTAATTTGTTAATTTTGGCCTAGTTCTCACTCTCCATACCTCACCATATCATATTTAATTACTATACAATACTGTTAAATTAATTTAGAGTCAATTATATAAGTGTATTATAAATATACTTGGTCTGATAATCTGATTTAAATCAGTTTCCTGCTCTGTGTGCTAGTCAGATAAATCAAGCCTGGATATGTTTTAAAACCCTTCTTTTATTGATATTTCTAGTCAGGTGACTTAGTGGCACCTGGGAATTATCCCAATACAAATAAATATCCACTGAAGAGGTGTTTACTTCTTGCAACCATAGAGCAAGTACAATGATCTGAAAACGTGACTGCAGGTTGTATAAATTATACTATCTTAGTCTGAGTATTGGTATGGCGAATATGTAAAAATATTAACCATATTAACTACTCTGCTTGGAATAACAGGACTGTAAATATACATAAAATATTTAGATCAGAAATAAACTTAAATGTCATTTAAGTTAAGGCATGATATTGTTTGCTATTGTGTTAGCATGTTCCCATTATACTAGATATTAACATAATTGCCTTATTATTCTCAATAGATTAGATAATTATTTTTCAAATCAGAGATATTTAATTTTATTCTCACTAAGATAATAACCAATTAAATTTAAAGATGAAATATATATCTTATAAAACTACTTGAATGTATAATCTTAGCATACTTTCTTTCGCTCATGCACCTTTTATAAATAAATAAATTTTTAAAATAATACTTGGCCTTACTTCTATAAACAATCAAAGATCTGGTTTAATCAAAACACATGTTTTGAATCAATAAAATCTTTTACTGATTTTGGTAAATACTAACATCATTAATTTTTAAAAAATAATAAGTTTAGTGACAGACTAAATTTTTTTTTTTATTTAATTGTAAGAAAAGACTTATTTCTCTGCCTTTATGTTATTTTAGTAATTGGTAGAAACCCCTTCCTTAAACCATGAATAATGTAAAGGCATATCTTTTTCAGGTTCAATTTTTACTCTTTTCAGCTTAGAAACATTCAAATGCTGTTGTCCTGGTATCAGTATGTATATATAAGTTGACACCTCAGTCAGACCTGATATTTCTGGCTTTTCATTACGATTCTTCTTTTTATTATCATTTTAAATTTTAGATTAATCATTTCATTGCTTATTAAATCATTATTGCATTATTTATTTTTTACAACATATAAATTTAAAATTACAGCATCTATATTAATTTTAAACATTTTGCTAATATGAAAAACAAATGGACTGCAATAGAGATATGCAAATCAAAAAAGGTTGGGAACTATTGAGATGAAATATAAAATTCTCAAGTTACATAAAGCTCTCGAAGTTAATCTAGATTATTAAAATAAAAGTCAATATACTATTTGTAAAAACAAAAGATACAATTGATAATATAATATAGTATTTATCACAGATATAGAAAGAATTCATATTCTTATGGGTACTGGCCCATAATTTACTTTTTTTTTTTACATATGCCAGATTTTTATGTATGCTAACTACAATCTATTTATTTGTCTTTTAAAAAAACAAAAGAAATGCTAACAGGTTATTTATAAAATCTTACTTTATTAGCCTTGTGTGGGCTGCAATCATGAAGCTCTTCTACATTTTCTTTATTTGGAATTTTACTTAATCTTAACAGCCATCCTTTTGACCATTCATCTTCTAATAAGGAGACATTAACTTTACGAAATAAAGAATCTTGAGAACTCTAAAATCAGACGTTGAGAATTAAATGTCGGTAAAAATAAATAATAATCATAGCAACAATAAAAATTAATATCAAACATGTAATGGTTATCATCTTTCGCTTTCATATTACAAAATTTCAGCCTAAATTAAATTTTAAAAAAAAATTCAATAAAAATTTCTTTATCTAATTAAAAAAAAAAAAATACTACTCATAAATTTAAAATGGTGTAAATTATAAAATTAAAAATAAATTATTAAATGGTTAGTAATTTAGAAAACCATGTGATATTTGAATAACAAATCCAGGGGCATTTAGCTATCAAGCCATCATTTAATCACATTAAACTGGACAGGCTCTACAAAATTAATATTATAGTGCCATTTATGAGTAACTGTAATAAATATGATAGAAATTATTAATCAGGGACAAAACAATGAAACAATATGACACTAGGTCATCAAACTCACCATTAGAAGTCAAAAATTACATAACAAGGGTTAGTCAATATCAAATAATTTAACACAGTCTTTCTTTTTTTAATGATAAAGCATTTAATGCAAGGAAACATAAATGAAATTCTCCCTGCAATTTTTCATTCTATTTTTCCTTTTGATTATATTATTTTGTTAAAAATTTAAATTATGTCAAGTTCATAAAAATTGCAATTTTTTTTTGTTTTGGAAGGACCTCCCAATAACGGTAAATCTTATTTCCACATGTTGTTTTATCATCATATTTTCAATTATTTCCTATCATTTATTTTTAAGTTATAAAAAAAAACAGAATTTTATCTTACTCTTAAATTTCATCAATTTTGACTTTTCTTCACAAAAATAAAAACCTGATAGAACATTTCAATTTATAAATACTGATCATCTACTTATTAGAAATATTTGATAAATATCCTTAGTGGCCATGATCTTATATTTAGTAATAAAAAAAAGTCATCAAAACATCATATGACTTTATCTGCTTACTCTTAACATATGGTTTCCAGAGCGATTCTATATAAGATGCAAGCAATTTAATTTAGATTTGAATTTTAGGTTGTTGGAGTTTTTTTAAATTTAAATTTCAGACTATTCAATGTGATTGTTGTGTTCATATTAATGGCAGGCTCCACTGGTATCAAATAGTGGAATGACCTTTAGATATGATCAACTGTGAATAACAAATAAGCAGTTCTCAACCAAGAGCTCCTGCTGCCTTGTAGTATCAAAGGCTATGTATTGTTTTCAATACAAACTATCTTTTTTTGTCTCCCTCATTTTCTTCTTTCAGTTACTTAAGTTACTGTAGGGCCCAGTCATCATGAGCTTTTCTTACCATCAGACATCTCCTTATACTGGAAGTAATACAATTTTCTTCTTCTTCCTCCTTTCTTTATGCATTGATTTGTATATTTACATATGATACCATTTCTAACTTTCTTATACACTTAACAATACTATTTTTTTACACCAAAACTTTACTCTTACAGTTTTGACAGTCCTGCAGTCATCATCAGAGCTACAATATCCCAATATATAATCATACAATTAATACATTGCATTTATATACATAATCAATAACATACATCTTAGCCTGACCATTACAAATAATCATTTTCGATTTTATTATCTTACTCTTAACTAATTTTATTTTCTTATTTATAGTATTTTATTATTAAGTTATTCTAAAACAATTTTATTATAATTTGTAAATTTTAATCTTTAACTTTTATTATTTAATCTATCATTTTATTACTATCTTTTTAATTATATTTTCTTAATTACTTCTAAATTTTCTTTATTTTTATTATATATTTAACTATTAACTTTTTTACATTATAATTACCTTTTTATTACACTACTAAATACTTATATCTTTATAATCCTATTTCCAAAAACCAACTGACAAATTTTCAAAAATTCTTATACGTGTTTAACAACTCCCTCTATCATCATTTTCTTCAACTTTATTTTTAAAACTTTTTATATTCAAACTATTATTAATATTAATAACAATAATTATTCATAAAGATTATAGTAAACAGATAGAATTGATAAAGATAATGAATTTAAAGATAATGAATATCCAGAGAAAATTATAGATAAAAGTATAAGGAAATCAGAAAAAAAAATTAATAAAAATAAGGTGATAGTATGAAGAAAAGATAAAATAGTTAAGAATGAATATATGTGTATTGGAACTTATAATAATTGTATTGAGATGAAGTCAAATAAATTTTTTTTTTTTTTACTTTGGAGAAATATATATATTCTAGTTCACTTGCGTGTGTAGCGCAATAGTCCTCAAAGCTGTATATTGTTACCAAATAGATAAATAAGAACGAACAAGCTTAGCGCTTTCAAAGGGTCAGCACCAGAACACAAGCCACCATGAGTGTATTCCAGACAACCCCACAATCATGTGCAGAGAGAGACATGACCTCAAAAAAAATCAAAAAAGTCTTCTTCATTTCCAGAGACAAAGATGCCATAAACAGGAAAGACACATGGTATGTTTTATCAAAGAAATGGAATGTCTAGCATAATCAACATAAATTTGCATATCGTTAATCTTATTGACAGTTAAGCTATGATTATGAAGGTTGGACCCTTCGAAAGCACTAAGCTCGTTCGTTCTTATTTATCTATTCGGTAACAATATACAGCTTTGAGAACAATTGTGCTACATACACAAGCGAACTAGAATAATAGTATTGTAAAAAGGATAAATAAAATAATTATTAAAATTAATAAAAAGTTTAATAATGCAATAAAATTTAAGATATAAATAAAAGATGAAAAAATATACTTAATATATTAGAAAATGAATATGTTAAGAAAAGTAGCATAAATGGGGTATATAAAATTGAATGTAAGTCATGTAAAAGTAAAAATATAAAAACTAATTATGTAGGTGAGACAAAGAATTCAATTTATACAAGGTTAGTTCAACATAAGTATAAGAGGTCACCTATTTATTGGCATTCATTAAAAACAGGTCGTAGGTTTGAGAATGATAGTATAAAAATGAATAATTATACAAGTAATAGAAAGGATAGGAAAATTAAAAGAGGCAATATTGATTAAAAATATAAAACCAAATCTTAACATGGATTTTGGGGCAAAGACAATAATTTTATGAATAATTATAGTTATTATTATTAATAATAGTTTGAATATAAAAAGGTTTAAAAATAAAGTTGAAGAAAATGATGATAGAGGGAGCTGTTAAACAAGTATAAGAATTTTTCAAAATTTGTCAGTTGGTTTTTGGAATAGGGATTATAAAGATATAAATATTTAGTAATGTAATAAAAAGGTAATTTATAATTTTAAAAAATTAATAGTTAAATATATAATAAAAATAAACAAAGTTTAGAAGTAATTAAGAAAATATAATTAAAAAGATAATAATAATAAAATGATAGATTAAATAATAGAGTTTAAAGATTAAAGTTTTAAAATTGTAATAAAATTGTTTTAGAATAATTTAATAATAAAATACTATAAATAAGAAAATTGGTTAAGAGTAGAATAATAAAATGGAAAATGATTATTTATAATGGTCAGGCTAAGATGTATGTTATTGATTATATATATAATGTATTAATTCTATGATTATATATTTGGATATTATAACTCTGATGAACAGTCAAAACTGTAAAAATAAAGTTTTGGTGTAAAAAATAGTACTGTTAAGTGTATAAGAAAGTTGGAAATGGTATCATATCTTCTTAAATCATGATAATGGAATTGTATGTTTGTGCAACAACATTTCCATCTTTTAATGAAACACCCAGCATTTCTGACTCCAACCCTCTTTTCCTTTTCTTTAGCTTAAACCTAGAAAATTAAGAAAGCAATGATAGAGACAGGCTTAGTAAGCTGAAAATCCTTAGTTGTAATCTTTTTTCAAGAGTACAATCACTAATGAGTCAGTGAGGCATGAGTTTCAAGCAAAGATTATGTTTTTGCAGCTCCATTTAGGAACAATCCTGCCTACCACAGAATTGAAAGATCCTAGAAAATTTGTTAAAAGTAGTCTGTCTTCAGTCTGACTAAATAATCACACCTGATAGTACTAAAGATAAGTATTATATATCCTTATTTTCTAATTACAGGTACATGAAAAATGTGAATTGTTCTTGATCCAAATTCTTCAAGACTAGAACAAAGGATTGCCCTGATGGTTTAGAAGCTGTTAAGATTTAATGTCAATATAGCTTCTCATAATGAAATTCTTCTCCAAGAGGAAGGAAGTTTAATAGAAAAGTCAGATGGATACAAGTTTTTTTGAAAAGACAGGTCAATTAGTAAAAAAAAAAAGCATCATATTGAATTTGTTATAATCTATTGCTGGAATTCCTCATATCAATAAAAGATAACAATAATAAAACTCACTTTGCACAATGAGATTGTGCTCGTTTTATTAGTGCCTATCCTTCAATCTTAGATTTAGAGATTTTATTCCTTGTTGGATATCAAGCATTATTATAGCAAAATCATTAAAAGATCAAATTTTGTTCTTAGAGCTTCTCCTCCTCTTCCCCCTTCCCCTCCTCCTCATCATCATCATTAGATATATAAACGCATTACTTTCACTACTGAATCCAAAGTTTTTATTGTCATGAAACAAACACTAAAAATTAGTCAAGGATGTGAATGCAATTGTACTATCTAGTGTTCACTGATTATTCAAGCTCTGCAGTAGGGTGAAAGGAACTGCTGCTCAAAGTATTAAAGTCTTCTGCTTGGGAAATAATTGATGTTTTTTTTTTTTTGGTCTATTTCTTTTCTCAAGTTCTAAAGACATGATAATAATCAAGATAAAAATAAGCAGTTTTAATTATAAAACTATAAATTTATTCTATAATAATATCATTTCATTCTATTATCTCTAATTTTTAATTGCATCACTATTAAAATGCCTCAAATCTAAATTATTTTATTGGAAAAATACTGTTGTTAGTATTTCAGGAGTGATTAATCATCACTAATAATTCAATCAATTGTATTACTGAGGATATATGATCTAGTAATTTCCTTCCAACTATAGATGTTTATTATTTTATGATACCAACAAGCTTTGCCAAGATCATTGATTATAAGCCTCAATTTTTTGTGTTACTGCCCATTACTATAGTTGTAATTTTTGTTTAGTGACTAACTATGGTTCTATTTAGTTTCAGAGATTCTACATAGTACTAAGATACTGATAGTATTATTTCCCACAATCAGTAAGAAAACTAACAACTTTACATATTTATAAAATTGAATAAGTGTTGATTAATGAAACAAAGAAAGCTTATCAATCCATTAATATAAAAAAAAAAACAAATTGTGATCCAACAACTCTCTTTTTCTTTCTGTCTAAAAGTTTTGTACGTATTTTGATTTTTAATTTTAAATTTACAAACAACTTCTTATCATCATAAGAATATAGACTTTTCTATTATACATTTATAAATATATTTTTTAATCATTTTCTTATGCATACTTTGATATTATATCAAATTGTCCTGTGCAAATTAACACAGTGGTAGAGTGAGATTCAAGAGTTGTTCCTCAATTGATCTGCAGCTAAGTTAAAGGGAAGTAAAAAGATTGGTTTGGTCAACTGAATTGAACTTTGTGAACAAATTGCCATCTAGATACTTGAATATCATTTGAACCCTCAAGCAACTAAAAAATATTTATTATTATTATAATCACAATCTTTTGATAATGTTGAATAGTCAAAGCATCCGATAATTTAATAATAAAATAAGCATTAAAAAAATGTTTAATGTTTTTATTATCTCCCCCATCCCCCAATCTGCCCCAGAAAAGCATTGCATCAGTAACTTTTGTTCATCAGCTGGATATTCCATCACAGAATTACTCACCTCTTTAATCAAACTTCAAATAGAATCTATGATGCAATTTAAGTTAATAATAAAAACTTGTATTAAAAAATTCATGAGAACAAATGGTATTATAAAATAAATCTATTTATGTCATTTTATTATTCATTTCCAATGTGTATAAAAGAATTATATATAATCATTCAAATCTCCTAAACTAAGAGTGAACCAGAAATAGGTATATAGTATTGACTGAGTGATGTTTGCATTTTTAGATGTTTGATATTCTACAAAAAAGTAGATATATGTAGTACTGGTCAGGTTATGTTAGTTTCTTAGGCATACAATATTGATTAGTTTAGCTTCTTAGGTGCTCAAAATTGTACCAAAAGTAGATAGACAGTACCTATCAGTCATGTCAATCTTTTAGATATTTAAAAATATCTCCTATCAATATTGCAATATTCCTGGTACCTGTCTATGATAGGTGTCATGTGGCCATAATCAGCATTCATTGTATCTATCATATTGCCTAATTCAATACTGTGGAAAGATGTTGGCAAGATAAATCTGTACTGACTAAACAAAATGAGTCTTGAAGGGCATACTTTCAATTTCAATGTATGCATTAAATATCAAAAGGATGTTCTTGGTATAAATAGCTCCTGAGATGCATGTCATAATTGTTTATAAATGTCAGAATAACTTTCATCACATTCCTCTTTATCACAGATATTGAAAGATACCCAGATTTCAAGATATAACCTTCTGAATACATTGCTTCAAATTTAACTCTGACATGATAAATTTTTAAATATATTGTAATGGAGTCAAATCCCTCTTCAACATTCTGTACAACTTCTCAACATTTTTCATATTCCAAATTCACTTTGTTTATTTCTCATTATCTATAAGATAAAAAAAATAATAAGATACATAAAAGTAGGTATAGACTTATATACATATTTTTGGTCCATTATAATATAAACTGACGACCGAGAAAACAAACTGTGTAAACTATGCATTTATATAAGGCAATAAACTTTTGAAAGTGGCAACATTGGCCTAAATCATAAGCCATGAATAGTCATTTTATTTAAATATTCCAAACAAAAAAAATAAGAGCCACAAGGAAGAATATAAAAAATAATAATGAAAAATATAAATTTCTGAATAGCTGTATTTATACATTTAATTTAGTAATACATGTAATGAAAAGTGAAATTTTTTTAAAAGCAAACAACAATAACAAAATTATTTTGACATTAATGAAATTTTTGAGTTTCTACTGTGGCACAAAGTTAGTCTAATTTCAGGGAATAATTTATTCAGTTTTAAACAATTTTCCAAGCTCACATTATTGTTTATTAGAAAAGGTTTAGTCACAGAAATAAGTACATCCAAAACTGTCAGAATTTTAAAAGCAGTGACAAACTCTCCATACAGAAATGCCACCCATAGTAATCAAAGGATATAAGAAAATTTGTGCAACAAATATCTATCTGGTGCTTATCTATCCAAGATCCCCAGACTAGATTCTAGATTGTGGCTTTCATCAATGAGGAGGTGCCTTGGATCTGAGAGCACTGCACCTAGATCTTAGGATTTAATGCAACACTCCAGCAGTTACCTTTTACCTTTAACTATAAAGCTACAAGTCCAAAATGAAATAGATGTTTTCAATTCAAGTTCATTTGTTTATATAGTCATATAGATCTGAACCCAGTTCAGTATCTATATATTTTGGTGAGTCACTATTATCATCCTATAGGCTCAAATTGTATTAATACATTAAATATCATATGATCACTAATTCCTATTCTTACCCAAGCTGTTAAAACAGTGACACAATCTCCATACAGTAGTGCCACCCTGTGTAAGCCATAGTAATTAATGAAAGCAAAAAGATTTGTGCATGAAATCATTATCTAGTACCTACTCATCCAATATCTGCAAACTACTTTCTAACTTGTGGCTTTCATCAGTGAGAAGCCTTGAATCTGAGAGCATTGCTCCTAAATCTTAGGATCTAATGCAGCCCTACAGCAATTACCTTTTATTTTTTTAGTTAACTATAAAGCTAAGATTCCAAAATGAAAACAGCTTATATAATCACATAGATATAAAATCAATTCACTATCTATACATTTTTGTCTTTGGTTCTTTAATAACCATAGTCACCATCATCTCATGGGCAAGAATAGTATTGAACCAATGAATATCTCCTATGGTTACACAAGTTATCAAAACAGGGACAAATTCTATGAAAGTAGTCAGGAAATATTGGATGAGTAGACCCTGGATATGGATTTTATGCACAAACCTTCTTGCATCCATTGATTATTATGGCTTGCACTGGATGGTATTATTGTATATAGATTTTGTGACTATTTAACAGCTTCTGTAAGCATAGGATTTAATATCATTCCTGCCATGGAATATTGGTGTCTATGGTTATTAAAGGATCAAAGGCACCAAAATGTATAGATACTGAATTGAGTTCAGATCTAAATGGTTAAACAAATGAATGATCTTGAATTAAAAACATTATTTATTTTATAGTTAACTAAAAGGGTAAAAGATAGCTGCTTGAGGGTTGCATTAGATACTAAGATCTAGGTGAGTGCTCTCAAATCCAAGGTTCCTCATTGATGAAAGCCACAAGCTAGAATCTAGTCTGGGGATATTGGATGAATAAGCACTAGATAGGGATTTAATGTGCAAATCTTCCTGCATCCATTAATTACTATGACTTAAACTGGGTGGTACTACTGATTGAACAGTTTGTCATTGTTTTAACAGCTTAGGTAAGCATAGGAAGCGGTGACCATGTGAATTTTAAAAACAAAGTTGATTGTAAAAATCTGAAAGATTAATACACATTTTAAAAATAATGTGTGATTTATAATGTTCAATTTTATAAATCAACTTTTAAAATCAAAAATTTAGAAGGTCATAGATCATTGATTTTCAGATCTCTTATTCTGTAATTCAAATTGAGCTTGATGAATTTTTGAGAGTAATGAAAAATTTATGTTATCAGTATTTGTCTCCAATGACCTTATTAAAAATAGATGATATCATTTTATTTTTTATTATTTGGGTCATTGGTCAGAGCAACCTATAAAATTATTTAAGTGATGTATGGAAGATTTTTCCATCTGTTCTATTGTTGTACAAATAATTTTGTATCAATGTTACAAATATATTTTTTCAATAACTTTTTAGTTTCAAAATGAATTAGGTTTCTATTTTCAACTTCCTTCATAAAGACTGAGTCTATTTTTTGAAAGAAAGTACTCTTTTCAAGAGATTGCTCTAAATTAGGACAATTTAAATAAATCAATGATTTTTTTTTTTTTTTGCAACCACTTGTGTTTATTTAACTTTGGATATTCAAGCTTCTTTTAAAATACAATGTCTTGATATTTCCAAAATATGAAGAAATTCCATTTCAAAACTGTCCTTATGGATAACCTTTAGGCCTTATTATACAAAATATTTAATTGATTAATATTTTTAAAAAAATTTGCTCTCATATTTTTGATTCAAAGACCAAATCAATGAAACTAAACAATGAATTGAGATATTTGGTTAAAGTAAATCAATTAATTTAAAAAATAAAATAAAATCAAAATATGTAAACACAGTTGTGCAATATTAGTAATACTTTTTTGCTGGAGTTATCAGGATTTAGCTTTTAAAAGAATTTTAATATTCCATTATGTCTAATAACAGAAAAAACTATCATGTGCAAAAAGTCTCATAAAAAATGCATTATTCAAAAACAAAGTGGGATTTTGTGTATATATTTGAAAACTGATTGTTTAAACTTAAATTAATGGCAATACACCATTTTCCTTTGTCTCTTTCTTTCTAAAAAACATATAGTTTATGATCATTTTTCATTAACTTATGAATTCTCATTAGCTAATATTATTATTTAATATTTATGATCAAACATATTATATCCTATATTAACATTATAGTTCAAAAAAACTCATTAAAAAAGTTTTTTTAAGGTGAAGAGACACTAAAATATATTACATAGAATGACAAAATTCCAGAGTCAGCCCTGATTGTTATTTATTCCTTTTCAACAACATAAATAATATTAGAGCTTTAAAAATTATTATAGTTTTTTTTTACAGTGAAAACATAATAAAATATGCTACTGTACAAAGTAGCAAAATTCCCAGGGCTGGTCCTGAAAGTATTCTATTCTTTTTGGATAAAATAAAAGCTTTGATATCTATTCCTTTTGGGTAACATAAAAATAAATCATAATACTTAAAATTTATATTGATTTATGGTAATTTATGTTTGTACAATAAAATTGTTTATAAAAAGAAAAATGAACTTTCTCTAAAGATTTATTCAGATTCTGAAGAATTAGTCTTGAAGAAAAAAATAAAAACTATTCTAGTTTTCTACAGCAATATCTTTGAATATAGAAATATCAAACTGAACTTTTTTATTCACTTAATCATATCTAAAATAGTTCTAGAAAAAAAAAAAACTTACTATGCATACCTTATTTATATGATTCTGTTCTAGCATTGGCTTCTGAAAGACTCTCGTCTTAGAATCAACTCTAAAATAAAATTAATTAATCAATAAATATAACTATTGAATGATAATAAAAATGTGTGTAAGCACATATGCACACATATATATCATTGGTTATAAGCTAAAGAAAAGTTTCAAGCATCAACCTAACAAATTTTTACAAGAGTTTTTTATCCCCATCCTAGCTCAATCTTTTAGACTAACAATCTCTCTCTTTAACTTTCCATAAACTCTTCCATCATATCAATAATCTACTTCTAATAATATGATGAATCTCATTCATTTATTTTATAATTTCTCTTTTTCCCCATTTAATTTCTTCAACATTCCTATATCGTTAAATTAACCCTTCTAAGTTCTCTCTACCATTCTCCTCCAAAATGACATCTCAACAAACTCTAATATTTTCTCTCCTTTTCCTAATCAATTAAGTCTCTATTCTATATAAAGCTTCTTTCTAAATAAAACAATTTAATAAGCTAATTTCTTAAATAAAATTTTACTCTTATTAAAAACTTATTTAGACTCAGATATCTTCACTCAATATTCACACTTCCATCTCAAAGCTCTTAAAAGGCATCATCATATAGAGTTATAATATGTAAAACAATAACACGAAGCAATTATTTTGTAATCTGTTAAAATGTAAAAGCTAAGAAAGAACTCTTCACTATAGTTATCAGGAATCTATTTCATATATATCAAAATTTTAACTATAAACATATCAATCTGCCTCCTTTCAAGAGAAACAAACTATCCATTCAAATTCAAAAAGTCTCAGTATTTAAATTATAAATGTGCGTGATAAAAAATACATAACAATTAAGAGCATTATAAATTTAGAATGCAAATAATAACCTGAGCAATGATTATAATCTTATTTAAACAACCTCCAATTCATTGTACTGTCCTATTTATTATTAAAAATTCAATATTCTTATCACAAGAACTAAAGATTTTTCCAAATTGTAAACTACAAATTAACAAACGTTTATTTACTTGATATTTACTGTTGTATTATTATATATCCATTTTTCTATGATAAAAATCTATTTTAGATAAACACATTAATGATTTTTAATAATTATTTATTAAACTAGAGATTATCCCTAACCCAGATATAAACTTTAAATCTCAGTAAAGATTAATATATCCATTTTTAATTAAACAAAAACATGGAATAACTCATTTTCATCTCTCTTTTTCCATACGTAATAATTTTTTTAGAAATAATTAAAACTTCCATTCCGTCCCATAGTCTAAAAAAAAGATTATACATAAAGGAAAAAAGAAATGAAGTTGAGTTATTCCATGAGACTATGTTTAATTAAAAACAGATATATTAATCTTTAATTGAGATTTAAAGTTTCCATCTGTGTTAGGAATAAATCCCTAGTTGGTGAAAACATTGTGAATACAAAAAGGAAATTTGTGTATCTTTAGCAACTTAAATTTGTTAAATATACTGTATCAATAAATTAATAAAATTATCTATGTATGTGTAATTGCAAATGGTGATAGTTCAACAAAGTGCTTAATGTGGATAAAATGAACAATAGTAAAATAAATAGAGTAAAACATTGCTGGAATGAAAATATTTAAATTACTACTCTAAGCACATTATAAATAAAGAACTATTAAAAGGAGCACTTGTACTAGTGGTAAGAAATTCCAAGATGACAAAATCCTTCTAACATCCAAACTTTAAAATATTATATTCAATGTAATTCCTTTGAATATCTATGTGTATATGCAAAATGAAGTGATTTCTTTGTTATCTTTATATCATAAAGTTGAGTGCACTTTCTGTAATGAACACCATAATGAAAGCTCTCATGTTATCTGTTGTTGCTGCTGTATACTTTGATCTAATTATGATTGTTATGTAAATACATGCTGTGAAAATTAAGTCATTTAAATATTTCATTTATGTGATAGCTGGATGCTTATTTCTCTTTTGTTTATCACATCTCTATGGTTGGCAATAAACCACACTTCTTTCATCTTTCTTTTCTGGTCATCATACTTTATACATACTGAAACGGAAATCTCCAGTCCCTTTCCGTTTCACCATCAAACCTAATGACACTCTCATCTGTGCTAAGTTCGAACCTATTTAAATGTTAATAAATTTAAAATTAGTTCATGTCTGTCTAAACAGCATTATATATTTACGTGCGAACGAACGCTATAATTAGATAGGATTAGTAAAATTATAGCGTCCTAAAATTATTTAATATTTCTAAAAATGTTTATTATATTATTTAAGTTAAGAGTAAATTATTAATTTTGTTGTTTAATATTGTAATTTCGTATGTGGATATATAATCTGTGCTATATAGAAGAAAGACATGATTTAAAATATGTAAAAGCCGTTATCTAAAAATACTATTAAATGTTTCTTTAAAATTGTTAAAAGATTTCTTGTTTTAAATATATTTCAGAGAAAAGTTTCTCGAAAATATATTTAAAAGCTATATCAAAATATATTTGTAAATTATTTTTAATAAATATGTTAAAAATGTTTTCGTTTTAAAAAAATGTTAAAAGGTTGTTTTTAAATAGAAAGAGTTTCTATGTAAGATTAAAAATAAAAGCTGGTCAAGTAATTAAAAGATTTTTGGTTGTAAACAAGTGTCATTAACGACCACACCTGGAATTCGTAAAAAGTAAAACTAGTTCAAAATTTACTAATTAAAATCTCCTTAGATAAGATTTAAGTTATTTTAAAATCTAAATTGGACAATTGTTTGCAACGAAAAATCTTAATTATAATAATAGCTTATGGAATGTTTCTAACATAAGTTATCTAAGATCTGAATTATAAATTGAAAAACACTTAATTAAATTCCTGAGTTTAGTGAGTCTTGAGGCGGGAGATTCCGATAAGGAAAACATATAAATACTCTGTATTTTTAACAAGAGACAGCCATATTGTTAGTGAGAGTTGTAGCCAGTCTTCACAATTGTTAAAGTTTAACATGTCCGGCTAAAAGCGGGCATCTTGTTGCTGTTACTCCGCGGGAGAACGGGGTTTCTCTCGTCGAAATGCCTAAACCACCATCATGCCGATAGAAGAGACGAGCCTAACATAATGGGAAAGATGATGCCGCCCAGTCAAACTAAACCAAACCAACAGCCAAGAACTTGCAGATAAATCATACCGGTACCGTTTTATTTTTCAAACCGCAGAGCTCTGTGTAATTCTGTGTAAATGTAAATAATATCTATATAAGTTAGCTAACTTTCTTTTAAAATAATGATAAAGCTAAAATGTAATCAAAACTTAAAATCCATTTAATATTTTAAATATGTCACTTGCTATCCAAAATTTAATGTGTTAAAGTTTAAATAATCTGAGTAATTTATATTTTCCTTTCATTTAAAGTAAATTATTTAGTTTAAAGTTATATCACTGCGGTTGTGTCTATATTTCTTTGCTTATTTTAAATGCTTATTATATTTTATATGCCAATATTTCGAAACAGTGAGGCACTTATTTTCATGTTTTAAGAAGATATTTGAAAATCTTCGCGTAATTTATTTATAGCGTCAACTTTCTGCGCTGTTTCGAAATCCTATTTTTTTTATTATTTAAATGATTTAATATGTGAAATGTGGCTCTTTTATAATCAACCATTTAAAAACTTAACCTTATAAGTTTATTTAGAATTAAATTTAGCCTTGATCGTATTTATAAGTATATTTGACATTTAAATTCTTAAGTCCATAGAAATATACTTTCCCTCCTTAAATATTTATTATCTATAAGTAACTTAATAGATCGAACATGTCAAAGTACAGATGTAATAATATTCCCTTTAGTAGCATAGACATTTATTATCAGGCTACGCAAGAGTTGGTCCCAATTTGATAGAGCTAATATGCTATTAACTCGTATTTCATAGTATGAAATATACTATTCTTTGCTTGGCGGATGTGATCTTATTTTATAAAAATATTCTCGTTTTGCTGCTATACGTAATATACGTATCTTAAGATGGAGCCACGGCGTTGCCAGCACATCTTCTCTTATAGGGTAGAGCAGTAGCGAAGCCTGAGCCAAGGCCAGGTTAGCACGTAAGACCCCCGCCATTCCTGAACACAATGTTCCTTTTCACGCAGCATTGCGATCGGTTACAGGGTACCGGCGTTTGTCGCAAGAACCCTGAAGTTATTTCATCCATCCGCAGAGCGACTTTTCCTATTATTGTTTACCTGTGCCATAGCGCATTGGTAAAATCTTATGCAGCCAACTCTCCCACCTTTATATAACGCTTTCAGCATTCTGAAATTTTCTCTCGAAAGCCATGTTCGATCGATCATTACTTGAGCTGGTTTATGCGCTCGTTATTAAATTATATTGTATATTTTAGTAAATGAATTCATGATCAAAGTTTAATATAATTATTTATATACCAGCCACAAATGTAATAGGATTTGGCTTATCGAGATTTATAGACATAACGTAGTGATTAATTATGTATTAATTGAAAAGCAACTCATAAGATGGGCACATGTCAAACCCATTTATGAAAATTAAATGAAAGTATTTATCTAAAGCTATTTTGAATTGTATAAAAATTATTTATATAAAGCTATTTTAATTGTATATAAAAAGAGAATGTGTTCTCTTATCCACCCAATGTTTGTACATTCGACGCTGAAATGTGTAAAACTGATCAATTTCATGCCAATTGTAAATAAATATATAATTAATTTAATGTATTTCGTTCTCTGTCTCGTTATTGATTTAATTCAATCCAATTCTAATTATCCTTTATAGTCTATATATGTGAAAACTATGCATTAGGTTAAATTAAATTTAGTGATATTTTAGTCAATTAAGAACCTTTCTTTTATTCATCAGAGTCTCATTGCTTCTCCGTGACCTATGTCGGCCGTGTGGAAAGAGGTATACTACGTGTAATTTCAAGGTGGTCATTCGTAGGGTCTTGAGTCTTGGAATCCTGGCTTACGAGTTGAAGTGTGGTCGGACTCGGGATGTCACAGTCCTAGTCTGGTCAGCTTCGGTCTCTTTTGCTTGGATTCTGAATTCTGTTACGCGAATGTACAAACTTGACTGTTACATAGACTTTTTCTCTCTTTACTCTATGAAAAATTTATGAAGATTTGAATTTATTAAAATCCTGGCATCACAGTGACAAGAAAGTTCACACAACATATATTAGAAATCCCCTTAAAAATTCTACTATGCATCTATATAAATACTTTTTACATAATAAAATAATAATCTATTCAGAGTATGGAATTAATTGACGTTCAAACTCAGGAAAAATCTATACATATACATTATTTTGGAAACGAAAAAAATTAATTCAAAACATTAATTTTAAACAAAAGAATTTTATCCTATATAATTCCTCAGGGGTGGAAATAAGTTACTACAAACCCGGGAAAAATATACATATTATTATGATTATTATTTAAAATGAAGGCAAAAAAATTATATTACATATTAAATGCTTACAGGGTATTGCAGTGTGGGAATATGAATAGACCGGGTCCAAACCAAAAAAAAATCTTACATATATACATTATTTAAAAAAAATTGGACTCAAAATCATTAATTTTGACCAAAAGAATTATATATATACTTCATAATCTCTTCAGGGGTGGAAATAAGTTACAAGCCCCACGTTGGGCGCCAAACCCGGTGAAAAAAAATACTATGTAACAGTCAAGTTTGTACATTCGCGTAACAGAATTCAGAATCCAAGCAAAAGAGACCGAAGCTGACCAGACTAGGACTGTAACATCCCGAGTCCGACTGCACTTCAACTTGTAAGCCAGGATTCCAAGACTCAAGACCCTACGAATGACCACCTTGAAATTACACGTAGTATACCTCTTTCCACACGGCCGACATAGGTCACGGAGAAGCAATAAGACTCTGATGAATAAAAGAAAGGTTCTTAATTGACTAAAATATCACTAAATTTAATTTAACCTAATGCATAGTTTTCACATATATAGACTATAAAGGATAATTAGAATTGGATTGAATTAAATCAATAACGAGACAGAGAATGAAATACATTAAATTAATTATATATTTATTTACAATTGGCATGAAATTGATCAGTTTTACACATTTCAGCGTCGAATGTACAAACATTGGGTGGATAAGAGAACACATTCTCTTTTTATATACAATTCAAACTAGCTTTATATAAATAATTTTTATACAATTCAAAATAGCTTTATATAAATACTTTCATTTAATTTTCATAAATGGGTTTAACATGTGCCCATCTTATGAGTTGCTTTTCAATTAATACATAATTAATCACTATGTTATGTCTATAAATCTCGATAAGCCAAATCCTATTACATTTGTGGCTGGTATATAAATAATTATATTAAACTTTGATCATGAATTCATTTACTAAAATATACACTATAATTTAATAACGAGCGCATAAACCAGCTCAAGTAATGATCGATCGAACATGGCTTTCGAGAGAAAATTTCAGAATGCTGAAAGCGTTATATAAAGGTGGGAGAGTTGGCTGCATAAGATTTTACCAATGCGCTATGGCACAGGTAAACAATAATAAGAAAAGTCGCTCTGCGGATGGATGAAATAACTTCAGGGTTCTTGCGACAAACGCTGGTACCCTGTAACCGATCGCAATGCTGCGTGAAAAGGAACATTGTGTTCAGGAATGGCGGGGGTCTTACGTGCTAACCTGGCCTTGGCTCAGGCTTCGCTACTGCTCTACCCTATAAGAGAAGATGTGCTGGCAATGCCGTGGCTCCATCTTAAGATACGTATATTACGTATAGCAGCAAAACGAGAATATTTTTATAAAATAAGATCACATCCGCCAAGCAAAGAATAGTATATTTCATACTATGAAATACGAGTTAATAGCATATTAGCTCTATCAAATTGGGACCAACTCTTGCGTAGCCTGATAATAAATGTCTATGCTACTAAAGGGAATATTATTACATCTGTACTTTGACATGTTCGATCTATTAAGTTACTTATAGATAATAAATATTTAAGGAGGAAAAGTATATTTCTATGGACTTAAGAATTTAAATGTCAAATATACTTATAAATATGATCAAGGCTAAATTTAATTCTAAATAAACTTATAAGGTTAAGTTTTTAAATGGTTGATTATAAAAGAGCCACATTTCACATATTAAATCATTTAAATAATACAAAAAATAGGATTTCGAAACAGCGCAGAAAGTTGACGCTATAAATAAATTACGCGAAGATTTTCAAATAATATCTTCTTAAAACATGAAATTAAGTGCCTACTGTTTCGAAATATTGGCATATAAAATATAATAAGCATTTAAAATAAGCAAAGAAATATAGACACAACCGCAGTGATATAACTTTAAACTAAATAATTTACTTTGAATGAAAGGAAAATATAAATTACTCAGATTATTTAAACTTTAACAACATTAAATTTTGATAGCAAGTGACATATTTAAAATATTAAATGGATTTTAAGTTTTGATTACATTTTAGCTTTATCATTATTTTAAAAAGAAAGTTAGCTAACTTATATAGATATATTTACATAAAGAATTACACAGAGCTCTGCGGTTTGAAAAATAAAACGGTACCGGTATGATTTATCTGCAAGTTCTTGGCTGTTGGTTTGGTTTAGTTTGACTGGGCGGCATCATCTTTCCCATTATGTTAGGCTCGTCTCTTCTATCGGCATGATGGTGGTTTAGGCATTTCGACGAGAGAAACCCCGTTCTCCCGTGGAGTAACAGCAACAAGATGCCCGCTTTTAGCCGGACATGTTAAACTTTAACAATTGTGAAGACTGGCTACAACTCTCACTAACAATATGGCTGTCCTCTCTTGTTAAAAATACAGAGTATTTATATGTTTTCCTTATCGGAATCTCCCGCCTCAAGACTCACTAAACTCAGGAATTTAATTAAGTGTTTTTCAATTTATAATTCAGATCTTAGATAACTTATGTTAGAAACATTCCATAAGCTATTATTATAATTAAGATTTTTCGTTGCAAACAATTGTCCAATTTAGATTTTAAAATAACTTAAATCTTATCTAAGGAGATTTTAATTAGTAAATTTTGAACTAGTTTTACTTTTTACGAATTCCAGGTGTGGTCGTTAATGACACTTGTTTACAACCAAAAATCTTTTTAATTACTTGACCAGCTTTTATTTTTAATCTTACATATAATAGAAACTCTTTCTATTTAAAAACAACCTTTTAACATTTTTTTAAAACGAAAACATTTTTAACATATTTATTAAAAATAATTTACAAATATATTTTGATATAGCTTTTAAATATATTTTCGAGAAACTTTTCTCTGAAATATATTTAAAACAAGAAATCTTTTAACAATTTTAAAGAAACATTTAATAGTATTTTTAGATAACGGCTTTTACATATTTTAAATCATGTCTTTCTTCTATATAGCACAGATTATATATCCACATACGAAATTACAATATTAAACAACAAAATTAATAATTTACTCTTAACTTAAATAATATAATAAACATTTTTAGAAATATTAAATAATTTTAGGACGCTATAATTTTACTAATCCTATCTAATTATAGCGTTCGTTCGCACATAAATATATAATGCTGTACAGACATGAACTACTTTTAAATTTATTAACATTTAAATAGGTTCGAACTTAGCACAGATGAGAGTGTCATTAGGTTTGATGGTGAAACGGAAAGGGACTGGAGATTTCCGTTTCAATACCAAGTTGATTGACAGTGAATCAAAGCTATGACTATATTGTTTCTCAGGTCTCAAAATCCAAACATATATTCCAGATTGTTTTTAGCGTGCCTATATAGATATTTGTGCTATGCTATTCTGTTTGAAATATTGCCCCTAGATTCTTCATAATATGCCTGGGCTGTTGCAGAGGATCTCATATACAATCTGCAGTATGACCTTCTTTCATAGTTTATCTTTAGTATTGTTAATCAAACTATTGTGACAGTCAGATGATGTATGATGGTTTAACCCAGTTCGAATACTAGGCGAAAGTACCTCGAGGCCACCCATATGCGATATATTAAATCAAGAATACTATGATTTCTGCCCTGTTTGCCTATTCTCGAGGCTAACTACAAACCAACAACATTATCTGAGACATGCATAAATAGTTAAATGTGCATAAAAGTACTATGAAAAATGTGTTTTGCATGCCTGGATCATTGGAAAAGTAAAATAAAGCATTACAATAAAATTAGGAAACTCAAGCTTGTTAGTTAAATAAGATATTTAATTAATGACTTTAAAATATTAATAAGGTTTTTATGGCCTCCGCTATTCCCCTGAATTAATGAAAAACTAATTAGACAATAAAAACCGATTAAACGATATAATATTTTTGCGGTCTAAGTTCTTTCTTCCCAATTTTAATAAAATTGTCAACTTGAATCTCCTCGATAAAGTACAATAATAAAAATCTTTCGCAAAGCATTTTCTAATTGTTTTGCGCTAAAAACAGTTTAAAATTATTTAAGACATATATAGCTAAATCAGATAAACGTAATAAGCTAATGGCGGACAAAAGAGGCGTTATCGAGGAGATCAAATTGGCCAACAAAGAAAACTTACTCGTATTGAATTTAGAAACATAAATGAAATTGGAAAGAGATTTTTAAATGAAAAATTAACTTTTAAACTTAACCGCAATGAAATACAAAATATTTATACATGTTAGCAAAGAGGAATAGCGCAGGAAAAGGGTTAAATATAAATAGATGATCACACAATATATATATCTAAGATTAATCTAATAAAAATGGTTACATAACAAATATAATTAAAAACACATTTCAGAAATATAATTCAATGAAGCAATCAAGACAGGTATGAACAAAAAAGGGTAGAAAGTAAATAGTTCAATGGAAAAGAGATACAATTACCGTCCTGGTTCCTTGGTCATGTTCCCTCGAAATGCGTGGCTTGATCCGTCCATCGATAGGTATTTGCCCAGACAAGGAAAGTGGAAATACGTAGTATGCTTTCACAAAAAGTCCTACAGACACAGCACAGAGTTCAGATTACTATTGGGTGGATACTACAGCATTTTGATGGTATTTAGGAACCTTAGTGGCAGGCAAAGCTTAGCCTAACCGCCTCACATGGTAGACTCCATCAAATTCATATAACTTTTAGCTTGTAGCAGGTTCAAACTTCTCCGTGATTTCGAAGATGACAGTTGAATAATTTTTTGAGCAAAATGGAAGCGAGAACCAAAATCTGGGAGGTTCAAAGCACAGGAAAAATCTGAAAGAATTCTCTACAGAGAAATCTCAGCAAGCACAAGAAAAAGCCTCCAGAGAAATCTGAATGAAATCTCCAAAGGGAAATCTGAATGCAATCTTCAAAAGGAAAATCTGAATGGCTATCTCCAAAAGGAAAATCTGAATAGCCAGCAAGAAAACTCTGAATAATCAAGTCTTTTGTTCTCTCTCCTATTTATACCTTTTTGTAAGCTACCTTCTATTGTTTTATGTATGATCTTAGATCTTGATAAGCCCCCCCCCCCATGCTCCTTTGTTTCAAGGTAACATTTTCTAAAAATAACTTTTACTTTTTTATTCTAAATTTCTTTCTTTAAACTTTGAATTTTATTAATTAAAAAAGAAAGAGAAAGGCCATCTTTAATTTGCCTTGAATGGGCTAATTAATTAAAAATATACATTTTTTTAGAAAATGTTGGCAGGCTTATCTCAAAATCAAATCATACTAAATATTTTAACAAGATTTAAAAAGAAAAATACATTCTTATTTCTTTTAATAAAATAAGCATTTTATTTCAGCAGAATTTTGCATTAAGTCATATATATACGCTTGACGTATATATATGTTTGACTAATAGGTTTTACAAGTAATTTTTAGTAACAGAAATCTAATCTTAGAATGGAATTTATTTAAAACAAAATATTTAAATGCAAATACAAATTTAATAAACATAATTAATTTTAGCTTTAATGCAAAACCCTGCTGATATTGGATTATAAACTTAATTCAGGCCTACAATACCAATTAAGTTTATAGGAGGCTGTGAAGCATGGATCATACTTCAGATCCATTGCTTCACTATTGACATTAGGGAGGGTATAGAAACTAACTTTGAAAGTTAGTTCGCAGATCCTTTTTATTTTCTTAGTCAATTTTGGAATATAAGGTATGTTAAACCATGACTTAGTTGTGTCTTGCAATTTTAAATTTAGCTTTATATTCTGTAGAATTTTTTAATTACATTCATATCTTTGTTATGACCAATGCTATATAAACTTTTAATATATTTTTTTATGTTGATTTTCCTGTCTGCTTTGTAATTTACAATATGACAGGTTTCTATTAAGAAAGACTTTAAAACCTGTTAATTTATGCAACACTTCATTACCCACATATATGTAAGTATGCAAAAGAATTACATATAAAAGCGAAAAGAAAATTAATATTATATATTTAATGTAAAAATAAAAAATATTATTGAAATTCACAAATGATCTTAAATAATTATTTGAGATGTATAAGTAATCTTTTGCAAACAATAACAATTATAAGTTCAACATAAATTGTTGACTATCATTTAATAAAAATCACATTCATGATACCTGAAAATATAATCTTAAATGAAAACAAATAAATTGTGAACATATTACTTTTGCAATAAAGTAAATTTAATTCCTTCACATTTTATTTTTGTATTCAAGAGAAATATTAATGGATATGCCTGTAATCATAACATCAACTCTTCCTAAGACAATTTAAAAATTATAAAGAGCTACATTAAAAGACTTTATAAATAGAAAAAACTAAATTTAATATAAGTGGAACTAATGATAATATAAAAGATATAAGAATATTTTCATCCTTTAAAAGATCCAGCACTTGTATTTCATTATTATGTCATCCAAATTACTTAATTAAATAACACTAATGATACTATACTATTAGCCACATACAAGACTTCTTGAATATATTTCTTAATTTTATTGTTCCTACCTTAATTTGGATATAGAATTGGTCATCATTTTGAAGCTTTATATTTAAGTGACTATTATGAAATTTTTATTTTTAATAAAAACATGGTACTTTTTATGAGAGTGGGTGTTAAAAATTGTAATATCATTAGTGCTTTCTTGATATTTTAAAAAACCTAATGATAAGAATATATTTTAAAAAAAACATAACAGAAAATTTAATTAATTGAGCATTAAAAATTTTATTTAATCTGATTTATGATACAAATAGCGAATCAGATTTTAGATTAAAAACCCCATATAACTTTACAATTATAACTGATTCCAAAAAGAAGCCATCAACACTATCATATGACAAAGCAAAAAATACATCAAGCTTTATTTCATTCATATCAGCAAATAAGCAATTATTACTAAATGCTGTTTGATGTGACCTGTGAAATTTAAACCACAAAAAAATAGCCCTATTACAACTTTTTGAAATGATCTGGTAATCTGTTTACATATTATTAGGATATAATATATGCAGGTTGTATGTGTAGTGTTTTGTAAAAATATTTACATTAACATCCAAATATAAGTTTTGTACTCCAGAAAAAATAAAGAATATATTAGAGAAATATATTTATTCTTCGTTAGATCACTAACTGATAAGTGATAAATTTAATTAATGATTAAATTTATGTATTTGTGATAAGAACATTGCATTCGATAAATGCCAAGAAATATTTGCTAATTACAAATATTTATTGATACAATACTAATTAATTGTATGTGTCCTCTATCAATGAGAACATTGGATTGCCAGAGATCAACTGAGGATTATAAATAGTTTGAACAACAAAGTGCATGGTTCTACTTCCAGTGAGTTACCAAGTGGATGATTGCAGAGAGACAGAAGTGAATGTAGTTTGAAAGAAGCTTAAGTGACAGGGCAGTGCTCTAGAGTGGAGTCAATGTGTTCGCATGCAACAGCTGAATTAGGCCCAAGAGTTTTGGGAAAACCGAGGCCAGAGGAAGCCATCTAGTAAGCAGTCAGTCATGAAGTGTGTCGGGGAAAGTGAATGAAAGTGAACTATATATATATATATCTTTTGTTGTGTGTGTAGCAATAACTCATCATGGGAAGTGAACCAAAGTGAACTATATATATAGTGTTGTGCGTGTAGCAATAACTTTTCGCTATTATTATTATTTATTGTTTTGTTTGTTGGTATTCGGAGTATTTGCATTTTGAATACACAATTAGTATGTATCAGTTGTCAAAGCATCAAATCTTTTATAGTGAATCTATAATATATTGTTTTATATAATAATTAGAAGGTTTTCACAAACTTATAAATATTGAAAGTTTCAACGATATTTTCTATGAATTTTTTTCATTCTGAGTTCAGCTATGATGTAAACAAATGAGTAAACAATTAAAAATGAACTGGAAAATTAAAATCATATCATATAGTCAGGCCAATTCCATGGGTTTGTGCTGCCCAGATGCAAATTATATTGTTGCCTTTAAAAATAATAATAATAAAATAAACAAATGTGCGTTAATTTTTTTTATATTATATTTATTAATGAAGCATGAAAACAAATATATACTTTCGTATTTACATTATATTTAAAATGGTTATACTCTGCCTGTTACTGTTTGGCTAAGTATAGCTATAAGTTTTAGGGTGAACTACAGAAGAAGTTGCATGTGACCTTATAGGATTCCTACCACTTCCAGCTATTCTGTGGCAGCCTGCTTCATAAACAGGTCTGGTGACCTTTCTGTCTATACTTGATAACTTGCCTCATGTTCGCATTTGGTTCTAGAAGCTTCCAATCATGAAGTGGACTTGCTTCACTGTGTCAACCATTTATTTTAACAGCTATTGTCTGGAAAAAGTATATTCTGTCTTTCAGTTCTGTGACAGTAGTTCTCTCAGAATGTATATGGAAAACCTATACGGCCTTTCAGCTCTATGACAGTAGTTCTCTAGAGAACATGTATACTGCCTTTCAGCTCTGTGACAGTAATTCTCTGAGCCTACCTTCAAAAGTTTGACTATTTATTGCCAGATTCCCATCCTTAATGGAAACATTCGGATTCAGTGGGCATCATTGCTTACTGGCCTGTTCTTGCCATTGGCTGTAGGTTCATGGCGATGAATGCTCAATCCAATCTAGATAAGATGGAAGCTGGACGAGTTCATTATTTGAATGTAAGATAAGATATGACATTCTTCAATCTACATTACAATTTTCATTGCAAGACATACTCTAAATAGTTCAAGAAATCAACTCATTCATATCGATTCCTCACAATCTTTTATATTATTATATGTAGTTTCCAAACTAAAATTATCCTTTCTATTTACAAAATATTGTTTTTTTAAACAAAATTGATCAACTTCTTTCCAGCATAGCCTAAAATGATATTCTGTAATAGGTAAAAACATCTAGTATGCTATATATAAAATACCATAAAGACCACTGCTTTAAAGCTAATTTATTTTTAATACAAATAATCCAGTAGTTAGATACTCAAAAGGTTAACCAATTCAAATTATCCTTACAAATGCAGAATCTAAGTTAAAAACTTTTGTCCATATTTAACCTCATCCAATTCTAATATTGTAGTTTTGATACTACAATTATTTTGCTCACTAAATGTTTGAATATCTTTCTTTTTAAATAATTCAGTCCTCTAGTAATAAATGAAATAATTCATTTTGATAAAACCTTATAAATGCTTTGTTTTTGCTGTAATAAATTTTATTGCAAAAGGCATGTTCTACCTAAATTTCTCAAAAAGAAAAATATAGAAAAATAAATGGCTACAGTCAAAAAATATCTTTTATATAAAATTTATTTTAATTAACCTAACCATTTTATGAGCTTTACAAAGAAAGTCATTTTTCTTTTTCCATTATTTCCTTATTAATTTTCATTCATTAGACTGAAACTGCTCATTATTAATTTCTATAATAGTTCTTATAGTGTGATCTCAGTTTAAAGTTTGCATTAGATGTTATTCACTCTATTTACTCTACTTCAGAACCACTATTGTAAGATTGAATAATCAATGAATAATAGATGGTAGTCATATCCAAACTATTTCATGCTATTAGCCTTAGTCAATGAGGAACAATTTACTTAACATTTTTTACTTGTTTTGATTTTAATAGAACTAAAATATGAACCTTATGCTATCAAGAGATTTAAGTTCTCTAGTTATATATTGTTATTATTTAATACATTTGCATTACTTTCAGTAAGCAGTTTTTTGCTAGTAACTATAAATTAATTGACTTTTCTAATGCTTGAAGATCTGTATGGTTTTTACACTTCTTTGCTACAAGGGCTTTTAGTTTTAAGGTTTACAATGCAGCTTCTATCTCCACATTTCTGAATTACAAAATGAAAGATTAGAACAATTTTGTCTTGGTTTCCTCACTTCCTTGCATAATTAGCATTAATTTTAATTCTGAGTCCTTTATTGTACTTAATAAATGCTAACCAATAATAAAAATATATCAAAATTTTCATTTAAATATCATAATAATATTGCATTACTACAACAAGCCAGTACTATTAGAGTTCTGCTATATAGTGATTTTTAAAATGCACAGGTAAATTCTAGAAATAATTGTTCATAATTATCATTAATCTACTAAAAGGAAAAGGTATAAATTATTTTACTGTCCTATACTATTTAGTATAGTAATAAAGGAGTAGACTTAAAAGCTAAAATTTCAAACCAGCTGAATAAATTTTTTTTAAAAATCTTATGAATAGAAATATTGAGCTCAATTTAACCACTATGGATACTCAAATGTTACATAGCCTTCATAGCATTTAGCCAGAGCTGAATATAAGCCAATTGGACTGATCGAACCCAACTGGGCCTGTTTGAGGGTCCCCATACTTGTCAAAATTTATGTAATTAAAAATTGTTTAAAATATATATATAACTTGTTATTTCAAAAATTACAATAATCAGAAACATCTATAAATATATTCAAATACCTTTTTTTTTTTTTACCATTACTATCAGTTAGTTATATTACAGTGCAAAGTTGACTAATTGCATTGCTGGTTTCACCAATTTACAAATTATTTATCCGCTTGAGAAATTTGATGCAATAAATCAAAACCATCTTTAGCAATTATCTAAGCAAAAATAATTCAAAATAAATTAGTGAATTAAATAAAAAGTAAAATCCAGAACTACATTATAAATCGAATAAAATCAGATAAGTATTTTGCTATAATATTTGATCATCTCCAAATATCAACCAAAAACAACAAATGTCCCTTACATTCACATATTTCTGAAGATACATCACATGGTTCAATCATTGTTGTTCACAAACATTTTATTAAATTTATAAATGTAGAAAGCAGTTCCAGAGAAAATTTATATGCTGTGCTGAAGGGAGAAATTAATCCTCTAGGATTAAATATTAATAATATCAGAGGGCAAGGGTATAATAATGGTAAAAAAAAAAATCCTGGAGTTCTAGACTCTTAATTAAAGAAAAATTCAAAAGCATTTTTTACATCCTGTGCCTGTCATAATTATGATCTTATTTTGGCAGTACAGCTAAAAATTTTCCTAATACATTAACTTTCTGTAGTATACTTCAATGTCTTTATGCTTTATTATCATTATGCACAAAGAGATAGTTCATTCTTCATAAATATGATAACGGCCTTACTACGAAGTCTCTTTGTGATACAAGGTGGGAATGTCACATTGAACATGTTAAGGTGATAAGAAATCAAGTAGATAAAGTCTATGGTGCATTTATTGAAATATCAAAAACATGAGAAGATTCTCAGTTAAAAGTAATGCAAAATCACTTGTACACTCAATAAAGGATTGCAAGTTTATATTATCCCTCATTTTTTGATATGATTTAATTTTCCAGATAAATTTTGTAACAAGGAACTTCAAAGTGATTTCATGGATATTTCTGTAGTATTTTCTTCATTTGAAAAATTATTATGTTGGTTGACCAAATATAGAGATAGTAAGTTCAAACAAGTATTAATAGAAGCAAAAATGCTCACAATAGATTTGGAGATAATTCTAGAATTTCAAATTAAAAGATTGAGCAAAAGAAATATTTTAGCTATGAAATCGATGATGAGCCAATTGTTAATCCTGCAGAATTATTCAAAATATTTTTTTTTTAATTGAAAAATCATATGGATTTTTGGGAGAAAAGCTGGAAAAAGATGACTAAAACAGCATGCAGCACAGTTAGAAATTGCTCTGACAAATACTAAAACTATACAATAAGACTCATCTGTTAATTTTGTAAAAAAAGATCGATTTAGATGCCTATACATTGATAGACAAAATGGAAGCTCTAAAAATTATTCTTGCATTAGAATAATTACAGAAATCCTTCTAAAATGTTTCAATTTTTAGCAGAAAATGATAGAACTATAGCTTTTTATAATCCCTTCATTGGTTTTCAGATATATTTAACCATCCCTTTTCAGACATTATATATAGTAATTTAAAGTGACTGTTCTATCGTCGTGCTTTCTTTGCCAGTACTTCAGATTTGCTCAAATATAAGCGTTTGAGTCGCAGGAATAAGAGGATTCCTTTTATTCCTGCATAAATACTATATCTTGTATTGGGGAGAAAGTATTAATTTATTATTAACACTTGCAAAGCGTATGCACAATTAGCATGAAAGGCTGATATTTGACTGTGAGTTAAAATTAATAAAAAATTATTTAAGGTTAACTATGACACAAGATAGGCCATTCTATTCATTGAAAATCAAGAAGCATGGCAGCTAGATTTTGATTCAATTTTAGAAGATTTCTCCGAGCAAAAAGCTAGATCATGTTTTTAAATATTATTAATCAAAAAAAATAAAAATTATTATTTACAACAACTATATAATCAGATAATAATTTTATACATAAAAAGCTTTTTTCAGCACCTGCTTTGGTGCCCTTTTCAAATGTTACTAATCTATATAACGTTAACGAATCACCTGACATAAAACCATCCAGTGTCCAATAATGGAATTAAAACAAACAAAAATAATATAAATAATTAAAACAAATCAAAACCCTCATATATAAAATCAATAATTACAAAACAATTGATTATATCATGACAATATGTTAAACAATATTACATGCATTTTTTTAAAAAATATTATTATATATTGTTTCAATATACTGTAGATGATATATATATATATTTTGTTTAAATTATAGTATTCAATTAGTCATTTTTATATATTAAAAAATTCATATTTATTTACAAAAGTTAGAGCCATATTTTGCATATAATCATACAATTATAAAGAGAATTGTAGTGATAAGGTTGACAAGCATGTAAATGCCTAAGAATGCTGTTTAATTAGAATCTAATACTCATTTACATGACTGTTTAAACCATGTAAACAAAAGAAAAAAATGGCAACATTTCAATGTATTTGCATTTGTGTGTGCATGTAAAATCTCAAATATTTAAATATCATTAAATTTGATATTTCATAAAATATTTCAGAAAAATATTTACTCACCTGTGAAATTTACCTTCTTTAGATGTTGAAATAGCTTTACATGGCTTAAAAAATAAATAAATCATTACAAATTAGTAAAAAAAAAAAAGCTATAATAACAATAATAAAAATCATTATATAAATCAATAGGGAAAACAATTTCAGTATTAATAACATTTAAAAAGAAAAAGAATCTATTTCCTTTTCACAAGAAATCACATTACAACTAACAATGATAAAATATATTATCATCATTAGTTATTTAACAATAGTCCCTTGTCTTTTACTTTGCTTTTCAAAAGTCCAAGCTATTTCATATTTTTAAGATCAACAATCAATTCCTTCTCTTTCTATCTTTTTTCCACATAACTTCTATAGTCCCAATACATTTTTCACAATTCCTTTGCCTCTAAATACATATTCAATCTAGATCCCAATTTCCTCAAAAAAATTTTTTTCACTTTTTTCAACACTTTGATTGTTCTTATCATAACCACATTTTTAAAGCTTCCAAATTTTTCTTTTCATTTACCTTTTTTGCCTATACTTTTACTCCGTATAAAACTATAGTCTAAAAAACATTTAACAAATCTCTTTCTTAGAAATTATTTTCTAATATATATATAAAGATTATGAAAAAATTAAGATGGAGGTTTTGTAGCTTACAAAAGCAACACATATATGTGTTGTTTGAAAGATTTAACTTATTATGATTATTAAGTGAGGAAAAGTCAATATAGACTCTTAACAATCATTTTAATAACATTTCCTCCAAAATGTCTTCCTGTAGATATCCATTCTATGCTAGTCATTCTTTTTTTTTTCATTTATCTACAATTTTTCCAAACATTATATCCTTTTCTAATAAAATAAAATAATAAAACTAAAACATTACATTCAACCTAATGTTTATGCTCAAATGAAAGTTCAGTCTGAACAGAATGAGCATCCATCAATTTATTTATTTTCATTATCATCTTTGGTATTCTTAAAAATCTTAACCAATATCATAATTCAAAGGCATCAAAATTATTCCTGTCCTGTTTTTTCAGTGCCTAATTTTCACATCTATAAAAGTTTCAAAAATGACACAATCTGAACAACTTTGCCTCATATTTTTAAATATATATCCTTTATCTAAAGATTTTTTTCTGGACTTTTCACTGCAATTGTGTCCAATGTCAATCCTTGTGTAACTATGAAAAATCCAAAAAGACAAAAACTGTCTTCATGGATATTTTTTAAAATGCATTTGTAATAAATATATATACAAAAAAAAAAATTGTACATCAAGGCAAAAAACTATTTGCAATATAAAAATTGTAAGATGAATTTATGCTATGTAATTCTGAAGACATTTCTAATGTAAGAAGAAATATTATAAGAAAATGTATAGTATATTATTTGTAGATAATATGCTAAAAAATAAACATTTTATATGCCAATAATTTATACAAATAAATTCCAACTGAAGCTATATTATAATTTTTTGAAACTGCGGTTGAAAAATTAGTAATAATTAGATGCTTTAAAGGGCAACTAAAATTTTTTTTTTTTTTATTGGAAACTATTTACAGTACTACCAATGTGTACTGAAAAGTTCTAATATCTCATAATTTAAATCAATTCCCTATAAGACTAAAACATATTGATCTGTAAATTAGTGGCAATCAATAATTCAACACCTTCTTTAGTTAAAACAAAAATGTAAGAAAGCACTTCCTTCAAATTTTCATGCAGACCAATATTACTTTGACATATGACTTAAATAAGAAATATTTTTTTATTTAATTTCTAATATATTAATGTGTATTTGTAAAAAACAAAAAATTAAAATATAGCAAATAGATTAGTATAGTTGATATGAAGGCATTTTTCTCTTATGCTTCTTTTTTACTTTATCATTTTTACTTACAAAAATAAATTATCTACTGCTCTACAAATTCTTGATACTCATTTTTCATCCTCAAAATATCAACTAACAAAAAAAAAAGTGGAAAAATCTTTTTTATTACTATTTCATGCACTTTTTCATTGACAAACTGTAGTTTTATGAAATGCTATTAAAAGCAGGCAAAACGTTGTCATGAGAAAACTGGGAAAATATATATATACACAGTATGTATTACTTTAACTGCTAAATTTTTATTAAAAATCCTGTATAAATATACATTTTAATATAATATGCTAAATAGATTGATGATAATGTCATTTGTTACTCAATCTTTTGATGATAATGTCATTTGTTACTCAATCTTATTTAAGAATAACAGTGTGTGTTCAAGAAAAAATCCCTTAAATATAAAAGTAATAAACATTACCATTTAATTTACATTTAATATTTTTGGTTTTTAACTATATACTGCTATATAAATATGAGAGATGTATAATAAAGAATAAGAGGTATATTACTGAATTATTATCATAAGAATTCTTCTTACATTTGACATGGAATATCTTAATAAATTTTCTCTTACTAGTTTCAGTCATTGAATGATTTGATAAAGTGATTATATGTTTTTTACTTTTCAGTTTTAGTTTCTTTCATATCACTGTTTTGTCAATTTTTGTATTATCTATAGTTAATGTGCATCATCAGGTATATGCTGTGTATTGCCACCATTGGACAGAAAAGCAGAAATAAATATAAAAAAAAAAATTGAGTAACTAACCTTAACTTTTAATTGCCAATAATGTTTACACGTAATATGTAATAACTCTTGCATATAATAAGGTAATATTACATGTCACTTACAAAATACTCAGCCATGGAAGTGTACTAAATCATAATAAGGTCAGTGTGGACTGTAAATGCCACTATGACCACTTTTGACCTTTCAATGGTAGAGTTCACTGGGCACATCCACACTTGAACACTTGAGCCTTGCAATTCCTTAGTTCAACACAAATCAGCTCTGAGAATGCAAGTGTGTATGAGAATGCCAATTCTTCTCACACATCGTCTTTTATCCTATTCTAGACCATTCCCAGATAGAATTGATATAATCATGGACATTTGTGGATCAATCTTGTTGCTATTAATGCTTTTCTATTTCTGAAACAGGAACCAATCTTTGATTACATCAGTTTAATTAATCTGTAATTTGATCTACTTCTTTAATCTCAAATATTTTCTACTAACAAAAATCTTTAAGTATGCTTATTTTATCAGAAAATATTTTTACTAAAACATGTATACTTTATTTTGTTTTCATAAATGATTTAGTTCAACTTACTTTTAACTTAGCACAAATTACATTATTTACATTATTCTAACATAGCACACCTCTTCCATTTCCAAAAATTATGGGTTCTGAAGTCATACATAATATTTAAGATAATTAAGTTCCTTTTTCATTCTTTGAGATATATGCAGATGTTTATTATTATTCTCTGTATTATTCTTTTAATTGTGCTCTTCATTTATTTCCATTGTTTCAGGTTTTTCCACATAGTTTTCCCTGTTTTTGATTTAACAATTACTATTTAAATTGATAAGAGTTTTTTAATTACACCTTACATCTAGTATTTAATGATAATGTCTCTGATTCAAACTTTTTTTACCCTCAGTATAAGTCTTTCTATACTGTTGCTTTCATCAAACTCAAAATTTTCACCTAAATGAATAAGTGACAACTTTGTGCAGATCTTCTGACAAACATCATCTCAGCCAGAAATTTACCAGTACTATTCGATGATGCACTATGCAAGTATAGCAGAAAAGTATACAAGATTTCTTATATATTCACAGTCTCTTCTTTATGTAACATTTGTTTTAACTTTGTACAGCCTTCTCTGCAATGCCATTCAACTTCAGATGTGCAGATATGTCTAACCCTTGTTTTTTAGGAATTCCTCAAATCTATTGGATATAAAGCTGGTACCATTGTCTGACCAATATTTCAGAGAAACCATGAAAAGCAAAAATTTCCTTTAAATTTTCCAAATGTTTCTTCAGCATAGGTGTTCTTAACAATCTTATACTCTGTCAACTTTGAAAACAGGTCAATCACCACCAAAAAATTATATCCATTACATGGTATTATGTGTTTGATGTGAATACAGCTCCAACATTGAGGCTAGGCAATATAATTTTTTTCTAAAATATTTACAGTCGTTTGGCAATTTTCATATGTTTTCATAAATTGCTCTATTTCTATAGTGATTCTGAGCCACCATATATAGCTATGAAAGAATGTTTTAGCCTATACTAGTTCAGAATGACTTTGATAAATTAATTGAAGAATCTGATGACCATTGCTTGGTATTAATACCCTATTGTCCATTAACATGCATCCCTTATTTATAAAATATTTCTCTTATGCTCTATATAGTTTTTATGTAGTAACTCAAGCCAAAGGCTAGGCCAACCCTCGCTGATACATTTGATTAACAATTTATAACCTTCATCAGCTTTTGTATACTCGCTACCCTTTTTCTATCTACCATTCATTATTTCAATTATCTATATGGTTAATGATTAGATTGTTTTCCTTGGATCTTTACTTAATCAGGACTCTCTACAGTTTATCTGTAGGTTTAATGACATTTTCTTTTTTAAAATTTAAATCAAAATTTGTATCCAACTAATGTTTAACCAACAGACTTCAATTTCAAGAGCCTTGAGCAATTCCCTATAATAAAATTAAGACCGCCTTGCATTATATACAATGGTAACCTTCAGACCATATGTTTAAACTCTACTGTTACATCTACTTTCCCCACTGTCAACATACAATTATCGTTGACATCTTTCATCCTTAAATTAGTTCACACTAAAATGGGGGAGGGGGTATTATAATTTTCCATTAATCAATTTCAGTCTCTTTAACTGTCATCGACATGTCTGCCCTGCAATCTATTTCCATTGTTATTTTTTTATTACTTAACTGCTAACATAAATCAACCATGACTTGTAGTCTGTATATTATTAATTTCCCATTTTTGCTTATTTCTTTTAGGGAAAGTATGTGAGCCACTACATTCTTTTTCTCCTTTGAACATAGATGCTCTTTCTAAATGATGTGTATTTTCCTACAGGTTCTACAATGATCTTTGTTCCATTTACACTTCCATGCCATGTGGCCTTTCTTCCCAAAACAATAACACTTTATTTTTTCTGATTCCTGTTATTTTCTTTATAATGCACTACCTTTAGTAACATTGCTAAAATTCTGACACTCTTTTGATTGGTTGAGTACAATTTCATCAACTATTCTTATTTGGATCACTTCCTTATAAGTTAAGTCTCTTGAGGTCAGTCTAAACATATCATCTGACATCACCCAAAATAAATACTTGAGTAGAATGTAATCCAGGATGACTTCATATTTATAATGCTTAGTAAGCTCTCTCAATGCCTGATCGTAGTCATGTAATTGTTTATCTTTATTTTTCTAAAATGTAACCAAGCTTTATGCTTTGAGGGCTGAGGAATTAAATAATTGTTTATTTTTTCCACTACTACTGAGTAGGGCAGTTTCTCTGGCTCTTTATGATCGCAAAACCAATTTGCAATTTTAATTACATGTTGCCTAAAATAATATAGTAATGTGGCAACATTAATGGGGTCACTAACAGTTCCATTAATAAAAAAAAGTTTCTAGATTACTTTTGATTTGTAAAATATTTAGCTTACCAAACATCCCCTTAACTTTTTTTCAAAAAAAGTTCACTACATTCACTCTAGGGAACCATTTTCTGATGACTGGGAAATGAAATATTAAATGGAAGTGATTATAATCATTATCCAAGTACAGTTCCTAACTTTTGCTTTCATCATCTAGCATCCATCTTTAACTCTTTTATGCTATAAATTAAGAGCCAGAAATTCTAAAAACTGTTTTTGAACCCAAGCAAACTTGCGTGTGTAATTATAAAAATATGACATTAGATCAGCAGCTAAATATTTCAATGACCTCATTTTAATGATAATTATACTCTTACATTAGGAAAATTAATAACAACAGTTGTCACAAGATTTTTTTCCAGTTTACTCTTAATATATACTTTCAAGGACAATACTCTTCATCCTATTCAATAATTTTTCCTCATATTGATCAATTACAAATTTCTTTTATTTAACTGTCTTTTCATACTTAATATATTCAAGCTTTTACAATTAATGTTAATAATGTCCTCTAGCAAATTGCCAAATTATATATATATAATTACTTTTTAACACATTTTTCTTACAGTAATAAGTTTCTTTCTTTGTTTTTCGGTAAGATGCTTCCATTAAAAAAAAAAAAAAATCAAAATAATATAATGTTTTAATATATTAAAAAAATATTATATAAAATTAACTTTTATTTTAAAATACGTTCATTTAAAAAAAATAAGATAAAATAAAAACTATACTACCTGTTGTGAAATATCAGATTTTTGAACCCAAACATATTTTTTATTTTCAGAATCCCACTTAACAAAATAAGATCCAAACAATATAGGAAGGGCTGCTCGAGTTGCCATTTTACTGAAACATGCAAGGACAGAAGTTAGATCAATGAAACTTACTATTTAAGAACTAATTTTTATAATAACGTTATACAACAAATGAATTAATTATTAGAATTATGCATCACAGATGCAAATTGACAACACATCCTAAATGTTAAAAATAGCCTTTATTTCTACTTATAACAAAATCCACTTAAGTAATTCTACTAAATGCAAATTAGATAGAAATATATTGCCTGTATACTTAAATTCTATAAGTAATACTTTATGGTTATTTCAGATGAAATAATAAAATTACTACCATACAATATTTGGAAATTCTTTTTAAACATTATATTAGATGTTTTAAAATATATTTTCGTATAATTCATGGATTTCACAAAACTTTAAAATTCGGTATTTTTATTAGCTCAAGTATAAACTGCATATAAACTTTTTTTTTGGAACTTAAAATTTATGATTCTGAATTATTTTAAACAACAGACACTGTAAATAAAAAAATAATAAAATGAGTTTTTGTGGCTTGGAGAGCTAAAAAATTGAGCTTCAATTGGCTCTTAAATCTGCACTTTGTCAGTAAATGAAAATGGATGCCATGAACTAAATATATCATATTATAGTCCTTTAACATCTATTTGTCTATATTTTGTTTTGTTTGATGGTTAGTGACACTCTGTCTCAACAAATATTTAAGTTTCTTACTATAAACAAATTTTGAATGGTGATATCTCATTACAATTGAAACATTTCATCAAAAGAATATAAAAATCAACAATGATTTATTGTGTTTTAAAAATATGGTCTGCTTTATGAACTGAATAAATATTGCAATAGTTTTTTTTTATATATATGTCAAAGCATTGACCGGGAAGCGAAACCAGGCCAGCTGCTTGAAAGGCAGCTATGCTAACCGCCAGGCCACCAATGCTTGACAAATAATTACAATAGTTGATGCTATATTTTTTAAGCAAAACAAAAAAAATGCTATCTTTGTAACTATTCCAGGGATTAACTTTTTTTTTAGTATTTCAATAGTTATAACAATAGTTTGTATTTTTTATATAATAATTTACCAATAACTAAAAAATTTTTATTACTGAATAGTAACTTATTTCTTTTATGATATATTTTTGAATGTTAAATTACAACTATCAAATATTTATATGGAGTATAAATATAAAATTACATGAAATATATTACATAAATCATTCAATAAATTAGCTCTTTTCTTTGCAAAATAAAAACTAAATATGTATATTAACTTTTCCATCAAAGGCAGTTTGAAATTATAAGGCAACAGAGTATTATGATTTAGCAATAATACTTAACCATTAGGTATCTGATATTGCCTGTCATCAATTAACACAATTTATTCTCACAACTTCAAAAAGTTATCTACACTCTCAAAATAGCATGGGTAAGTGAATGCCTTAAAACTAAATGACAATTTATTACCAATAACATAAATACTGAAATATGGATCTCACTTAATTTAGATGTGATAAATTATATTAGCAATTATATTATACTAATAACATTGAAAACTAAATCTCTACAAAATTTTACTCCTTTTTCGTACTTTTTCCAATGCTATATTCAATTTTATTATCTTACAATTTCAACTCTTCAACAGTTCTCTTCAGAGATATAAATACAAGTGCTTTACATTATGAATACTGTATATCAAAAAATACAGTTATTGTAAGTTAATATAAAAACAATAAAATGCAATTGTATTTTATAACTCTGAAAAAGGCTGCAAGGCAGTTGAAATTGTAAGATAATTAAACTATTGTGAAGAAAATAAAGGAGGAATAAAGTTTTGTAGAGATTTGTTAATATAACTAATGTAAGAAGAATGAAAAAGGTGTTAAACACTAAAAACTCTCACTTACTTGTGTATTACATTACTTGTGTATTACTTACTTGTGTTTTACTTTTCTCAGAAATTCTGATAATTTTGTTAAAGATTAAATTGTAGAATAAGTAAAATTTTTAAACTGTGTAAATTGTTATTCATTTAATTAAAAATGCCAATTTTTGCTATCAAAAATTGATAACAACCATGTGTGAATATCACATGATCACTATCTCATACTAGCACAATAATTGTTATTAAACAATTCAAAATACAGCAAAACTCTCCATATAGTAGTGCCATCATGTGCTAACAAGAGCAATCAATGGATGCCAGAAGGCTTGTGCATAAAATCCCTATCTAGTGCCTACTTATCCAATATCCCCAGACTAGTTTCTGGCTTGTGGCCTTCATCAGTGAGGAGTCTTGGATCTGAAAGCACTGCACCTAGATCTTAGGATCTAATGCAACCCTCCAGCACCCACCTTTTAACTCTATTTAACTACAAAACTATGAGAATGAAATTGAAAACACTATTAATATTTTCAACCCAAGCTCAGTAGCTTATATAGTCATATGTCTGAACTCAATTCAGTACCCATACATTTTGTGTCTTTGCTCTTTAACAACCATAGCCACCACTATCCTATTAGGCAGATTGGTGTTAAACCACTAAACATCACATGATCACTATCTCATACTAGCACAATAATTGTTATTAAACAATTCAAAATACAGCAAAACTCTCCATATAGTAGTGCCATCATGTGCTCTTGTTAGCACATGATGGCACTACTATATGGAGAGTTTTGCTGTATTTTGAATTGTTTAATAACAATTATTGTGCTAGTATGAGATAGTGATCATGTGATGTTTAGTGGTTTAACACCAATCCTGCCTAATAGGATAGTGGTGGCTATGGTTGTTAAAGAGCCAAAGACACCAAAATGTATGGGTACTGAATTGAGTTCAGACCCATATGACTATATAAGCTACTGAGCTTGGGTTGAAAATATTAATAGTGTTTTCAATTTCATTCTCATAGTTTTGTAGTTAAATAGAGTTAAAAGGTGGGTGCTGGAGGGTTGCATTAGATCCTAAGATCTAGGTGCAGTGCTCTCAGATCCAAGACTCCTCACTGATGAAGGCCACAAGCCAGAAACTAGTCTGGGGATATTGGATGAGTAGGCACTAGATAGGGATTTTTCACAAGCCTCTGGCATCCATTGATTCTCTTGTTAGCACATGATGGCACTACTATATGGAGAGTTTTGCTGTATTTTGAATTGTTTAATAACAATTATTGTGCTAGTATGAGATAGTGATCATGTGATGTTTAGTGGTTTAACACCAATCCTGCCTAATAGGATAGTGGTGGCTATGGTTGTTAAAGAGCCAAAGACACCAAAATGTATGGGTACTGAATTGAGTTCAGACCCATATGACTATATAAGCTTCTGAGCTTGGGTTGAAAATATTAATAGTGTTTTCAATTTCATTCTCATAGTTTTGTAGTTAAATAGAGTTAAAAGGTGGGTGCTGGAGGGTTGCATTAGATCCTAAGATCTAGGTGCAGTGCTCTCAGATCCAAGACTCCTCACTGATGAAGGCCACAAGCCAGAAACTAGTCTGGGGATATTGGATGAGTAGGCACTAGATAGGGATTTTATGCACAAGCCTTCTGGCATCCATTGATTGCTCTTGTTAGCACATGATGGCACTACTATATGGAGAGTTTTGCTGTACATGTGTGAATATATTGTATTTATACATAAATAAAATTTTTATTTAAAAATTAATACACAGAGATATATCATAAACTTTAAATCAATCCTTTTACATCATCAAAATAAATAGGAATTAAGCATAAAAATAATGAAATTCACAATTATTATGTAAATAAAAATTCAAGAAATATTCAAATGAATCAACCATATTAGAGATGTTTAAATTACCAGAAATACAAATATAACAATTATAATGATTGTTATACTGTTATCTAATGGTTATTTACTCAGAAAGTCATGTGACAGTCAAGCACAAAGTTACAAATTGAGCTTTAATAGAAAACATTTAACACTCAAATGAATTCAATCCAGGAATCTTTAACTCCTAAGTTTTAATATTCTACTTACTAAAATCAAGTGATCAGAATTTACTGATAAAAAGATTGATAAACTGAAATAAATCACTCACACTAATCACTTAATTAGATGAATCAACAATTGTAATTACTACAAATATACAATGACACAAATTTAAAAATCTTTCTTAGTATTGGCTAATAAAAAGTAATTTTTTTATCTGAAAAGCAATTTTGAAAAGAAAATAAAAATCATTACTGTTATACATTACAAACTTGCCAATAATGTGTGCTTCACAGATTTAGAAAAAAGCATTAGAATAAAATAAAGTGCATTAATGAAAATATAGAGCAACTAGTAAATCCTGCAATTTGAGATTAATGTATATTTCATACTTTTACAGAACATAATATATATGAACAACAAAAAATGAATTCAAATAATTCTTTTCACAAAAATTCAAAGTCGAAAAAGGGATTATAAACCAATAGAAGAAAATTTTGCTAATCAACATGTTGCAAAATTTAAATAGCATCCATATGCGATAAACTGTATGATGATCTATTTAGAGATGATCAAATGCTAATACAGTAACGCCTCTTACTCTTGCTGATAGCAGCAGCAGAATCCAAAAAGCCTTTTTGCTGATTGTCCATTGAAACAGAATCTAGAAATAGCTTTCATTACATTCTTAAAGTTTAAAATAGCATCCATGTGTGCTTAAGCTCACACAGACATTAAATGAAGACAATCCTAATAAATGGATAAATTTTGTAATAGGTTATAAAATGTACTCACAAACCAAATTTCTGTCAGTTATACTGTTTAGATATGAAGAAAATGATGAAATAATAGAATTGCTGATCTTGGCGCTAATGTAATCCACACTGGAAGTTAATACAAAAGAATACGAAGAAAAGTGGCATTATTTCTATAATTTATTTTTCCATTAATGCTGACTTATGGGAGATCTTAAACTACAGTGAAAAAAAAATAGAATAGAAAAATATTGAATCTGTATGTTAATGAAAAAATGATTCAATTTCAGAAAAATGAAGATATTATATACGCAGAAAAATTTCAATGATTCATTTATAAAATGTTTATGATTAATGCACTTATTACAGTTTGAAGAAGTTGAATCTCAGAAAATAATGAGTATCATCTATCCACTTAACAAAAAGTTTATTAAATGCTTAGTCTTAAGATATATAAAGCTATATATGAATTAAAATATAAATAATCAAAAAATGAAAACATTTACAACACTTAAAATGAGAGTATAGAGAACTAAGTTTTTTCATTGGCAAGAAGTCTTCAGTGAAAAAATAAGTTCTCAGAATAAAAATTAAATAAAGAAAATAATTATATATTAAAAAGTTTTCGTATAAAATTATCTCCAATTTCTTTTGTGTGTATTTGTAACTAATGGCAAGTGAAGCATTTCCAAACTGAATCTAATAAAAATTAATACACCAGTCAAAAAAGACTTTTTAACTTCCATCCATGTTAAGATTTTCACTATTAACTTTTTTTTTCTTTGACGATTCATTTCTTCATGTAAATTATTAAAATAACCATCTTATTTATTTTAAAAACTCAGCTTTCTATGTTGTAAATTAATTTAGAATATAAAAAATTATGTGCAAATTTAAAAATTAAGAAGAAAAAAAAAAGAATATTTTTAATACAAAGTAAATAACTTCTTGTTTATCATGTATCTAATAATACTCTACTGAACTCGTTTTGTTTATTTCATTTTTAAGTTTTTAAAGGTAATATTGTTTACAGATGTATTGGATATAATGCTATCTTTTTTGTCATGCATGATTTAATGCGGTGGTAGAATGGCAGACTCTGGAATTCAAAATCCATGGATCATGCTCTTCTCTACTACTTCTGATGATCAAATCTCTTATTATGGTCAAGGTAATAAACCATTCAATGATTTAATTTTTTTCTTTTTGAACACTAAATTTATATTATAATCTTTAAGTAGCTCTATAGTATGATATCTTTATTTACAATATTAATTTGATTTTTTTTTAAAAAAAAATAACTTCACATATTTATCAATCTCCCATCACTTTCTAATAGTAGAAAAATAATTAATGAATTTAATCTTTTCAGACTTAACAATCCATATATAATATTGAATTTCAAAAATCTTAACACTTTTCAGCAAAAAAACTTTTATTATCAATTATAGTTTCTACTGTACCATGGCATATTTCATTAACCTTTTCTTCATCTTATTATGTAAGCTCTTTCTGAGTGTGTGGCAGGCTAATTTATAGATACAAACTGGATATAATGGTGGATGTCCTTTTCTTTATTGTTTTTTTAAGTAGTGCATGGCCTATAATCAATTCTATTAGGCCATTCAATAATAATTGGTAATGGATCATCTAACTATTCTTAGCTAGAAGATAAAGGCCTTGATTAATTGTCAATACATTGACTGTAAAAAATAAAAAAAACAATTGTAATATTGTTAATTATGTATATTTGGAATAACAAATAAGATGCAAAGTTCACTACTGATGAAACAAGTGGCTTATTTCAGCACTGACTCTGCACATCTTTTGTGAGCTTCTGGGCTTTTACATATTATGAAGCCAAACAATTGATATATATTTTATTTTTAATTTCTTAATGTATACCCTACATAAGCAGACCAAAAGTTCTATAACTAAATAATAATGCTTCATAACATTTATATTACTTTTATAAATCTCCACATATACACTCTAATGCAAAAATTTTTTATATAATTCCTTTAATTTTCTAATACTTTATCATTGCTTCCAATATTTTTTGACACAATTTATTATAGCAACTTAATGTTTGAGTTACATTGTTAAGATTTTTAATTTTGACCATGGTGTATATTATTTCAAGTAATGCAACCATTTCTCTTTATTATGGTAAATATCACACAACACCCCTTCCCCAATGTATCAACAATGTAAAGTTTAAGCCTGATATATTTTCTCATAAAACATAAATAAGAATTAAAAAATTTTGCAAAATATAATTATTTTCATTAAAACTCTTTTGTTATTATTGATCCTAATTGCAGAGTGCCTTCTCAGCCAAGAAACAAGACAGTAAATTGTTAAGTCTTGTATAAAATATCGGTAGATTTTACTGCCTACAGCTATTATAATATTATCAGAGATGCGAAAATTACACCATAAAGAATTACAGTATTTTACTACCAAAATAATATATACGTGATGAATGTTTTTTTTATGCATAAAAAATTACACTAATATCAATTTTAAAAAATCTCATATTCTGAAATTTTATTATTTATTAAAAGCGAGATAGATAATTGGTGTAAATATATATTACATGAGTTGTTGTTTTTTTTTTTTTAAAAGGCCAATGAATATAATGCATTTGCAAAAATGTATACCTCTTCAGGATCCTAGATGCAATGAAAATTTACAGCGAAACGTTACACATTTTAAACGAATATTTAAATACAATTTTCTATACTTACATCACACTGACGCATAAGCGACACCGTAAAAAATAATTGTACTTTTCATAATATAAGACTGGTGTAATTTTCTTATTCGAATAATCTCAATCAGCTATATGTAAATGAACATTTACTTTTTTTTTGAACATTTAAATAATAATAAAACACAGAATTTTATATCCGGTTTAAATATATTTGCTCTTCTATGATTGGTTAATATTAAGCGATTTGACCAATTAATTTTATCTCGGTTTTTTTTTTTTAATCACACCTTTATCCCACAATCATTACGTTTTTAATTTTTTCTTTAAGATAAAGGCATGAAAGCAATAAATAAATTGTAGAGTTGTTTTGAATATCAGTTTTTGTTCATTATAATTTTTAAATACCGGTATCTCGATTAATTACGATTGGTTAATTAAAAAATATATTCTCCTTATAAGAGAGATAATTCTGTAGTTCTCATTAAAAATATCTTGTGCTTGTAAATTATGATAGTTTTGTTGAATTTGTTTTTGGATTTTGATTGTAGATTTTTATATTTTATTTTTAAGCGGAAAATTTTTTTTTTTTACACGTTACTATATTTTTTCTTCTTGAAAATTAAATAAATTCAGATTTCCCGATTGTCAAATTAATATTTGCTTTTTTTTAAGGAATAACTTTTTATTAGATTAGTTTGGCGTTCCGTACAGTCAATTGTTATATTTAACAAATCACTTCCAATATATACAGTTGAAGTAGCTTCCCCATCCTCTCGTTATTAAAAATGTGTTTTTTGTGAATCATACGTATACAGTTTGGTGGCTATTTCCTTGTGAATAAAACAACTTTTTTCGAAACTAAAGTGCTTACATTTGAGTAAAATATTTTAAAATACATTATGTTTATTTTCTGTCTAACTATATTTTTGTGGCTGACAATCAACGGTTCGTATTCAAAGTTTTTATGTATTGAATTAAATAAAGCAGTAAGTATTTTATAAGAGTAAACTTTTTTTTTTGTTCTTAAATATATAATAGCAGTTATGAATCAATGTACAGGATTCAAAAAGTTATGACATTTTCGTAGATCTAAAGAAAAATAAAATTAGTTTCTTTGGTGAAATTATTTGTTAGTTACACTTTTAAAATTATTCATTTATATTGTATTCTAAAATATGTATAATGTACTAAGAGAATTGAATGTGCATACATATTATTAATTAGATTAATTTCTCTTATACTTATAAAAGTACGCATCACGTTCTGAAACTATCCGACAAGGCATGTGCATATATACGTTTAGAAAATAAGAACGATTAAATGTAAATAAAGATCGGAACAATAGTATTTTCCAAACAAGACATTTGAGAACAATGGTGTTTTTAAAATAGCGATAGAGTTTATTAAATAAATATCATATCTCACCTTACCTTCAAATAATAGACTAGTCCAGATTCTGTCTTATCTAGATCGGATTGAGCATTCATCGCCATGAATCTATGTGTATGTAGATAGATAACTCATAGCCAAGAACGGACCAATAGGCGATGATGCTCACTGAATCCTAAAGTTTACATTAAGGATGGAGATCTGCTAATAAATAGTCAGTCTTTGTGAAGTTAAGGCCAGAGAACTACTGTCACAGAGCTAAAAGACAATTCTCGTTCTCTCCAACAAAGGTCGCGTAGCTAAACGGCCGTATACACGCTGACAGAAAACTGTCAAACCTGAACGGCAGACGATAGCTATCGAAGCTAAACGATTGACGCAGCGCGGCAAGTCGACATTCAGGACTGGAACTTGGTAGAACCAAACATTGGCCCGAGGCAAGCTGTCATAGTATAGCCAGAAGTGTCACCATACCTACTCACGAGGCAGGCTGCCAAGATACAGCTGGAAGTGGTAGGGAAATCTATAAGGGAAGGTGCAGTCCCTTCTTCCGTAATTCACCCCAGAACTAGGAGCTATACTTCGCTAACAGCTGCAGACGGTATTCTTTGTAAATACGTGTGTATATTTGTATTCATGTTTCACTAATAAAAATATAATATTAGAAATGTATTTACATGCGTTGGTATTTACACAGCAATAAGTTTTTAGATTCAGTTGTTTTCTAAACAACATTTGGGTAAATATTCTAGATTATAAAAAGAATGAATATCCTGGTAATAGTATTATTTTGTATTTAATATTAATATTGTAACATCTGGTATTTATTGTTTGGAATAAATCAACTTCCAATTGAATAATTTATCTGACATATTAATATATACCTGAAACTATGGCTGGGTTCACCTAAGGCAAACTTCCAAAATGATTGAAAAAATTAATACTTATTTAAATGGAACTCGTGATAAAGATTTACATCCTCTTCATATAAAATGTAGTTCAAATTCAGACCAATTTTATATTTAAAAGGCTTAGAATTTTTGCGCTCAGATAGATGAACTTCAATCAATCTAACTAACATTTAACATCAGTTAGTAAATGAGTATATACCTATTCTTAGCTAAAGAGTAAAACAAGAATGAAAATTCCCAACACTTGGCATTGGAATGATGGATGAATTGTCTTTTTCTTCAATGCTTCTTTCTCTATGAGAGATTACAGAAGAAACTTTTACTCTACAGTGGGCTATTTATTATAAAAGACTAATTTTATATATATTTTTTTAAATGACCTTAATAAAGCAATAAATATACAAATGACTGCAGAAAGGAGTTTGCTATTAACTGAAAGGAGACCCTTTGATTCCTCTTAGAAGCCTTAAAGGAATTGAGCAGGGCAAATTTCTAATGTCCATTTCATAAGTTTTTGTCGTCGCAGCTGTTATTACTATGTAATTATTCATATAGTATACGAACATGGAAGGGCTGCTCACCAACACGCATTAGTCAGTGTGGTGAGTTTATTGGTTTTTTACTTCTGAGTTTAAGATTCTCAGTTGCCTGATAACGCAGAATGAATGTATGTGTAAATGATAAATATTTTTCTAATAGATATGTACAATCATGACAGACAAAAATAAATCATGGCTCTTATTCCCAGGAAGCTGTAAAGACACCAACCAAGGTAGCAGTTGGTGGCGAAGGTGGAGGGTGCTAAGAATCCCCTGATTGTGGATCTAGGCTGCCATTTGATAACTTTTTATTTAGGTATTTACAACTGCAGATCATTTTTCAAGTGAAGGAATATTACAAGAATTAGAACTGTCTTATGTTAAATGGAATATTATTAGACTTTGTGAGGTTAGAAGAAAAGGTGAAGAGACAATTGATTTAAAAAGTGGATATGTACTTACTATAAAGGTGCAAATATTGGAAATACAAGTGGAGTAGGATTCATTATAAATAAAAAGTGGAAGAACAATATTGTGTAGATTGATGGTGTATCGAACAGAGTGGCAAGATTAATTATACAACTTAATAGCAGATACCAAATGCAGATAATTCAAGTTTATGCCCCAACAAGTTCTCATATTAATAAAGTAGCAGAAGATTTTTATATGGATGTACAAAAAGCTTTTGACCAGAGTAAACAACATCTTAAAATTGTTATGGGAGACTTTAATGCTAAAATTGGTAAACTAAACTGTAAGTAATTTTGGTTATGGTAATAGAAATGAGAGAGGACATAAATTTGTGGAATTAGCAGAAAAAGAAAAACTTTATATTATGAAATTCTTTTTTTGAGAAAAATGTTAAAAGGAAATGGACATAGAAGCAACCAAATGAGGGTACCGCAGAATTGGATTATATTTTGACTAACAGAAAATGCATATTTCAAGATTATGTTCTTAATAAATTTAATACAGGAAGTGATCATCGATTAATAAAATGTAAGATACATGTTAATGCAAAACTAGAGAGACAAAAATTATTAAGAAAAACAATATTTACAGTTGATATTTTTAATCTTCAGAAACATTCTAATGAATTTAAATTAGAACTTACAAATTGGTTTCGAGTATTAGTGGATTTTGAACATGATTCAGATTTGAATGAAATTAATAAGAAAATAACTGTTACACTTTTAAAAATTGCAACAAAGATAGCTAATAGAAAAAAGCAGCAATTGACCAATAAAATTTCTACTGAGATTAGAGAATTTATGAAGAAAAGAAGGAATATGAAGATATACAAAAATGATGCATTAAAAAGGATTAAATACCTTGAATTTTGTAAAATGGTACAGAAAAGAATTGAAAATGATATAAGAAAGTACAACTGTGAACTAAGGAGGAAAGCTGTAGAAGAGATAAAAGTCTCAAGAGTGTAAAACAACATTCTGGTTTTGGTAGGAAATTTATATCTGTAATAAGAAAAAAAAAGATGGAATTATTACTAAAAAGAGAGATATCATGAAATGGGTAGAAGTCTTCTATTAAGAATTATATAGTAATAAAGAACAAGTACCTCCTATATCTATTACATCTTCTGAATTGCCCAGAATTTTAAATGAAGAAGTGAGATATGCAATTAAATGTATGAAGAAAGGAAAAGCTCCAAATAATGATGGAATTATAATTGATATATTAAAAGAAGCAGGTGAAGAAATAGAAATTTTTTTAGCAAAGGTATATACCAAATGTCTAAATGATAAAGATGTTCCAGTTGATTGGAAGAATGCAGTATTAATATTTTAAAAAGGTGATAAAGAAGATATTAGAAATTGCAGACCTATCAGCCTTTTATCAGTTTTATACAAAATTTTTACCAAGATAATTTCTACTTGTCTACAGAGAACATTGGATTTCCACCAACCAAGAAAACAAGCTGGATTTAAAAGTGGTTTTAGTACAGTAGATCATATCCAGGTATTGAGAGAAGTTATAGAAAGGAATGAATATGAGTTGCCATTATGCTTTGGATTTGTAGATTATGAAAAGGCATTTGATTCTATAAACATTTCTTCAGTGATTAAAGCTTTGGGTCATCAAGATATAGATCCAGAATATTGTCATATTTTAAAGAATATTTATAAAAATGTGACAGCAACAATTAGATTACATAATGATACTAGGAAAGTCAACATTGAAAAGGGTGTAAGACAGGGTAACTCCATATCTCCAAAACTTTTTACAGCAGTGCTGCAAGAAGTATTTTGTGAATTAAAATGGGAAGCTAAAGGGGTGCAAAATAAGTGGAGATTATTTAAGTCATTTAGATTTTGCAGATGATGTAGTTCTTTTTGCAAATAATGCATTAGAGCTACAAGAAATGTTGCAGGAGTTATCAGATGAAAGTAGGACTAAAGATAAATGTTAAACAGACTAAAGTATTGTTCAATGGATTTTTTCAAAATATGAAAATAAAGATTGATTATGAAGAGTTAGAAGTTAACAGCTACAAATACCTTGGTCAGATTATTAATACAGATGGATGAAATTAATCATATAATTAAACTTATTTGGAGTGCTTTTGGTAGAAATAACTTGGTACTAAAAGGAAATATACCTATATGTTTGATAAGAAAGGTTTTTAATAAATGTATTTTATACCACTTCTTCCTTATAGATATGAGACTTCGACAGTTAATAGAAGAGCAATATAGAGACTTCATTCCACTCAAAGAAATATGGAGAGATGCATGTTAGGAGTAAAAAGAAGAAATCGAAAATGTAATATATGGGTAAGAAAACAAACAGGTGTTAGCTGACCCCATTGAAAAAATTAAAAGACTGAAGTGAAGTTGGGCTGAACATATTGCTAGAAGAGATGATAATAGATGGACAATTGAAATCTTAAACTGGATTCCAAGAGATTATAAAAGACCCAGAAAGAGACCACATGTGAGATGGATGGATAAAATAAGAAAGGGTGATATGGAGAAGATAAGCTAAGGATCGGAGATGGATTGAACCTGGAGTGGATATTCATCCTGCAGTGAATTGATAATGGTTGATGATGGTGATGATACAAATATATATATTAAATAAAAAATTATTATGAAAGACACTCACAAAAATAAATTATAAAACTAAAAAATGAAATATAATTTTAAAAAAGAATTTAAACAATTGAAAATATTAAATCATTCTTCATCTTGAAAGCTTTTCTGTAATTTATTATTTTAGATATAGCCTTTTTTATAAAAGTTATTACTAGATCACTTAATTGATTTTGGACTATTGTTTGTGATAATTTTTTTATAATTTTCAGTTCGGAAAATATTTTAGGATATCTGAAAATTGCATAACTCTTGTGTTATTTTTTTATTTATTTCATTAAAGGTTTAAATTCAAGAAAAAAAATTTCAATGAAAAATTTATTTAAAGAATTTAATGAATTTTGATTTTATGCAGGGAATATGTTGTTGAAAAATGCCCAAAGATCTTTTTATTATTATTTATTTATAGATATTTTTTTTCTAATTTAATAAAAAATAATTTTTTAAAATATAATTTAATGTTCACTTAAATTCAGTGCTGAGGCAATTGATTGTTTGCTTCATTTATCAGACTTACTTCTGAAACTAAGATTCCCGGGTACATAGTTAAGTTATAACAGAAAATGAAATTGTACTAGCATAGTTAATGATATAGAGCTAAGCCTAAATATTCCCGGGCAGCTAGAAAAATTATTGTAGCCAGATATTCAATTTTATTTTGCTCATCCAAAAAATTAAATTTCACTGATAAAAGATCTAAAACTAAAATCTTGGGAGCAATTTAATTGATATGAGTTTATGTTGTGGGATAAAATCACTATTTAAGCTAGTGAATCAATATGAAGTAAAATTTTAAAAAAATCACCTTACCACACTAATAGATGTTCTGGGCTAATGGCAATTTATTGTTAAAGTTAATTTCACTAGCAAAATCATTGTCATTTTATTAAAATAAAGCATACCAGCAAAAATACTAATTATTCAAGTAACTTATTGATGGATAGTAATCAGTTTAAATGGAGAAACTGATATAAAAGCTGCTTGGTAAAAATTAAAATCATTCTAAAGAGGGGGGAAATGTTATTTTTGTGTGTGTAAATGTTTTACTAAATAATAAAGAATGGTTTGAAATAAATATACATGTACTAGGACTAGTATTAGCATTTCATTATTATACTAAACTGGCATTAATTAGAAGAACAGAATTTGATATTAAAAATCCCAATAAAATTCCACATTACATGAACCATGTTGAGAAGTTCCTTTTGTTCATTGGAATAGTAGGTAAGCAGACCTGAAATGACAGGACTGCTAAGGATATAGAAATAAACATCTAAAGCAATTATGATACACTGTGATAGTTTAAAAAAAAGAGGTAACTATACAGTATGTCACCAATCTGCATTTTTAGAATAGATGCCAGCTCAATGGAAAGGGAATCATAAAATTTGATTCAACATTTTGTGACTTGAATACAACTTGTGTTTACAGTGATTTTTTGGGTAGATATTGCTTGAAGAATTTCTGATGGGTGCATTCTATGGATTGGTTCCATTTGCAATTATTGATTAATCTTGATTTTACATATATTTTTAGAATAGCGAGATGGGAAATCCAAATCTCACATCAATTTCATACGATTTTCATTCTTTAGAGGTTTTCCTCCAAAAGGAAGTTCAATCACAGTGAATTGAAAGGTGTCTACCAACCTAACATGTTTTTATTTTCATCATTTAGTTCGTATGACTGCAAATTGCAGATAATTTAAGGAAATGTATGATCTGCAAACAAAAAGACTATTTAGTTAAAAATTGTCATTGTAGAAATAACAAAGGAAAATTAAATCTGTTCCAAAAGGTAATGAAACAAAAAATATTGAAAAAAACAAATAGAATCAATATGCATCAGAAAATAAAAAATTATCATACTGATTGAATCCTGTTAAAATCCTTCATATTTATAAGGTTCTTGCATTGATGGTGAAGAATGGTTCTGGAATCTCTTTCATGATTAGAGAATCATGAAAAACAGTCATCTCAAAGACAGAAAAGATCCACTTGAGGACCCAAGATATAAATAAAAATGAAATTCTGATCTACAGGTCAGTGAAGCTATTAATCAAATCAAACAAATGATGTTGATGTTATAACATTATATAGATAACAGCAAAATAACTTCTATTTTAAGTAAGACTGTGTTGTCCCTTGGTTTAAATTAAATCAATATTTTTCATAATGGAAGAACTAAAGTCCAGTGGATGATATATATTAAGAGTCAGCCAGGAATTTTATATATATGATGGCTATATATATGATTGCCAAGGCTAAGAAAAGAAATAAATGAGTAATTGTCTAAGACTATGAAATGTTAAAATTACAAAAGATATTAAAAAGAGTAAATGAAAAAAAAATTTATTGAGGAAATTAAATAGAGGAAGATAAACTGGACTGAAAATAAGTTTAGAAGTATTGTGCAAGATGTTTTGGGAATGTTTGCAACCATATATGTATATATTTGTTACTAGATCAGTCTCAGATAGTTAAATATTAATGAAATCACAATGTCAGTTTATTGAGGTTTTAATTTATCTCAATTCTGACTTTGTAATTATATCTTTGCTCAGTAAATGAGCAAGCATTTTGATGACATTTGAGTTTTGATGTTTACAAAGTTAATTTTTTTCATTTAAGCACGTGATTCTGTTAAAACGCCACAATTTCAAAATTTATCAATAGTTAATCAAATAATTTTGACATTCTCTCAATTATTAAAGTGTACAGGTTTTTACATATTCATGTGTAAATAATATATTAGATCTATACCAAGTATTTTGAAATTAGTGTTGAATGGATATTACTCTTAAAATGTAATATCTATGCTGGAATTTACAAAAAAATAGTTGTATTCTATTTTAAATCAATTATTTACAAAATTCAAGATATTCTTATATGTTTCTTGCTTTCTCAATCTGGTATGTATTACCCATTAATAGAATTAATGTTTAAAAATTAATCTCAAGGGATTATAAATATTATTTTAAAACATTTCAACTATATATTGAATGCATAAATATATAAACCAAAGTGAATGGGCAATTAAATTTAATCTAGATTGAGATGTTATATCACCTACAGTATCATTTAATGATTTTAACAATTTTAAATTCTTTTACCTTGTAGAATTTTTGGATTGATAAATACACAAAATAAATTATTATTAGATAGAGTGGATGACTGAAGGGAGCTTGAAAGTCTGAGTTCAAATCAATTATATATAAACTTTTGTAAATTTTAATATTTTTTGTCTCTTTAAATATAAAAAGAAAGACATGATTTGTTTTTTCTTTTTGTTTTTTAATTAGATTAATAAATTTGATAATATCAATCTTTATTTTGTTTAAAATAATTCATTTTGAAACATTTTCTTTTAAGTGTTATTTTTAATTCCCTATATTCGTTTTTAAAAGAGGAATCTATTTTGTTCTTGTCAAATAATAACATTAATTACTCAAATTATTTGAATTTCTCTGATAACAAATCAGTTATATTACATTGCTGTTTTTGAAAAATAATTTTTCAGTGATAAAATAATATGCTATAAAAGGATTCGTGCAGACTTAAAGTTCAGTTTTTATGAGTTATTGTATTGTATCCATTATGGATTTGTGTTAGTTTAATAGAGAAGTATTAATAGTAAGCAGGAAATTGCTGCCCATAGTGGCAAATGGATAGTGTATGCTATATTGCTGTTTCCAATGTTCTTGCAATAGCATTCAATTAAGAAATTTTATTGAATTCTCTATTATCTATCCATAATAAATTATCAAAAAACTCCTTCTACTAAATCTCATCTCAAGCCCATCCACAAAATGCATGAATTATTAAATTATTAGCTGCAAAGAAGGCCCAGGATTGACTTTTAAGACAATTTCCAAATCAGAGGGTTTAATTTCTATGTTGCCTAAGTGAAATTGTGTGAAGTTATATATCTATGAACTTAAAATCAATCTAAATCATAAACTATTTTCATTTAAAATATTGAAAAAACTTCATTAATTTTAAGCACCAAATGACTTTATTAACAAATCAGAGTAAACTACAGGTAACCATCCTAAAATGTCATGTTGTGTGAAACTGTGTTATATGAGACCCAGTGCCAGTACAAAAAGTGAGTACAAAAAACTTTATTTTTATTAAAAATATTTATATGCAATAAAATGAAACAAACTATAACTACTTTAATAACCTTAATTTAATAATTTTCTTCCTCGCCCATACTCAGTACAAACAAATTTAAATGTTTTTCACTCAATTGATATCATTTTCATTCACTGAATCATTTTTTATCAATTATGTCTTTGACCCTCTTTTAAAAATCTGTAATTCTGGTTTGTTTGCTAGTCCTTATAGGGTTGAAGTAGATTTCCTGGTATGGAGATAGGCAATTTTGCAGCTCCCTTTTGAATTTTTGATTTCTTTCAATGGCTAGGTCTGCATTCAAGAAAAATAATTCTAGATTTTTTTTAGCTAAGCTTAGGCTTTTCTGTAATTTTTTAATGTTAATTTATTAACTTTACAATCTTCATCATTGCTGTTCTCAGAATTGATTTCATTTACAACTGATGCCATTTCCAGCAAGTCTGCTTCACTAATTTCTTACATCAATAAAACCTGAGCATCCCAAATAGCCATGTCATCAAAACCATTGCCTCTGATTAATTTAGCAAATTCTAATATGCCACCAGTTTCATTTTCTGACAATTCAAGCCTGTTTTTTATTTCAATTGACAATAACCAAATCTTTTTTCCAACATGCATACATTTAAAGTTGATGTTTTTAATTCTTTCAATGATAAGGATATGACTTTGATGTAGAGTTTAATTAAAAATTGCTTCCAAGCTTCCATTACACCATTTGATCTTGATTCATTCATATCTAAAATCCATTATAATGATATTCTAATATAGTAAGTTTTAAAAACTTTGATCCAATGATTGGAATATCAAAGTAATGTCTGTTGGTAAAAATACTACCTGGATATTGGGGTGATTCAAATTTTGTAGATGATCTGGATCATTATCTAATAGTATCTTGAAGTCCAATTTCTTCTTTAAATAATTTTCCATCCCTGACACAAAATACTTTAAAACCATTTTCAAAATAAATCTCCACTTATCCAACCCTTTGAATTTGTTTTCCAATATACTGGTAGGGTGTTTTTATTTATGCCTTTAAATGCATGGTGATTTGAAGGTCTATGAACAAGCAAGAATTTTGTCATAAAGTCTCCTGATACATTACTACACAAAAATAGCATTACATGATCTTTAGGTAACATTACATGATCTTTAAATACTTTAAATCCAGGTGCAGTTTATATATATATATATAAAAGTTCTATTAAGCATTTCCCCCCACCAAAGCCCACTTTCATTGGCATTAAAAGCTTCATCTGTGTATCCTTGCTCCTCTATAATTTTTTGACTTTTTTCTGGATATGTACTATTAACTTCATGATTAGACAGCCTTGAATTCTTAAGCTATGAATTGCAAAACACTTTTAAAATTTTTTAAATCAACCCTTACTTGCTACAAAATCTGGGCTGACAGAAGATTCTCTATTTTCTTTAAAGTCTTTGTAAATTTTAAGAACTTTTGGTTTAATGATATTGCTGTCCAATGGATTCCTTTTTGACAGCTATCATCAATCTAAATGCTGAGTGCCATTTCCATTTTCTTAATTATTAATGCACAGGAACAAGCTGCATATTGATGTTCCTACAGCATTCTTTTCATTTTTCTTAATGATTTTGAGTGTTGAATGTTGCTTCATGTAAATTTAGAATTTTTGCAATGTGTGGTGCTTTTTCTCCTTTTATAATACAATCCAAAATTTGTATTTTTTGCTTCCAGTGAAATAAATTTTCTCATAAATGTTGTTTTTTTATTTTTATCAGATATAGTTTGGGACTGAAATTTACTTTTCTAAAAATTAATCTTAAAAATAAAGAGATTTCATTAACACATACCCAAAAAAGCTTAAAATAAGTTATTTCCAAAACCACAAACACTATAAATTCTTAAAATAATATTTTGTGTAATTCATGGACTGAACATATGCAATAATGTGCGCTTAATAAAATTTAGGTAATCTCCCAATTGTATTTTATTTCTGTATGTATGTGTATATATGTGTATTGTGTTATAGTATATAATTTAGATTTCTAAATATATACTATAGTAATGGGATTTGAGTTTAAATTTGGTAATGTTATTTACAAAAAAAAATTCATTAGTTTGGTTTCATCTCTAAAAATTTATTTTATTTATCTATTCTTAGTCTAAGGATGATATAATAAAACTATTGACATATATATTATATTAGTGACATATTAATAAAAATATATAAATAGTTTTATATGATAGCAATAGTAAAATAAATTATGTATTGATAAATTTATTTACTAAAATTTTATTTACTGCATACAGTTTCAAAATAATCTTTAAACATCAACAAATAGGATATTAAACTATTGTTAAGGTATGTGTATTTATATGTTGTGTGATTAACAAAAATTATATATATATACAAAAGAAAACATTATTTTAAAATAATTTATTTAAACAGCTATTTAAATATTGATTGTCATATGTAAAATAGCTGAATATGAAGGAGTGTCAACTTTATGTAAATATAATTTGAATATATTTTGTATTCCTAATTTGCAGATTTATGTTTTATTATTTTAAAATATATTGTACAAAAAATATATTTTACAGTCTTGTAAAAAGCATTTTAACAGCATAGAGCCTCAGTTCGTTGGGAAAGAACTTTCATAAAGTTAAGGATAAATGGATTTGACTCTGAATAAGGAATTACTATGGAAACACATGTAATTAAAGATTATGGAATAAAATGTAGTAGAAACCATATCCAGGAGATGATGTATTAAGTACAGTAATCTTAAAGAACATTGTTTTATGTGCATGCTCTCCTTATACATATATAAGGATTACACATTTGATTATGTAGGTGGCATGTTATAGGAAGGTTTGTGGAATTTATCATGTTAGAGTGAAACTGTATTGTAGAATACCATGCTGTAGGAGCGTTATCTGTACAAGAAAATTCCCATGCAAAGAAAACATTTCTTAAGCTCAATTAATAAAACATATGTATACAAACTGATTTTGTAAAATGCCCTTGGTAAGATAAAAAGCAATTCCTTTTTTTTTTTATTGGAAACTATTTGTGTAATTAATTAATTCATTTTAAATAATTTTCTATCTGTAACTCTTTATATGCACAATTACATTTTTTTTCACAATGTTTTAAAAGTTACCTTAATAGGAGATTTTGTCCATTGTATAATGTAATAAAATTAATTTAGTAATTTAGATATGATATAAAATAAGTTCTTTACCAAACTAAAGTTTCTTGAATTAGAAATTTTAGAACAGTATCAAGGTCATTGTTGTTAATTTCAAATAAATATATATGTATTTCAATATGTGTTATTATATATTTACCAGCCTTTTATCGTCAAATATTTTATTATTAAAAATATAGTAGTAGCTCTTTATTCTTAATTTAGTATTCTTTCTGTATATGTGATACTATAATTACTTAAAATACTGACCTCATGTTTTCATCTTGACAAAAATTTGTATTTTCGCTCGAGTTTAATATGAGAGTGTTTGCAGTGGAATGTTTTTCAACTGTTCGTTTGGTGATGTTTATGGTTTTCTGTATTTCTGAACTGACATCTTTTTGCATATTAATAATTACCAGCGTATTACTGATTAAGTTTTTTTAAAAAAAAAAATATGTAAAGGTCTCTGTCAGATGATTGTAGTTGTTGGCGAAAAACTACCGTTTTTGTCGTGACTCGGAGGAGAGTAATAAAAGAATAAAATGGCTAACACGTTATTGCAATTGTGGGACATCCCAAACCAAGAATGTGACACAATTGCATTTCTGCGAGTCCAAAACATCCTGCCACATGCCATTACATGTGAATGTGGCAAATCGATGAAGCTTACACAATGGACTTGGCAGTTTGTATGCTACTCGCGTGCCTGCAGGTGAACCGTGTCTATTCGCAAGGATACATGGTTTGAGGGCTCCAAAATGTGCTTTGTGAAAGCATTGTGGCTCATGTATTTATGGAGTCGAGACCAACTGAGCATTGCACGTGCCAGAGACAACCTGCAACTATCAAAATGGGCAGTAATTCATTGGACCAACGGTTTGAGAGAGCTCTGTGGTCTAAGCTTGTTGTCCCACCCCTGCCACAAAATAGGCAGACCTGGACTCATCATGGAGGTAAATGAGATGCTTTTCTTCCGACGAAAGAAGCACCAGGGAGGATCCTTCCGTAGCAGTGGATCTTCGGAGGGCTGCTGTCGCTCAGCAGCCACCCTTCTCGACACCATCCATGAGAACATCAAGTTCGAATCTACCATCTACTCAGACTGTTGGAAGGGTTATAAGACCACTGATCTTGAGGCGTCAGGCTTTACATATGTCACAGTTAACCATCGTTACAATTTCATGGACCCACAACAGGACCTCACACTAAGACCATTGAGAGGTTTTGGGATGTACTTAAGTGACAGAATAGCGCCACGCTCTGTACAGTGAATAATTTACAACTATCTAATATAGTACAGTATATGTATATACATTAGATTTATTAATATTTATTCTACTTCATAATTTTAAAAGGTATCTATGAAATATGTGTTCTATTGTCTAAATAAACTAAAATGGTCTTTGTAAATGATTATTCTAAGTGTTTGTTTGTTTTTAGTGTGAAGATAATGGTTTTCCTTGCTGTAGAACAAATATTTGCAAAAGTAATTCTAATGGAGAAAAAACATGTCATCTGTAAGTTGTTTTTTATTAATCTTTAATATGAAAAGTTATATGATAGTATAAATGTTTATCCCATTTTTTATATGAAGATAAATTTTAAAAAAAAACTAAAATAAATAATTAAGCAAAATAATATTTCATGCAATTGCTCTTATTGTGTTTATTCGCAAAAATAAAAGAAATTACAGTATATAAATTCAGAAGATCATGTGACATTTGAGCACCATGGTAACATATTGATTATCAAACAATTTCATTCTTTTGTGCTGATACTTCTTTTTTTTTTTAATTAGTCTATTTTTTTTTGAGAATCAATTTTGGAATCTTCAGTTCTAATTTCATAATTCGATTACAAAAGCTAAATTGCACAGAATTTTATTTGTAATTAAATATAATAAATAAAAAAAATTGAGTTGTAATATTTGAATCATAATCAGAAAATATTAATATCTCAGTAATATATTGATTATTATTAATGCTAGAAATAAGTAATATGTTAATTTCTAGGAATTTCATAATATTGTGTTAAAATTTCTTAAAATGAATAATGCTGTAAATATTTTTATATTGAAGATCAGAGGTAAATAAACTATTTTTAATGATGAGCTTTTTTTATGACTCTCAGATCTTCATGACATTTTCTAAATCATGAAAATTATTTTATAGGATATTACTTAATATATATTTTAGAAAAAATTAAAGATAATTTGATTCTAGAAATGATGAAACTTTTCTTGTCCATATGCTACAAATTCTATCCTATATTAAAATTTATACACCAAACATAATACTTTTTTTTGTAGCTTTCATTATATGTAACTAAATGATGATCAGTAAATGTTTTGTTGATCACACTTTAACATTTTTATAACAATTATTTTTTATAGTGTTGACCAAATGAATTTATAGGCAGTGATTCCTCTACTTAACTCATGGCCAGTCATTAAAAAAATAAAGAATATCTATTGTCCATTAATCTAATTAACAAGTCAGATAGTCCCTAATGCAAATAAATATTAAACTCCCTGCTCTAAATAAAAGTAGAGTATTACAGTCAAATAATATTTGATCATTATTAGTAGTAATAGTTAACAAGTTGGGAACAGAGGTGGTTAATATATAATGTATAAAGTGTGTGTGCCGATGTAAGCACTAATAATGCAAACTTTAATAATTTAAGTCAGTGGTGGCAATCTTTTTAGTGTGTTCACCAAAAAATTCCAAAAAATATTTATTGAATGATTGGCTTGCCATACAGTTATTGAATCAAAATATAAACAACTTAATTATTGCAGTTTTTTTTTTTTTAATTTATAAAACAAAATAATGATAATAATAATTAAACAAAATTTCTAAATAAGCTAAATTTTATAAATTTGCCATGTTAATTCCATAGTATTGACTATTTGTAATAATTTATTTTCTTCACCGTTAAATTATTAAATAATATAAATATGTACAAATGAACAATATTTATTTAGTAGAGCACAAGTTGAATAAAATGTAATAGTAAAAAATTAATAGTAATTAAAACAAAATTTTGGAAATAAACATATAAAATCAACATAAATAGATATTATTTAATGAGATTTTTGCTGTTGTACATTGGATGCCAAATATTTATATATGGTTAATATTGACATTTTTAATCATGTACATGCTGAACTAGATTAATCTGTCATTCTATTTCTCGAATTGATTTTAATTAAATTAGTTTCACATGTATCTGTAGAGGAAAAAAATAATAATATAGTGGTGGCTAATTTTTTTAAACAATTAAATGTTTCAGGAATAGCATTCCAGGCAGTCAATAGTTCCTCTTCAGCATTCTTTTTACATATATCCAATAATTGATCATTTTCCAATGTTTTCTAATTCATTCCTCAAGTCAACAAATTGTTATTTCTATATAGAACTGAATTGAAAATCGACTGATTGCATTTCCATATCTTTCTAATTAAGCCACTCAAAAATTTCTAACTTGACACTATCCATTGATGTTATATCTGGGTATAAAATAAATTTTTGATATTTCTGAAAATTGTCTGAACTGTGTAAATCTTAAAGAAAATTAATCAATTATCGATTGAATAACAGCACAAAAGTCTTGTATCAATTTTACTTGATCTCATTTATCAGTCAAGAACTTTTTTAGATTTGGAAAATATTTTCAGGTGTAAGAAATAACATCACCATTGAAAATTTGTAATTTAACTTCAAATGCTTTAATCAAATCTTTCACCTTGCAATTTCACATTTAATTCATTTGAATGTGAACACATATCAGTAAAAAAAAAAACATTAATTTGAAAGCCATTCAACACCCATTAATTCATTATATTTTTCAATGATTTTCTCATTACATAAAAACAATCTAATTTCTTTTAAATACTTAATGAATCTTTGAAGAACTTTTCTCAACTTAACCATGGAAATTGTTGTACATAAGTGAACCAAGTATACTGAGTTTATCTCACTCAATGTGTAGATATAAAATTGATTAACTTAGTCACAATGTTCATAACATCATCCAGTGGCTTAAAGCTGGACTTCAAGCATAAACCTGCTGATGTATAATGCAATGAAAACCCAAAATTGACTGCCCAATATGGTTGGTAAATAAAGTGAGAAAACTATTTTCTTTTTCAGTCATAAGCACCATCTGTAGTTGCTGATACAATTTTGGCAACATCTATTCCTTTTGTTGTTGTTACTAATGAAGTTAAACTGATCAATTCTTCTTTGATATTATTCCCAACACAATAGCGAATAAAAATAGCCAAATGAGCTGATCCATTTATATCTGTACTTTCATCAGGGCAGAAAGAAATTAGAAGATTTTATATTTTTTTTTTTGTTGGTAAGTTATGTTGTTAGCTATTTGCAAGATTCTTTATTTAACTGTATTTCTAGCCAATGATAAATCTTTTATGCTCTGAATAATTTTTGCTTTGTTTTCAAAATCTTCAAAAAGAACTGATACACATTTCATCCAAGCTTCTTTCATATATTCTCCATTATTAAAAGGTTTACCATGTTTGGCAATTATACTTGAAATAAAAAAAACTAGCAGCAGTTATATTTGAATGATTTTTGATAAATTTTATTATAGATGTTGATTGAATATTTATATTTTTAAATGCGTGGGCAATATATTCTTTTTATTCAACTTTACTTTTTTTACAGAGAGATTTATGATTGGTCTCATAATGCTATTTTATCGAAGATGTTCTCAATAAACTGTGCCAAATATAAAACATATATTATCCTGGTACCTTTGTTAATCATTCCATAATCAGTCTACCAATTTTGAAATTCTCTACTGCTTGATAATTTCTACTTGTTATTTTCACTAGTCATATTAATATAATGGTAACAAATTTATTTAAAAGTAAATTTAAATGAGCTTTTATAATTTTATAAATAAAAGATTTATCATTTTACTTTTACTGCAAAACTTCAAGGAAAAAAAACGTCATTTGATGGCGTTGATTATGCATTTAGTTCCATAAATTTTTATTAATTATTCATTAGACTAAAGACATGTATCAATAAAACTGTAGTAATTTGCTATTTATATATATATATATTGTAATGGCTGCAGAAAGGAGTTTGCTATTAACTGGAAGGAGACCCTTTTATTCCTCTTGCAGGCCTTAAAGGAACCAAGCAGGGCAAATTCCTAATGTCTATTCCATATGTTCTTGTTGTTGCAGCTGTTATTACTATGTGATTATTCATATAGTATATGAACATGGATGGGCTGCTCACCAACATGCATTAGCCAGCAGGGTGAGTTTATTGGCTTTTTACCTCTGAGTTTAAGAATATTTTTTCCAATATATACAATCATGACAGACAAAAATAAATCATGGCCTTTATTCCCAGGAGGCTGTAAAGTCATCAACCAAGGCAGCAATTGGTGGCCGAAGGCAGAGGGTGCTAAGAATCCCCTGATTGCGGACTCAGGCTACCATTTGATGATGATTTTTTATTTAGGTACTTACAACTGTAGATCACTTTCAAGTGAAGGAAGATTGCAAGATTTAGAAGAAGAATTGTCTTATATTAAATGGGACATTATTGGACTTTGTGTAGTTAGAAGAAAAGGTGATGAAACAATTGATTTAAAAAGTGGACATATACTCTACTATAAAGGCACAAATATTGGAAATACAAGTGGAGTAGATTCATTATAAATAAAAAATGGAAGAATAACATTGTGGAGATTGATGGTGTATCGGACAGAGTGGCAAGTTTAGTTTTACAAATTAATAGCAGATACCAAATGCAGATAATTCAGGTTTATCCCCAATAAGTTCTCGTAGTGATGAAGTTATAGAAGATTTTTATATGGATGTACAAAAGGCTTTTAATCAGAGTAAACAACATTTTCAAATTGTTATGGGAGACTTTAATGCTAGAATTGGTAAACAAATGAAAGATGAAAATGTTGTAGGTAATTTTGGTTATAGTAATAGAAATGAGAGAGGACTTAGACTTGTGGAGTTTGCAGAAAAAGAAAATCTTTATATTATGATTTTTTTTTTTTTGAGAAAAATGTTAAAAGGAAATGGACATGGAAGCATCCAAATAAATGTACAGCAGAATTAGATTATATTTTGACTATCAGAAAATACATATTTCAAGATAGTTATGTTATTAATAAATTTAACACAGGAAGTGATTATCGATTGGTAAGATCTAAGATACATGTTAATGCAAAACTAGAGAGACAAAAATTATTAAGAAAAACCATATTTACAGTTGATATTCCTAATCTTCAGAAACATTCTAATGAATTTAAATTAAAACTTATAAATCGGTTTTAAGTATTAGTAGATTTTGAACATGATTCAGATTTCAATGACATTAATAGGAAAATAACTGATATATTTTTAAAAACTGCAACAAAGATAGCTGGTAGAAAAAAGCAGCAATTGACCAATAAAATTTCTACTGAGACTAGAGAATTTATAAAGAAAAGAAGGAATATGAGGATATACAACAATGATGCATTAAAAAAGATTAATATCTCAAAGTTTGTAAAATGGTGCAGAAAAGAGTTGAAAATGATATAAGAAAGTATAATTGTGAACTAGCAAGGAAAGCTGTAGAAGAGATTAAAAGTCTAAAGAGTGTAAAAAACAACATTTTGGTATTATTTATATCTGCAATAAGAAAAAAGATGGCACTATTACTAAAAAGAGAGATAACATCATGAAATGTGTAGAAGACTTCTATCAAGAATTATATAGTAATAAAGAACAAGTGCCTCCTATACCTATTATATCTTCTGAATTGCCCAGAATTTTGAATGAGGAAGTAAGACATGCAATTAAATTTATGAAGAAAAGGAAGGCTCCAGGTAATGATGGAATTATAATTGATATATTAAAAGAAGCAGGTGAAGAATTAGAATTTTTTTTAGCAAAGTTATATACGAAATGTCTAAATGATAAAGATGTACCAGATGATTGGAAGAATGCAGTACTAATATTAATATTTAAAAAAGGTGATAAAGAAGATATTAGAAATTACAGACCTATCAGTCTTTTATCAGTTTTATACAAATTTTTTACTAAGATAATTAAAACTCGTCTACAGAAAACACTGGATTTCCACCAACCAAGAGAACAAGCTGGATTTAAAAGTGGTTTTAGTATGGTAGATCATATCCAGGTATTGAGAGAAGTTATAGAAAGACCAAATGAATATGAGTTGCCATTATGCTTAGGATTTGCAGATTATGAAAAGGCATTTGATTCTATAAACATTTCTTCAGTGATTAAAGCATTGGATCATCAAGGTGTAGATCCAGGATATTGTCATATTTTAAAGAATATTTATAAAAATGCAACAGCAACAATTAGATTACATAATGATAGTAGGAAAATCAACATTGAAAAGGGTGTGGACTCCATATCTCCAAAACTTTTTATAGCAGTGCTGCAAGAAGTATTTTGTGGATTAAAATGTGAAGCTAAAGGAGTGAAAATAAATGGAGATTATTTAAGTCATTTAGATTTTGCAGATGATGTAGTTGTTTTTGCAAATAATGCTTTAGAGCTATAGGAAATGTTGCAGGAGTTACCAGATGAAAGTAGGACTAAAGATAAATGTTAAAAACACTAAAGTAATGATTAATAGATTTTCTCAAAATATGAAAATAAAGATTGATTATAATGAGTTAGAAGAAGTTAACAGTTACAAATACCTTGGTCAGATTATTAATACATATGGAAACATAATGAATGAAATTAATCATAGAATTAAACTAGGTTGGAATGCTTTTGATAGAAATAACTTGATATTAAAAGGAAATATACCTATGCATTTGAAAAGAAAGGTTTTTAATAAATGTGTTTTGCCAGTTCTTATGGATATGAGACTTGGACACTTAATAGAAGAGCAATAGAAACTTCAGACCACTCAAAGAAGTATGGAGAGATGCATGTTGGGACTAACAAGAAGAGATCGGAAATGCAATGTATGGGTAAGAGAACAAACAGGTGTTACTGACCTCATTGAAAAAATTAAAAGACTGAAGTGGAGTTGGGCTAGACATATTGCTAGAAGAGATGATAATAGATGGACAATTGAAATTTTTAACTGGATTCCAAGAGATTGTAACAGACCCAGAAAGAGACAACATGTGAGATGGATGGATGGATGAAATAAAGTGTGCAGGATGATGTGAGAAGAGAAGCTAAAGGTAGGAAAAGATGGATTGAACTTGGAGAGATCTTCATCCTGCAGTGGATTGATAATGGTTGATGATGATGATATTGTAATGGTACAGAGAATTTAAGGGGTGCACCTGGGGTGATGGAACTCATCATCATCAATCCCAAATCAATGACTCAAATTTTAAAATATAAAAGGAATGAGCATGAGATCAGCACAGAACTAACTATAAGTATGTCAACTGTAAGTTTACCAGCATTATCAACAAGAATACTCATTCATCATTATGAATGATCTATAATAAAAATAAATCGTCATGGATTTGAAATGGTTCTACTATAGACCAGACTAATTATTTAGTCCTTGCCAGCTTGGGGCAGGTTATTTAAGCCATAATTTGGATGCACAAACTTAAGTGCTAATTCATAAGAATATAATAGTAAAAAAATAATGCTGGAATACTAAAACATGCTGATCATCATCAATGCAAATAATTCTGAAATACTAAAACATACTGATCATCATCAATGCTCTGGCCACTTAGTCCCTTTTATGTACTGGCCAACTATAAACTTAATTTCTAATAAATACTAAACTAAATAAAAGATAGTGCATGGACTTTAAAGGATATACCCTTTCTGCCAATCCACAATCATCATCAACTGGATGTCCATAAACACTAAATATACATTCCTTTTATATAAGACTGTTATGGATCTAGTTCAGAGAACAAAAGCTCTACAACTGTTATTGCAAACAAGAGATATAGTACAACATTTATAATTTATATTTTAATTCTATTCAGGATTGAGTAAATTCATTGGAATAATTTTAACAATGAAATATCAATTTATTATTAACAATAAAAAAATGAAATTAAGGTCTGTAGAATATAGCATATACATATAAATTAAGTATTGTGATTTACATTTATGTTTCAATAGGTGGTAAAACACATATATCAGCCCACAGACATGTGGTATAATGATTTATGAACATATTTGAATTGTCATAAAATAATATAAAATTAATTTTAACATAATAGTGTCTACATGACATGCATCTACATAAGCACACAGACATGCCTTAATATATGGAAATTGTCATATAATAATAAAATAAATTATCACATTTTAATAATACATAAATAATGACTATTTTTGCATATATAATCTGTGTGCACACAGATGTATTTCACAATAATAGACTTATTAAAAATATATCTTTTACATAAATGTACATGTATGGTGTGTGTATACATAAAAATATAGATTATATAAATTAAAACTATTAGTCTTTTACTTTTATTATGGTAAGTAAAGGGTTTTTTTTAACCAAAAATATAATATCACATCCTTGACTTTCTTTTAATAAAATTGCCAATGAATCAATCATTTGTTTTTTAGACTTTTAATTCAAGCAAAAATTATTTACTTGTTTTATTCTTAAATTATAAATTTGAAATGTCATTTTCAAGGAATTATTTAAAATAACTCATCAGTTACACTTTATATACATATGACACAGCATGTTTATCTGTGGTTCCTGCATATAGATAAAACAGCATACATATTACTAATTCTTCAGCAATCTGGTCGACTGGGTGACTGGTCACTTCTAAACAGTAGACCAGCTTATTGTCATTATCAGGAAAGGTATAATTCAGTAACTAATAGCATTCAAACAGCTCCATTTAGTCTAGGACTAGCTAGACTTCAGGCAGGCCAGTCATTTTAGTACACATTTGGACTATGGAACACTGGAATCTGACCCTTCTATGTGAATCCAAACTATACCATAGTGAATAGTAGCAGCTGCTGGACTCATACTCCTTGCCTTCTGTTATATCTTCATGGTAATTCTGACCTAATCTGTCCAACTCTAAGAACTCTCTTCTCTAATCTTTTTCCAGCCTTTTACAATCAATGTGATGGGGGAAAAAATACTTTTAGTTAAAAATATTTTTCCTGTCTTGATTGAAAAAAATTAAAATTTTTCAATTCAACTTAATCCTTTGAAAAACAAATCTAAAGAATTTTTATCAAAAGTATGTTATACAAGCTTTAATTAAAAAATTTATTTAATCAAAATAGTCAGTGGAATTTTATAATCACCACTATATCTATTATAACATAAAAACATTCTTGTTTTAATTTCAAAATCATTATTAATAAAATATTAATTAGATTTTTTTAAATATTTAATTTATAATAAAAAAAATTCAAATTCAAAATTATTTAATCTTAAACCGTTATTCCAGTGTAATACAGAATATCTACAAAAAATTTTGTCTGTGTTTGCACACACTACCTTGTTGTTGTATACCATGAGAGACATAACAGTCTCACTATGTATATACTAAACAATGATAAGATATGTGTAAGAGATTGTATTCTTAATCAACTGATGAGTATTGGTTCAGCACAAAATGTACATCTTGTGGGTCATATATTTTTTTCACATGTCTTTTGTTATATGTTTATGATTACATCCCTCCACCAGGTGTTAAAGTGGATAGAAACCAGTTCCTGCCTTGCATGAGAATGATGTAGTGAAATTTATATTACAGAATATTATGCATTCTTGTATAATCTCTAGGGTAATGAATAACTAATAAAAATTATTAATATTGTATGCTATTCCACTTTCTTGCTAGAAAGATGTCTGACTTTTTAATAAATTGATTGTATATATATTTTATTTGTTGTTATTGTTTTTTTATTTAATTCAGAATTTCCAATTTTTGAAATTTTTTTTTTCTTTTCAGTTTTATTGGAGCTTAATCCATGAATTCTTTGTTATCTTCTCTGGAATTGGCATCATATTGTTATTGTCTTATAAAGATTAAATAAAATTTTATTTAATTGTTGTTTGTTTATATATGTAAAAATAATATGTGTGTGCATATTTATTAAATTTAAAGTTTTAATCTAATATTTTAAAAGTACAATTATTTTTAATCTATTAAAAAATGATTAAAAATTATTGAAAGGCAATTACTGCTAATAGAAAATAAAATGCAAAATAAGTTTATATAATGTAGATATTAAATATTAAACAAAATATATAGAATTTGGAGAGTTATGTGTGAACTTTGTGTAACTGAAAATATCTGTTTAATCTAAAGTAAATCTTAGAAGAAATTAGTATATATGTTTTTCAATATCTATAATCTATGCATTTGAAATGAAAGAGGTCATGTTAATTGTGATTTCTAAAATATATTAAAAATTCAAATAATATTTTGATTTAATTTGGTTAGTTAGTTCATAAATTAAGATTATAAAATACTGGAGTTTTATCCATCCTTATTACTAATGGTAATTTTTTTTAAGAAATACAAAAAAATGTTATTTATTTTTTAAATAGTTAGTTAATCAAAGAATTTCTGAAATCCTCCAACTCATGATTTGAACTTTTTATTCATCTATTTTATGATAAAGCTCTCTCAAAGTTTAATCCAGTTTTTCCAGTCCATTACTTTTTTTCATATCACTCTAACAAACTTTCTTATCCATTCATTTCACATGTAGTCTCTTTTTATATCATTTATAATATCTTGAGATTCACTTAAAGTTTTAATCATCCATCTATCATCATTCTTAACAACAGATCAAACCCCATTCTATATCAATCTCTGCTTTCAATTATATCAGTGTTTCTTGCTATTTTTTTTCTTTTTATCTATGCATTTTATTTTCTATCTTTCCTTTTTTACACTCAACATACATTTCTCCATATTTTATTGTCTGAAATGTTCTCTTTTGTTAAGTGTCCAAATATTAGATTCATATATCTATTTAAAATTTCCTTCTCACATAAGCATATTTTATTCTAATATTATTTCTATTAAAAATATTCCAAATGTAATTCTGTGATTTTCATTTATTATGTTTGCATTAATAATCAACCAAAATATTTGTATTTCTATGAAAAGTCATTAAACATTACTTTAGTCTTTTTACTATTTCATCTAATAACTATTATAACATTTCCTGAAGTAAGATATTATTTCAAAAATAACTATCAGTAAAATCTTGATAAATAATTTCCACTTAGTTTTATTTCCCTAACTTCCCATTTTATTTACAAGATATTATCCATAAAAATATAGTAAAAAGTATTGGAGATATAAAATCATTTTGTCATATCCCCTTATCAGTGATAGTCTTCTTAGTATCCCAATATAATATAATCACTGCTATTGCATTTCAATAAATATTTTTCAAAATTTGATTATCCTGAATAAACCACTGGTGTTAAACCACTAAGCATCACATGATCTCTATCTCATACTAGCACTACTGTATGGAGAGAGTGTTGCCTTGTTTATTATCCTGAATACTTTTTAAAATGCCTTTTCATAATCTGTAAATCAAAAGTATACTGGCAACTTATACTTGTTAGTCCTTTTAAAACATGATAAATTCAGCAGTTAAGAAACCATCTTAAAGCTATATCAGATTTATTTAGACTCGTTTACAGTTCTTTTTAACTACACTTTAACTTATCTAGTATATATAGTAAATTTAAAACTACACTTATCTTTAAATGTTTGTCACTTCTTTAAATGTTGTCACTTAAGACGTCTTAAATTAATATCCTAAAACAGGTTATACTACTTAACATATGTAACAGAAATAATTAGTATATTGTTCTAAACATCCATTCAGTTTCTATGAATCTTTCAGATAGCCATTCAATTATTGGTAAGCAAATAGATATATACTTATTCTTAGCTAGAAACTAAAAGAAAAATAAACATGTACACCATCTGTTGGGTAAGAAATTAGTTGAAAGATAGATTAACATTTGAAACTTAGTCTTATGTATAAATTTACATATATAAAATAATCTATTCAACATCAACATTTTTTTTTGTCCAAAATGAAGTAATAAAGTAAAACTCAGTAACTCTATAGTCAGCATTTGATAAATTAGTTTAATTTTGCAAGCAATATCTTAAATCAATAATGTATGAATTGTATTAAAAGTTCCATATTGAACACAAGTGTGTTGTAATTTAGCCATGGCATAGCATGAAATAATAGACTTTATTTGCACATTTATTTACTTAGAATTTTTGATGATATTGATTTGTATTATTTGTCTTTTATGAATTATAGAAAAGTAGTATATTGAGTAGTTTATGTAGCTGCAGATCAAAAACCACTTTGTTTCAATTTATGTCTGAATAAAATAAGTTATTGGAACCAAAGCAGCCAGTGATTTTGCAAACAATTTACAACATGATGAACATGTCATTAAATTGCAATGTTGGAAAAAGTTTTGTTTATAAAAAATCAAAATACTGGTTATCTTGACATATTAGACTAGATCTGTTATTAGGATCTTCAGGTATTTCATATTTAAAAAAAATCATAATCTTAGTTTTAAATAAATAACTGGCTTAATTAGAAAACGTTTTGTAAATTTGTTTTCAACTTGATAGCAATGGCTAAATTATTACATACATTTGGGTTACCAATTATGTTATTGAACAATGTAATTAACAAAAATTAAACATTGTTGGGGGATAGCAACCCTTTTTATTTTCTAAATTTTAACATTTTCAATGATAATTCTTGGTCAGCTTTCAAATTTATGATTTTTTTCATTTTAATACTTTACCTTTTTTCCCAATGATGATATATTATAAATTTTTAGTATATTTACAGATACTTTTGATTCAAATTTATCTGTAAAACTGACTCTTTATATGAAATCAAAATAAAATTTATTAATATTTTTTTTATTTCTAAGTTTATGTGTTTCTCCACATTCTCAAATACTTTCTGGTGCTCTAGTATAGTTTTCTCCATGATCTCTGCATCAGTTTTGCATTTTCCTGCAGTGACTAAAATTTTGGTCTTTTCCATTTTCCACACTTTTGAAACTGTTTTCTAACTTCTCCAATATTTGCTCAAGATTACTTTCAGTCTGGGTATTTATTCACTTACTGTTTTTTTTTTTAAGCTAAATTTATTTTCTTATATTCTCTTTAAAGCTTTCCCATATGTGTCTTAGTATTACCAAGATTTCATTTTCAGTACACTGTCTTTAGTTATTTTAAGATTTTGTTTGAAATATGCTTTTTTTATCTTGCAATGTTTTTATTTGTTTAGAAAATGTTATCTATTTTGTACTTCAATATTATAACTCTCTTTTTGTCTAACTATTCATTTTCAGTATTCGATTGGAATATTTTTTAACTATTCATTTTCAACTCTTGAATTTTATGATTCAGTTTATCAGCTATAGCCTTTCAAGCAACAATAATAGAATCTTGGTTTTATCCTCCCCCTACTCCTATTTTTTCCATACTGTTCTTTAATTTTTTATTTAAAGAATTGACATCAACCTTTTACTTATCCTTTTTATAATCATAAATTATATTTACTATTGATTTTTACTTGATCCTGATTCTTATTTTTTTCCAACACTTATTGATTCTCATGATGAAAAATTAAATATAAAGACCTTTATTTATTTCCCAATGGATTACTTTTTAGGCTTTCATTTATGTATATGAACTTACTCTTAGTGATCTGTCAAACTTTTTCTTTGTTATATAATTACTTGATATTTGCTTTTGATGTTTCTTGCTATACTTTTATTTCTTTTTACTATTGACTTGGGATATTCTTCCTGTAATGCTGTTTATACTTCTAAAGTTTTTCTTATTTTGAGATTTTCTCGTAATTGTTAGTTTATATTTGGGAGCTACCCCAATTTCTGTTATTTAAGATTATATCTAATCTTCATCTCCTTTAAAGTTCTTGTTGTATTACTATGATTTGTTCAATAGATTTTGACCCATTGTGTTTTATTCTCCTTATGATTTAGCCTTCTGAAAGAAGGAAAGAAGTAAACATATTGAATGTTGATACTTGTCTCTTGAAAAATTAATTCCACTGCTCTCAGCTCAGATTTCTTAATAATTTTTATTACTTGGAAAAGTTATCAATCACTGTTTGTTTATTAACTTTCACAACTTTGTGGAATTGCACACAATAAATTCTACCAATTGTGGACTTATCATAAGTAATAATATGCTATTGCCATTTTATCTTTTTTACTAAAGGTATTTATGAAAAAATCCATTCATATTATTTAAATATTCTGTGGGTAGTTTTCATACATCATCTCTAATTGTCTTTATTGAACCGGATCCCACCCACTTATCTTAACCAGTTTATTTAATTAATTTTTAACTCTATTACTTTAACTTTATTAAACTTTTGCTTTGACGAGCTTAATTTATTATTATCAAGCTCAATTCATATTTATTCTTTATACTTCTTTTTCTTCTATTTATAACATCATGTAATAGGTTTAACTATTTTTTTAAATAATTTTTTGTGCAACTTTGACCACACTTTGGCAGCATTTGTATTTATTTATTTTAACAGGCTACTGTTTGTTCTTGATACATTAGTATTTTATTATTATCAGAATATTATTTATTTAATAAATATATTTTATATTTATCATTTCATTATGCAATTATTCAATTCACTTCAAGCAGAAGGGAGAATACCATTGATAGCCTAACCATCAATGATACCTAGGCTATACAAAGCATAACCAAGACCACATTTTTTTACCATAGCCCACTTTGACTGCTGGGCCAATACCTGGCCATCCAAAACCTTTTATTTGTTTTGCAAATCAACCTCAGGCACTATTTGGACCATATGTTATATAACCAGCATGCTGGATGATAGGCATACCAATACAGTACTTGAAATATCCCAAACTAGCTCCTACTCTTAATCAAGAGAGTCCAGCACATTTAACTTAATACATGTAAACATTTATATCTTTAAATAAATGGTGACACAATGATAAGAGCAACAGATAGAGAGAGAGAAAGAATAAACCAAATAACAATTAAGCAAACATCATTATTTATTCATGCACAGATATATCTAATATAATATAACTAATATTTTACATAAAGAAATATAAATGATTAGTTCAGGCTAAATTTTATAATAGTCCTTTGTTAAGTTCATTTAAAATAAAGCCTCTAGACAGTGATTGAAATATACCTATCTAGGTTTTCATGATTGTCAATTTCCAACCAGTTGGCCCTTTGCATTCCATCAATGGTTTCAGGGCTTGACAATGGGAGAAAGAGATAGTGGCAGAATCTATTTAACCATTTAGGTATTGGCTTCAGGTGTTGGTTCCAGGTGAGGTCAGCTAATTTTGCAGAGGATTTTAGGACATGAAGCCCAGTCAAACACTCCTACAGCTTTCTAGCAATGCATGTTGCTAATTCTGTGAATTCTCCAATAATATTGTCTGCAGAAGTAATGACTGGCTCTATACTGAACTTAGATTTCTGAATCTCTGGATAACAATGAATAAAGCACTGGATAATGAAGTGAATCAATAGTGGAATGAAGACTAGAATAATATAACAATAACTAACTGCAACTTTTATACTTTTTCTGTCGTTCATAGTTTTTATTTTTATCTTAACTTAAATCTATTTTTTAATTAATCTTACATTTTTCTTTAATCTAATCTTTTTCCTAGATAGTCTACTATCTCTTCACATTTATGCTGATGAAATAGTTTACATAGTTTGTAATTAATTCAATTATCAATTTCATTATCAACCTGGAATCTTACTGGCATTCCAAAAGTTTACTTTCACTAATTAATTAATCTTTTTTATTTTAGATTTTCCACTGAGATTTATTTTTAGACATTTTATTCTTTTAATTTCTTTTACTTTAAAAAAGAGAGAGCATTGTAATTCTTTTCCCCACACCACTGTTAATAATTAGTTTCATTCTATTTTAAAAGAATAATATAACACAATCTTTTATTTCTTACAAACTTATATTTTAAAATATATTTCTTAATGATTCTTTATTCTTTTCTTCCTTAATAAATCTGATCATATATTTTTAAATTATGAATTATGTAACATATATATATATATGTGTGTGTGTGTTTTATAGCATATATCTCACTAGCATTACATTATATATATATATATAGTAATGGTATGGAGAATCTGGGGAGATGGCACTCATCAACATCAAGCCCAGTTAAACAAATAATATAATTAGCATGAAGGAATGAACAGAAGGAGCCTGAAAGATCAGCACAGAACTATAAGCTTACCAAGCATTACATAAAAGCAATAAACATTCATTGTCATGAATGATCAACAATAAAAATATATCAATCAATCTTGTGAATGGATTTGAGTGGGGAAGATTATTTAAACAATAATTTAGATGCACAAACTTAAGTTCTAATTCATCAGAATATATAACAATAAACACAGTAATGTTGTGATACTAAAACATACTAATTATAATCAATGCTCTGACCACTAAATGTACTGGCCAACTATAAACTTAATTTCTAAATAAATAATTAAGATAAAATATAGTGCATGAACTTTAAAGGATATCTCCTTTGTGTAATCCAGCATTAGAGAAATAATGAAATCATTCTGTGTCCATAAACACCAAATATAAACTTTTATATAACACCATTATGCACAAATCCAGCTCAGAGAGCAAAAGCTCTGACTATTACTGTGATCAATAGATATAATACAAACATAATATTCTAAAATTATTTTGGATTGAATAAATTCACTTGAATAATTTAAATAATGAAATATAAATTTATTAATTAGAAACAAAATGAAATTAAGGTCTGCTGCATATGCTATAAATATATAAATTCATTCTGATTTTAATACAAAAAGAAACAAGGTATCACATTGTGATTTATCAATATGTCAATAGGTTTACATAAAACATACATAAGCACACAGATGTGCTAATATAAAAAATTACATATCAGAATTGTGATAAACTAATAATAAAATTCAATAATTCATAAAGTATGATTGATTTTAATATATATGTGCCTATATGATACCTATCTATATAAGCACAGACATGCTGTATAAACTAAAATTACATATCAAAATTGTAATAAACTATTAAGAAAATTCAATTCATTTTTAATACATAACTGCACACGTGTGTATACACAAAATATAGATAATCTGAATTAAAGTTCTTAATTAACCTTATTTTTTATGATAAATAAAAGTTTTTCTTTTAAAAAAGCAAATTATTTAGAAAGTTTCATTTAAAATTAAGGTCCTTGTGGCCTCATTCTCAATTTTTTAAAAAAGATCCTTGGTGTTTTCCCCTCTTATGAATAACATAGGAATAAAAAATCTTTAATAAAATGGAATTTAATAAAAGATATTCATTCTATACATATTGTTGTCTGCTAAAGTTAGAGAACATATCAATTACTAGAACAATAGTTACAGTTAAATGACAATTTCGAATATTACATATATATTCACAATCTGTGATTATTTATAATTGCATATTTATCATTTAAATATTTGTTTGCAAAGTTTCAAAATGAGAAAATATTCTCTACTTTGCTAACTAAAAGAAATCGTTAAGTTTTTAAAAATTATCTTAATATATATCTAGATTGATTAAAAACTTGCTTCTCTGGTTAAAGTTGTTCATGATTATCTTTTTTCTAACCAAAGGACACTCTAATAAAGAGGGCCTATCAATTACTATAATGACAGTTACTATTAAATGATACTCTTGAGCAGGGCCACCACATGTGGATGTGCGGGGCACAAATGTGTTTCATCAATGGAGCACCAAATTGTCATAATTTATAAAATTTATACATTAATAAAAGTATTTAGATTTCTGAATCATTTCTCTGCTAGAAACACATTCTAATTACAAATATTTTTTATTTAAATATAAGAGTACCTTTTTACTTAGTTTTGTGATAATTGTTTGAAATATACTAAATAGCATATTGCACTAAACAGAACAGATGGGTACTGTTTTGTTGTGATAATAAAATTTAAAATGTTTAGATTTCCATTGTCAGAAATATATTCTAATAGCAGATATTTAAATATAAGAGTATTGATTACTTTTTTACTTAATCTTGTGACTATTGTTCAAAATATACTAAATATTATATAATCTACCATTGCACTAAAATAAACAATGGTTACATGATAATTAATAAAATTTATATGTAAATGAAGATGTTTAGACTTATGAATTACTTTTATTTAAATATCCTAATTGATATAAAAAAAATGGAACATTAATACTAATAATTTAAAAATTAACTTATTTAAAAAAATATCTCAGAATAATTACTATAATTCTGCAATAGTCATATAATAAATAATTATTTGGTATTGTATTTTTATACCATACCAGGCCGCTTGATGGCATTATTATACAGTTTAAAACACATAAATATAATGTTACCTGGCCGGTCTTTCTTTATTGTCCGATTTCTGGTATTATATTTATATAATAAAAAAAAATATTCTAAATTAATTTATCTACTTATTTTTTATTGGAAATGAACAAGTTGTTTTTGTTTTTGCTTTTAAAAACACCTTTTTATTTTAATAATGTTACAGTGTTGGACTTTTTTTTTTTGTCTTTATTGACCAATTTCAGGTATTATTTTGAGATTAATTAAAATATATACACCTGGGTCTCTTTTTACGTGGACTTATTTAACACAATTTTGAAGTTACGCAATTCATGTTTCACCAGAAGTCGAACTCCGACAATGTGCTATTACTTTAAATAATAAATTTCACTCACTTACATTATATTGAAAGTAATAGCACATTATTGGAATTCGACTTTAATCTTAGTAATTTCAATATTTTCAGTGCTTTATAATAGTAAGATTTTATGCAATGGTGAAATTAAAATCATGATTTCCACATTTTATGTATACACACATTAAATTTTACAAAATTATAACGTAAATTTGTTCAAACATTGTGCATGTTAATTTTGCATTTTAAATTACATTCTGTTTTTGCTTTTTAAAAAAGAACGTAATCAATTATTAATCATTTAGTGTCCACAAGTTTATTTTTAAAAGGTCAGTAATAGCAGTGGGCACAATTAAATTTGAGAATTAAAAATTAAAATCTGATTTTAATTGTAATTAACAATTAAAAAATTACTTACGATGACTTGAAATTAATGTGATGTGAAATTTGATTTTTAAACGGAATTGAAAATTAAAGACAAAAATAATTTAATTTTTAGTTGTTAGTTTCATAAACAATTAATAAAATCATCATCTCAAAGATTAATTACTAATTACATTGTCACCAGGAAACCATTGCCACAACATGAGTGTGAAGTTGGCGCTAGTTGTTTGTAAACAAACGTGTTTTTCAGCAAATAGCTATAATAATTAAAACGTATAAAAAAATGTAAATTACTGTACTGTAAATTATGCATAAAAATATATTATTTTGAATAAAATTAAATATTATAGTTAAAAAAAAGTTTGTCTGGTATCAATTTTTTTTAAAATTTGAAATTTTTTATTAGTCATATTTTATTTTCTTATTTTTTTTTTGCGGGAATTTTAAAATAATTTTACGTTGGTGCTTTGCTTTTATGCGAATTTTGAAAAATCACAGACCGCATCCCCCCCTTTTTCAATGCAAGTTATGTCTATTTTTGCGCGATTTTGTTTGCGCGTGTTTTCTGAGGAACCTATCTATCGTGTAAAATGAGACCCAGGTGTAAATATAAATTAATTGCTGTACTTCTTTGGATTGAAAACAAAGTATAAATTAATTTATCTAATTATTTTTATTGGAAAGGAACAAGTTGCTTTTGGTTTTTGTTTTTAAAAACATGCTTTTATTTTAATAACCTTACTATGCTGGACTTTTTTGTCATTATTGTCTAATTTCAGGTATTATTTTGAGATTAGAACAAAAAAAATATATATCAATTAATTGCTGTACTTATTTTAGATTGAAAATAAACAACTTCTTTTGGACAACAACTTGTGAAATACAGTATCAGCAAGTGCATCAATGTGCAGGGAGGGGGATGATGTTTAGCCAATCAAACCAAATGCATTGACTTGAAATAACAACTTGTGAAATATCGATGGGTCAGGGAGGGAGATTATGTCAGTGTGTAGTGCTGGAATGTGCATGGGAGGGGGCAATGGTTTTGTCTAGATTCAAAGGACCATCCAAAAGATGCAGTAATGTAAGCAAACCAACCTTACAATTTCCAAAATGAGCTGCAACCTTAGCAATTTTATTTGTCTCATATGTGTTTTCGCACAAACATGAGTTTTTGCATGAGTTCTGTGCAATGGTGCATGTCCCTACCCTTCTCCAATTGTTAAAAACCTTGAAAATTGTATATGGAAGTGCGACAACATCTTAAAAATTATTACTATGTAATACTACATCAGTAGGGTACAAGATCATTACTTGGAATGTACATTTCAAGAATTATGGCCAGTTGATTTCTATACACCCTCACATAATACAGTAGCGATCTGTGAAGTGTGCACATTTGCATAGTTTTACAAAGCATATCAGTGGGCCATAATATTGGTATGCAATGACATCTAGGCCTGCAACAGCTAATATGAACAGAACTGTTCTATAGGCCATAAGTTTGGCAACATAAATGGCATTTTTATGTGTTTTTGCACATAAAAATGCCATCAAGTGGGTGGTACATTTCAGAAGTAACAGTATAGTTTGGTATAGTGCAATGGTTTAAAATGTGTCTGGAATGTAGGATACAGGAATCAATTCTGATGATGCCTTAAAATTTTTCTTTATTTTTAAAACATATCTTTTTTTTTCCATTTTAATATCAGTATTATTATTTTACTAATGAGCTTTTCCTTGGATTTGGACTTGTGGGATTTGTTATCTATTTAAAAACTCATAATTGATCCATAATATTACAAGAAAGACAGAATTAATAAAAAATAAAAACATTTTTTAAAAAAAGTATGTGCCAAAATATTTAATTCTTAACAAATTTGATTATATCAATATATAACATCATTTGAATGCTTTTTTAAATGTTGCACTTTTGCATAAGTGCTTAAAGCAAAACCAAGGGTTTGATTTTTTTTAAGTTACCTAACATAATCTAACATTAAAAGAAAGTGAAAATTCACATTAATAGTTTTTAACATTTTATCAAATAAACAATGTAAATATCAAAATGTAAAATATTAGATTACATATAATAAAGTATAAGGTATTAATAGTGAGATAACATGAATATAAAAAAATTAAATAATAATGTAAATATTTTATTATTGAATGAATATAACTGTTAATAGAAAATGTGAATAAGTTTAACCATGAGAGATTCTTAATGCATTTTCAAACAAACAAGAACTGTTTTTAATAAATTGCCATGCTGGTTAAAATTGATTTAAATATTGGTAAAGAAGTCTGAGAGTTACATCAGCCTTATTATAAGTATTATATTTTAGAAAATATAAAAATCAGCCTTGTTATAAGTATTGTATTTTAGAAAATATAATGGACACAAGCTGTTATGTAAGAAATAAAGAAAACAGACTCTCTTTTCTTTTTGCTATGCAAAACAGAGCTGCAAAATTATCCAGACTTCAGAGGTGACGCAGAGAAAGAAACCATTGGATGTTGTATTTCAAAGAATTGTACCTTGGCTGTAAATAATATTTTTAATAAATAGATAGATAAACTAGAAATAGAATTTCTTATATAATATCAGTTGGCCCAAGAAAAGGAGAGGAGGGGTTGTGCATTTTTTTCATGTGTGTGGGTGGAGTTGGGGGGGAGGGAGTTAAATATAATAAAAACACTTGGATATTTAAAACATCTTATTTGCAAATATTTCCTATCTCTACTAACAAACTCTTGAAAGAAAAAAAATTTAAATTTCAAATTCAATAAATTCCCACTTGTGTTACTAAATAAATATCTTTATTTTAAGATATTACTTAATTACTGTTTTGAAAATTATTTTTTTAAATATTAATTAGTTTTATTTTAGAAGGTGCATTTTAATCTCCAGGTTTATTTTATAGGAATAAATGAATAAAAGATGAAAGATATTTACCAAATATATTAAATGAATATTTTCAGGTTTTTTTTGTAAAAATTCAAGGAGAAAATGCCTTTTAATTTACAATTTTTTTTCCGTGTGATGGGGAGGGTCTAAAATTTACTTTGCACAAGGGCACTTCTTATTCACATGCTGGTGCTGCTTTTGAATATTATATGTATATTCATAATGGTGATTACGTATATGGAAGAAAAAGATATATACACCTTTACCCCACTTAGCGATATTTCGCAATAGCAATCATCATCAATTTGTACCCACTACTTCGATGTACAATCGATTATTCACTATAACGATCGGGAAAAATTAAAAAAAAAACATTTTGGCAGCCATATTGAATTTTGCATCACTGATGATGTCAGAGATAGCTATATTAAATTCATTTTACCCAAAAGCAAAAGTATATTGTAATATGTATACAGGTAATGACTGCTGTAATTGTATACACATACAATATTTTATTCATAAAACATTTAAAATATTTATAATTACTGAATCTATAATACTGTATACATCATATATAATAAATAACACAGCAAATGTTTATCCACTTTTTTTTAAAAAATACGTATATATGTTCTACAATAATATCAACAAATTAAAAATCCTTTTTCTTTTCAAAAACTTTATTTTCTTATCTCAATACTGAACATATACAGTATATATATTTATATAATACAAAAACTCCAATGTTTCAACATTGATTTGTAATTAAATAATGTAAAAGAAAGAGTAATAAAATATAGCAGTGGGAGAGAGATATCCTTGAAAATGACTGTATGAAGATAAACAGTTGAAACAGAGTTTTGTATTATATAAATACTGTATATACAGTATATATATATATATGTTCAGTACTGAGATAAGAAAATAAAGTTTTTGAAAAGAAAAAGGAGGATTTTTAATTTGTTGATAATACTGTATACAAATACTCCAATATATAAATACAGTACAAGACAAATAAAATACCATCATCACAAACTTTCAGGAAAACACTAAATATGAATATTAAACTGTGTGTGTGTGTTTCTTAAATACGATATATTATTTTTAGAACACCTGGATAATTATGTTAAAATAGTTATTGATTTTGTAACTTCGTTAATAAACATGTTTACACTCAAGATGTTTCAAATCAAAAGAAAAACAACATTTTAAAACGTCAAATTAGAAAAGTTTAAAAAAAAACACATTGCATTTAATTAATAATCTTTCTACTCAAACAGGGGGTGGGGGTGGCATTATTACATTACTACAAATATACAGTAAGAAAAATAAACCTAGCTGTATGTTTTAGAAAATTAGAAGTTAGATTTTTTACTTTTAAAATAAGTTGATTTTTTTTTCTATATGTTCAATTAAATAATTAATAATTAAACATTGTTTTTTAATTTGAATAATTTCACATAAGTAATAAAATAAATGTATAGTAGTAATATATACTGTAATACAATTTTTAAAAAAAGCACTTCAGTATAGATTTTTTTTTCATTACAATGAAAAACTTCCGCTGAAGAATATAAAAACTTTTAAATTCAAATTTAGTTTCACTTTCTCTTTCTTTTTGCTGTTCTGTACTTTTTAAAGTGAAAATATGCATTTTTTTTTCCTAGTGATATAAAACTTTTCTTTTTAGATCCCATATTTAGTCATCATTGTCATGAAAAAATCAAGAAAGCTTGGAAATCAATGTGGATATTTTACGTCACTGGAACCGACCAATTTTTTTCCATAGATCCCCATTATAATTACGTAATTTGTATATGATATTCTTGCTTAATGATGAGTTTTGGAGGACCAATTGCCATCGCTAAGCGGGGTAAATGTGTATATTTGGCATTCTTATTTTATTTATTAATTTTTTTCCCATGTGTCATAGGCTTACAAGCAGTTGTCCTAGGTTAGTAGGTTCACTTCCTGACCGATGCTATGACTCATGGGAAAAATATATATATAAATATAAGTCATCAGTCCACTTCCTGTTGCCAGCTGGAACAGTTGACTGTTCACTGGCACCAGAAGAATGAGACTCATTATGCTTTCAAGTTTGAGTTTATGGGGGAAAAAGTTTGCCAAGATGTAGGTGAGTACTTGTTTTATCATTTCATCACCTTTACAAGAAATTTGAAATCAGTTTTCACTCTAAAGTATTTGAAATTATCAATCGTATCGTTCTATGCAAATGGCTGCCATTAAAAAAGGCAAAAGCCAGTACAGGGAAATCTTAGAATCATTTGAGCAAGAATAACACTAAGGAAAAAGATTTTAAAACGAAACCAAATAAATAATAAAAAAAAAAAGTTACTAGAAATCCTAAGCTTAATGATAGGATTAATTGAGATATAGTTGGCAGGTCAAATTTTATTGAAAACGTTGGATTAAAAAAAAAAAAAAGCTTAATAAAGATAGTCTCAAGAATTTCACAATAGTATCAGATATAGCAAGATTCTATGGCTGCAAAAAAAACAGGAAATAGACCAAGAAATAAACTAGGACACAAAAGTAATCATAAACCTACGGAAATTAAAAAAAAAAGAAATCCCAGTGTTAATTCGTTCATAAGAAAAAAGTTACGATATCATCGTGGCTGAATGCGGTAGAACAGTGCAGGAGGGGAAAATTATTTTAAATATGAATTCGATCTCAATTTTAGAATCAAACATTATAGATTATGTTTTAAGCCATCTCGCTTCACAAGAATTAATTTTTTCTGATGATTAGATCAAAGTTACTAGGCCACTTCCAGTGCGATTGGAGCACCACAAAAAGAATAGAAAACTTTCAAATTGACACAGAATTAGAACGAAGTGTTTCCTGAGCCAAAAGCAATGATTTAAAGATAAAAACCAAGTTCAAATGATGGTATAGACCCAAACAAAGATATTGAAGCTGCAATTTACTCAACTCCTTTAATCCAACAATGATTAGGAATAATCCAAAGATTACAAACTTTTACACTACACAATTGAAACCTTGACTACTAATCAAGACCTATATTTCAATTAACATAAGCAGAATTCAAATAGGATCAATACAAGAGTCCCAGTTGGGATCCTACTACAACCAAGTCCACAACATGGTTACAGAAACTAGTTACTATAACAGGTTGCTGCCATTCAGCTCTACTGTACAACCAAACAATAAGCAAGAATCCTACAATGCTAATCACTGTTCATAATTGGAATAACCAAATGGAAATATACAAGCTAGATCATAATCCCTGGAGAACCTTGCAGTCAGATGAGTTGAACTAGTATTCAGAATATATGACACGTATCAAGAGTTAACAACAATGAGGCAGACTTTGGATGCTGTTTCAACCCCCAAATGGCTTGTTTATTATGGCAGTGTTGATTTGAGCTAATCATTTTTTTCTTTGGTTAACTTTAAAATTAGAGAGTTTGTAAGGTGGTTGGTCTGATTTGGGCCACCTCCAAATTTTGTAACTTTGATGGAGGCTTTGCTGCAATAATTTTCCGGGCATGGGTCTGCACTCCTCTTTTCTTCCTCGGGGGTGGTGGCGGTTGTTAGGAGGCTGGTTCTTTGGTGCAGGCTGTTGACAATTATTGCCGCTACCTGGAAAACCTGCTGGGAGGGTACCTGGTCAAAGTCTCAGCACCATTCCTGCTCTGGTTGGCTGCTGTGCCCCCTTGATAGGTTGGTTTTAGGCAGTGCAGATCTGTGCTCGCTATGTGTTTTTCTTAATTGGCTTTCCAATTCTGGGCAGGTAGACCAAATGCGGTCCCTGCACATTTTGGACTGTTGATTGGGAGACAGGGGCATCTGGAATGGTCTTGACATGGCTCAGCTGCAGGTCAAGAATTTATTATTCAATGGACTTGAGCCTTGGACCTCGCTGCCTGTTGTGGTGGTTGGCGCAATGCTGGACTAGCCACCTATTCAACTGAAGCATTTGGGTCTTCTCTTCAGGGTCCCAGGGGTGGGATCATTGGGTGACGGATGGCTTCTCAGTAGCTGAGCCATGTAGATCCATGTATAGATACTCATGTTCAGATACACATTAATATCAACATTATAGCAACTCTTTAATGGACATAATTGTTATCAAGCATATTTACTTTATATAATCAATAATTGTTTTACCTTGTTTGTCACATTGAACACTTTGTAATTCTCAAGGGGTAAGTGTACCCAAACTTTTTGTAATCCTTTTACTAATAAATGTTACTTTTGAAAGATAAATATAAGTCATGTGACATCTGACTTGTTATTATTACTATAAATAAAATAATAATATATATTTGGGAATCTTTTTTCTATTTAAAATAACTTCTGTTTACACTGCCCAACAAAACTAAATGGGGATGCAGGATCCCAGTCATATATAATGATTACTTAAGAGTGTAGTATCAATTAGCAATAATAATTTTAATTAATAAAAAATAATACATAAGAGAATAATACATAAGAGATTAATATTTGCAGATTCATAATTATGAAAATACACAGTAGTAAAATAATTCAAATTAAAATTTTTAAATCCTTGTTTCATTCATGTGCCTATATTCTAAATACTACTCTTGAAAAATTAAGCTGGTTATTTGAAAGCAAATTATTTTTAACATGGTGGTATTAATCATTAAAAAGGTACTCTAATGCAGTAACCTTCAACCTTTTCACACCTGCGGACTGGCAAAAATAAGGATACGATTTCTCAGACTGGCAGAAGTTTACAGATAAATTTTCTTAAAGATGTAACCTGCTTAGCCTTAGTTAAGCATAATTGTTATAACTAACCAAAACAGCACACTAGTTATTGTGTATTGTAATGGTGTTGCTTACTTTCACATGCTGAACACTCTTTCTTGAGTTGCATAGTCATACTGCTATAGAAAACAGTACAACAACAATTGTTCTCATTAATGAGCTTGCATTTCTACGTTTATTATTTCATTGTTAAAACATGCAAGAATAAAATGTTATTTGCCTGAATGTTGGGAAATATCACAGCTAGTGTAATTACATGACAATGATTATGATAAATGTAATATTTGTATTTAATGTTAAATACACAAGATGAAGTTAAATATATATGGAGGTTGTCTTTTGATAGTAGTAAGGGCAAAATAGAAATCGCATAATTAAAATCACCGTACAGCCAAAAAAAAGTCACCGTATTTTAAATCTGAAAAAATAAAATGAAACGTGTAAAAGTCTGAAGTTTTGATGTTATTGTAATTTTTTGTGCTGGTGTGTTGAATGGATAAAAAAATGTAATTAATAGGAAAAGTTTTTTTAAAAAATGGCAAAATAGACATCGCGTAATAGAAATAAAGCCCCCCAAAAAAAAATTGCAGTATAGTCGACATCTTTTTAAAAAAAAGAATGAAAGTTGAAAAAGTCAAAAGTTTGGGTCTTATTTTACTTTGGGGGGGTGGGGTGGATTGAGAAATACTTTGTCTTCTCTGAGACAAAAGAGAGAGATCAAAGTTATTTTTTGTTTGTTTTTATTTTTAAAAAAAGTTTTAGTATTTTAGTGATATATAAATAAAGCAAAAAAAAATATCGCCTTATAGGCCAAAAAAATGTGGGCGTATTTTTAAACAAAACTTGAAAAAGTCAAAAGTTTTGATCTTATTTTAATTTTGGGGTGGGGGGAGGTGGATTGAGAAATACTTTGTAAAAGTTAGAGACAGAAATTTTTTGGTTGTTTTTTTTAAAAAGGTGATAAAATTGATTTCAAAAATAAAAGTTAAATCCAAAAAAGATCTTATTTTAACGTTTTTTTGGGGGGTAGTGGGTTGAGAAATACTTTGTTTTCACTGAGACAAAAGTTATTTTTGGTTTGTTTTTATTTTTATTGATGAGAAAGTATTCATTTATTATTAACACTCGTGAAGCATATGCACAATTAGCTTAAAAGGCTGATATTTGAATGTAAAAAAAAAAGGTAATAAAAATTGGTTTTAAAAATAAGTTTTACTATATCAGCAGTATACAAAGGCAAAAAAGATATCACCTTATAGGCTAAAAATAAAGTGGCCATATTTTTAAACAAAAAAAAAAACACTTGAAAAGTCAAAAGTTTTTATCTTACTTTATTTTGGGGTGGTATGGGTGTAATGAAAAATACTTTGTAAAAGTTAGAGACAGAACTTATTTTTTGGTTTTTATTTTTTAAAAAAGGTAATAAAAATTGATTTCAAAAATAAAAGTTAAAGCCAAAAAAAAAAAAAACCAAAAATGAAATATTAAGCAAGTAGAAAATATTTATGATATCAAAAAAAGTCACATTACATTTTATTGTTTTAACAACACTGACAAGTGCCTGTGATTAGCTATCAAAAGACAACCAGAGTTTGTATAATAAAAAACTTTTCTACCCCCCCCGTCCATAAACATCTGTGATAAATAGAAAAACAAATTAATTTATGTATGATTGATTAGATTTTGTATTTGTTCTGTTTCTTTTTTTTAATTGGGTAAAAATGTGATGAAAAAATAAATAAAAATTGTTTATATCAATTAAAAGTTTAAAATATTATTTTGTTATTACAAATCTTCTTGCCAGTCTAGCGTGGACCAGCAGAAAACTTCTGTGACCCAGTGCCAGTCTGCAGATTGGTGGTTGAAGACCACTGCCCTAATGCATGGATATATTTAACATATATTTATTACAATGAATATTTAGCAATGGTATATTAATAATAATCAAATGGTTTATTGATTGGAAATTCATAAGAAATTTGAGCATCAGAAGTGGCAGAGCTGAGCTATGTGATCCATGAACTTTGAGCTCCAATGTCTGACATCTACTGCATCAAATCATGACAGACTGATGTTAAATTAATTTGTAAAAACAAGTTTTTGTTTAAGAATATTTAATTGTTCAAGACATCTGTAAAACCTATAAAAGAATACTTGGAGGATTTCAGATTATTTAATACTGCTATTTCTTTTCTAACAAATATATCAAACGCTGTTTCTTGGAAATGAAATAATAGCTATGAAGACTGAATTAATTGAATTAAAAGGCAAAACTTCCTGTAAATTTTATGAATCTATTTTAATTGCACAATTATTGGTGTTGATATTTTTCTTTTTCAGCTATATAGATAAACCCTGTCTGTAGCATTTTTAGTATAAAAGTGATATAACTGTGATCAGCCTAATCATGTTTTAATCAGTCACTTCTTTGCTGATTTTCCATAAAAATCATTTATGAGTTGTCGTTTTATTAACTTTATATACTGAAACATTCAGATCTCATGTCATGATGATAAAAATAATAAATCTAGAGAATATTTTAATATATCAATCACATAGGTTTTTCTTCCCAAAACAGTTCAGAAATATCCAAAATAGAAATAAAACAAATGAACTCCTTTTTAAAACTTGCTTTTTATATGACTATAATGATGATAAAGAAATCCAACATTTTGACTATTTCATACCGCCTTTTTCAATGTACACTAAAATAAAATATATATAATAATAAATATCACATTCAAAAAAAAAAATTAAATTACAAAATAAATTCATAACCAAAAATTTACCTTATCTCACACTCCCCTTTTTTTATTACAAACAATCACAACACAAACATTTTATTTTATTAAAAAAAAAATTATATATATATCCTTTAAAACATTTAATTAAAAACCTATTATTTTCTTTTCTCTTTTTCCATTTAACATCCTATTTAATTCTGGTTTTATTTCATTAATGTACATACCTTCCTTTATTATCCTTTCATTGTATGATTTAATACATTCCAAAAGCTTTATTTCAAAATCCCCGTGCTTAAAATTTTTCACGTGAATGTAAACAGCAGAACTTTTATCACCTAAATTTTTTAATTAATAATAGTGGGGACTATAATAGGTTAGATATTATGAATTCAGTTTATTTGATAAAATGTTTGACTTGTTTTAGAAAAAATGTAGAAATAACATATGTTGGGACTAGTAAGATTAAATTAAAAACTAGATTAAAACAGCATTTAAGTGACAAAAATTCTGCTGTTTACATTCACATGAATAAATTTAAGTATGGGGATTTTGAACTAAAGCTTTTGGAATGTATTAAGTCATACAATGAAAGAATGATAAAGGAAGGTATGCACATTAATGAAATAAAATCAGAATTAAATAGGATGTTAATGGAAAAAGAGAAACAAAAAATAAGTTTTTAATTAAATGTTTTAAAGAATATATATAGATTTTTAAAAATAAAGTAAAATAAAATTTCTGCTGAAGATTTATTTTTTATCACTGGATAATTAAATTAAATAAGTGACATTCAAATTATTAAAGACATTGCTCTATATCATATTTGAACTGGATAGAATAGCATATTCATTTACATAATATAAATCTAAAAGCCAAAGAAAACTAAGCATTTTTGCTATGTTGCTATTCTTTTAATAATACATCTCACTTTTCTCCAAAGCCATATTTTGGGATTAAATAATTAATATTAGATGATATCTGAATTATATTTATAAACACAAGCCAGTTTCTATCTTATAGTCTTCAGTAAAGCTCTGTGCACTTCACATCCAGCGCACTCCTTTTTATGCTAACAACATAAAAACATAGTAAAATTTTGAACCTAAACCAACTTGCTTATATAATTATATAAATTTGATACATAGGCTAATAACTATATACTTTAGTTGGCTTCAGTTTCATGTTAATTGTAAAACATATTCCTTTCAGCTAGGATAATATATAACAAAACATTGCATAATATATAACACAATGGTGTTTAAGAGCAATTCTCTATTTCAGAGTCATCTATTCTTAACTAAATAATCAATTAACCTTTATAGGATGTTAATACTATGTCTATATTCCCAGATAAGTTTCTATCTTTTACTAACAAGTTAATAGCCTCACTTTAAAAACATTCTATGCTTTTGAAAGCTAAGTCAAACTAATCATTGAATAAGGCAATAAGCCAGAGATTAATCAGATGGTGCAGACATAATAATCCTATAATCTACTGATTAAAGATTTTTCAAACTTACAATAGATGGCTCTAGAATAGAGACAAAACATCTCTTAAAAACATATGTTAAATTCAAATAGAGATAGTAGTATGATATTTTGTTCATAGATAACTGTTATTCCATGTTAATTACTACAATCCTTTCTATCTCTTATTTTTATAAATTGGAGCATAGAAGCATTATTAAGATCATATAGCATAACTTCAAGCTTACATATTCCCATTAAATTTCCAATTACACTAGATATTTCATCATGACACAGTATTTTAGTAACAGAGAACTTTAATTTCATAAAACTGGATATCTCTGTCCAAATGTAAGTGGATAAGAAGTATGTATTATCAAAAGCTGTCACCTGAATTGCTCGACAAGATTTGTGATAAATGCTTAGCCAGAGAAAGCATTTAAAATATCTCTGTCTGGAAACCCTCACCCAATTCCCTGACCAATGATTTTATGCATTGGCACTCCTCAGAGAGGCAATAGGGTAGGTTCAGACACTAGATATAAACTACCAACCCAAAGATCTCTCAGATCCATATAGCTATTTGAGTTAGCTGGGTTTAAAGACATTTAAATGTCTAAAAATTTCAGATTTTCTACTCAATAGTTAATTCTTAGACAATGCCGACTTTGAGTTGGTATTTTTAGATCTAGTGTCTGAAACTGCCCCAGCACTTCTCTGAGGAGTGCCAAAGCATGAAGCCATTGGTCAGGGGTTGGGAGGGGGGTTTCTGACAGAGATATTTTAAATGCTTTTTTTGACTAAACATCATAAAGCTTGTTGAACAATTAGAAAATCTCTTTGTTTATATTTTATAAGCTTAAAAGAAATGGGTTCATGTGATATATGACTATTTTTATTGACTATTTATAGTCTTTGCTTTAAGTCTTAAGTGATGTTGTATTGCTAATACTACTAATATATGGTTTGTCTGAAGATCTCTCAGCCCCATATAGCTATTTGAATTAGATGGCTGGGTTTAAAGACATTTAAATGTCTGAAAATTTCAGATTTTCTACTTACTAGTTAACTCTTAAATAAATGCTGGCTTTGGGTTGGTATTTTTAGATCTAGGGTTTGAAACTATCCTAGCGCCTCTAAGGAGTGCCAAAGCATGAAACCATTGGTCAGAGGTGGGGATAGTGGTCCTGACAGATATTTTAAATGCTTTCTCTGGCTAAGCCTTTGTTTATATTTTACAAGCTTGAAAGAAATGGGGTTATGTGATATATGACATTTTATTTTGTCACCTGAAGTTTTGTATCACTATTCAAGCTGATCAAAATACTCTGTACATTTGAAATATCAATAAAATGCCATTTATGTATTTAGATGATTAGAACATTAAATAAATCTCAACAAAATTGTATTCCTTTTTTGCATTCTTCACAATACTTTATTTAATTCAATTCTCTTGATGCTTTAGCAATCTTCTTCAGAGATACTATTTATGCAACATTTTTGTTGTAATGTCAAGATAATATAATAATTGCAATATAATTTTAATTATAATGCGGCATTAGCTTTCCAAGATGTTCAATACTTTTTAATGCTCTTTGAAAAAAAACAGACAATATAGCATTATGGTTCAAAGTTATATTGTAACTATTATACTGATATTTATGTGGATGATATTACAGCAAAAATGTTGCATAAAAAAGGGAAGCTTTGAAAAAAATTGCACAATCAAAACTATAAGAATTTAATTATAAAGAGTGGAAAAAAGTAGAATTTTGTAGAGATTTGTTTAATATGAAAAAGAATAGTGAAAAAGGTATTGAACATATTGATTACAAGATTGGCTTTCATTTTCATGATACTTTCAATATATAAGTGTTCATACATATCTCCTTTGCAATTTTAATCCAAAATGACCAATCATTTTTAAGTCATTTTGTCAGCCATTGGACTTCTGGTTTACAAATTTACGATTCTTTTTATTACTTTGCTAAACAAAAAATGCCACTTTTTTAAAATCATATCACTAATAAATGTAATCGATGTCAAACAACCAATTAAGATCTTTACTTTATGAGGATCCCAAGAAGAGATAATTGCATCTACAACAGACTCTTGGAAATATCCCATATCTCTCTTAAATATCCAAATTGTCAATTTTAATGTTTTAACAGCTCAATTTAATATGAATAGTAGTTACTATTAAAGACCAAAATATTTATGACTTCTGTTTAGAAGAGAACCTATTTTTAATGGAACCATTCTTTTAATCTTGTAGCATACTAATTTTTGATCAGTCCAACAATCTATGCCTTGTTTAATATTAACTTCTTTTACATTCTTATTCCTATATAAGAAGTCATTGTTTTGAATGTAGGTCCGATTTTTCTGATCAAATAATATGTTTGGGGGAATAAATTCATTTAGTGCAAAAATTCTATCTCTGAAGCAATTAATATTTTTAATAATATTAGTGCATAATTTACTGATTCTATCAACATATGCATTAATGTTTCAAAAAAAAAACAAAAAAAACAATGATAATAATATTCAGCAATAAAAGTGAAAAGCTTTCTTTCACTGAGCTTTTTTAAATCTAGCATTAAATTAGAATAAAAACTGACAAAATAAGTAATAATTTATGTTATTAGCCCTTCATTAAAAGAATTAACGAAGCCAAGAAAAATTAATGATATCAAATTAGCCCCCGGAGAATGAATACAATTACATATTTTTTTCTTTCACTTAATGATTTATCTCCCCCCCCCCAAAAAAAAAAATCCATCTATCTATCTACTTAATTAAACTTTTTTACTCTGAAAAATAATTTTCAAAGCTACATCACTCCTATATTTTGACAGTCCACATGAACCAAAGTCAGCAAATAATATATTTAGCGAAGACATTTTTATTACTATCATTGCCTCAAGTTTTATTTTTATTATTTGTATTACAATTACTTCTGTCACTTTAATCAGCAATCTACCAGGTATAGTGACTTGGACAGATTTTGTGAAATCAGCTATTTTAGAATTTTTCTAATTTCTTCCATAATTGTGGTAGATAAATCTCTAACTTAAGGATATATATAATTACTAGCTAAATGAAGATCTATTCCAAAGTGACTCGTTGTTGATTGTATTATTACTTACAAGATCATAATTAATTGTCAGAGAGGTGACTGTGGCATAACAGGTTGAGATGAAACTTAAATTTATTTTTTTTAAAAAAAAAAAAAAGTGAAGAGAAAATGTAAGGAAGGGGTAGAAACAAGAGAGAAAAGATTCTACATTGAAACTACTTATTTTTTAAGAATAGACACTTTATCCTACAAAATATCAGGAAATATTTTTGAATGAACATTTATTATTAATTATTCACATAATTCACACATAAAAGTCATTCCATTATTCATGACTTGTGAATTCTGTCAGTAGCCTGAGATCACATTCAACTATTGGATAAAATAAAGAAGTAGCAACTTTTCCAAGTAGAAGCTGACTACCCTAATAATATTTTTTTTTATTGTTCTACTATAGTAAAATACTGGAAAAGTGTTTGTTTATAGTGGGCTATTTACTGTATATATAAATTATTCTGCATTTCTATAATCAGAAATAAATGAGTGATTAAAAAGTGAATGAAATGGATTTTATTAAAAATAAATAAAAAGGAGACCAAATATGAATTAAGTATATAGTTATCACAGATAACTAGTGAGGAGCAAGATTGGGGGGAATGTAAAGAGTGAAAGTAAAAAAGGAATGAGCTGCTAAGTGGGGGGAGGGGTATATAAAAAATGAGAAAGGTATAAACTCTGAAGAAAGTCATCAAGTGATATGTAAGATCTATCCTAAAACAAATGATTGATGTGATATCTAACAATATTGGTAATCATTTGTTATGAAGAGTACATTTTTTATGCATTTTGTATTCCAAATATATGATTTTTTACTAATTTATCTATGTAAAAGTATTGTATTTTACAAAAATGATATATAGATAGAAAGCAGATTTATATGCTAATGAGGAAGGGAAAAATTAATAGGTTTCATCAAGTTAGGCACTACTTCAAAAACCATAATCTAAAAAAAGATTTTGCTAAATCAGATCAAAGAATTATTCATTTTGAGATTTTAAAACTTAGTGTTTGCTAAACTGTATGGAATTGAAATGAAAACATTATAAGTTGCAATTCAAATTGGTTTACAATTAATAACAGGAGTTATGTCATAAAATAATGTATTACCATAAACTATTAGAGATTCAAAATATTTGTTGTGCATTCTTAATGATTCCTAGATGTTAATGTGATTAACATATGCTACAAGTTTTTGAAAAATATAATTCAAAAGAGAAAAGGAATTTGAAACTATAAAAATGTTGGATTAACTGAATTCATTTTATTAGCAGCATATCAAGAATTTAATGACAGATAAAAACAAGTTATATTTTCCATTTGCATCTATTTGTGAATATAGCCATTCTAACTCCAGATGAAAAAAATAAGAGATAAATTCCAATTTATGTGATGATTATACAAACTAGTCAATGAAATGCAATATATTTACATACATCAATTGCAGATCTTGTAATGTATTGATCTGATATCCTATGGACAAACTTTAATTATTGAGAGACAATTTGATCATATTCTATCCTCAATCTCCCCCCCCCCCCCAATGAAAGCAATCAACATAAAACAACTTTAAAATATTTATGTGATAATCTTTACAATGTAAAAAGGCTTACCTTCTCTCATGAAACCCATGTTTATATTAATTATTAAATAGAAGGTCTAATATTTATTTATTTTTAAAATGCTAAAGTCAATAAAAATGTTTTTACAATAACATTGTATCCAGAAAATTGAAGAACATATTAATTGATATTAAGATCTTGGTGCTATATTTTTAGAATCATATGGAATATTTTTACACAAAATTTTTCAAATATATTTATATTATGCCAAATGGGTTTCAGGTTTATCTTTTTATAGTTAAGTGGACAAAATAAGAAATCTATACAGTAATTTAACAAACTATATATAAAGGATTGATACGTATTTATTTAAAAATTTGGCAACATTAATTGCCTTTTGTAAAAAGAAATAATTTAAACTAAGTATTATATAGTTATCTATGAATAATGCTTACTTAAACAAAATGTAAAATATATAATAATAAAGCGATATTAAAGAAATAAAACAAATTTTATCAAACTATTCAAGTGGAAATTTGAACCCTACTTGCAGGGAAGACTTTTGATTGATTGCTTGTTTATTTGGTTTCAATATTGACTGTCAAAAAATGTTTAATAACATAATTTAATATGACGGTTTTAATTATTTGATGATGATATTTCATCATTATTTATATAGCACTACATGATTTGGCGCAGTAGTAGAATGACATACTGGAAGTCAAAGTCCATGCATTACAACCCAGTTCTGTCAAATTCCAGTCCTTGAATTTCTTACGATCTCCCAAGAAATAAACCATTCGATTATATATGTGGTTTATATCATATAAATCACAGAAGCAATTAATCAGAAAATATTTACTTCTGTAATGTTCTCTTTTTCATTTCTGTCACACAAATATAGAATTCTTGCCGTTCTTAAAATTATGACAATTCCTATCCTTAAGCAGAATTGTTTTAATTTTAACCTAGAAAAAAAAAAGCAGAATTGTTTGCCTTCACAAAATAATTACTCTATTTAGAATGCACAGATGAAAAACATTGCAAAGAGAAATTCAATCGCACCGGAGTTTAAAGGCTTTTTTTATTTGAAATTTTGTTAAAATAACTTTTATTACTGCTAAGTGGAAAAACAATCCAAAATTTTAGTATTTATATGTTTTTAATTCGTCCTACTTTCGCGAAAAGATCTACAAGAAAAGAGTGTTTAAATTAAAAAGTAGCTCAATATTATTTCTTATTCCGCCCTCACAGCTTTTAAAATATTACTACCACTGCGATTTAAGTGATTTATTTGAATATTTATTTGTCCTCATTAAAATATGTAACTGTATTGTCTTTTTACTCACTAACCGAGTAACATAATCTAATTTCACAAGGAAGTGTAATTAACGGTTATTCCAAGAGATAAAATTTTGAGCGTTTTCGTAAGACAAGTTCTGTTAAAGGTAAAAAAAAAATATTTTATATTAATTTTATATCTATCTATAAAAATAATAATATGCAAATGTATCTTACTGATGTAGAAGCTTACTCATTTATGATTTTGAGTATAAGATGTAATCACATATTATAACACTTAGTCATAATGTTCTAGTATTGTAATCCGATTATTAGTTTTTATCAAATGATATTTTGGAATCTTTCAAACTGGCTATTAAATTGAAAGTATTACTAAGTAAGTGCTTATAATAGTAAATGTTAATACAGTGTTTGTATATATATATATATATGTGTGTGCATATAAATATTAAAATGTTAATGGGATATTTGCATATGTCTATCTTAAAATTATAAAAAGCTCATAAAGTCTAAGATGTGGATCTACAATTGAATTTAAAAAATGGCTAATGATGTAAAACTGCTACCAATATAATTAAGTCCAGTTTTATCGCCTAATTCTAGTAGTTATTTAATTTGCCTTCGTGCTAAGAACTTTACACATTTATTTATTTTGCGGATATTACACATAAATATATAGATTTTAGTCTTGCATTTGGTGGTCGAGAGGTCAGCGCGACTGCGTTGCACTTGCAGGCAGTTGCCCGGGTTCGCGTCCCGGCCGATGCTATGACACTTAAAAATATATAGATAGATAGATTTTAGTCAAGCATTGGTGGTCGTCAGCAACAGCTGCTTAACAAACAGTTGTCCCGGGTTCGCTTCCCGGCTGATGCTAGGACACATGAGAAAATATATATAATTTAATTTTTTTTTCCCGGAAGTGATTACATATTATCAAATGATAAAATTTTAATTTAAAAATAAAAAATTAATATTCATATTTTTATAATAATGATGTAATGGCTAATTGTTACTGAATTTAGATAATTTCGAAAGCCGGAAATGATAGAGATGAGCTGAAATCTATGGGCATTGAGTTCCAGAATATCCATTCTATTAATGCATTAAACCACGCGAAGCAAAAATTAATATAAAGAAATCCTCTTGCGAAAGTTTCTTTTTAATTTTTTTAATCCGCCATTCTACCACCATAGTAAGCTGCAAAGGGGCTCATTATTTATTATGGATCAAGTTTATTGCTTTTACCTTTTAATACGTTTATTGCAAAACTGCTGAAAAAACTTTTGGATATATAGTCACCTGTAGTACATCTTTCTCAATGTTAATCTTCCTAGTGTCCTTATGTAATCTAATTGTTGCTGTTGCATTTTTATAAATCCTCTTTAGAATATAATAATATCTTGGGTTTATACATTGATGATCTTTAAAACAGGTAAAACTCTCTATACGTATTGCCACTCAGTGCAAGCCAGAGTAATCAATTAGGTCAGAAGGCTTGTGCATAAAATCCCCATCTAGTGCCTACTCATTCAATATTCTCAGACAAGTTTCTGGCTTGTGGCCTTCGTCAGTGAGGAGCCTTGGATCTGAGAGCACTGCACCTAGATCTTCACTGACAAAGGTCACAAGCCAGAAACTAATCTGGGGGATATTGGATGAGTAGGCACTAGATGGGGATTTTATGCACAAGCCTTCTGGCATCCATTGATTACTCTGGCTTGCATTGAGTGGCAATACGTATAAAGTTTTGCCTGTTTAATAACAATTATAACCAAGCATAAGAAATGGTGATCATGTGATGTACATTGATGATCCAATGCTTTAATTGCTAAAGAAATGCTTATAAAATAAAATGCCTTTTCATAATATACAAATCCAAAGCATAATGGCAACTCATATTCATTGATCTTTTTTATAACTTCTCTCAGTACTGGACATGATCCACTGTACTAAAACCATTTTTAAATCCAGCTTTGTTCTTTTGGTTAGTGCTCTAGAGATGATTGTAATTATCTTGGTAAAAAGTTTATACAAAATTGATAGGTCTGTAATTTCTAATATTTTTTTTATCAACTTTTTTAAATATTAATACTGCAGTCTTCCAATCTTCTAGTACATCTTTATCATTTAGACATTTAGTATATATATAATAACTTTGCCAAAAAAAATTCTATTTCTTCACCTGCTTCTTTTAAGATATCAATTATAATTCCATCATTACTTTTCTCTTCTTAATAAATTTAATTGTCTATCTCACTTTTTCACTTAAAATCCTGGGACATTCAGAAGATAGAATATCTCTAGGAAGTACTTGTTCTTTACAACTATATAATTCTTGATAGAATTCTTTTTACACATTTCATGATGTCATCTCTGTTTTTAGTAATAGTTCCATCTTTTTTATTTTCGCAAATATATGTTTCCTGCCAACACTAAAATGTCATTTGACACTCGAGACTTCTATTCCCTTCTATAACTTTTCTTGCTAGTTCACGATTATACTTTCTTATATTATTATCAATTCTTTTTTGCACCATTTTAAAAAAATTGAGTTATTCAATCCTTTGTAATGTATCATTTTTATATATTTTCACATTCCTTCTTTTCTTTAGAAATTTTCTAGTCTCAATAGAAATTTTATTGATCAATTGCTGCTTTTTTTTATCTGTTATCTTTGTTGCAATTTTTAAAAGTGTATCAGTTATATTCCTATTGATTTCATTCAAATCTGAATCATGTTCAAAATCTGTTAATATTTGAAAATGATTTGGAAGTCCTAATTTAAATTCGTTAGAATGTTTCTAGAAACTAAGAATATCAACTGTGAATTTTTTTAAAAATAATTTTTGTCTCTCTAGTTTTGCATTAATTTGTATCTTACATCTTACTAATTGATTATTACTTTCTGTGTTGAATTTATTAAGAACAATCTTGAAATATTTATTTTCTGCTAGTCAAAATATAATCCAATTCTGATGTACCTTCATTTGAATGCTTCAATGTCCATTCCTTTTAACATTTTTTTCAAAAAAAGAATTCATAATATAAAGTTTTTCTTTTTCTATAAACTCCACAAATATATGTCCTCTCATTTCTATCACCATAACCACATTTATCTACAGCACTTTTATCTTTCAATTATTTATCAATTCTAGCATTAAAATCTCCCATAACAATTTTAAAATGTTGTTTGGTCTGATCCAAAACCTTTTGTACATCCATATGAAAATCCTCTACTATTTCATCACTATAACTAGTTGTGGAAATTATCTGCATTTGGTGGCTACTATCAAGTTGAATAACTAATCTTGCCATCCTGTCTGATACACCATCAATCTCCACAATGTTGTTTTTTCACTTTTTATTTATAATGAATCTTACTCCACTTGTATTCCCAATATTTGTGCCTTTGTAGTAGAGTATATATCCAATTTTTAAATCGGTTATTTCTTCGCCTTTTCTTCTAACTTCACAAAGTCCAATAATGTCCCATTTAATATGAGATCAGTTCTTCCAATTCTTGTAATCATTCTTCACTTGAAAGTGATCTGGAATTGTAAGTACTCTAAATAAAAGGTCATCTTCAAATGGCAGCCTGGGTCCCCAATTAGAAGATTTTTAGCATCTTCCACCTTTGATCACCAACTCCTGCCTTGGCTGGTGGCTTTATAGCCTTCTGGGAATAAAGACCATGATTTATTTTTGTCTGTCATAATTGTAAATATTTATTAGAAAAAAAATCCCATTCACACACATATTAATTCTGCCTTCAAGAAAACTCAATCGATATTTTAGTTAAGAGCTAACAGGCAACTGAGAAGAAAGACAATGCTGTTTCTTGATCTTGAATTCACATGTAAAAAGCCAATAAACTCACCATGCTGGCTAATGTGTATTAGGTTCTAGAACACATATTTAGCTTAAATAATAATACTGTCTCACATAGTGACTTTCCCTGTATTTTATGCTTTTTTTTTTTTTACAAAGTTTAAATTTTTGAGTGATCACATAATACAATTGTCTTAGTTTTTATCCTACTTTTTATTAAAAAAAATTAAGGGCTGCTTATTTTTTCTATGGGGGACCTAATGATCTTAACTTTTTTTCTAATTTATATACAGACTTTGCAGTCTTTTGGATTTTTATCAGAAGTATAACTTTTATCATCTTACTTATATAATACATCATACTTTCCTAATATAGCTGGAGTCATATCTGACACAGCTTTTTGAATTAGAAAGTTTCTCATTGATCCCAAATCAAAGCATTACACTACAAACATGAGCTTAACTTTTATATTAACTCAAAACTATCGTTTATTGTTTCTTGCACAATGAAATGTTTAAGATTTTATAAAAATGGGATAGAAAATAAAAGTCTATGCTTCTTGACAACTATATCTTAAATGAACTTTTAAAATATTATAATGATTATTCTCATAGTTCATATAAAAGTGTAGAGATTATGTTATATCACCTTTTAAAAAACTAATATATAGTCTCATTACATATTAAAACCAAAATCATAATATATATATATGTATATAAAGATATATTACATATATAGACACAGGTATATAATAAGCCTGTGTTTCAGTTATTAAAGATATATTTGTGTAAATGTAAACTAAAATAAACCACATCTTATGGATTCTTGATGTTTTAGTGTAGACTTTAGTAGTTTTTCTTTCCTTGCTTTAAGAATGTATAACAGTGGTGCACAACCCATGAGTCGGAATCACTCAGGAGTCATATAAAAATTGCTGGGGTCGCAAAATTTTTAAGAAGTTTTGAATAAGGATAAATTAGCTGTTTCTTTCTCTTTTTTTAAAAAATAATAATAATTTTTAAAAACATTAAAATCACATAATAAAATAAAATTAGGAGCGTGTAAAGCGCTGGAGAGAGAAGCTATAAAGAGTACAATTATAAGACTATAAAATAATCAGCAGCTTATTGTATCTATCTTTTTTTTTTGTAAATATATAATTTGTTTCAAAAATTTCATTTCAAACCATATGTGCTTAATACTAACATATTAGAAAATACAAATGTTTATATTAATTAAAACTACTATTGTTTTTTATGAATCCCTACAAACTCGAACTTATAATTTAGATATGGTAAAAACAAAATTTTATCCGAGGAAGGGGATCGCAAATGTAAAAAAGTTGTGCACCTTTGATGTATAAGATGCAAATGTCACTATGCCATTGATAAACACTTGAGCTTTCTACATCCAGTCTCTCTGTGTCTTAAAAAAAAATCCTAATAGCTGCCATAAATCAGTTCTTTCGACAAAAATGGAGACAAACTTTAATGCAGTCTGTTGTGCGTCTTTTTCTTCAGGGGTTTCATAAAACAACTAACTGACTGAACTTGCATTAATCAGGTAATGTTTTTTTAAGGCACTGGGGGGGGGGGGGGGGGGGGGGTGAGGGAGATTTTGTTTGTTGGCGGTGTCTCTAAGTATGTCATAATAATTGGAGAGGTGGAGGGAATCCCCACTTTTTTTATATTTCAATATGATAAGGAAGGGGGGTGTGGGATGAGGATTGGTCTTTGACTTTTATTTTGAATAATTATACTTCCTTTCTTTGTTTCATTTCTCACCACAAAGGCCCCCCCGTCAATTTTTTTTTAAGTATATAGGCATAAAAAATATATACTCTTAGAAAAACTTAAAAAATGTATAGCATAAGTATACACTCAAAGTTTCTAACGTAGTAGTATATTTATTGTATAATTTTATGAGGAATGTTTATATATGAGCATTCATATTAGCTTAACGTATAATAAGAATATAAATAACGATTTGTTTTACAATTATGATTTCAAAGCAAATGATACCTGACTTGTTTCTTAGCTGAGTAAATTCAAAAAGAGAATTTCAATTTGATCAATTGAAGGAAACCATATTGTTCATCCGTTCATCATCACATGGCCTCCAATTAACAACGAATGGATTACTATTTAATAAATATAAAACATTACATCTTTAGGTAGGCATGCTATTCTATTGTAGAATCATTGACAGATAACGCCCTGCTTTAAAAGTGATCTCCAGAGTTTTAGGTCCAGAGATCTGTAGTTTTAATCGAACTTCTTTTGAATTCCCGAACAATAAACACATCCTAAGATGTGATATGTTGGACTATTTCCATCATTTATAAGTGAATGTTGAATGTATAGAAAATTTTAAACTTTCCAAATACAAACAACTTGTTAGTAATAACATTCAAATAGACAATACTGGTTTGTGTGTTATTACTAACAAGTTGTTTGTATTTGGAAAGTTTAAATAAAGTTTAAATTTTTCTATACGTTCAACATTCACTCATAAATGATGGAAATAGTCCAACATATTACATCTTATAATACATCATCATTACAAACCTTCAGACAAATAATTAACCCCCTCCGATTTTTTTTTTTTTTTGCGGATGTTAATTCATCGTTTACTTTACCTTTTTTTAAAAAAAAAAAAAACATGGAACTCTTTAAAAATGTCTTTAATACACATGCAACGTTTGTTTATCTTAAATGAGTTATATAACTACACATTTAATGATAGGTTTAAATTATTTTTTATTATATTTACGTTTATTAATTAAATAAAAAAAAGCATTACCTGTAATTAGCTTACACAAGTAAATATTTATTTTGATTAAACAAATTTTTGAGGTAATTATTTTTTGTTCTACTTAAATAGTTAATAAACTTTAATAATAATATAAAAAATTAAAAAAATGATTAAGACCTATGTATGAAAATGCTGTTGGCAAAAAATTCTTTAACTGCATTCCAAACTATCATTTATTTTGTTTAGAAAGTTTTGCTATAGCTTTAACGTTTTTATTATTCTTTAACAAAATAAATTCACGTATGTAATTATAAATTTGAATTGTTGAAATTAGGCTATACTTCATATTTTACAAAATCACTAATTTTAATCCAATTACGTTATATTAATCCACTATAACGTCACATGATACGGGAGATGTGAGGGGAAAGTTACAATATTTTGTTTTGCTTACAAAATACTGTAAAGCAATTAAAAAATAAATGTCAAAACTTTTTTTACATATATTGCGTGTTATTGATACTGACCCTTTTTACATATCTATAGAAAATTGAATGAATAGACAGAATAAGTGATTTACTGCATACAAACTTAATTAATTCAAAAGAATTATTGGCATAGAAAATTATGATCAAATGATAATACAAAACCTGGTTGTCTTGATGATAGCTAAGTATGATTATATTGTTGGTATAGTAATTTACTGCCAAAAAATATTTTTAAATATGAATCTTTGTAAAAGTCCAGATTTTTCAATTCATACCACGATATCTTTATTAGAAATTGTTCAACATTAAATAAAACCATTTCTGAGGGTACAGAATATGTATATCTAATAATGAAAGGTTATATTAGAGTCAAAAATTAAGCTAACTACGCTATGTACTTTTCTCATCCTATGATTTAAGCCAGCTGCCAAACTGAAAAAGAAAAAATATAAATAAATTTATAAGTTCCACAATATTTGATAAAGTTATACAAAAAAATTACCATTGTTTTATTTTCCAAGTGTTTAAGCCAGGATGCTTACCTAAATAAATTGATGAATCTGGTTAACAGTGTTAGATTCATTTAATTTGAGATTGGCAACATTTTAGCAATGTTTCAGTTGTAAAGAAATGAGGTTTGCAGTATACTGGAATATACATGTTCATGGTAAGACTTTAATAATACAATACATATTGTAAAATAGTTTTAAAAGTTTGTGTTTATACTATATTGCTAAAACGAATGGTATTATAAATAAATTTGTTGTGGTTATTATTATAATGTCAAAGTGAATTCCACAGAAATTACAAAAAGTATATAGAAAATCACATTTAATGTTTCAATTATTGTTTATATAATTGTAGGTATTATAACCTAGACACTATACTGTCTACAAATAAATGGTCCAAAGTTATTGGCATTTAAAATATTTAAAAGCTAAAAAAGAAAAAGTAAATTTAAAGATCTTTTAAATTGATGCATTTTAAAAAATTTTTTAGTTTGTGTAATTTTTTTTTTTTAAAACGTACAATGAAAGTTAAATTTTTTGTTCATATGTAATTAAAAATAATAGTTAAAATTGGAAAGAAAAAAAAGGCATGCAGATTACTAATCCAGATAAGCAAAAGGAATTCCAAAAGCACAAAGATTACGATCAAGAAAATCTTTCTAATTCTAATTAAAGATGGCAGAAATGGTTTACTAAAAAAAAGAACTTTATTACAGAAAGCAGATTATAAACCTAAACATCATGATAATAATAACATGCACAGAAGTTTCAAAACTGGATCGAGGTATAAAAAAAAGACAACTTCAATCTGGATCTTTTCATTTATCTTCGGGTTACATGGCTTAGAGTTGGAGGTTTCCATGAGCATAATCTGTGGCAGTAATATACTTCTGCACAGGTATGCCAATTTCTGAATGAAGCCATCATGCAAGAATAGAAATAAAATCTCATGAACACCATAACAAAGAGGTTACCACGACCGAGTTTCTAGCTTCAGCTATAGCACAAACCAATAATTGAAGATGCTGGAAGAAGAGATCAGTTATAATTTCTAGGAAGTCAGGATCCCATAAATCTATACAAACTTACCAGTAGGTTAAGATTATTCATATCCCAATTGTGACTAAATTAAGCATTTGCAAACAATTCTTAAAAATAAGCTTAAAATAATCCCGAGACATTAATTTTTTTATTAAAGAGTCTTTCATTTAAAGAACTTTCTAGAAGAAACTTAAGAAGTGAACATCGTTTGTAAAATTGTTTTAATTACTTTACCTAATTATTTGATTCAGGTCTGAATTAGTGTGCGTGCTCTCCAATTTTATTTAAATAATTTATCTTAAAAATGTTTTAATTTGTTAGAATAAAATATTTTGCTTTTATCAACCTTTTCATTGTGCTTTATTAATGTTAGTTATTAAATTTATTAATGTTAGTTTCTTAAGATTTGAGTATATAATTTACCTTTTCCAATATTTGTTGACTAAGCTCTGGGAATAATATTCTCTAAAAAAATAAATAAAGTTACAGGGAATCATAACCCCGACCTTTTCATTATATCAAAATTATGGGATACGAAGAAGTTAGAAGTCTAATGATTATGGCACCCTCTTATAAATTAAAACTAACTTCGTCAGCAATTCCTGGCATAATAATTAGTAGGCCAGTTCAATCAGGAAATAAGCTATGTTTTTAGAAATACAAACAAGATATTTTCTTAGCCATAGCTTGATTAACTTTCACTAAAAGAGGACCTACCAGAATCTTTAAAATGTGAAAAACATTACAACTCAAAAAATTTGTTTTTCATAAAATGTATTTATTTCAGTGCATGCTTTTATTTTTTGTCATCAGGAAAATTTTCAAAACATTCAATGGTGTGATAAAAACATACGGCAGAAAAAATGCTCCGAATGTTGACTATCCTTGAGCTAGTCTGCTTGGAGACTTCATTGCTGATATTAAATAATAGAAAGGTGTGGTAATATAAAAAAAATTACGTGTGTGATTTATTGATTTCAATCAGGAAGGCTTTGATTCAGTTGATTATGTTAAATTATGGATTGTTCTTAAAAAAATGAGATACCAAAACCTTTCATTGTTCTTTCATAAAATTTATATATGAGATAAGAAGTTGGAGTTAAGGCAGTGATATGATGGTGTAGACTGATTTTATATTGGCAAAGAAGTTATACAGGATTTTACATTCTCATCTAAATTTCTATTTTTGTACTGAATATTTAATGAGGAAGTCAAATTAAATGAAAATAAATTCAGGATTGAATAAACAATAAAAAAAAAAACAAGCCTAGATATAATGATGTATTTATATATTGGACTATTTCCATCATCTAATATTAAGTATTGAATATCTTTAGAAAAATTTAAGTGTTACCTTAAAATTCAATATTCAATAATCTAAGGATCTAGGTTTAATCCCCATGCTGGTACTGTCACTGTACAGTCCAGCAACAACTGAAGAGGAGAGAAGAAGAATACCAGTCAAAACATTTGTGCATATACAAACCTGTGTGTTGAATAGTTGAATGTAATTTGAAAATTTAAATAGTTAAATTTTTCTAAAGACATTTAATACTTGATATTAGATGATAGAAATAGTCCAACATATAAATACAATTAAAATACCATTATCAAAAACCTTCAGGAAAACACTAGATATAATGATGATGCCATACTCTAGCTGGAATTATAGAAAGACTTCAATGTTCTCTTCAAGATAAATAAATGGAAGTATAATAAAATATAAAAAGAGCAAAGATTAGCAGATTGATTGATCGTTTTTCAACCATTCATCAATAACAAAAGAGTAAGAAATTCTTGATAGACTAATAATGAACACAATTGCAATGAAAAATGTGGAAAAGATTTTGAATTATAATATACAGTGTCTTTAAAACAGAAATTATACTTGTTAGAGCTATGATGTCTTCTGTAATTATCAATTGATTAAAAGATTGAACACTGGAAAAAAAAATTAAAAATATTGATATTTTTGAACTATAATACTAATAAAGATTTTTGAGAATTCCAGGATGGTAAAGAAAATGAACAAACTAATACTTGATCAGATTAAATGTAAACTCATTAGAAGAATAAATGACCAGATTGATATTGTATTAAAAGTCATTGCATAACAAGTCATATTTTTCTTTTAAATATGGTATGTCCTGAGATAAATTGATGATTCTGAATTGGACTTTAATCTACTGATAGTATTTTGTTGCACATAAACACAGTGTAGAAGAAAGAGATGAAAACTCATCTTCATCACTTTAATCAAATTAGCAAAGACATTTGATATAATAAATGGGCAAGAGTTTTTCAGAGCATTAGTGAAGATATGGTACCAACTAAGACTATGGTCAAAGTATCATGAGCTCATTATCTATAGCAATATGACATCTCTCACATTAATATTGAAGATTTTATTGAATTATAATATTTATTATTACTAAGTCAATATCAATATAATTAATCTAAATTAATCCTGGTCTTTCACCATGTAGCTATTAACAAATAACCCAGGTCATGGTTACTACAATACAAGAGTAAGACTAATTAAATCTTGTTTTTTCAACTGCAATATGCATTTAAATATTGATGATGATGGTGGTGTCTTCATTTAGACTAGTTCTAACAATCTTACTGATGATGAAACTTATGAGATTTTCAATGAAGCTATTCTACAATCATTGCCTGTTTACATAGCTAAGGTATATAAACTTTCTTAATTGAGAAAAATGTCAGGAAGACTTTGATTTCTTCCAACATCATTTTAAATAAAAATTGATTTATTACAAGTTTTTCAACTATCTTGACTCCTTACTCAAAAATATATTATTTTGAGAAGAAAGGTCACTACACATGACAAGCTAACAAAAAATTAAAACCATGGAAATTTTTTTTAATAACTCTTAAAATTTATGCACTGTCCGAGTTATATTTTTGGTAGCTTTTCAAGACAATATACAAATCTTCACTCATGTTATCTTTGTAAATAATAAAGTAATAAGAACAACATTTGTTTAATGTTTTAAATGATTATTTAAGTCATTGCAATATCATATAAATGAGAATTTTCTACTCTAGCAACTTCTATTGTAAGTTTGAGGCCTTAGTGATTATCAAATAATAGTGCATTTAAATTTCAATTCTGGATTTTGCTTTTACAAATGAATATTAGTGGTTCAAATCTGAAAATAATGCAGTTAAACATCTGGAAATCATTTGTTTTTTTATTGATTAAGGCAAAAGTCAGAAATTGATTTGGGGATATGAATTTAAATGCATTGCCATCTGATAATTATTGCTCATTTGAGTTACAATAGATGGTATTAATGTAGAAATACTCTTGTTCACCCATTTAAATTAGTATGCAAATACAATATACAATGGTACCATTCATTATGTAACACAATGCAATAAGTGACTAAGCATAATATATCAATATTAGAAAACTGGATGACAATAGCATATTAAATAATTGCCTTTTGATGATGCAACCAGCAGAATTCTGTTCAATTACTTTTTGGTGAAATGAGTAATAAAAGACATAAAGAATTATTAAAACTAAAATACATGGAATGTGTGCAAAACATCTCCAGTAGATTTCTCATATAGTCTTAATATCTATGAGGGAAGATGGCTAAAGACTGCAATTCTGCACTAAAGTACAATATATTTTTAAAAAGGAATAGGATGTAAACTCGAATAAATGTCAACCCTAGAAGAACATATTCTGAAAAGAAATATGATTATACTTTATCTTACCATGTTTTTTCAAATATCAGTATGAGAAAAGCTTTTCATTAAGGCAATTACATCTTGATTCTTACTATTCTGTAAAGATGTCAAAGATTATGATAAATATATGATGAAAATATATAAAGAAAATATCCTCTAATTTACTCATTGCAAAGCAAAGATCTTTCCAACAGCCTTTTATTAAAGAAATAGTGAAAAAAAAGATACTACACATTTTGCCAATTGATTAATATAAACACTAAACCAGATTAAATACTGAAAATTTTTATTTAACCCAGATTTGTATCTGAGTCATGGAAATAGTTAGGTAGATACACTATTCCACAAGACTCTTTGATGATATAAATGCATATACATATTTCAGAATAATGCCATTCATTCAAAATATATTTATTCAACATATTTGTGTGAGTATATATTGTACCACTATTTAACAGCGATACATGTTTTGTAATTTTTTAAGAAAAAATTAAATTATAAGTGAGTTAAAAATTTATTTTTTCTAAACAAAAAATTTTTAAATAAAAATATGCATCATTTTAATATTAAAAAGTGTTATAAATTAAAGAGCAGTAAGAGAAAGAAATGTATAATAGAATTAAAGAAAAGTTAAATTTTTTCTCTCTCTTTTTAAAGAAAAAAGCTTTTATAAAGTAAAAACTAAATAAATATATAAAATTTAGAATAAAATTTTGTTTATAAAAGAAAACATTCAAAAATGTAATTAATTAGTTTATAAGATTTCTGATTAATAATAAAATCAAAATCAATAGTTGAATTAATGATAAAACTGTAAACTTTTTTAGAGATCATTTAGATGAATCTGAACAGATTAAGATTAAGGCAAATGTAAAAAAATCAATTAATTGAAAAAATGGAAAATTAATTAAAAGACATTTCAAGTTAAGATCTAAATTAAAAATAACAATAAGAAATTAAAACAATAGGAGAGAAAAAAATATATAAAGTCACTCTTTATTGTTCTTCAGTCTGTTTTGTGATATGGTCTGGTTTGCGATTAATACAGTCGGGTCTGCAATCTGTAATTCATTCACATTGCTATTACTCCAGGGTTTGGGTTCTTTCTAAAGAATGCAGAGCCAGTTTCATTGAGAATCCAAACAACCAGAGATCAAGATATTCAGAACTAAATGCAGCAAAGCCAATCATGCTGTGGTCAACATTAATGGAGAGGCTGCATAAGCCATGGATATGTCTAACAGTGCTTCATGCCCCAAATCTCTGTAAGTCAGCTATTCTGCCTGGAACAAATGCTGGAAACTGATGCCAAAATCAAAATAGATGCTACCGCTATTCTGTCTCTTTCCCCCATTGCTGAGTCACAGAATGGAAACAAGCCATGAAGCCATCAATGGAGAACCAAAAAACCAACTAGTTGGAAAATGCACAAAAATGAGAACCTAGGTAAAGATACTTTAAATAACTAAATATATTTTGATCACTGTCTATAGACACTTTATATTTAAATGAAATGAATATTATTGGGTTATATTAGATATATGTGTGTTTAAATAAATATTAATGTTTTCCTTAATTGTTATTTTGTCTATTTTCTCTTTCTCTTTTGTCACTACCTCATCGGTAAATTACTGAAAAGTTACTTTGGGTGTTAAGTAAATATGCTGGACCATGAACAGAGTGTGAGCTAGTCATGGGATATTTCAAGCACTGGATTATGAGCCTACCATCCAAGCATGTTAATTACTTCTTGTAATTAGCTGGCACCTGAGGTTTACTTCTAAACAAATAAAATGTTTTGGATGGCAGGAGTTTGAATCTAGCAGATGAGATGGGCCAAGGTCTGGAAATGTGATCATGTTATGCTTTGCATAGCTCAGTCTGACTGTGGGTATTGTTGGTGGCTCTGCTATTGGTGGTATTCTCCCCCTGCTTGAAGGGCCGATCTGTTCACGTAATATTAAAGATATAAAATTATGATAAGGTTTGAACACAATTATACAACTTCTATTAAATGGACCTAGTTCAATATATATATATAAGATTTTAATTTAAAAAGATATTAGTATACTTATTTATTACATTTAAAACTTCTTTTTTATTGTTTGTTTCTAGAATTTTATGTATACATATTCTGCAGGCACTCTTATTTCACACATATACATTAAATGAGGAGTTAAATAAACTTATAAAATCTTCCCACATAAATGAGCTTTTTTAAATTAAAAATGAATGAATATTAAATCATGTTATATTTAGAAATATAAATGTTAGACTTAAAATGTACAAAATTAAATATGATAAACTTAATATACATTCTATTCTTTTGTAAATTTGGCAACTTTAACTTGTGCAATTTTAGTAAGATTATGAAGATTGTATATGAAATATGTTTTGTTTTTACTTTAAAAGAAAGAAAATATATATATAAGTCAATCCGTGTTTTTTGGATTTGTAAAAATATCTTGTTTGTAAGTTAATTAAAGGTAATTAACTTGTTTTGTAAAAGAAATGGAAAAAGAATAGAATATGTTACAAGTGAATTGTTTAATCCTTAAAAAACATTCAGGTGCATTAAAATTAATTATTTATTAAAATATAAAGATTTATTATTTAATCATGATTATATCATGAATTGAAAAATATATTTAAGACTGAATTTCAAGAAATGATGGTTTGGAAGAGAACAGCTGCCTAAACAAGTCAACACAACTTGAGCTTAATGGATCAATGTAAAGCAAAACAAGCTTTAATCTGTACTTGAATCATTAGACTTCTTGAAGTTAAAATAATTTCTAATAGAAGAGATTGTCATAACACTATGGAAAAACTTCACTGTATTATTGGAAATTTAAGAATGGAGCACTAGAATAAACCAATATTCTATCTACACCAATTCACTAGGATTTAAGCTTGCTGTGAAATCTTAAAATGAAAATCTCTTTGAAGGTATTCATAATAAAAATCTCCTGAATTTTTCAGATGACCTGCCTTTATCTTTCAATGCTTTTTCACATTTCCAGATATATTTGATCAATAACAAATATGTACTGTTGGATATTTTATATAGAATTGGAAATTATATACTGTAATATAAGAAGAAAATAATGTCAAGTGAAAGTTAAAATAGTAAAATTTAAAAAAAAAAACTTTAAGAAAAAAAAATATTTATAAGAAGTGAAGAGAAAAAAAAGACAACTTTATCCAGGGAAACATTGAATTGAAAATCTATAAACAATCTTTTGTGGGTACATGCGTGAAAAGTCAAATTGTTTAGGAATGTCTAAATTAGTATGAATGTGTTATTTATTTATTTTTAAGTTCAAATGTTTAGATTTTAAATACCAAGTGAGAATCTTATTTTTTGTCTAATTCTATTCTATGATACTTTTTTTTAATATTAGATTTATAAAGCTTTATTATTATTATCATCATCATAGAAAAGATTGTATTGTAAAAAAAAATTATTTGTTTGGGTGTGTATGTATATTTTTATTAGACAATTTACATTTGTATTTTTTTGTTATAACTGCAACACACAGGCTTATTATATACTTGTGTCTATATATGTAATATGTAGGGTATATGAGCACAGACTTTCACACGACCCAGCACTCTCCACATTATCTCACAACCCTGATACACTTGAATTGCTGTTTTAGCATGAAATACGTGTATTGGTGATTATTTATCTTTTCAACATATATATGTTCAAGTGCATTATATGTGGTAGCAAGATATATATATAATTCACATGTTAAAACTAATTATTTAAAATATATATATATGTGGTACAGTAAGAATGCTCACTTATGCCATAGTCAAACCTTTTTACCATTTGTTATTTTTTTATTATTAAAATAAGTTGTTTTTATGCAAAATTTAAAGTATTTGAATCTTTTTTTTTCTTCTATGCATTATAATTAATATTATACCACTGTAATCTTTATTATTTGACGTATATGATAATTGATAACAATTTATTATTTATATATGTTATACCGCATGAGAAACGGCTAGCATTATGGGGTATAATGAATATATTGTTATGGGGAACAAATTGACCATGTGATGATTATGGTACTACACTTTTAGAGATATGGCTGGCACATAATAAATTCAAATCATCTTCATCAGTTTACTTTTAGGCTGACAGGTGTACAAAGTGTATAAAAAGTTGAGTATTAATATTTATGAACAGGGATACATGATGGAGAAGTTACCAAAGTCATATTTACAATTTATGCATAAATTATTACTAATAAGCTAAAAGTAATTGAATTACTTTTGAGCTAGGTTCTCTTCTGATTAATTAAATCTTGTTTATTTGTAAATGTGTTTTATTTCAATTGAAAATGTTTAATGCATTCTTTAATTTGAGTACATAAATCTTTATGCCTGCATTATGTACTGTTACTATATTGTAATGGGATATATATATATGCGTTACATTCAAATTTTAATAGTAACTTTTTTTATCTAATACAGAATTAAAAACAAACTGTCAAAATGCACAAATAACGAATTATTAATTTATTAATATGTTAGATTGATTGAAATATTAAAATAAGCTTTAAAAAATAAATAAATTATAGAATCGAAGCAAAGATTCTAATCTTTAAATAAAATATATAATAAAAAGCCTTTTGATTTTAATAATAGCGAAGAGTTTTTAATCTTAAAAAGAAAAATTACAAACAGATCCTTAGGGCAAAATGACCATGGAAAAGAAAATGATTATGAAATAGAAACAAAAGACTTGCTTTTCCCGCCCAAAGATATGGACACAGACCTCAGTGGAAAAATTTACTTAGCCATAAACCCAAAATCTACTTGGCCACAAACTGAATTAACCAATAAAATATAAATAATGAAATATGTTTGATGAATCCGTGCATTCCAGAGATAAGGTGCCCGATGACTATAAAAAGAAAAATCCAAAGGGAATAATTAGTTGGAGAGAATCAGAAAATTAAAACTTTAAATTCAATTGTCTTTGTTGAAAGCAGAAAATTTTTAAAAAGCTATTGTCACCATCACTAAGAATGTAGTCAGCATCAATGGGCTTCCTTCGGTGCGGCCGGCCGAAGGTAGCTTTCCTATTCACGGATCCCAGGATCGAACCACTGGAACCGTCTTCATAAAATGTCTTCAGAAATCATCATAAGTCTTCATAGATCTTCGTCACGAAGTAACGAGCTTGGACAAAGGAAAGTATAATTTATAAATAATTGAAATATCAAATATAAACTCTTAAATTTAAGATCTTCAAACTTTATTTGTTTCTAAAAATGAACTATAAACTTTCTTTCCTGAACAAACCTGAACTTTATCTTTTATAAACTTTGCCATTTTAAAACTCTGATCAAAAGTTAACGTAATCTTTTAAAATATATATTGTTTTTTTTTTTATTATTCATGTTTAATTAATATCTGTTTGTAATAGGATAGGGGTTTGCGATTGCAAACTTAAATTTAAAAATAGAAACGCATATTGTTATTTGTGCATTATTAAATTTAAAAAGAAAAATAGGTTATATAAATTTGTAGTAAAAAAAAATGTCAAAATATAAATGTTATCTTAAAATGATTTTAAAACCTTAATTAAACTAAAGATTTTTTGTTTTGAATTAAATTAATAAAATGATTTAAATGTTAGTTGAGTGTAGATGGCTGCTAGACTAGTTTAAATATGTTACTTTTAAAGAGGGTTTTGATTTCGGACTATTTGTTTCGTAGTTGTGTCAATGCTGGTGGAGAGATATATGGATGTTTATATCAATGTAGTGTGAAGTGTGTTAGCACTTAGGGCGATGAGTCCAACTGAATGCATGACCCCAAAGAGATAGTCATACCATTGAAATGGACACATACGTATTTCCTGTGCCATTGACCTATTCCAGTTCTATGGATTGAGAAGATAAGTTGGCAAGATAAGACCGCTCTCCCATCCATACGTAGCGTTTCTTTTTATTATTTTATATGCATGTTTCCTTCGCCCAACAGATGCACATTCCTGCAGGACAAAGGCCATGTTTTCTCCAATAATATCACGCTGTTCAGACACACATTCCTGTCGACGTGATTCTATGCTAACATGTTCACATTGCATTGGTTGCTGATATATATCTGGAAGCGAGTATTGGTGTGGCTGCGGATTTTTAGTCTGGAGTCAAGTGATTTGAAAGTTTGTGAGTGCGTCTAGGTAGCTCATTTATACTCAACATTTCTAAGATTAAGAATAAAAGTTAAAAACAAATAAAATAATAACTAATGAAACGGAATAAAACAACTTTCTTCTTTTGTTATATAATAATTTTAAAGTTTGGGCGTTATTGATTATATATGTAAATAAAATCTTTTTTGTGTTATTAATACTGACAGCGATTGTTTTTTTTATTCTTTATTATTAAAAATATATTTTAATAAATATATAAGTTTCTCTGTCTACTTGAGCTAGTGACTAGGGCTGGCAGTCGCGGTCTTAACAGCACGTATCTGTCGACTTTATAAATTTTCTAGGTTCAAAGTAGCCTAGTGGCGCTCTGTCGGCAGATTACGGTAAGACTGGATATTTCATCATCATCCCTGACTGTTATAATATATTTATATATATATGTGCTTATAATTGAGATTGTTTGGAAATTTTTGGCTACCTAAAAAAATAACCGGATTCAACTTCTGATTTTTGAATATATGTATCATGGTAACTGTAGACTAATATTTTTACCACCACCCTATAAATAAATTATTATATGGTTAATTGTTTTAAAGTCATGTGATCTTTTAGATAATTCAACTTAAAATTTAATAGTTTATATTTAATAAAAATAGTATTTTATATTAATTTATAAAGAGAATATTTTTGGAGATAATAATAATTTTATGTGTACAATATTTAAGATTTACTTATTAAAATAATTAATTATAAAATTTCGCTTTTTAATTTAAGTTGAATCTTATCTTGTAAAGCTTGTCTACGTGCATATGTGTGTGTATATATATAAAGCATAGTTTAGTTCTAAAGCAATATTTATTGATTGTTCTAGCGGAAAAAAACAATTTGCATAAATATATATTTTCTCAGAATAAATATCTGTTGCAAGATCAAATATAAAGTAAATAATTTTTAATAATCATCATAACATACAAAAAGAAAGTTAATATGTTCAATTTGTATAAATATATAACAGAAAGAAAAAAACATAAAAGAATATATTATTTAAATACAAGTATAGTATATATACTTAAGCTAATGTAATTAAAGGGGGTTTGAACACAGACTCTTTTTTTGTTATATGTCTTTTTTCTTTCCATATATATACAAAATCGACTGATCACATTGAGCACAATTGTTCTAACAAATGCATCTGATTTTTTAAAAATTACTTTACTTAACTGGAAATTGATCTCGGCCATTTAGCTCTTCAAGTTCCAGCACTCTATCATTGTGACAAACTACTAAAAGAAGAAAATCCACGTAAAAAATATCTCGTTGGATTGGCGGGAAAAGTCTCTATAATTATATAAGGATATCATTATTTAACATAAACTATGATAAGAGACTGGTAATTTATCACCGATAAGAAACCACATACTGTTTGTTTCTTCATAATACTGCAATTTATTTAAACTACTGACTTGCTTTTGGTAGAAATAATATGAGACATATAGGCAAAAAAAAATCGAAAAGTCTCAGTAAAGTACGGAATATTTTAAATATGGTAGATTTCAGATTTGTGTCATACTAATTATTCATTTATTGACAAAAGAAAGATATGTGCAATTCGCTGCTAAAGAATCTTCCAAATTCTCCAGAATTGATCCTATTAGATATAGTTTTACAATAGGTACATGTCTTAAGTTTTTACTAGCTTTAATTCGTCTAACGTAATTTTAAAAAAAGTTTTTAGTATATATTTAAAAGATTATTTTATAAGTGTGTGTATGTGTGTAAAGTAATAAATTAATTTAAAGTTTAATCACTGTTCAGATTTCTTGCTTTGTAAAACATTAACTTTAAAATTTAGGTTAAGAGGACAGAAAGAACAAAATAACCTTTAAAAAATGCTGAAATATATTTTTTTGATATAGATTAATGTAAAACAACTTGTTCTAAGTTAAAAAAAAAAAAAAAGTTGTTCACGAATTCATATAGTCCCCCTCCCCCTTTCTCCATATTGTCAAAAGTTTATAACAATATATAGAAATTAATGATAAACTAATGCACCATTAATAGTAAGTAAACTAGCATATTCGCGGCATTTGTATATAAGCACTTATATAATCGGGTTGTTTTTTTTTAATTATTTACATACTTTTTTAATTAATAATTGTTATCCTGTAGTGTTTAGTTCAATAATAGAATACTTACAGTAGCTAAAAAATTTTGAATTGATTTTCAGCTACAAAAAAAAATTATGTTACTTGAATGGGACAGTTGAGTTTAATCAGTTACCTGGGCATATAGATATCACGTGATTAATAATATGATCATTTTACTTTTATTATTAGGGGATTTGCTTATGTAGAATATAGCAGTTTAGAAGCTGCAAGTTTAATCATTCAACTTTTTAAAAATAAAATTAACACCAAAATAAAGTAAAACTGTCCAATTTTAATTGGGTAGTACTTTATTGTTTGTCCTATATATAGCAAGGTATAGATCTATTCTATTCTTAATATACACATTCTAATTGATTTTTTATTATACAACAAAACAAAAAATAGTAGACAGTTGATCTTAGTGCAAAGGAATAAATAATGAATCAGTACTACTTGTTTGTTTTTTAATATATATTTATTATCTAAAATAAAATGTATGTTTAACTTTATCACCGCAGTTAAACAAACTTTTTTTAACAACTTCAATAACCTTTTTTTTTCTTTTAAAATATATATATATCTTATAAAATATAATGTTCTTTTCATTCAATCCAATAAAATTATATCCTCTTCTCTTTTTCTTTTTACAAACTTTATTTCTTCATCCAACATATATATATATATAAAGATGTATTGATAAATGAAAAAGAAATGTTTTTTTATGATAAGAGTATATACAATTTTATATATTAAATTTGTTTGTAATAATAATGATGTAAATATGTATTTTTAGAGATCCTTGAAAATGACTACATGAAAAAAGTGGTCGAAATGTTGGGTGTTAAAGATGTGAATATGTATATATGTTGGATGAAGAAATAAAGTTTTTAAAAAGAAAAAAGGAAGAAGATATCATTTAATTGGATTGAATGAAAAGACCATTATATATCTAACATAAGTGAATTAACATCAAATGAAAAAAACAGAATCAATTATCAAATGAACTATACTAAATAAAAATATGGTAATGAATGTTTATTCCACAGAAGAGAAAATGATAAAACTTTTTCAGCATAATTTGTTGAACAGCAGCAAAATCAAAGAAGTGGCATAAATTAAATTGGTTGTAGTTTTAAATAAATTAAAAAGGAATACAGTGAAAGTATATGAACAAATATTAGGTGAAATTAGCAATGAAACATAGGAATATTACTGAAATTTTATTAATAATAAATTTTGGAAGTAATTCCAATACCTTGATTGTTTTGGTATTGTGGTCTCTAGTATTGAAAATCCATGGATCTTGATTTAACTCTGCTATGGCTGGTGCTTGAACTTCATGTGAACTTCTTAGCATCAATTATTATATTTTTTTAATTAAGAATAATCCAATACAGAATATAAACTTTGACAAAGATCATAAAATAAAATTAAAAGCAGTAAAATTTTCAATACAAAAATACAATAATGAAGATTGTTACAGTGAAGTCACAATATCCATTATGTTTTGTTCTGAGCTCCCTTTATATATATATATTGTGCATTGCATATAATAATTTACATTTTGTTGGAAAATGTTGATTACAATAGAATATGTATTATTTGTTGAATTTCAAGTGTTTAGTACTTTTTAACATGCACACATATGTATAACATAGATTCTATTATATATATATTATGCATATAAAAAATTAAGATTATTGTATAAACAAATTTTTTTTAAAATAATATAATAAATAATAAATTGAGGGGATATATATTTTAAGTATGTGTTCACTCATTCATTCATTGAAAAACTAAGAAAAAGAAAAAAACTTATCAAACAATATTTTTTGCATAAATTGCAAAATGTCTGACTTTTATTACAGTTAAATGTATTGTGGTTGATATTCTTTTTTTTTTCAACAAATTTTTCAAAAAACTTTGATCTCTAATTGTTTTAATGTTTTAAAGTCAGTATCAACTTTAAGTATGTTTTTAATTTTGTAAAACTTTTAGCATTATGATAGGAAAGATTTTATTGCATTATATACTGCACACCAAATTTGGAAAATTATGAATATTAATATGTATGCTTTCAACACCATCTAAAATTTTATTAATAAACATGATTGCATTATAGCACTCTGAAACAAAAAAAAATTATTTACAAATTTTAATGGTTTTTAATGTGATTATGCACAATGCTCAAAGATAAAAAAAAAAAGACTGCTAATATATCATAAAACATATTAAATTTACTAATTTTAATATTTTTGTTTATTTGTTTATTACACATTTTGTTTGTCTACTTTTTTTGCATAGTATATAATTAAGTCATATATATTGAAAGTGCAAAGTCCATGGCTTCATTGTATATTCAATAATGAAGATTCTGAGAGAGAGGGTTAAAAAATAAAATTTTTTAGAAAATGATGACTACAATAAATCAATTGAAATAGCATTTATTTGGAGAAAAAAATTAAATTATGATAAAATTTGTGATAAATTGGAGCTTCCATTAAATAAAAATGAATTATAAAAAGTGAATTTGAAATTAAACAAAGTGAATCATAAGGTGTAAGTCTAAAAACAAAATGTAACTGTGGATGAAATCTTTGGATAAATAAAAATGCTTTTTTCCAGGAAAATAAAATGAGAAAAGAAAAATGAAATGAGATTATGATCATAAGAAAAAATTGAAATAATAATACTAATAACAAAAACAATTAAAATATGAAATTCAACAAACCTTCGCTACAATTTTTGTTATTTCTTTTCTATTTATTGTTAATACATGTCTTCATAAGCAATTAACATTACAATTATATTTATTATAAAGAAGTTAATTGAGAAAAATTTTGTATTGCATTTTCTTTAATTGCAAATAAGCTTTCATAATCTATTTTGTTAGTCTTATATTTGAATGCAAAGATAAATTTTGTTTGTACTTAACTTAGGAAAATTATCTTTATAGGTTGCATTCAAATAAAAACATTCTATAAGTCATTTTTTGAATTGGTAAGAATAAAATAGTCATTGTCACATTGAAAATCTAAAAGCCAAGAAGATGAAGTTATAATTTTTGGCTTTTAATCAGGATAAATTAAAAACTTCACCATCAAATATATATTGCATCTTTATGCCTGCTTTATGAAGTCAAGACAACAAATTTGAATCAACAGTCCTAGTTAATATCAGTTTTCTATTTCTCATTCCTCAGATTTTTTTCTACCAATAGTAATAATGGATTAATTCATATCATTCTCTAGCAGATGTGTATTAGGCTTTTATGGATAAACAACTATTTTTATACATTGCAACAAATCTTTTCAATTAATAAAATTAAATTCTTGACAATTGCCAAAAGCAATATATAAATCATATTTTTAGTCATAATGTGTGCATTGACTGTGTTTATAGTGCTTTTTGATTCTTCTAAATCATACTAAATCTTTTTTATGACTGAAAGCAAACTATCAAAATCCTATGGATAACAATAATTTTCCACAATAATTGTTATACCTTCTTTTTGCTTTTATAAAGTGGAATAATAGATCTTAAAATAAAATGCACAATTTCATGGATCTAAATATTTTTAAAATATTCCAATAGTTTGAAGTTAAGATTTCTCTATCATTTTTAAAAACTTTATCAAATTCTGCAGTCTTTCTGTTTTTAAACTTGAAGAAAGTTGCTTTAGCTTCAGTAAATATCCCTATCAAAATTTTTAAAAATATGGTAGAATGGATATTTAACTGAAAGCAATCAACTGAAATCTTACATCATTATGAATAATTCAAAATGTTTCTTTCATCTGTATTGTGACTTCAGATACTTAAACTTTGTATAAACTTCAGAACAATAAACTGTTTGATTTTTTCTTCATAACCAACACTATTCACTTATTTGATAGAATTATGATATCTTTTTAGGTTACAATTGAAAATGATCTAAATTGATTATCTTCCTATTATTCTTAACTCTTCTCACCAGACACTCCTTACATCATTTATGAAGCTCCACATTTATTTTATTATCATGCCAAGAAGAAAATGTTATATGCTTCTATTTTGTTATGTCAATAATAATATAAACATTCTCATAAAAATATTCATAATTATTTTTAAATAAACTTCATAATAGAAACAATCATATTTATAACTCATTCATTAGCATAATAAATGTGAAAATCTAAATTTACAATTTTAAGTCAATAACATCTGTTAAATTTTAGTATGAGTAGCAATTGCTTCTAAAGAATAAACATCTAATTTCCTACCAGTACCTTTGAGAATTTTTTTTAAATTTTTTTTGGAACATACTAATCTATGATTTGTCTAACAATATGAAACTATATATACTCATGTATTATTGACTTATTTTATATTCTGGCAATTCATAGAATATCATCATTTTAAATATGACCATATCCAATTTCCTTTAGACTATTTTCCTGCCTGCACAAGGTCTTCTTAATAATGCAAAAATACATTAATAACAAATCACTTAAGTTATTTAATCAATATTAATTTAAACAGAATGTATTTACACCTTAAAACATGCACTATAGTGTTGTTATAATAGTTCAGCGATGTCTTGTTGAGTCTTGAGGATACTCTCAAACCAAAGGACAAGATACCAGCTCTTGTTTAAATTACATATGATCATCTTTGCTAGTAAATAAAATTGAATATTAATCAATATTACTATTATTTTCAATAATTTTTAACCATAGTTTACCAATCATATCAACCATAGATACTAACATCTCCAAAGAAGAACAATTTAATCTTTTATTGGTATTGATGCAATTGCATATATCCAACAAGAAATAAAAACATTTTATTATAAGTTTTTAATTATGTTGGAACATAAGTACTAACAAAATAAGCCTACATATCCTAGTGCAAAATAATTTGTATTATCATTAGGTTCACCACATGATGTTGATAATTCTGAGTCTAACTTTTTATGGTTTCTGTTTTTAGAATACCTAGATGTTTTGGGTGCCAAGAATAGAAAATAATAAATTAAACCTTATAGAAAATTTAACATCATGAAGTCCACTTTCCCTTAATCATTTTCCTTTCCAAAAATATATATTGTCTGTTCAATTAAACTATTTCTAAAAAGAACATGCTTTATTGAAAGCAATTACATAATCTTACATCTTAACAACATCTTAAAAGTACTGTACTATATTTACATTTTTAGGAATTCATATTCAGACCATTTTTATCCCTGTATTTAGAAAAAGTATAAAAGATTTATCTTTATTAATATCACTTTCTCCTGCTTTTCTACTATTAGGCCTAATGACCTAGCAAGATTTTATGAGTCAGGAACATTTAAGATATTCCACTTTTATAGGAAAGAACAAATACGTCCTTAAATAGAGATGCTCAAATGCACAATCATTTACAAGATAAAAGTCTTGTTATTTATGCAGTTTCAAAGTAATTCATTATTGATTGCACTGTCATTTGTTATATTAAAACTGAGAAATCCCACTTTACTAAATTTGTTTTTTTATCTATTTTTTCAATGTCATGAGCTTTTCATGCTTTCCATGTTCATTCTTAGATACAAAAGGAAAAGATTGGAAACTGAATTGTTATGCATATAATCAATAGATGAAAATATGTTTGCACATGCACTACAGTTATTACCACAATTAACACATAGAGATGCTTAAAAGTATGAGAAGCTTATAACAACCAGGCTATATAGCACCCCATGTGACTGAAGATCAATTAAAGCAAAAAAAAAATGAAAAGATGGAAAGAAAGAGGAGGAAAATGCTATTTACATTTTAAAAAGTATCTATTTTTTGTTGAATCAATATCATGTTTTACAAGACATCAGATGGTATTCTAAATTAAGCATTGCTTATTGAATAATCAGAGTTATATTTGATGGTCATTTTACTAATTGCTAATATTGGATTCCATTAGTAGACTGACTTCATATTAAATAGTATTTATAAAATTAGATTAAAGACCAAAACAATACTTTAAATCAGTATAAATAATTCTTTCTTGATAAAAAATATAAATGAATATATTGAATAATTTTGATTAAAATAACATGTAGAATAAAATAAAAATAATTGAAAGGTTTTATTGCTTAGAAATTCATAAGAAGTTTGAGTGCCAGAATTGGAAGTGATCTAAGGACCTTATGCTCCAGAGTCTAACTTCTATCATTATACTAAACCACACATGACAATATATAGAATTAGATACTATAGATTATTATGAAGACTTTTATATATAGGTGGTCGTCAGGGCCGGATTTTCCTATAGGCTAACTAGGCTTCAGCCTAGGGTCTCAAGATAAAGAGGGGCGTACCAATAACATGTTTCATTTAACATATTGATATATATCACAGTAACGATGTATATGGGAGGTGAAAGGGCCTCATAAGTGGAATAGCCTGGGGTCTCTTTTCATCTAAATCCGGCCCTGGTGGTAGTTTAAATTCAACTGATGTCATATAAAAATTCTTGTTCTCCTGATCTTCGAACACTATTCCATTTTCAATTCAAAAAAATGGAGTCAGCAATGTCTATTATAGTAACATTAATAATAACTGTACGATTAATTGCTTGAAATTAAAGATGTCTAAATGTAAGCTAGTAGAACAGTCAACATTAGTTTTTTTAATACGGTTAAATAAAAGTTGATTTATATTATTTTACTTTTAAACTAATTATCTGATGACTAGTTACTTGGAAAGTTATATGGCATTTGAACACCTCTAGCAGACATTGATTATAATTACTATATTCATTTGACTAAAATAATATTATTATTCACTTATGATACTCAGTTGAAAACGCCATTTCTATTCATTTAAGTTATTCAGCTGAAAACGGTTCTATAGAACACTCAGCATTACCCCTTAGCATACGGCAAACTTTATATATACATATATTGACGTGAAAGTAGTTACTAAGTATACGTTTAAGCCAGCTATCATTGCATATTACTAAGGAAAAAATTTCAGACAAGTTACATGTTTCAGAGGAATCGTTTTAACGTATAATATTAAATAATTGCATTTGCAATTATTTAAATTATTCTTAATTTTAAAAGCATTGAAACAATGTGAACTGAAGCTCGATTAATTACATAAGTTCAAGATTATAAATTATCGCATTTAAATTATCATTCTTCTTAAGAAATTACATTCTTGCTGAGAGTTGATTTAATGAACTGGATTAATTAGTTGAAAAAACAAACATAGAGAAACAAAATGAAGTAGGAAAATCGCTGTTTTCTTTTGAAAAGGAATTATTATTTATAATTTTAAGCATTTATAAAAAATACAGTGTTTAAAACTGGAAAATAATTGAGTACTTTATTGTTGCGATATAAACTGTATAGATTTACAATACGTATATAGATGGCCTTAACTGGAAGCATTGTGTTTCTGTCACCGAAAATCTTCAAAACAAATAATTTTCAATGAATCTTTAATTATAATTGAATTACATTTGTAAATGTGTGTGTCTATATATAGTAATTACACGTCGGACTATTTCCATTATTTAATATGTAATATTGAATGTCTTTAGAAAAATTCAAACTTTATTTATCTGCCTTTAGCAGAATAGCTCTGGCAGTTAGAATGTTAAACTCAATATTCATGAATCTAAATGTCTACGTTCGATTCTCACGCTAGTATTTTCACTAGTTAAATTAGCAACGTCTGAAGAAGAGAGGAGAATAATACTACTAGAAACATTGTGTTTGTACGCTATTACTAATGTTTGAGAAAGTTTGATTTTTTTTTAAAGACATTCAATATTTAATATTAAAAGATGGAAATAGTACAACATGTAATTACTACTAAAATGTTATCATTACAAATCTTTACACAAACACTTAGTATATGTGTGTGTATGAAATGGAGTGTAAAAGAAAAATATTTATTTTATTGTTCAAATGACAAACTGTTTTCAATTTGAAAATAACAAGATCCTTTTTTAAAAAAATTCAATAATTTAAAAAAAATTTGGTTTTGCATGAAATATATATTTTAAATCTTCCTTTAGAAATAATTTTTTAAAATGAAAACTTGGCAGATAATTTATTATTTGCACTTCTAGTATATGTGGCTCTGAGATCTATATTAAACTACTAAAGTTTTTTTTTTAATTTAAGAACAGTGATTTATTTTGAAGAAAGGATAACGTTTTGAAGGCCTATGGTTGGAAAACACATGGTTATAGTATTGATCGGTTTTGAGAGAAAGCAACGTTTTTATCCTTCTGTGCAAGGGGTTCAAAGAATAGGAGAGGTAGTATAAAGTCAAATAGAGAATAGGTGACTTAAAAAAATAAGGAATATGGATTGCATTTGTATTCCACAATGCATATATAATTGGCAGAAAGAAACTAGGCATGCTCTTATAGAGTGTACCATGTGTGATGAGATTTTTCATTTGAAATGTTTGAATAAGACTAGGAAGGATGTAACAGATTTATAGTTATGTAGACTGTGTAAATGTGATAAAAGAAGTGAGAGAGTGGTTTCTAAGTGTAGATAGTCTAAAGAGAAAGTCAGGGGAAAGGGAGCAAAATGTAGTTGAGGAAGATGGGACAGAGTATGGTTTTAGTGGAGTGTCAGGAGATATGGGTGGAGAAATTAGTAGTGTGATGGAGATGGTTAGCCAAAGAATAAGTAAGATAGAGGAAGAGGTGAAGGATGTAGAAACAAAATTAAAATCATCAGATGAAATGTGAGCAGATAAAGGAATTATTGAGTAGGAATGATAAGGATGAAGATGGTAGAAAATGTTATGGATGGAGCAGAGAAAGTAGACTATAAGACAGTATTGATAGGAGATTCGCTAATTAGAGAATGTGGGGATATAATTGCCAAGGGGAAATTGAAGTAGGTATGTAAGAGTATGTTTGCCAAGGGGAAATTGAAGTAGGTATGTAAGAGTATGTTTGCCTGGAGCTAGAATTAGGGATGTGACAGATAAAGTAAAAAAGCAAGGTAATAGAGATGTGTATGTTATGGTAGGGACTAATAATTTGTCAGAACCATCAGAGAGAGTAATGTATGAGTATATAGAATTGATTAGGAATTTAAGATTAAAAAAATAGTAGGAATAGTTGGATTATTACCAAGATTTGACAAGAGGTGTATGTTAGATAGGGCATGTTCTATAAATGAGACTAAAAAAATTGTGTGAGAGAAATGATGTTATGTTTATGGATGTGTGGGATTTTTTTTTTATTGGAAAGAGGGAATTATATAGTAAGACGGATTGCACTTAGGAAAACAAGGAAGTGAAGTTTTAGGGATTCTGATTTATAAAGAATATAATTCGGGAAACTTGTAAAAGGGAGGTGGGTTTGTAAATTGCAGTACTATCAAAGAGAAGAAGAATGAACAGGGTGTAAAAGATAAGAAGGGTAGGTGATTTAGATATAAGGGTAAATGTGGAGAGGGAATGGGTCTGTAAAATTTTTGAAATGGAGAAGAAAAAATCAAAAGAATTTATAAAAGAGTAGTTAGGAAAGCAGAAATTGTTAAAATTGGGTATTTGAATATGCACAGTGGTAGAAGACCAGAATGAAGAGCTTGAGATACTAGCAGTAGTGGAAACACATCTAAGAGAAGAACCTATTTTGGAAGATTTGGTATGGCAGGATATAAATAGAAAATACAAAGAAAAAAGGGGTGGTGGTATAGGTGTTATGTCAAAAAAATATTTAAATACTGTTAAATGACAAGAACATTTGTGGTTTAAAATAAGATTGGGAAGACAAGAAATGGATGGTGATTATAGTTTATGTAGCTACTGGAGATAGTCAAACTATAATGGAGTGGAACAGTAGTATATATGAATGCTTAGTTAAGGATATACAGAGTTTTAAAGAAAAGAGGAAGAGAATAATGATTATAGTATATGAATGGGCATATTGAAGAAATTGATTATGTAGATAATAAGAATAGACAGCTTTTGAAGAAATTTTGTCAGAAAGTGAATTTGAGTATTGGAAATTTATCAAATATTTATGAGGAACAATACACATGATCTAGAAATAATACATTCCAAACAATAGATTATGTATTGGTAGAGAAAGAGGGAATGAATAAAGTATGGAAAATTAAGGTGTTTGATAATGAAGAGAGAGTGTGTAATAGTGATCATAATTTCTTTGTAATCGAAATGGTTAGTAATGTGTTGGAGAATAGAAATAAAAGTAGAAACAATAGTGAAAGATGTGCATGGAGAGTGAATGATAAGAATAAGTTGGAAGAGTATAAAATACAAGTTGAAGAAACCATGGAAGAGTTGGTTGGGGATCAGTATAAGGACTGGTGTGATAAAATAGAAAAAGTGGCAAATAGGATTTTAGGTGTGAATATTCAGAATAATAAAAAGATGAGCATTAGTAAAAGTGTTAAAGATAGGGGGAAACATGCAGAGAATATATGTGTGCTATTAAGAACAAAGAAAGTGAAAAAGATATTGTTAAATGGAAAAAGTACTTAGAAAAGAAGAAGTTAGCTAAAATAGATAATTATAGAGAGATAATGAAATTGAATAGTAAATTTTTGGAAGATATTAATAAAAGTGGAAGAAGTTGGAGTAAAAAATTTAGGAATTACTTAGAAGGAGAAATGTAGGGGAAAGATAGTATTACTAGATGATGATGGAATAGAGTGTAGCTCTAGAAAAAATTTAAGAGAGAATCTTGAATAGATATATAATGGATATAGAAAAGATTTTAGATGTGAAAGACAGAGGGATAGAAAATATGAATGCATATAGTAAAGGAAATATTAGGTTTACAGAAAATGAACTGAATGAGGCAGGAAAGAAATTGAAAAGTGGAAATGCAAGAGGTTTAGATAAATGGGCAGCAGAGATGGTAATGCATCTAGGACATAGGGAAAAAGTAAATCTATTATCATGTTTTAATAAGATGGCACAGAAAAAAGTTTTTTTGAGTAGTTGGAGTATAAGAGTAAGATTATTATTTAAAGGAAAAGGTAAGAATCATAGAAAGTTAAACAATTATAGACCGATAGCGGTAACATCAGTTTTAAAGTTTTTCATATATGGTGGCTGGAAGAGTTGCAAAATGGATTGAAGAAAATAATTTAGTGAGGGAAATGTAAGGAAGTTTTAGGTCAGATGAGTATATAGGAGATAGTTTATTTGTAGTTACACAACTTATGGATATGAGTAGGAATTCAGGTATACAGTTATATATGAGTTTTATGGATATAGAGAAGGCATATGATAGGGTAAATAGAAATAGATTATGGATAAGTTTAGCAAATTTGGGAATGGATGAAGCTTTAGTAGATATTATTATTACTATACATATCAATTAGGGGATATAGAATCAGTTAAAGTTAAAAATGGGGTGAGACTAAGGCAAGGATGCCCTATGTCACCTATTTTGTTTTTGTTGTATTTGAGTGAAATGGAAAGAGCAATAGAAAGACTAGCAAGAGGGACAGAGATATCATTAATAGATGGCAAGGGAGTATATACTTTGTTGGGTCTTTTTTTTGCAGATGATGTCTTTTTGTATGAAGAAAGAAGAGGAGATATATGCGCAAGGGTGGGTAAAGAGATGGGGATTGAATTTAGTGAAGAAAAATCAAATATAATGATAGTTAATACCGGGGAAAGAGAAGACGAAGAATTTTTATTGGGGGGGGGGGGAGAGTATAAAGTTAAGTGTGGTGAATAGATATAATTATTTGGGAATCATCTTGAGTAATCAGAAAAATTGCTTGGATGAATGGGAGAAAAAATGGATAAATGAAATAAAGAAAGGGATTGATAAAGAAATTAATAATGTTTTCATATAATAAATATGATGTAGCTAGAATTGTATGGAAAGGAGTGGCATTAGCAGGGCTAACATATGGCAATGATGTGTTATGTGTTAATAATGGGGTATTATATTACTTAGAAAAAGTACAAAGGGAAGTAGGAAGACATGCATTAGATGCAGATATGTGGACAGCAAAGGAGGCATTTCAAGTACAAATGGGATGGTTAACTTTTTATATGAGAGATGCAAGAAGCAAAATGACAATGTTCAGTAGATTGCAGTTTATGGATAATAAAAGAATAGCCAAAATAGCATTTCATTAGGTTATGAGTAAAGGGCAGGCAACAAGATGCAAAAGATTTGGATAAAGAATTTATAACAATATACTTGTACAAGAGATGAGATGATTGTGTTAGGAAGATTTTTGAGTGGTATAGTGATAAGGAATGGGATAGAAGAATAGATACATTAATAAAGAATAGAGTTGGAGAAATGGAACATTGGATGAGAGTTAATTTATGATAATAGCAAGAAAAGTAGTTTAATTTATGATAATAGCAAGAAAAGTAGTTTACTGTTTAAGGCTTGAATGGGATCTTTAGCAACAAGGGAATATACATGTAAATGGAAAAATAAGGCTGATTTCATCTGTAAATTGTGTGAGGAAGGAATGGGTGATTTCATCTGCAAGTTGTGTGAGGAAGGCATAGCAAATATTAGGCATCTTTTGATTCAATGTAAATGCTTGAAAGCAAAAAGGGTACAAATAATGAAGTTATGGAAGGCTAAATATAAACAAAGTGATTATACAGGGGGTGGGTTATTGGTTTTTATGCTGTGTTTGGAGACAAATGAGGAAGATTTAGATATAAAGATCATGGTTCAAGATTAAGTTGTGAAAATGGGATGGAGCAAGATATGGGGAAACTTAGTGTGGAGAAAGGAAAGGGGAGAAAAGGTGGCTAACAGGTGTCTCTGGTCATAATTGCTGAGAGATTCCTGACTCCATATAAGAAGTCTCGGTGCATCACATCACATCACTAATGAACCAATAAAAGTTTGATGTGGTAAAGGTGAAAATGTTTGCATCAACTTTGAGAACATATGAGTTACAGAATAAAAAAGTGTACTATTAAAAATTTTTAGAATGAAATTAGTATATATTTGTACAATTCATACTAAGGACAACAAAGAAAAAATAATTTTAATCAAAATGAATATTGTAAAAGCTAGCTGTCTGTCAGTAAATTAATTCTGTAGTAACAGTAGTGATGATGGTAATTGAATGGCTTTATTACTGAGGAGTTTATAAGCAGTTTGAGCATCATAAGAACCAGAAATGGAATAGATTTAAAAACATTACCTTCCAAAGTCTGGTATTCTATTATTGCATTAAGCTACACAGAGTTATATATATAATCTTGTGAATAATTGATAAATATTAATTTAATTTAATGAAATTCCATTTATTATTATAATGCAAGTCTGTGTGAAACAACTCATATAAATGTAAAACACCTCGAAAAGTTATGCAAAATTTGGAAAACACATTTTTAATGATATAGTTGAAATACCAAAATTTAGAAATGGGTGGGAGGGTAGTGCTGTTATCAATGTGAACATGAAAGCAGATGATACTGAGGAAATATTAATATGCTCTTGTGAATTCAGTGATCTTTTATTGCCAATATTCCCTAAGCACTCAAAGTACTGAATAAACATACTGTGAATGTATGTCCCAAAATGAAATTTCTGGGGAATCTTAAGAGATTATATTTTTATTAGCTATTGATCAAAAACTTCAGTTTTAATAGCAAAAATATAACCAAGAGCAGATTGTGAGATGGTTCACAAATATTCATGTACAAATTTCAAATGAAATTGGCAATGATTTACAAACTTGTTCATAACTATTGTTTTTAGAAATAACACCAGAAAACAATTTGAGATTTTGAACATAATAAAATCAACTGTGCATGAAGAAGAATCTGTAAAAATTTTCATTAAGATGAAATAAAATTTCTCTGCCTGATTTGTTGTAATGGTAGAGTGACAGGTATTGGATTCAAAGTCCACTAATTGTTATCAAGCTTTCCTCCTTGTATTCAAAACTTTTTATAAACTTCTTAGCAATAAACCATTCAATTACTTTGCTTGTATGATTTAGTGCAGTGGCAGATTCAGAAGCTTAAGGTTCATGCATTTCCATTCTAACTCTATCACTTTGGCTGCTCAAATTTATTATGAACTCATGAAAAATAAATCATTTGATTATTTTTTTAAACAAAAAAATCAAAATGAATATCAGAAAATGCATTGTAATAAAAATAGGCAAAACTCTCCATACAGTAGTGCCACTCAGTGCAAGCCAAAGTAAATGGACACCAAAAGGCTTGTGCATAAAATCCCTATTTAGTGCCTACTTATCCAATATCCACAGACTAGTTTCTAGCCTGTGACTTTCATCAGTGAGGAGCTTTGCATCTGAGAGCACTGCAGCTAGATCTTAGGATCTAATGCAACCCTCCATCAGGCAGCCCTTTTATCTCTACTTAACTACAAAACTATACGTTTAAAATTGAAAACACAATATTTTCAATCCAAGCTCATTAGCTTATGTAGTCATATAGGTTTGAACTCAGTTCAGTACCCATACATTTTGGTGTCTTTGGTTCTCTAATAACCATAGCCATCACTACTCTATTAAGCAGGATTGGTATTAAACCACTAAAACAGGCAAAAATGTAAAATTTAGAAATTATAATGTATGACAAGTTGGATCTGAACTTAAACTAAACCTATCATTACTAAATTTTAATTATACACTAATCTAATCTAGTTAACTGAATTTAATATTTAATCTAAATTAATAATTGAATATCTCAGGAATCTATTTATGGCATGGCTTAATCTAAAATCTCTAATATTATGACAGTAATGGAATAAATTAAGCAATACTCTAACAAAATAATGGTAGTTAGATAATGAAAGAAATCTGGCACATTTTGATTTCAATTCATCATCTAAACAATTATTAAATGATAAAACCCTTTTAGAAACCCAGTAAATAATTGACATCTCATACAGTGTTTGAATCAAGGAAATCAATATCATCATGTCTGAATATGTTCATCATTAAATTAAATGAAAATACAATTATATCACATTAAATAAAATAAAGGTGTGAGCATGTGTGGAAATATGAAACACGAATGTATGTTAAAGAAAGAATCCTGAATGCAATTTTGAATAATAAAACATTTATTACAAAAAAATATAGTTAAGTAAACATTTAATTTCTTTACAAAAAAATATAGTTAAGTAAACATTTAATTTCTTTACAATTTGTACAGATATAAGTTCTGGATGTATTAACATCCGTGGTTGAAAACCTACATAATAGCAGAAATTACAAAATAATTTTCTAACTTCTTATCTGATACATTTCATCTATCAAGTCACTTTGATTGACTTATGACAACACATTATATCTTTAACCCTAAAGACTAAAATAAAATCTTTATATATTTTATTGCAAAAATGGTTTTCAGTTATCAGTCACTTCTGATAAACATATGGAACTGAAATAATATAGCCTTACATTTCTGGCAATCAACTACAGAATTTATTTTATATTCGACATCTTGTCTTTTATATCACTCTTAAATTATTAATTCTTCTAATAAGTCTATAACAAACAACATAGGATAAATATTTCAATTACATTATGAAATAAAACTAAAATCTTGGCATTTTTACTTTAAAATGCACATTAACTAAAATAAGGGGTTTGAACCTAAGAATGAACACAAAATACGATTAAATTATACTTTGCAAAATGGAAATAATTCTATCAATTAGCTATGTTTTGTCTTTGCAAAATAAAAATGAATAATGATATTAATTAATTATGATTTGTCTTCTTTGCTTGCTTATACTAGTTATGCTTAAATATTATAGAAGCTGATGATATGAAATTTGAATGATAAATGCAAAATGATTGAAGTTATGCATTAATGATGGATTTTTTTATAACTGTTAAATTAGTACTTTATATCTGTGTCTGCATTATGCTGTGTGTCATACAATAAATAATTAATACTAATCAATCCAATCGATTTACTTATGAATGTGTAAATAAATCATAATATGGACAATGACAATGGACCAAACAAGCTTTAGCACTAATTCTAACACAGCTGTTTTGTGAGAAAATCAATTCTACTTTTATTCTTCTTCTTATCAATAAATTAGCTGGCACATGGCTATGAGTAAAATGAAGGCATTCTATAAGCACATGGGATAAAAGATTTTCACAATTCTAATTTTATAACTAACAAGACAAAAACTCCCAAGTCTACTTCTGAGACTACATAAACTGGTGGGAATAAATATCATCACCAAAACATCAGGGAGATAAAATACTTGGATTCATACACTCTAATTCACAATATCAAATATCAAAACTGGAGGATTCACTCCTATCAAATTCTTCTATAACAAAGGGATTTTATTTCATCCCATAAGATATACTAGGCAATCTACCATATCCAATATTCAAATAACAAAAAAAGAGAGATTATTCGATCCCACAAGATACAATAAAACATCATTAACTCTACTACAAATAGCCACTAAACACTTTTCTTATCAAACATAACAAAGAACAATAAATTCATGCTTAAACAAATTCTAATCTTTCAAATTTGAATAGTCCATTCCCATCCTCTGAAACCGATAGATTTTATATCATTTTTACTTACAAATTACACATTATTATAGTTGAGTTTTATAATATACACACATATACAAGCATAATAATACAGACAATTCAAATCCCAGTAAGTAAGGAACTACTGTAAAAATATTAATTACTAACTGTAAATGCAATAATGGGTAAACATTTCATATCTGATATAATATTTATAACTTAAAAACATATTAATTACAGTTGAAAAACAAGGCAATAATTTCTATTGGCAAGGTAAGACAAAATAATCTTTTTATAGTGCATTTATATTAGCACAAGTCTAAAGCAAAAGTTTGGCTTAGATAAATAATAAAGCTTTATGTTCTAGGTTAAATAATTATTGAAAATAATAATTTTCTAATCTATTAAAAAAACGCAAAGATATACTATCAGATTTTATGTAATGAAACTCTTTTAAAATAATTGTTCACCCCTTTTAACCTTAAATGGACGTCTCCATTTACCAAGCACGTACATTTATATATGGCTCACGATAAAGCTTAAACTAAAATAATAATAATAATAAATACCTTGTATAATATTCCCCTAATATTATACATTTTGGAGACGTTCTTGGAGACATAATAAATATAATAATAAAAATAATAAAATCATAAAACAACCTTGAAACTATCTACCTACTAAATACAATTAAATAAATAAAGTTCTTTTGTTTTCTTCTTCTGAGTTGAAAACAAAAAGTTTATTATAGTTTATACATGACATCTCTTGGTCATGTCTGAAATAATAATAATAATAATAAGCACACAAAGATAAATATTGACAAAACAACAAGTTCCTGCAGAAAAACAAATAATATTATTTTGGCTCCAGAATAGCGCATTCAATGTTTTTAGCAAAGCTAATGAAATTGCTGTTACTGTTATATAAAAGAAGTAATAAATTCACATTTTATTCATAAAATATGTTAGGCATTTATTTCATGTTTCTTTTTCAAAGCCATTCATAAAACATATAATTATTTGAACTGATAACATTTATTTAACTTTCCGTGAGCTGGTTGGCAATATTCTATATGAAAAATTCCATCGCAAAATAAGAGGGCAATTAATAAAACAAAAGTCATATTCAGTTTCATCGATTTTCTAAATCGATTTCTCATAGTAGTTGGGAAAAATAATTAGATAATTAGTTAAATCATACATTTAGTCTTATTTTCTAATAGGCAAAAATATATATATATAAATAGTCAGACAAGTATTTCAATAAAATGATAATGAAATAAATGATTCCTATGCATTTTTCTTAACCTTCTTTATAACTAGCACAAAATTTATAAAGAGTCCTTGAGAGACTTAATAATAATTTGCATATTTTTCCGACATAACAAAGGTATACACATGCTGTAGTTGTTCCCTTAATACTATAATTAAAATTTAAGAATAATAATTTTGAAAAATAAACAAACATTCTTCTATCTTCTTCACAAGTAGAAATAAAATTTAAATAAAATGATTTTAAAATATAATTACGTACTTCCATTCCATTCTTCATATTACTAATTAATTTTAAATACGTTATAATGTAGATGCACTCATGCATTCAAAATAATGATTGAGAATTCTGAAACTGTCAATTAAGAATAAAATCAATGTACCTTTAGGTTGTTTATGCGACCATTATCCTGAAACTTTTTAGTACTTTAAATTTTCAACTTGGCTTTTTTCTTGGAAGAATAGGCTTTTAATAAAATTATACTACTAAGCTTTATTTAGATAATACTTTGAAAATCTATCAGTAGAGAATCTGAATAGTAGTCTTCTTTATTATGTAGTTCCCTTTAGTAGTTTTCTTTGGTAGTTTTTTAGTAGTCCACTCTAGTAGTCTCTTTAGTAGTCTTCTATAGAATTATATTTAACCCTTTTTATAGCCCTCAAAAAATTACCCAGCATTTATTCTTCCAATCCAAAGTTGTTTGAAAGTTCAAAGGTCATCAGACAGAGACTAAAAATTTATGCAAGAAACTTTCTTGTAGAAAAAAAAAATAGAAACAAAAAAAATTTTGTCTTTTAAATAAATAAAAAAAATATTAAATATTAAATTGGACTAAGAATTAAACATTCTGTATTCTTAAAGTATCAGAATAAAATTAATAATTATTTTAACAAATAAAATATTTTACAGCATATTTGTTGTTTAATAATTCACCAGTCCAGTGATCCATCAATTTATTAAAAAATAATTAAGCTGGTTTCTAAACTAGTAATGGTAAAATTAAATGTTTGGATATGAGATATGATATTTGATGGTTTCATGAAGCATATGAATATTTACAAATAATGTACTATAGGTATTAAACTGATGTGGCTGAAACAACAATTTAAATGATGAGTTAAACATACTTCACTGTTTATACTATAGATTAAAATATAAAAAGTAAATGAACTAGAGAATCATTCAAACAAAACAAATAAAACCACTTAGAATCAACCTAAACTGAACTGACTACTTTTGTGACAAGCCACCCCCTTATCCTATCATTGATTATACACTAAAGTAAAATATTAAATATACACCTATAAGTACTTTTAAGCATAGTTTTAAGTCTTTACTAAAAAAAATTTTAAATTTCACATTATTTCATTTTTTTTAATAAGATAATATCAGATGTTACTGATATAATACCATACAATTACAAATTGATTATACACTAAAGTAAAATATGAAATATCTAATAATCCTCAAATTACACCTATAAGTACTTTTAAGCATAGTTTTAAGTCTTTACTAAAAAAATTTTTAAATTTCACATTATTTCATTTTTTTTTAATAAGATAATATCAGTTGTTACTGATATAATACCATACAATTACAAATAATATTTCTGGTGCCAAACCAGAAGGTCACAATATATACATAATTAAACTTTAATAATTAATTTGCTGAAATGAAAGTCAAAATGTTTTGTATTAAATCTAGGTTGTTGTCGATGAACCAACATATCCCACTGGATGGTGCTGTTTTCATGCTAAAACACATAAAAATGCCGTTTCTGCAGCCAACATGTTCGAACCCGTGTTTTCTATAATACAACCTTTTTGTTGTATTACAGATTGCAGGCCGCTAACACACATTGCAGTACACCATGTATGTTTATGCAGCAAATACATTTTCCCCAATTAGCAGTTTATAAAAAGGTTATGGCTCGGGGAGAGGGTGTGTTTTTTTGAATTGGATGGAAATGTTATTTTCATTGGATTTTTTTTTATTTTAAAGTATTAAAATGTTCAGATTTTGTAAAGTAATAATTAACAGACTTTTTACACCGTAGTGTATTGAAGTTTTAAGTAGTAAATGTTGATGAGATATATGTATAAAGTGAATTGGAATTAGGTAACGCGTCAAGTAACGTACTGTTTGTAACATTTTCACGACACATTTTAACATTGTACCGTGTGTATATTTTTGAAATAAAAAAGAGCATTAACACAAAAATATCCAGTAATAAAAGTACAATTGTACACTGTTTTTTTAAATGTCATAAAAAGCATATATTATAAACATTTTATATATATATATTTGTCATTGTTTAAAAAAGTTTTAGTTTCTTTCTTTTCTCTGACTACTGTTATACTTTGTTGAATATAGTTTACTTTATTGTTATCATTTATTTTATAGATGTTAGTAAAAAAAAATATTTACAAAAATACGATTTTGATATTTTTTATTTTAACCGTAAACCTAACCCTAAAACTAACCCTAAAGCTAACCCTAAAACTAACCATAACAACTTTTACTTTTAGTTGTCATTCTATTTGAAATAAAAAATAGCGGTAAACAACAAAAAAAAAAAAGCCGTAATCCCAGTAAAAAGATCTCCGATAGAAAATTGATTTTTTTAATAAAAAGAAAACTAAAAAAGACTAATCAAATTGTAATTTGTTTATTTTATTTTACATTTATTATTATCATTTAATTTGTATACGTTAATAAAAAATAATATTTAAAATTAAATAATATTTAAAAAAGACGATTTTCTTTTGTTTTTATTTTTGCATTACAAAAAACACACCAAAATGATTATAATTAACAGCCCGTGAATGATCATATTTTATAGTTTTAGCATGATAACTGTGCCATCCAGTGGGATATGGTAGCTCATCGATGACAACCTAAATCTACAGAAAATGCTAAACAATTTTTGTTGAGTGTTGATGTAAAGCAGGGGTTCCCAACCTTTATGCACTTAAGAGCACATTCTATAATACCGGCCAGGTGGCGGGTACCATTTATTTTTTAATGTAAATTTATAATTGGATATTGTTAATAATACACATAATGTGCAAAAAAAATATTTATTTCAAAAATAAAATTTTAACATATAATTAACATTTATATTTTTATGCTGTAAAAGTATAGTATGCCCTAAAATTTTATTACAATATAATACAATAATTTATAAGAAATTTTAAAAATTAAATTTATTTGTATCAGATAAATAATTTTTTTTTGTGTTCGAATAGTGGCAGGCACACGTAAAATGATCTGCGGGCACCATGGTGCCCGCGGGCATAAGGTTGGGGACCCCTGATGTAAAGCAATATTAGTTTATAGTTCAAGATCTCATTCTCCATCATCAACATTGTTCTCCTATTTCATCTTGATCTTTCTTTTATCTCTTCATTCTCATTTGATCTTAATTCATTATCATAATTGATTCACCCTTCACTGGCTTTTATTCTATTATCATCTTAATCATTCATTAGCTCTTATTCTATCATTATCTTAATCATTCATTATTGTAATACATCTTCTTTCTCTTCTCTTCACTCTTAGGCTAGTTTCATTTTATTATTTATTTATTTTCATCATCCATTTAGTCATCTACATCCTAATTTATTTATTACTTAATTCATAATTTTAATTTCATATTCATTCCATAGACCTAATTATTAATTATTTGTTAGTTTGATGAATATTAAATTTATTTTATATTTTGTTTGTGAATTTTAAAGCTAGCTTAACTAAAAGGTATTATCTTCATGAAAACTTTGTGACCTTCTTTAGATTTATTGTTTCATGCTAGTTTAATTAGTTTTAAAAAATAATCTCTTTATTTTAACATTTCTTTATACACTTATATTCTTAATTATTCATGTAGTGAGGGTTACATTAATATATATGTGTGTAAGCATGTTATGCATCTACTGATAATATAATCACAACTTTTAAGATGTATTTACATCAAATTTGAATTGATTTAAAATCCGATGAATATTATAGAGACAATTTTACCGCCAAGTTAAAAATCACATTAAAGAGATAAGAAGATATTATGATAATGAAGTCACATTCTACAAGTTTTTATACAAAATAAAAATTTAATTTTCAATTTTTTGTTGATGTATCTCTTATCTTAAAGTCCCCTAATTCCAGATTATTTTTCTTCACTGTATTTCACAAACCACCTTTGTTCATTATATAAGATAGAAACATTAAATTCATGGGTCTCTTACCCATATTAATAATATAATACTTTCCCTCATAAGGAAAAAATTGATTTCTAGTCCCCTTTTAATACTATGTAAAAGTAAGTATAATAATTGTACTGTAGAAAATTTCCAAGTTTTCCCCATTTGTTATCAGTGCACCACTGCTTCAAATTCCATTAAATCATAATTAACCACCTGTTAAAAAATTTCAGACCACTCTCTTTCACTATAAAGATATTTTGCAAAAACATTACCCATCAGATGAGATATGTCTTCGTGCCCCACTGTATTTTTTTTTATTATTTAATAATAATAAAAAAATCATTTTATTAATTTTTTTTATTCCTGCAATATTATCAGAGTAAAGAGTTACAGCAAATTATTTTTCATGATTTAATTCTGGGTATGTGTGTTTGTATATATTCAATTGTTGTTAGTTACTGTATGTAATATTCATAAAATACTTATTGGTTGCTTTTCCTATTAAGTTATTCAGGCATTTAGTCCCTGAGCTTTTATTATAAACCTGTTATTCTGTTGAACTGTAAAGCAGGATTACTATGAACTTAATTAACTAACAGCTTTTCCTGCTTTTATTTCATGTTTTATATTACAGTATGATTATTATTAGAATATTAAATATTATTTCATTATTCTCAGTTTTCTTTCCTGAAGCAAATTCAGAGGGGGGGGGTCTTTTTCACATTTTTTTAAAGATCTTTTTTTTATATGAGGTTATCTTTATGATCCTATAACATTTACTCTCTTTCGATTTTCTCTAATACAGTGTTTTACATAGTTTAAAATATCATTGCCTCTAAAAATATTGACCAATTAATATCACTGCTTCTACAAATACTTTTTAAATGAATTTTATTTTCTTTTACATAAATTAAATCAGTTGTTTACAAATTTACATCAAAGAAATTAACCTTTATGGCATAAATTTGTAATTTATTATCATTTTAACATACTTTAATAAATTAATAGATTCTTTTTTGAAAAGCAATCTTCTAGACCAGAGGTGCTCCATCCTATGGCCTGAGGGCTGCATACAGGCTGGGATGGCTATGAATGTAACCTAATACAAAAATCATAAAATTACTTAAAACATTATGAGATTTTTTGGTGATTACATGTGCAATATGGCTAAAATAAACATATGTATACTTTCAAATACAATATCAAATATCCACTAATTTTATGTTGCTCTCTTTTCTTTTGCTTTTATAAAAAATAAATGTTTTATTATTTAAATGTATACAGTTTCTATAATAGTGAACACAAACTTGGAACCTGTTATTAAAACAGGCAAAACTCACTATACGTATTGCCACACACAGCAAACTAGAGTGATCGATGGATGTCAGAAGGCTTGTGCATAAAATCCTCATCTAGTGCCTACTCATCCAATATCCCCAGACTAGTTTCTGGCTTGTGGCCTTCATCAGTGAAGAGCCTTGGATCTGAGAGCACTGCACCTAGATCTTAGGATCTAATGCAACCCTCTAGCAACCACCTTTTATCTCCACTTAACTACAAAACCATAAGTCTTAAATTGAAAATGCCTTAATATTTTCAATCCAAGCTCATTAGCTTATATAGCCATATCTATACATTTTGATGTCTTTGGTTCTTTAATAAGCACAAGAAATGGTGATCATGTGATGGTTATTAACTTGGAACCTGCTGGACGATTTTAAAAAGTCTTCTTAAATAAGTCACTGCACAAATGGGAAGGACTTTTTTGCTTATCTGTGGCAGTGGATATCATCTTAATTATGCAGATAACTTTTTTTTTGCTTGTCAGCTTTTGGCAATGTTTGTGAATATGATATATGGTCCAAGATAACTATTCTTTTTTTATGTGGCCCAGAGATGCCATAAGATTAGACAACCCTATTCTAAACTATGTTTAATGGTTCCATAAAGCACCTTAGCAAAACTCATTATGATAAAAACAATAAAAAAAAATGTAATCACTATCAAAGATAACTCATGGAATAATAGACTAAAAAGTAACAATTATTATCACTGTATAATAAAAAAGATGTGCCTTGTTTCTTAGATAATAAATAAACAATCAAACAGTTTATTGCTGAAGAATTTATAAGAAGTTTAATCACAGGGAATGACAGAACTGGTGTAATCCATGGATCTTGAGTTTCAATCTGCTAATTTATCATTGCAACAAAACAATGCATATATATATATATTGTAACGATATATAAATATGTCGTTACATTAATTTAAAATAAAAACTTAAAAGTTCACAAATAAAAGTAAAAAACTAAACGCTAAAATTAAAAATGTTTGTTATACGTATATACATTCGCACAGATGCTAAACTTTAAAAATATTTTTTTTAATAAATAAAAAAAAAGGTATTTGAATGTATTTTTTATAAAAAAAGATTTATAAAAGTATTTTAATAAAAAAATAACGTAAGTTAAAATAAAAACAGGTATTAATTAATTCCTGTAATCTATAAATGGAAATGATTGTTTATTAATTATCTAAAAGCTGTTTAATTAAAAAGTCAGATGGAAAGTTAGATAAGAGAAGAAAGGGATTTTAGCTTGACCAATGGAAGCCAAATAAAGGCCCGGACCATAACGAAAAAACAGAACAGTGACGTTTTTGTTCATGGAATCCATAGGAGGACTATAAAAAGAAAAAAATATTGAGTTCCAGTCAGAGAGTTTTTCCAACTTGATTTGATGACAACGGTAAGACGCACTTGCCGTTCTCTCTCATTTTTTTTTTTGTTTGTTTTAAAAAAAAAAAAAATGAAAAGACTGTGATACCAGAATGGAACCAGCTAATGCTACCTCCAGAACATTTTCTTCCAATGGAGACGCCGTGGGAATTGCCAACGGGAACATGGACTATATGAAATGAACAATTATTAAAATCAATTAAGAACTTTTGTCAAGTTTTATAAATTGATAAACAAGCCAACTTAAAAGTTAAAACGGACTCTTATCTGACTTTTGTAAGTTTTTAAATCAAATTAATAATGTTTAATTTTATATGTTTTCCGATTGATAAACATCATTTCCATTTTTTTTTTCCTTATTGTAAAGATTATTTAAATGTATGAAATTTAAGTTGTTTATAGACGCTTGCATGGATTCGTTTGCGGTTAATTATATTTTGGTTTTCATATTTAATCAAAATATATAGACATTCGATAAATAATGATACCTTACGGTATCTAAAATGTATTTATTCGGATGTCTTTTAAGTTATTGGTGACAACGCAAGTATCTTATGGTGAATACTATTGGGTTACTTATAAGTTTCCCTCTGCGATTGTCGGTATCAATAATTTTGTATTTTCATCGTTTATGTTTATTTTGAAATGTTTTTGACCGTGGAATCTATGTAATCGATCTATAACCAACATTTTAAAACAAATCTGTGCGAACGTATTTAAATGTTAAAATTAAATCGGGCGTGAATGGCTATATAGTTTTGTAAAGTTGTATTAAGGGAGGGTAATCTTAGGTTATTCATTTTGTAGTTGAATTGGTTCAATGGATTGGATATATTTGTGTAATTAGTAGATGTAGTATGAGGTCCGCTATGGGCAGGATTATAGATATATGCCACACACCCTCTGTTTGCCTATGGATGGGTTTGTAAGTCGGCAGAAGACCGCAGTCCATTCCTATGGAGTTTTTTTTTGTTTATTGTTCTACTTGCCAACAGATGTCACATTCCTGTTGGTGGAGAGTCAATGGCTTCTCTATTTTTACTTATTGTTCAGATGTACATTCCTGACAATATAGTATTTTGTGTTGTCGTATCATGCTACATTGAATACATAAATGTATCAGATGGATTTGCGCCAAATTTGGTTGCGAAATTTGTTGCCTAAGGTTAAATCAGGGAAGAATATTTTCTTTTCAAATGCAGATCTATGTAGTCTATTCATACTTGACCATCTAAATAAAAATCTAAAATGTTAAACTTATTCCTCCAAATTTAGAATGATTTTATATGTGCGTAAATAAATATTTTTTATGTGTTAATTTCTGGCAGTGGCTTTTATTCTCTTATATTTAAGATATAAAATTTATAGATTTTTATCTCTGCATCTTCACTGAGCTAGTGACTTGGGCTAACGATCGGAATATTTAAATAAAGTGGAATCTTAACAGCGCGTATCTGCCTACTTTATAAATTTTTCTAGGTTTAAATGCCTAGATGGCGCCTTGTAGAGCAGATATTGTTTTTGTGGTTAGATTCGATCTTCACATTCATTTTGATCGTTATAATATATATATATCAGCAATTGTGCAATGTTAGTTTTTTAAATATATATATATTATATTGCAATTGTGCAATGTTAGTTTTTTAAATATATATATATTATTTTGCAGTAAAATACTAATTCTATATGCAGGGGGAAAAGAGATTGGAACTTCATTTGATATTCAAAAACCAAAAATAATAAATTTGAGCTTTGATTCATGATCCTTCCACCCTTAAATCAATCTTTAGATCATTATAAGCCACACCTAGAATATCACATAATTCCCGATTGATAAAATATTTCATTTTGTTTTTATTGATGACATAGTCTACTGGTTTGTTGCTCAGGAAGTTGTGTAGCCTTGAACCACCAGAAGTAACAGTTTGGAGGTCAATCCAGGAACATTTAGCTTTTGAATCTATTAATCTATCACTGCCTATTATTTTATTAATAAAATATTTCCAAACAATATTCAGTCTTGTTTTTAATCTTTTTATATTATTCACTTAGATAATATTTGAAAGCAATGGAATTTAAAGACTCAATCAGACTCTGTTTTGTGATGCAATTGTAAGTCAGTCTCCTTTCTGATGCTTCTCAGTTATAAGCTCTAACTTCAGTAAAATTAAAAGTGAGGGAATAAGAAGACTGCAATTCAAAAAAAAAAAAAAATCTATAGAGCTAAACTATTCTCCATGTTTAGACAATCAGAAAAAAAATTCAAAACTATACAAGATAGTCATTTCTTTACATCAAATTATGACATCTGGATATATTATAAAAGATTTACTACTATTCTAAAATCAGCAACTAGCAATCAACTCAATTCCAGGAACTCTCCAATCATGTATTTGAATCCACAACCCTCAGTATTATTCTCTCTTTATTTATTGGATAATTGTTTTAAAAATTTCCGATGGTCCAAATAGAAATCAATATTCACATTGATACTTTGTATTATGTACCAATACAATATGTATATATTTGTTTATTTACAATAGCTTTCCCATTATCTCCAAAATTATTTTCAGCTCAAGTAAATAATTTTTTCCAATGTAAATATAATTCACAGAATAAAATTTCATTTACTAATTCTACAGTTTATTCAAAAATTATTTCAGTCTTTGATATTATGTTGGACTATTTCCATTATCTATCAGTAAATGTTGAATATATTTAAAAAAAAAAAAATTATTATCATAAACTTTCAGGCAAATATTATTATTTCAGTCTTTCAAATTCAGTTTTATCATTTTGCTACTAATGATTCTCACCACATTTTTTGATTTTTTAATGCTTTTTTTTAAAAATTTTGACAAGCTAATTATAAACTTTTACTATATATGACTAATGATAAGCCATTAAAATATGCAAATTTTAATATAAATAAATAAAAAAATTAAAAAGCAAATTTAAATATTGTAGCAAATAAAAAAATTTTAAAAAAGTTTCTGAATTTCATTATACTATATTCAAATTTATTTGGAAATAATATTTAAAAATCAGTAGTGTCAAAATCACAATTGGTTAGAAAATAGCAAAATTGTCCATAGTCATTCACTGAATTTCCATGTGGTAGTCAATTAATTTTATTATTTATGTAAATGATATCATCATTATAGTAAAAATCTTGTGACCCATTTACCTGTAGTGATTATAAAAATCTATGTTGAGTAGCTTGAATTTTTTTTTAACAGAACAAGATTTTCTTTCAGATATCCATCCATCTTATAGCTACCACCCAATATTAGACAGTAAATATCTAACTATTCTCAGCTAGAAAGTAAAACAAGAAAGAAAAAATACTCAAACTCTGACCATCTGGGAATTAAAAAGCTTAATGAGTCATGCGTTCTTCTTTGCTGTTTAGGAGTATTGGAGAGGCCTTTGTTCTCCAGTAGGCTATTTAAAAGCTGTTTTACCTTCCCTTATCTTTATCATATATTTAAATTTTTTAATATTTTTTGTCATATTTTTTTTATTGCATTGTTCTCTGAAATTATATTCTGCACACCTTAATATATATATTTTTTTATATTCATAATCTAAAGTTTTTAATAATCAAATTAAAGAAACCTCATTGTTTCATAGTTAATGTTATTGAAAGAATAATTCCTCTGTTTGTTATCAATTGCCACAAAGTTCTATGTATTTTCTTAAAATTCTTATTTTACCAGTTTGTAATTATTGGAAAATTGAGCATGGTCAGTTTTAAAAATATTCTTTTGTCAATGAACATTCTCTTGTGGTAATGTTGTTTTTCTGTAATGAAAAGCAACAATGTTATTTTTAATTTCATATATTGTCTTTTCTCATTTTTTCTCATCTTTTTTTTATATGTATACATTTTTACATCAGATCTTTTTTTCTTGTGGCTAATAATAGAATTTCTATTCACTTTATTAATATATAGTTTAAGTTTTTTTAATATCATAGCTAAAATTATTGGCTCCCTATATCAAACTTCAAAAAGATCTTTTCTGATATTTATAATATATATCTTAATATTTTTTAAATATATATATAACAAGATTCCCTAAGTCTCAGGGACCCCTTACATAATGGCCTTGGTCTGCTTCCAGATAACTATGTCACTGAGTTCTATACACTAATAATTAGATACTTAAGAATTAGAACATTAATATAATAGCTTATCATAAATTAGGAATAATCAAAATGAAAGTAGTATCAGCATAAAATTAAGCATGTTCTATAGTTTTATCATTTTTTTTCTGGTTATGGTCTATAAAACTAATGGTTCAATAACATATACACATGCAAAAAAAGATGGATGAAGTTTATAATTTGGTATATTTTTCATTTTGAAACTTGCATTTTGCTTTTATCATTCTGTTGTAATATTTTTTCATATTATAAGTACTATTTTCACTTTGATTGTTCCTAAATCACAATAAGGTATTCCATTAATGATGTCTTTAAAAAGTTCCTAATTTACAATTAGGTATTCTATCAATGATTTCTTCAAAAAGATGAATTAATAAAAATAACTAGTAATAAATATGTATAAGGTATAAAATAAAATTTTAAACACTGAAATAATAATAATATATGCTAAAAATACACAATTCATAAAATGTAAAACAATCTTTAAATGATTCATCTTGGGGCATAAACTTTTTCTTAGAGAAAATGTGGGGGAGGGGGTATTATACACTAGGCTTTCAATTTGCGAGGGTTTGAGCAGTTCAATCCTTATTTTGTTTTCTAATTAAAAAAACTAGATAGCCAGTTTTTGACTAATATTGAATGATTTGCTAATTTGGCTATGGAGTGATTATTTGAATTTTAAAAATCTGAAAAAACTGTCAAGTTTTGCTCAGCTTGAATTCATAGCCAAGTCATGAACACAGTAGTAAATGTGTCACCATTTTATTGTGATAAAAATAATATAATCTTAATAAAATTAATTTTTTAAAAATCTTTAATCATATTAATATATTTTTGTATAACACAAACGTTAAAAGCGAAAAAGGATCAAAAAATTTAATATGATTTACAAGTAAAATATTCATATTCAAATTTTGTTGATATTATAATAATAAAAAACCTGCTTTAGCATAGGTGTTATTATTTTTCGCATTTTTATTATAATTTGGCTTTACATTGTCATTTTACTTATTCTGAAACTTATCCTGTTTGAAAAAAAAAATGAAAACTTTAATAATCAATTTAATGCTAATTAAATTTCACACTAAGGTGTGGTATTCCCAATATATAACGTTCTTAAAATCATGTAATAATTTTTCCCAATAAGTAAACATATAGTTTCAGTATAAGCTCTCATTTTGATCACATATTTAAACAATACATATAAGAAGATTACTAGATGTGAAATTAATTTTTCAAACTGTGATAGAATTTTGACTCATGAATTTATTTTACTTTATTTTTTTATTCACTAAATACAAATAATAAAATATATTCTCAAAACTAATTAATAACTAACTAAATATTTAAAATTTAAATTACTCTCAAAGATCTGCCTTATTTCGCATGCTTTCTACTATTCTTCCTGAGCATAGAAAACAAATTTATTACCAGTGAAATTTTCACTAAAATGATAACAAATAAATAAAAACAAAAATAAATTAGGGTATAATAAAAATAAATTTTCCTTTTCCAATTGTTATCCAGATAAAATACATTAATCTGAATACTTATTATTCAAAAACATTTACTATCCAAACAAAATTTCAAGGATAATATTTAACTTTTTACAATAAATAACTTAGCTTGTACAATATTTACAAACAAAATTATAATTAAAAAAATGTAATATACATCTATAATTATTTATTTAGCTGGTGGATTTTTTTTTTTACTTGGAAAGCTTATTAATAAAATATCACAAAAAAATCTATACAGATTCTAATTAAGAAATAGAATGACTAATGGCTTTATTAAGTATTTCAGTTCTGCTGCTGGGCCATAGATTTATTAGTCATTAACTACATTTTCCCTGGATTGTGTTTGTCTCAATCTTTAAATTAATAAGACCAATTGCAACTGTCTGAGTTTTTTTTTTAGCAGAGTTTGAGTTTATAATAAGCAGATAAAATATAAATTCTTAAAATTCAAAAAAATTCACTAACCTAAAAATATCTTGGAATCAGGGGTTTCAGAGTAGTGGTGTTTTAGCTGTACTTAACAATATGTGAGAGTGTTAGAAGCTCTATTTAAAAAAAGCTAAATATAAATTCAAAAATTAGGATTTTTATGTTCCTTTTTTTATCGTTAATAAATATAATAAAAATAGGTTATATGGTTAATTATACTTAAGGTCAATTAATGTTTAAGCACTAAAGTAATAGATCAACTACTACAGTTCTATTCAATCAACCAAAGTAATATTTTCTTTATTTTCCTTATCTGGGAATTGATCGAACTTTAGCCCTTGAATTTATCATCCTCATTATTACAATAAAGCTGATAAGTCATAGTAAATAAATGATATGCAATAAAACATGTTATAAAATTTATAGTATTAATCTCAAAATTCATATACTTAATGAAGTGTAAGCCTAAATTACAGCAAATATTAAATATTTATTTCTAGAAACTACTACATATATATAATTTTAAAAAAAATAATGATTAAAATCCTATAAAAATTTTCAGATTAAAATATACACTAAAAACTATAGGCCAATGTAATATCTTAGGAATGCATTGTGCCATATTAGTTTACAACATTTTTGGATAAAACCAGGAATCTTCAGCCTGCATCCAGCCATTAAGCCAACAACCCAAACTTGATTATATTTTTAATACATGACTGGTTTTAAGATAATTAAGTTTGAATCTATTTATGATATATTCACTGCCCTTTTTTAAAAAAGAAATTATATTACCTAAATCACTTTCTTGCTCTATGTGATGCTCAAACTTCTTATGAACTTTGAGCATAAACCATTAATTAATGTATAAATTCATTTTCTCCATGAACATAATTATTTAGACATTTTTTAAATTTCTTTTTTTAAAAGCAATGGTTTTATGCATTCTGTTTATTTCTTTCCAAAGTTTAGAAAGCCTTTTGGCATAATGATTAGAATCCTTTCTGTTATGTTTATAAATATGGGCAGAATAAACCTTGACATTTTTTTTCATGCTACAAATATTTTTATAGGTAGCCAATCCAATAGAAGTCAGTAAATGGGTATTAACTATTTTTTAGCTAGCAAGTAAAGATCACTCATTAATATGGATTTACTAAATAAGTGCTATTGTTCTGACTGTGAATAAAAAAAGCAATTGTAAGATTTTGTCACTTTTAACTCTAGTGAGTGACAATATAGATTATTGTTATATATAGTTTAAATACTCTGATATTTCTGGAAAAGCCAATTTTTTTTTATGATTCATCCAAGTTATTTTTGCTGATATTAAAATCTCCAAATACTGTTTTTATTTGTACTTGTTACTTTTAAATCTACCATTTCCCCCTGAAATGACTATTTTTACTAATACAAATTACTACAGATAATTAGGGAGTTTGGGTTCAGAAATCTTTCCCAGTTTACTGACTTTTTTGAATAATAGTTTTAAAAGTTTTATTGTACAGTATTTGATTTATAACATAATGATTGAATAGTTTATTGTTTGGGAGTTCATGAGAAATTCAAACAGTGAAAAAGTTGGAGCAATCCATGGACTTTGAGCTTCAGAATCCATGATTCTATTATTGCACTAAACTATGCAGGGTTAAATAATCAAATGGTTTTTCAAAACCAAACTGGGGCAATGATCCATGGACCTTGGAATTTTAGAATCAATTCCTCTACCACTATACTAAATCATGTAGGGCTAAATAATCAAATAATTTATCATAAAGTTTGAGCATTGGATGTGACAAAATAGGGCTTTGAACCATGGACTTTAGCTTCAGAGTTTGCCACACTGTCATTGCATTAAACCATGCAGGGTAATAAATTAAAATTATTTCATAATTTATAAAATAATGTTACTTTTTGATTATGTTTTAATAAAATCACAAAATATTAATAGCTACTTCAGTGTGAACATCTTTATATCTTTAGGTTTCAGTCACTATTGTGAAAACAGGATGTCTCGAGGATTTTAATGACATTTTCAGATTTAAATAAGTTTTATAATAGTCATAGTTGTTTTTTCTATCAAAAAAAATAAATATTTGGCAAATTTTTATTTAAATTGCCCTTTTTTAATGATTTCCTTCCGAATTTTATAATTATACCATAATTTTAAAAAAAAAAAGCAATAAAATATCATTTTATTGACATCTGAATAACTTACCAAAGATAAAAGGCATTTTTATTTTTAAAAATAAATGTTTGATGGATTTTTATTTTATATGTTTTTTTTTAAAGATTCCCCCCCCCCCTTTCCTCAGTTTCATAATTCAGAAAGGAAAAAAAATAATCGTCCATTTTTAATAGATAGACATGCTATAATCAGCTTATTGTTTTATATTTTAATAAAATATAATTAATAAGTTATATATAGAGCTCCCAAACAAGCTTTTAATAAGCTTTGCAGAATAACCCCAATCCCAGACGGTTTCTACTACTGGCTTCCTCAGTAAGGTGCTAGGATACTCAAGCATTAGATGTAATTAATAAATTATATATTCTCCAATGAATTATTTTGGAATGATTTTTTTTAGGAAAAATAAGTGTAATTAAACTATTTATGCAAGTAAATGATCATAAATGCATATGACACTGTGTGTATGTATACATTGATATTGACACAATAATAAGTAAAACTATAAAGTATTAATAGAAATAGTAAATATTTATAATAACAATTATAAAATCACTGAAGTACTTTATATTCACTGAAGTCAGTGATTTTATAATTGTTGTTATAAATATTTACTATATTTGTTAATACTTTATAGTTTTATTTATTATTATTGCAATTGTTAATCTATAATGGATGTTTTATTTGGCTTAAAATTTTTTAATGTTTAACAGATGAAAATGGATATGAAAATAGATGAAAGTAGCAGTTCTAATCCTTTTAAATATTTATTATCATCATTTTATTTATTATTATTACATCTCTTAGTCTATAATAGAATATTTGATTTGATTTCAATTACTACTAAATATACAAGCAGTAATTTATATTTTATTTTCAAATAGCAATTTATCAAAATAATTTATGATAAACATTTGGGAATAAAAATTACAATGTGATCTAGTATTTATTTCTTTTATCCAGTATGGATTCATAGAAGGAAGAAACACTGATATGTTATTGAAGAATTTTACAAATAAAATTAATGGTGCATTAAATGATAAAAAATATATAAGAATACTTTTTTTTAGATTGTTGTATGGTATTTACAATTAATTCACAGTTTATAAAATTATGGAATTAAAGGGAAATTGCTCAGATTATTAAAAACTAGATATGTTGTATCAAAATATCAAATATATTGAGTAACAAACAGTAAAAAAATATATGGAATTCTTCAATGTTCTACACTTGATTCATTATTTTTTCTTATATTTATAAATAGCTTAGGAAATATTAATATCAAAGGATCAATACATCAGTATGCAGATGATATGGTGATCATGAGTGTAAATAACAATATCAGCACTACAATTAGAAAGTGTCAAGAGAGATTGAACAAAATTATCCTTTGTTCTGTGACAAAGGAATTTATATGGTTGGAGAGAAAACAAAATTATGTTAACATGTTCTGATATGAAATACAAAAATATTGATGTATGCTTACATTCACATGATAGTATATATAATAAAAATACAATATATAATGATAATAAATGTATAAAAGTAAAACTAACAAAATATATTAAATATCTTGGAATGATAATAGATGAAAAAACGTTTTGCAAACATCATATTAACATTCTAATAAATAAATTTAGATATTTGGTAACAATGTTTTTTAAAATCAAATATATTTTTTCTTTAAATATTCTTATTGTTATATATCAATGTTTGTATGAATCTTTATTGTGATATGGAACATTATGATTTTGCCAGCATTTCTAATATTAATATAGTCTAGCATTATTTCAAAAAAGAATAATTAATCTAATATAAGAAAATTATATAAAAACACAACAAAAAAATGGTTACAAAAATAATATATTGTATTTTAAAGAATATCATGAATATATATAGAAAAAAAAAATTTTTTTAATACATTCAAAAAAACCTTGTATAAAAAAAAAATTTGAAATGAATCTAAAAAAAAACAAATTCATACATTGTTGAAAAATATTGTAATAAATATGGAAGTAGAATAAGAGATTATTGAGTTACTAAATTATTCAATAATTTACCTACTGAATTAAAAAACTTGCAATATTGTAGGAAGTAAAAAATCAAATTAAAAAGTATATTATTAAAGAAAAGAAAATACAGTAACAAAGTAGATAGGAATATATTTAGGATATGATATGCAATTATTATTTATTACATATAATTAATATATTATTGAAATGTTAATTATTTTGTTATTATGATATGTATCACATTTAAAATCAAAGAAATTGTAAATATGTAAAACATTTATGACAATTTCTTCTTCATAAAAGCATAACTAGGGTTTAATAGGAGAAGAATGACATTTTGTGTAAATATATTTATTTTTATATAAATAAATAATTATAAAATAAATAATATATGTATAATAAAACTGCTATTAAAAATTTACATTTAACATTATTTATCAAAATTTAATATTTGAGTTTGTAATCTTTTTTTTATGCTTTTAATGTGATGACTGCAGGATGGAACTTATGGTTATCAAGTCTTGGTGCATTATTAAATTGTAGGAAGGCTTAATCACAGTTTATAAATTCTTAAAAAATAAATTTCAAATACTTACTTTTGATATCTTGCCTTAGGCATTTTAATTTTAATTTTCCACTGATTTCAGCCATTTTTGTATAGAGATTTATTACTTGCAGTTTTCTTGGTGGTTCTGCAGTATCACCTAGCAGCCATAGTATGCATAATTGAGAACTACTTTTTAAAAAAATGGGGACTAAATCTACAAGGCCCCAGACTGATTGCACTAACTTATCATTCATAAGTAAGGTTCTAAATGACCATATTTTTAAGTTTATTCTTTAGTATTTTAAGTTTTTGGTAATATATATCTTTGCATTATGAAAACTGCATTTTTTTATGATAAATGTAATATTACACATCTTCTTTATGCTAAAGATGATGTTATAATTCTATCTGTTTTATAGAATGCTTAAGATAATCAGATTCAAGATAAGCAGTATCCAGTGTATACAAAATTTTTGAATGCATAACTACTATTGCTGATGTTACATTTATGGATGTAGAATATTTATTCATAGCTCAATCATTTATTTCAAGTTTACATTTACATCTTTATAGACAATATCCTTTTATAGTATTTCTCAATTATTTAACTTTCAATTTATATATTTCATAAGATAGTGTGTAACTCAGAATTTGTATAAGTTAAATATATAATTTTTTTTTTCCTGTCCCTTTAAAAATTATGATGAATTAAAATCTATCTTCTCACATTTTATGTTTCAATGATTCAACCATAAAAAAGTATTCTTAACAGTATTAGTCTTCACATTTTTTGCAATTTTCTCTAAAGAAAAAGCTGATAATTTTGGTCATATGATAGCTTTGTTTTTGTTTTTTTTGTGGGGGGGGGGGGTTATAATGCAATGGCAAATTTTGCCATTTGTTTGTCATAAGTTCATCTCAAAGATTTTATAACATCTAAAGCTTTCAAATTGTTGAACATTTCATGAATGTTAGTCAGATCCACCTAAATCTATCAACTGTTTGAAATAAATAATAGAAAAAAATACTCTTATTATTAACTTTAAGCACATATAATAAATATTTAGAATATTAAATCTTAACAATTATAGCATTAAAAATATTGGCCATAACATATTGCACAAAAGTTCAATTATTTGCAAAATGTTACAGCAAAAGCAATAAAGTAAAAATTTTAATAATTGAGAGAAGAGCCCTTCTTGGTTTACTATATATGGTTGAATGGTGGATTCAAAATCTAAAGATTTCTAGAATGAAACTCAATTCTATTATTTCCACATTACATGATCTTCATACTAATAAAATATTCAATACTTATTTATTGGGAGAAAAAAATTAAGGCATATTGAGAAAAAACTAAATCAAAATAAAAATGGCAAGAAATGAATATACTATTGTATGACTATATTATAGTTAGAGGTGGTGAGAGTACTTATCTCATTATAATCATATTTTCCTGTTTTTTTATAATCATTACAATAACATTCATCTAATTAACCCAAATTAATAGTGATCTTTATTATTTAGCTAAAAAGAAATAACTGAATATCTACTTACAAACTATTCATGGCTAGGGTGCTGTGTTGGCTAGAGGCCACCCATTTATTTTAAAAAATCCTAAGCCTGCATGAGATCTGAAAGACATTAATTTTCTCATTAACAGTAATTGATTCTATTTACTCCAGAAACACCTATTGTAAATTTAAGTAATAAATGAACATTTAAGGTAGTGGTACATCTAACTTCTCTGGCTAAGTATGATCTATTAGTCTTCATCAATGACTAAAACTAAATTCACAATCACAAATCCAGCATCCACCTTTACTTTTTTTATATCTAATATTCAAGCTGAGATTCAAATTATAAGATATTGGATCTAAGCTAACTTGTTCATATAGTTATATATGATACAAGATCTTTGACTTATTAATCTTTAGACATTATATACAAATAAGTAATACATGATTTGCCTGACTACTATTTACATTATGATGCTAATACTTTATCCAAATCTCAAAACTCATTTCTGCTTACTAAGCATAATAGCCAGTGACTATTCTGAAGATTTTAATGTGGCAAAGCAATCTAAAGTCTTCAGTTTACTATAAATAATGGTGAAGTAGATTAAATGATTTTTCATAATACAGATGCAGAAACTAAGCAGAAAAAGTCGTGTGATGTTTTGTTTTGTATGTACCATCTAATAAAAAATGGTGTAATTGATTAATGATTATTTGTAATTTCTGCTTTGCTATTATTATTTAAAATTTAAATAAAATTTAAAATACCTACCAGAAATTTACATCAACTTTACTATAGTATCAGTGTTATGAAATAGAGTGGAGAGTGGTGGGTCGTGTGAAGCTCTGTGCTCATATACCCTATATATTTTACTATAGTTTAATAAATTTTAATGCATGGACTTATATTTTTCAGGGATTATCACAACCATTTTAAAGATGCATTCACTTTTTGATTTTATGAGTTCAAATTCTAATGCCACTATTCTTTATAAAAACTGTTATTTCATTAGCATATTTTTTGATATTAATTAATGTTGCCTTTACCATTTAGTAGAGAGTTAGTAGTGAATTCAGAAGCTAAGAATTCTTGAATAAATTTCCAGCTAAGTAAAGTTTTTTTATTTAAATCTTACGTTGGTAAATTGAATAAAACTATGGTTCTCAGTTTATCACTTTGATGTTTGAACATGTAGCAATTTTCCCAGAAATTGTATATATGATGATATATTTTGGAGAACATACATTGTAAATTTTTTAAGGCTATGGATTAAGTTGTTTGAGTATTCAGCTGTCATTCTCTTCAAGATTGTCTGTTCAAGTTTCAGCATTTAGTTTTTTAGATTGTCAGTACTTCTCAAAATCATAAGTTCAAATATTAAAGTTTTACACTGATACTTAAAATGTTGACAATGTAGATTATTAGACTTTTCAATGTCATGTCTTTAAATCCAAATGTTTTAATTTAAAAGAGAAGTTAAATTGCTTTAATAGTATTATTAAAATTAGTTTACTCAGTCAATCAATTGAACTTTAAACTAATAATTTTATTTTATTTTAGATTATCATGTCATTGAGTCTCTTATATTTTATAAGTACATGTTTGGCAGTGGGTTCAGCTGATGTACTGATATTTCCATCATGTGGAATAGATAATGAAGTAGTAAGTAACAATATAAACACATTACTAATATTATTTTGATTATCTAATATATGTTATATATTTATTTTCCATATCTTAATAGTGTAAAAAGCTTTAGTTTCAATAAAGCTTACTAACTTATAAACTATTATGCAGAAGTTTTATGTAAAATATTGTACAAATAAACTACCATTTATCTGAACACCTTTAATTCAAAAATTTCTATTTTACAAACAACATTACAAAATGTTTTGTTTTAATTACCGTTATATAAAAATGTTGTGCCTAGGTAAATATAAACGTGTTAGATAGTTTTTATGAGATACCAGTATAAATGTATACACATTTTCTTTCTCAGAATCTTTGAATAAAATGATTTTCTGACAAAAACAATAGGTTTATGCATTCATTTATAATGACAAACTCGTGGAAGATATCAATTACAATTTCTATTATATAAATAAATATAAGCATATTTTGCATTTTAAAGCATTATCTTGTAAAATAATTTTACATAATATTCAAGAAGTATTTCAATATATATAAATTATAGACATCGAAAATTAATGTTTATTAAGCATTTTAGCAGAGTTTGAATTTATAATGAGAAGAGAAAGCTTATAATTGAAATCCAAAAATGTCTCAAATCTGAAACAAAACAAAACACCCTGAATCTAAGGATTTGAGATTATTGGCAGTGTCTATCTGCAATTTAAATCACATATATCAATTTGAAATTTTCCTGTAAATATTACTAAATTGGAGTTTTGCCTGTCACCTGATTGAGAAAGTTTTTTTATTTCTCCACCATATGGTATGGACAGAAATTGCAATAATGTGACATTTTGGGTATTGCATTTTGCTAAACACCAATGCTGTAAGAGATTAATAAGATTTATGATACAGTTTTTAAAATTTAAATGCTTAAATTCTATTAAAAGAGCAGCAAATGATAGCAAACTAAGCTTTGACTAAGTGATAAAGCTAATCCCTCAGTTATTATTCTAACTGTCTATACTAGTTCTAGAGAGTAGTTATTGCAAAGCAGATCCAGAAACAAATTTAATAGTGAGCCACATTCGAATAATACAGCAATGAATCTGATAACTCATGGTCATTACAGTTGGAATAACAAGAGATTAATTGAAAGATACTTGATCTACATTGTATATACTATTTAATATTTCAAATGAATTAATTTTCATCAGAAGCTTGAACTGGATAAATGACTGATAAAAATTAAAATTAACAAAAAATTATTACAAATTATATTGATTCATTTTGAAGATTCTCATAGGTTACAAAAAAATTTTTTTTTGAAAGGTTCAATTATCTATGAATCTATGCTTGTTTCTTTTACCCCCCCCCCCCAAAAAAAAAAAAAAAAACAACTTGTTTTTTAAAGAATTAAGTAATTGATAGAATGGTGGATCATGTGAAAGTCTGCTGTGTTCATATTATATATTACACATATAGATGTAGGTATATAATAAGCCTGTATTTCAGCTATTACATAGTAGAGATGTCTGACCATCTCTTGTATATGTATTAAATGGATTATGTCCTGTACATGAAGGGTCAATTGTCTTTAGGTGTATATGGGTGTGATGAGAATCTTGGCCTCAGGGTGGCCTTTGGGCATTCCATCATTAGATTTTCAATTGGATGGGTCTTTGAAAAGTCAGAGTGTGGAGTGGATTGAAGTCTGTCCATTAAAGTTTGAAGATTGGCTATCTTAATATATATCTGAGCACTTATGGGATATATGTGTAGAGATGATAATCTGGCCCAACTGATGATTTCTGGTTTAGCATAAAATACGTATATTGGTGATTATTTATCTTTTCAACATATATGTGTTCAAGGGTATCGATGTTATGAGATAGAGTGGGAAGTGATGGGTCATGTGAAAGTCTGTGCTCATATTACATATATAGATGTGGGTATATAATAAGCCTATATTTCAGTTATTAAATAATTAAAGTAATTGAAACAAAAACAGATAAACAAATATTTACATATATATATATTGTACCAGGTGATGCCTATCCTTTCATCCCAACAGCGCACATAAGATGTAACATTATATGACTATCAACATCATGCATCAGAATAAAATGTCAATATAAACTGAATATCAAACTTAAAAAAAATAAATTTATTTTTAAATTTTACTTAATTCAAGTTTAAGTGAAAGAAATCATAACTAGTGAATGTTGGTTATATTTCCTGACTTCTCCCTAAAGAAAAATATATTACCATACTGATTGGCACAATTAATTTAAATGTGGTATATCTTTGAATGGTTGAATTCCAATCTTGCCTTTATACACCACTTTTAAGGATATACCATTGCAAATCACAAAGAAAAAAAAATCAGCATGCCAACAAATTTTATGTAATCACGATAAGGTAATTCCTTAGGAGCTATGCTCAGACAATTCTTATCTCAGGAAAACAGTGGATGGTCACACCATCTGAACTCTTGTTTAATTTTATGTGGAAAGAGGAATGAAATGACCCTATTGCCAATTTAATAAACATTTATTTCCTGAAATGCCCCATCATCAATTGACATATCAAAACCCACATTAACAAGATACATAAAACAATAAAGAAAAAAATCCATAAGCAAAAACAATTTAATTAAGCATAGAACTCCCCTCCCTTTCACTCCACATGGTCAATCCTAAATAATGTGGCCTAAGATTTACCAATAGACAGGTTAAAAATTTTGACAACTTATAAAATAATATTAAAAAAATTCTTATAAAGGTAAAATAAATCATCAGTAATTCTTTGGCACATTATAATATATATATAAATTTAGCATCCCTCCCACCTTTTTGTTAAACACATTTTCAATGTGTGTTGTGTATACATACCAAGCATATATAAAGATAAAATAATAAAAATGAATATATATATAACTTAAAGAAATGTGAATTTTAAAACAGAACCAATATAAACATGTTAAATGTAGGAAAGTATGCATATACATGAACAACAGCTTTATATAAATTATTTTGGGAAACCATTTGAGCAGGGGGAAACAAAATAATAATTCATAAAGAAAAGAAAGAATAAAATTTATACAACAAAATGTACTAATGATAAAAGATTATACCATTTGGTTTCCCTTTTGTTTCCTCTCACCAATTATTTCAGGGATGCAAAACTCCTTAGTACTCCTACAACACATGACACTAAGGCAAATTGTGATAAATTATCCATATAGTTTGACTTTCCGACATATTACAAGGATTCAACATTCTTAGTTTGGCCACCTGGCATTGAAAGAATTTGGAGTAGCTTTCACTCACATTAGCTTTAAACTTTTCCTGCATTAGTTGATATAGGATGGTTTCCTGCTGCTTTTCACTCCAGAAGTTTTTTTAACAGGTTTCTTTATAATTTTGCAACATTATAGAATCGTGAAATAAAAATTCCCACCATGATTGTGCATCCCCTTGCAAGTGACTACACACAATGGACAGTTTTCTGTGTTCAGACATTTTGGTTAATCTGAAATTTTTTTTCTAAGCTACATATGCTCTATTGGGTCTTCCCCAGTTTATCCTTGAAGTATCTAATCTTTAAGAACTGGTTTACACTAGAATGAGCTAAACTATTCTTCCCTATTTCTATCCTATCCTTACAAAGATCATCATGACTATTGTTCTTCTTTATCTCTAAAGTCTGATCATTACTTACATGAATCATTGCTGTACCCACAACAGCCTTAGCTTTTTCATACTCCTGCCTTTCTTTTCCTTATGTGAAACCCACACAGGTGCTGCTTTTTCATATGTCATTATTCTCAAATCACTAATTTTGCCTTCTAAATCATTGATAGCTTGTGAATCTCAGCCACACTTCCTTCATTCTTTCTTTCATATTCACCCACCTGGATTTCTACCTTCTCCATCCTTGTTATATGCTTATTTTAATTAAGCTAATAATTTATGGCCTAGTCAAATATTGTTCTTCTATATTACTAACCATCCATTGAAAATTCTTCTGTAAATTCTCTATTTTACTATCATTTTTCGATAATGATTCCTCAAGCTCTTTAACTTTTACCATCAAAGCTTTGTTACTTTTCAACTGCATCTATAATCTTTTAATTCATATCTTATTGCAGGTCCTCATACTTTTCCTCAATTTGTTGCTGCCTATCCTCTACTCTCTTTACCATAATTCTAATACTTTGATGGAGATCTTGCCATTTATCCTCATTTTTATAAATGATCTCTTCCATATTTTGAAATTTTACTATCTATATGTAGTGATTTACCCTTTTTCATATTCTTAATTTTCCCCTTTCAACCTTTCCTCTCTTTACTGATTTCTATCAGTTTGTATCTTATTTTTCTGCCTTTCAGGCTGACTTTCCTCTGCTGGTTCTACATTTGAATTATCACTGTTTCCTACTATATTATATTCTTGCCCCATTTTTTTCAAGTGAGATCTTAACATTTGCAAAATACCGTACTCATAAAACCAACTTAAATTGCTTTTTCCACAATTCTATAATTACATTCTTTTACTATTCTGAAGGAATTTTATTTTATTTGTATTTTTGTCTTATTATTAATTAATGTATATTATAACAGTCAGGGAATTGGAGAAATCACATCGTATCTGCCATACAAGATACCACCAGGCTATTGGAACCTGGAAAACTTATATAGTAGGCAGATACGTAAGTGTTAAATCCAATTTTATTTTATTATAGACCATTAGCCCTAGTCACTAGCTTGCGGAGCAGTAGAGATAATATATACTTTATTTTTTTAAAGAAAGAAAGATAATAAAAAAAATAAGAATAAGCCACTGCCACATTAACAATGCACAGAAACATTTATTTTGCATATATATAAAATTTAGAATCATTTTAGTCTAACTTTTACTTTAGAATTTAATTTACATTTTAACTTTAATTTTAGAAGTTCACACAGATGAATTTATTATTTTATTAGAGTGTCGAGTATGGATAGACTACATAGATTGCATTTGAAGAAGAAAATATTCTATCCCTTATTTAACCTTAGGCCAAAGTTCGCAGTCAAACTAACGCCAATCTATCTGATATATCGATGTATTCAATGCAGCATGAATACGACAGCAGAATACCATACTGTCATGAATGCACATCTGAACAGCATGGTTATAGAGAAGAAATTTTCTCGTATCCAGTACTGGAATGTTACATCTGTCTGGCAAGAAGAACAATAAAAAAAGAAAACTCCATAGAAAGGGATTGCACTCCTTTTTGCTGACTTACGATCCCATTCCATAGGCAAAAGAGGTGATCCACGAAGCAGGGAATACTGTCTGTCTCTGATGGTCAATAAGAAATAGGCCTATTTTTCCCAAGTGCGGTGTATAATGTGATCCTGCACGTAGCAGATCTTCATGCTACATCTACTAATTACACCAATACATTCAATACATTGACCCAATCTAACTGCGAAACAAATAACCTAAGATTTACTCTCCCTTAAACTAACATAACTTTATGAATCTATGCAGCCATTAATGCCTGACTTCAATTTAACATGATTTAATTAAAAGTTTAGCTTAACAGAAAAAAAAAAAACATCATAATAAACACTTAAAAGAACAGAAAAAATAAATTAATGGAAATGATTTTTAAAAAAAAAGACATTCAATAAAAATAATTATTAATAAATGATTTAGTTTGGTCAGATAGGAATTTATATTGCTATAATTTAAATACTGGGAAAATTTTATACTTAATGTTCATGAATTATCTAAAGTTCTTACAGTTTTAAAATACTGGAAAAGTTTTTTCAGGATTAAAGTTCATTAGTTAGAGTTTTTACTGTTTTAAAATGTCTGTATTTTCTAGTTGCTTGTAATTTGGAAGGTTTAATTCCCATGATGTCCTGAGGAGATCAGTATGCAGTTAGCCATTGGTCCTTTATTGTAGCTGGTATTTTATTGCCAGGCCCTGATGTCCTGTGGTCTGCAATATGGGAAAATGATATTTCATTTCTTTTTTTAGCACAGCTGAAGGGATTGAAAGTGTGTCTTTTCAATCCCTTTTCCTCCAACTCTCTCTGCACTAACACATATAACACACATCTAATATTTTATTTCCATTTTTTTCTTTTTATATTAAATTTGCGGATTAACTCAACGTTATGTCATGATGATGATGATCATTTTACTGAGGTCCATTTCCTGAGGGATTTATTTTATTTTATTGGCTATTCTGTTATTGTTTTTTTCTCTCCTATCTGACCTTTACTTATAAATTTTGAGATGTCCAAGGGCTAGTTTACTTTAACTAATTGAAAATAATCATTTCCATTTTACACAATAGCATTAATTAAATTATTGTACATTCTTAAAGATATAAATTTTTTTATCTTTAAGTTTGTTTTTTAAATTTAGTTTTAAAATTTTTTCTTTTTTTTTAATAAAGTTTTCTTTTAATAATTTTTCATCTGTGCTAGATGACTTAATTTTCAATTTTTAAAAACAAATTTTTATTTGCAAACTTTTTATTCTTAATTTTGGTTATTAGAATGTAACAGCATGTGTGGCCTTTACAATATATGTGGGTAAACTGTACACCACCCACCCCTTTTTTCCCCCACACCATGCTCCTATCTCCCATCCTATACTAAAGCTGCTCTCTTTATTTTCTTGTCTATGTCTGCCATCAAACAAAAAAAAAAACTTTCATACAACCTAATACTAAAAAAAAAACAAAAAACAAGAAAAATCTCCATCTACTGAAATCACTTCCTTTCCCCCTATTTAAAGAACCAAATAAAATGAAAATATGCATACATGAGCAACAGCTTTATATAAATTACTTTGGGCAACTGTTTAAATGGGGGGGGGGATAACAATTTGTAAAGAAAATAAAAAATACAATTAATATCAACAAAATGTACTATGATAAAATATACCATCTGGTTTCCCTTTTGTTTTCTTTTGTCAACCATTTTTGGGCTATAAAACTCTTTAGTTCACTATAATACCAGATTCTAAGGTGGCGAGTATGTCTCTTCTTTACAGAAAGATAGGGGCATTAAGGTGTTCATCAGCAGTTGGCATCTGCAGCTACATAGTGATGGCATAAAAAAAGACAGGCTGGTGTGCTATCATTGAGATGTTTACTCCATTTGAATTTTAGTAACAAATTTAGCATTTACATCTTACTCAGCTTTCTATCAATATCTTTTATAAGAACTGCAGCAGCAAACCAGAGACCAATCATGCAATTCTGAAGTGGATTTAATTCGAAGATGAGTTCAGTTCTCTGCCCCTTTTATAAAGCTCTTCATCGATAAATGACCAAAATATTTTTCTTGATCCTGTGGACAGGTTCTCCAACATGGCCTTACTAAAATAGTCTTGGTAATCTTCATGTACTCACAGTCAAAACTTAAGAGCATAGGCCCTTCACCACAGGAACCAGAATCGGTCAATTCTCAAAAAGCTCTAGATTTCTTCCCAAAAATTACATGCTGCATATGTAATGTGATACACTATGGCTTCTTTCTTGGAGTCAGGAATCTCTCAGCCACTATATTCAGAGAAAGCTGTTAGCCACCTTATCTTCCCTTTCCATATCATTTTTTGCAGGCTCCATCCCATTTCCACAACATTATTTTTGTCAACTCTATGGCCTTTATATCTAAATCCTCTTTATCTTTTCCCAAACCTAGCATAATATTGCTATATCTTCCTTACATAACTTGCAGATTAAATCACCCACATTTTTCCATATTTACTTGTTGCTAATGTTCATGTTTGAGCCTTAAATAGTAAACTATTTTCCTTGCTATTATCATAAATTAACTTGCACCCAATATTGTATTTTTACTTCTATATATATATTTAAATTTTTTTAATCTCCATACTAGTTCTCCATTTCCCCAACTCTCTATTTTTTATTAATCTATCTATTCTTCTATCCCATTCCTTGCCACTTTCTCCTAACACAATCATGCCAACTTTGTATAAGTATACTGATATAGTCTTTATCCAAATCTTCTGCATATCATATTACCTTTCTCACCCATCTTATTGCCTGCCCTTTACTCACAACCTAATTGAATACTATTTTGGCTACTCTCTCATAATCCATAAATTGCAATCTACCAAACATTTTCATTTTGCATCTCTAATATAAAAACTTGATCCTATTTCTCCTTGAATTATCTCATTTCCCATTCATATATCTGCATCTAATGCAGGTTTTCCTACTTCTATTTGTACTTTTTCTAACACCTCTTTACTAACACAATGCATCATTACCATAAGTTAAGCATGCTATTAACTACACCATATTTATTATATGAAAATACTGTTAATTTCTTTATCAGTCCCTTTCTTTTCTTTGCTTCATTTATCAATTTTTTTCTCCCATTCACCCAAGCAATTTCTCTGATTATTTAATATGATTCCCAAATAGTTATATCTATTCACCACACTTAATTTTATATCCCCCAATAAAAATTCTTTTTCTCTTTCCCCAGCATTTATCATCATGACTTTTGATTTTTCTTCACTAAATTTAATTTTACCTCTTTACGCACTCAAGTGTATGTCTTCAGCATAACTCTCATATTTCCCCTAGTCATTTGGTGGCTCTTCCAGATATATATATATAAAAAGGGCAGATCGTATCCTAAATTAGTTATACAGATAATAATTAATACAAAATAAAAGTTAAAATTTTATAAGTGAAAATACTAAATATAAAATAAAAGCTACATTATTAGAGAACATAAAAGAATTTTAGTGGGAATATTTTCACTCCACAGTTATAAATTTTCAAATAAATACTATACAAAAAGGTACTTATGGATTATTCAACTGATGACGTTTTTGACTTACCGATTTCCCTTCCGGTAGACATCGACGTTTTTTGCATGACAATGTCGTCATGGTAACCAAGTGACTGGCATGATTAATCCATCAGAGAGTCAATTTTTATTTTTTTTTCACCCACGAGATTTAAAATTCATAGAGAGGTTTGGGAAATTTTTGGATTTTTCTGTCTATTGTGATTTTGCTATCCACAGCATCACAGTTACTTTTTTGAGCTGTTAATTCGGGTAAAGTGTTTTATTTATCTGCTTATTTTAAATTTACAAATATTTTTTGTTAATATTTCTACAATTCTCAAACTTACATTGAATTACGTTTAATGTGTAAATAATTTATTCCGGTAAACTGTTTTTTATTTATCTGCTTATTTTAAATTTACAAAATTTTTTTGTTAATATTTCTACAATTCTGAAACTTACATTGAATTACGTTTAATGTGTAAATAATTTATTCCAGTAAAGTGTTTTTTATTTATCTGTTTATTTTAAATTTACAAAAAATTTTTGTTAATATTTCTACAATTCTGAAACTTACATTGAATTACGTTTTATGTGTAAATAATTTTCAATAATTTTTTTAAACAAATTTGGGATATACAGTACGTTTTTAAACTTACCGAATGCATGTGATAACATGTTTTTTCCAAGGATGCCATTAATACCAGATTCGCATTAATTCGGGTAAAGTGTTTTATTTGTTTATTTTAAATTTACAAAAACTTTTTGTTAATATTTCTACAATTCTCAAATTATTTTTTGTAAATTCATCGGCAATTATAAAAACTTTTTGTTAATATTTCTACAATTCTCAAATTATTTTTCATAAATTCATTGGCAATTATCAAAATTACAGCTATGAGAGTAATATAGAGCGACGCCATTAATACCAGATTTGCATTAAATCGCGTCTTTTTTATTTAGCTGTTTATTTAAAATTTACAAAAATTTTTTGTTAATATTTCTACAATTCTCAAATTTACATTGAATTACGTTTTAATTTAATTTTTAATTTCTGAATTACAGCTATGAGAGTAATACAAGGTATAGGTGTACGCCAAGCCTTCGGCTTGTCAAAATTACAAAGGGCCCCCCCCCGCCAACTCCAGCACTACACACTGTTTTTTATAATTGAGCATAATATAGGGTGGTTTTATAAATAATATAGTTTTTTTCTAAATTATTTTGACGCATGCATGTACATTTTTATTTTTTATTTTTTTTTTACTATTTGTCTGACCTGCGTCAGATTTTTTTAATTTTTGAATAGTTTTTATCACATGACCTGGATAATTCAACCGATGACGTATTACCCTGAAGGCATATCAGTCTAATCTTGCGATTTTTAACGTACCGTGTTTTGGGTGATCTGTGGACACATTTTAGCGATTACATGTGTCCGCAGATCACTTAGAGACGTTATCTTAAAAATCGCAACATCAGACTGATATGCCTTCAGGGTAATACGTAATCGGTTGAATTATCCGTAACTACCATATAAAATGATATCAGATTTCATATGAAGTATCTTGCTGATTTGATATCGTAAATTCATAGAAAATTTAATATTATTCCAATTTCTTTGAGAAAGTTTGTGGACCCGGTGGTAGAAAATGTTAAATAATTAATTGTATCTATTTAATGATCATCGTGGTCGGAGCATAGTACTGCTACAGTCCCATAAATGTTAGTATTAGAATAGGGCTTCACTGCAAGATATTTGATTTGTTAATAATAGTAAATAAAAGTTCTCTGCTAGAAAACTGTTATATAACTAAGCAATATAATATTTAGAAAAGAATTTTTTAAAAAAAAATTCTTAATAAAAAATACTTATGATTGCAAAAAAAATTTCCTATATAAATAAAAGAACTGTTTATTTATTATACTTTTTAATCTCAAAAGCTTTTATTTATGAAAAATAATGTTTACATACTTATAGCAGACAGAAAAAAATTATGTTTTACATATCATCAACAGTCTGGGACCATTTGTATATTGATTATCTTCTGATAAATAATAGTATACTGATGTAGCTTTTTTATTCACCTATCAGCATTGATGCAAAATGAATCTATTATTCATCTTTTAATTAGCCACTAATGATTCGGTGGATCTGGTATATTAAGTAACTTCTACGTTTCATTTTACATGAATTTTGATGCAATGATAGTCTCTGTTTTTTACTTTTCTAATAATGTTCATGAAAATACTGACTGGTTCAGGGACAGGCACTGTGAACAATAGCTTACATCTGACATTCCATATAGCATGTACAATAAAGATTGAAAGTCTAATAATAGGAAACTGTTTAGTTTGTAAGGCTTCCCTTATAGACATGATTTTGTAGTAATCCACCCTTAAGTTTTGGTATATGGCTAAATTTATTTTATTGAGCCCAGGGCATGAGTATATTATATGGTTGAATGACTCTTCTCGCCTTTTACATATTTGACAAAAAGGGTCTATCTTATTGTAAAATCTTTTGAAATGAAGGAATTTATTTGTGGGCATGGCTTCTAAGTTTATTTTAATAATGAGATTAAGGGATTTAGGCCAGTTTTGTCTCAAAAATTGGAACATTCAACATAGGTAATTTACTTTCCTCAAATGAGGGAAGATTTACATATAAATTATGCATCTATGAATTAATTATATATTACTTTCAATATTAAATACGCACATGCTTATGGCGCGTAATGGTTTCAGCCTAGGAAGTCAAGAAAAAAAACTTGTCATTTAAAAAATTTATTGTATAGAAAAACGGATATAAAAGTATCCCATGAAAAGACAATAAAATAATCTAATGTTAGCAAGATAAACCTTTTTTTTTTTTTTCAACCAATATCGGACCATGGCTCCCTCTACCAGGCAATAGCAAGAAACTCCTGCAGGCACCAAATCTCCAATTTTTTTTTATAATGGATTATAACCAAATGGATATAGGTCAAAACCCTTTTTATCTATTATTTCTATCTTTTATCTTTTCCCCCAGACCCTTTTAATTCATCAAGGAATTCCATTTACACATAATTTTTGAATTCAATAGAATGGAAATAAAATTTTATTCTCTTTTTTTTTAATTTACTACAAAAAATTCATTTAAACAAAAACAAATTTGAAGTAGAACAGGTAAACTCTCTATTTTCTGGAATTTTGAGCATATCTCAAATTGGCTTTAATGACTCATGTTACATTCTTTGTGTTTTATCCCTTGAAATTTACCTTAGATAAAAAAAAAAAAATGTACACAACGGCAATTTGTATTCATTTGTAAAATTTAAAACTGACTATATAATAATAACTCGCATTTTCTTTAAATCATTAGCAGAAAAAACAACATATATATTTACAATTACTTTAATTATCACCTGTTTATATTCATGTACAAAATAACTTAAACCCATATTATGAAAATTCGCAGTTATATATAATAATAAATCATAATTCATACTTCCAATAATTCTTATTTTTCCATTATGATACTTATTCAACCATGTGTTTAGGCAAAAATATCTGTACAGACTAGTCATCCAGCTAATTGTTCACCTATATGAGATTGTACTTCACTTACTAATCTAATTTATATATAACAAAATGTAAATATATACATTTAAGTAGGGATAGCTTTAACTGGTGCCATTTTGTGCGTGGCCACTTTAACAGTGCCTGCCACAATATATAAGAATGTATGTAATATTTGAAATGTCCATTGCATTGATTCAGTTTCTATAGAAGATATGTGTATACAAATATGCATTTGCAGTAAATCTCCTTCATAAAAAAACAAACAAACAACAAATTAATTGTGTACATCTTAATTCTGATGAGTAAAAAAGTATAATATGATTACATATCCATGTCTATTATCTATATGCGTACACACAGACATTCATTCTTTATACCTACAAACATGCACAAAATAAACAATAATATTTAATGTATTAAGAATCTAGGTAATTTAAGAAAATATTCGATGGAAATGTAAAGATTTACATTTGAAGATTTAAAAAAATTTCTCTTTCTTGTGAGGGAAAAGTTGTTTGTAAAATGGTTACTCTTAAAATATCAAGCATGTACCCTGATAAAGTATTTAGATACCGGTCTATCTTCATTTTCAAGTAGAATATATCCTAAAGACCATTTGCTGACTCACCTACATACTGATTCAAGCATCCATTCCATTTCATCAAGTATACCATCTTTTCACTTTCACAATTGAGATTGTTGAGAATAAATCATTTTAAAATTGTTAATGGTATTATTTTGAATTATTCTTGTAATAATAACATGTCTACATGGATAACATCTCTTATTTCCACATGGAAAGGTAACTTTTTCAAATTCAGAATTATTAAACAACTTTGATTTAATGTCTATCTTTAAGTGGATTATGCCTATGATAGATCATTTTAGGTGGATTAGGAAAAAGTTTTTAAATAATCTGTTGAAATAATTGTTAAAATATTTATTAATATGTGGCTAATTTTGGTAAATTGCTATACTAGGACCTCTAACTGGCTGCTCTTTTATATATATATATATAGTAACAGTTCCTTCCTGTGAATATAATTCCATTATACAATAATGTGATGGGATAATTCATACTTATACTTTTATTATATTAATGATTGTTATTTTGTTGAAGAAATTTTTCATATCTACAAATTCCCTAATTTTTAAAAATTATCTACAATAATCTTCAACATGTTTCAAAATAATTTGAAATAATTTTCTGTTCAACTTTTTGGCAGTCCATTTATTTATCTAGAGTTTCTATTGAAATCTACCCCACTGATTGAAATATTGAACAACATATACAAAAGTAATTTATATTAAAACTAACCCCCCCCCCAACCTCTAAAATTTTTTTTTTTTTTTTTTTTTTTTTTTTTTTTTTTTTTTTTTTTTTTTTTTATTTTTTTTTTTTTTTTTTTTTTATATATATATATATATATATATATATATATATATATATATATATATATATATATATATATATATATATATATATATATATATATATATATAAAACTCTACATGTGCACAAATAGATGGAATGTACATAATAAAATATCATTATTCTATATAAATAAATGTATAGTTCTAAATGAAATATTTGATAAATTTCTAATTTCAATTATCATGATATGTTACTTAAAGAATATATTTCATTTGAGGAATTACCTTTGAATAATGATATTGAAGGTCTAGGTTAATTTATTCTACAAGTAAAATTTGAATAGATATTATTAATATTAATGCAAAAAATAATCCTGAAAATGACAAACTTGAGAAGGTCATGTCTATAGAGAAAACAATTACAAAATGCCCCCAATGATGACTAAGTGATATCAGTTGATGTAATATACTGTTTCCTAGCTAACTTAAGTAGTATATCAATATAGAAAACTTGATTTGGATCTCAATTTCAGAATTAGTTGAGGTATGTTATTTTAAAATTAATCTAATATTTTTATCTTCCTACTAAATATTAAATAAGATATTTACTGTTTAATGTGTAAATACTTTATAAAGAGATGCACTCAATAATATATTAAATACATAGTATAATATTGTAAGTATAATATTGTAATGATAATAAATAGACAACTGAAGTATTAAACTGGATCCCAAAAAGAGTATACAAATCCAGAAAAAGACCAATGTAAAAATTTCTTATATAGTGGAGAAGACATGCTATGGATCAGAATATAGGATTAAATTAGGAGAGGTCTACATTTGATCTGATAATGAGTGATGATGATAATATTCTAAAATTGAATCTAGTACATACTAAAGATAGAATAAATACAATGGTAGGATACATTAAGCAAAGTACTAACCATCTTATATATATTGTAACAGAATAATAATAGACGAATAGAAAATCATTTGTAACAGAAAATAAAAAATAGAAAGAAAAATTATTAATTATTACCATATATTTATAATCTTCCATTTGTAACAGTAAGAAAAATTTGTAATAGCATACAAAATAATGTAATGATGAAAAATGCTGCTATTTTGTAACCGTTTAATATATAGATGAGTGATAAAATGATAGTTGCTATAATTCAATAACTAAACACTAAACAGGATATATGATATGCTCTAGCAGTTCATCATTTGTAACCGAGTAAATTAAATGAGAAATGAATTCACTGTGTTAGCTACAATACAATTTATAATTAAATAAGGATGATGCTAACATATAAATAAGAACATATGCATATCATGCTCTATCTGGGTGTCTATTTATAATTAATTAAATATAACATTATAACCTGATTGCAACTATCCCAAACATTAATTCTGTCATGCTAATAATGAAATAAATAAATTATCTCATTTCTCAATACTTAAAATAACAAAAATTAAAGATTTAAAATATTTCGATATTGGGGAAGTCATTTGAACAATAAAACATACTGGCCATTGTCATCAAATAAAATAATATTAAATATAGCAACTGAATAAAATTACCCACTGTGAGATCCCTGGAGTGCCTTATGCTTAACTCCAATAATAGGTTCTTTTAACCGAGAATCCTTCTCATTCCTCTTTCCATGTATATACGACCATTCATGGTCACACGCACACACTGGTGCTGTTTATAACAACTTATAAAAAAAAAATCATATAATGTTAATATTATGAAATTGGAAAAGGATTAAATCACTCTTTATTCAGTTTAGCTAAGTACATGTGTTTTCCCACGAGCGCCACTAGATTGTTTTAAATCTAGATAAATATCTGTTTAGAGTGTACTGAGTTCAAACTCATTCGGTACATTTTTATCACACATGACTTGGATGACTAATGAAAAAAAATGACACTCTTATATTTTACTCATGTCAATAAAATCATAAGATCCCCATATCACCAAAATTTATATATAGATCAAAGACTCTTATAGATATTACTAGCTCATTTTAAGTATATTGATGAACAGACAAGTATAATCTTATTAATGGCTTCCAAATAAGCATCGTGAAGACCATTAATAATATGGATGGCCATTTAACTAGTTACTTAACTTAATTATTTATCACAATATAAAGATAATAATGATGATGATAATAATAGTGATGATGATGATACCAGCCATAGCTTTATAATGAACTCACAACAATAAATTTATCTTTATAAACTCATAAGCACTTTTAAAAATCATCCTTTGTCACAATGGGATTTAAATATTACATTCACTAGCATTTATATAAGTTTATGGTTATTTACTAAAATACTTTTATAGTTAAAACTAGGATTCAATAATACTAGTGATGATGACTGATCATCACACCTCTCTCCACGTGATATTCAACTTTCTATAAACCCCTATTTACTAAATATATTAATTATGTTAAACATTAGATTTAATGCTTATAATTTATTTAATCAATGATGATGATCATAACTCATGTATCGTACCATGTTTAAATAGTGTTTTAATCAATAATATGATATCCATCTTTGATGAAGATGATCAAAACTCATGGACACAACATAATTTTAGCTTTCTATTATTGAACTATAATTATTAAAATTTGGTTATTATCAAGCATAATCCTTAAATACTTAAATGTGAATCCATATTCTAGCTTACTTAACATTTTGCGAGACTTGCTTAATATTTATGAATGCTGATGATTCTTAATATCTGCGAGCGATGATGATGATCATTTAAAATGATAAAATCAAGACAAGAAAAACATGATATTTTTAATAATAACTCGGAAACCAATTAAGTTATATAATTATATTTTATTAATACTATTCTTCTTTCTTTCTTTAAAATCAAATTAATAATTAGATAAATGACTTATTATTACATTAATTAAATATAGAATTAATACAAAATTTTATATACAAGTTTGTCATTTTGGATAATTTTAAAATAAGCTGGCTTAAAATGACATTTAATAAAAAATATTCCATTGAATGCTTACTTAAGACTTTCCTAACTTATTATATCATAAAAATAAATTTCATATGTAACTTGTGTGTTTTATTTCACTTCCATTCAAATGTGAAGCCTTGCTCTTCAATTTACCATATTTAAACTAATTATGCATAACCTATTCTTTTGACATGTTTGTATAAGCAGTTACACATGCACACACACCCTGTGATATGTCAACATATATTTTTAAAATGTGTTCCCTTATATTAGAGATTAATACATAAATCACATATATAAAAAATATTCTTGCAACCTTGAGCAAAAGAAAATAAAATACATTATATCAATTTTAATATGCAACAAGATAAATAAAAAAACATTATAAATGCATATATTTATAGGTTGCTCATTATCATAACAAATGAAGAACAATAAAAAAACATTTCAATATTACAATATATAATAAAAAAAAAATAATGAAAATTTAAGTTTAAAGATTTAAACTGTGTTTGTGTTATGTTATGTGATATTGAGAATAACTATCGATAAACAAGCCTTTAATGTTTCTGTATCAAAAGAAAAAATGCTTTGACCAATAAATTAAGGTTTACTTTTAATAAGTAAGAATAAAAGATCTGTTAATGAAAGTTCATAGTTACCCAATTATTTTCACTTCTTATAAATGTCTCAAGTTTGAATTTTCAGACTGCTTGTCTCACTTATAGCTTCAATAAGTTGATTTTCTCCATTTAAAAAAAAGTTCTTGCAGATACTTTTAAGATAAACAATTCCACAATTTTAAAATAATTTATTGTTGATACTTTTGATAACACTGACTTCATTGACTGGCTTGCTTCTACCATTTCAAATAGTTATTACAAATACTTTTAGATAAGTATGAACTGGTGGATTTGCTTGTCTCTTCCATTTTTAAAAAAATCACTGTAGACACTTTAGATGACTATGAGGAAAACTTTAACAAAAATTTGATTCATAGCTTCATCAAATTTGGCTATATATATAGCTTTTATTCATCTTTCCTTTCTTCTTCTCTTGTCCAAGATGATGATTAGATTATGTTTGTGGCTGGCTTTAAATTTGTCCATTCTTTTGGTTACTATGGACTGGTATATGAGTCCATAGTAGATTAGTGATTTAACCCATTCTGTCAGATTCCAGGAAGCAGAAACAATGGTTTTAGCAATGCAAATTCATTGTATTATACACAACAAAATATATTAATATCATTTTATAGAATTATCAATAACTTCTTCCAAGAAATTCAATTTTTTTTCTTTCTTTTTCTTAATACTGCTGGGAATTACCTATATATATATATATATGCACATCTTCGTCTATACTGACTTTAAAACAAGAGTCATTTTTCTTTTAGATTTTTTTTTAAGAGAGAGGAAAAAAAATCAATAACTCATACTCTTAAAAAATGAATACTGATCATTTCCTTTCAGTTTAAAACGATTGCATATTTCATTAATATTATTAACTGATTTCCATTCAGTAAATATTGTTTCACTCATTTCTAAAGCAAAAATTGAACTGCCTCTCCTCTCTAAAAAATAACATTAAAAAAAAACTACTCGCTACATCTTTTCTTTAATCATCTTGAAAAAAAAACAACTGATCACTAAGTATTGTTTCATTCGTTATATTCCGAATCTTTGATCAAAAAAAAGGACCACCTGGAAATCTTATCTTAAGATAAAGATCAAAAATCAGAGTTTGACAAGCTGATGTTCTATCGTGATTTTACAAGAAAATTAATAATCAAGTTTTATTCCATCAAAGCACCTCTTTTCTAAAATAATCTTAGATACAGATAACACAAACAATAAAGCTGGCAATCTATAGTCATTAGAAATAGGTGTAAAAGTGTTTTGGTGTTTATACAGACATTCTCATTCTTTCACACTCTTTTGCACGTGTACATTTTTTTTCTTTTTATCTCCCAATCTACTAATCTTGATCACCTTATTTTACACTTTCTTTCTGATCTGCTTTATTTTAACAAAAATTAATGTTAAATAATTTAACACCTTATTTAATAAGAAAATATAATAAATCAATATTAAATATTATTACTTTCTCTTTTTACAATTCCTTATTTATTAACTATTTATAAATTATATAATAAATACACACATAAATCTATATATATAAGATTTTTTTTTCTTAATTAAATCATATGTGTTTGAGATGAGGACATATATCCACAATATATATATATATATAGTGCCATTACAATTTAGTCAATAGCTAAATTTGTAGTAATGTGCATGAAAGAAAATGTGGAACAAAAATCATCAACACATTTTTATATAGGAAAGGAAGCTGTAGGGCACCCAAGTTTAAACCTTACAGAATCAAGTTCCTAAAGCCTAAGATAGAAAGAGAGGGGGGACAACAGTTATGTTCTTTATTTGTTTGTGTGTTGATAAAAAAACTCAAAAATAGTACACACATTTAATTGTTCAATAGTTAATTTTTTTTTGTTAAAAAGTAAAGTTATAACACATATATAGGCAGTGTGTGTATAAGCTATTTAGTTTGTCATTGTCATCTTTCAAATAATAACTTTCTTTAAAATTAGTCTACACTTTAAGCTAGATTCTACTATTTATTCTATGCTTCTATTTTTTATATAGTAATAATTGGGGTTTGAAAGTTGTAAGAATTTAATTTTAGATATTAAAGCTATAAATTTCTAAAAAGCATTCAGATTATTTTATAGGCCAGTTTTATAAATGATTTGAATAATAACAGTGTGTGCTTGGATATATTACATACATAAATCTACATTTATTACATATTGAAAAAGAAAAGAAGAAAATCTGTTAAATTATATATATATATTGTAACGTTTTTCATTTTGCTAAGCCTCTTACACGCTAATATAAACTGCGCGTGAGTTGATCAAGCTATGTCAAAAAAGAAGAAAGTTATATTTCTATTCTAAAAACATGGCTATATTTCCTGATCAACTCGGCCTAGAATTATTGCTAAGTACAATCGTGAGCTGACTCAGTTTTTAATTTCTACATGAGGGCACCAGAGTCGTTAGACCCACTGAGTCGGCGTCAAACATATTGTAACTCGCAAACTAAACAGAAAAAAAAAGTGCTTTTAAACTAATCGGTATTGCATCATACCGTAACGAGAACTAATTTTTTAAGATTATTATTCCTGGGCTTATTCAAACATATTGGCAAAGGTAAATTACATTTTTAAATCTTATTAAACTACTAATAGATTTAATAATAAAAAATAATAACTACTATTAATAACGCACAATGAAAAGGTTGATAAAAATATAATCTCTTTTATTCTAACAAACTAAAATATTTATAAGTTAAATTACGAATTAACTAAACTGGAAAGTACACACATGCTAATCCAGATAATGAATCGATTAACAAAAACAGTTAGATTAAATAATGAACGCAATTTAATAATGTTCCAAGATCTTGTATAAAATTCTTTATAAGAAAGTCCCTTGAATGTGAAAGTAAAGTCTATATCAGGATGGTAGTCTAAGCTTAGATAAATAATTGTTTGCAAACTTTTAAGTCACTATCAGGAAAATTTATTCTTAACTTACTGGTAAGTTCATGTAGGTTTATGGGATCCCAGATCATGAGAATTTCCATTGGTCTCTCCTGCCGGCATCTTCCATTATTGTTTCGTTCTATAGCTGGAGAAAAGGCACGGTTGTAGTGACCCTTTTATTGCAAAAAGCGGTCTTCACAAGTCCCGTTTCCATGCTTGCGTGACAGCTTGGTACAGCAAGGGGCATACCTGTGTAGAAGTATATTTCTTGCCACAGGTTATGCTTGTGGAAACCTCCAACTTTCAGAGACGTAACTAGAAGTTAAAGAGAAGACCCAGATTGAAGTTGTCATCTCCTTTTTATATCGCTCCATTTTTGGAACTTCTGCGCACTCTTTTGTCTTTTTATCAGCGTATAAGATAATAATCTTATACACTCTCTCTTAAATTTAAGTTACAAAGTTCTCTTTTTTTTTAGCATTATTCTTCCATCTTTAATTAGCTAAAATATTTTTCTTTCAGCTTATACTTTTGGAATTCTTTTAATTTATCTGGATTAGTAATCTGTATGTCATTTATTCTTTCCAATTAGATAAAAAAAAATAAGAATGACAATTTTAACCTTCATTGCACGTTTTAACAAAAATTATACTAATCAAAAAAAAATCTAAATTTACTTTTTTAGCTTTTACCAAATGCCAATATATTTGTAACGTATATAAATAAACGTTACAATATTTTATTCAACAATTTTGTGTTATAAAGATTGTTTGTCATGTTGAGGTTCAGACAGTTATGATGGCGATGTGAAGAAAAAGGATTAAGACAATTTTTCCTTCAAAACAGAGTTCGTCTGAAAATCATGGTAGTGCGAAGTTTCACATGTTTCTGGAGAAAGTTACACTAGGAATCTAATTGAACGAGCTAGCTAAAAAATAAACTATAAAAAGAGTCTGAAAAATCAGTTAAAAGAGGTTTTTTTTTAATATTGAAACTAGGAAAGATGAGCGTTTTTAATTCTGCCAGATATCCATTTAAAATCTTTTTTTTTTAATATAAAGTTTTTTTTTTTGAAGATTGAAAACAGAATGGCAGGTTAAAATCTATAGATTTCTTCTGGGGCAAATCCTTTAACCCATCACAGAGCCAGCATATCATATATAAAGAAAAAAAATGTCTTGTCTGAAATAAATAAGAAATATTTTACACCTTGTGATTGATTGAGAGAAATGCCATATTTTAAGTAAAAGAAAACATTCACCTGCATTTAGAGGCTGAAGGAAAATAATTAATCTACTAATAAGTATTGAATCAGCAAGTCCAGTTATTCCAGTGACTGAATTTAAACCCAAGAAAAATTATAAATGGGAAGAACAACTGATATACTCCATTTATTAGAAGAATTATACTTAACAGAAAGAGAAGAAAAAGATCCAGTGCCAAATAGTTCCCACTGAAGCAAATAATATCATCATCATCACCATTAAATAATTATAAGCCTCAGGAAAAGAAACTGCTCCAGTGAACTGCAGAAATTGTTTGCTGCAAAAGTATAGACATTAAAAACAAGCTAAGTTTGAACTCTCGGGACTGGTAATATGAATTTTCATTATCTATTTTCTTTTTATGATATCAAAGACTATTCATAAAATTTTAGAAATGAAGTTTTATATTTGTTTTTTCAGAACTTTATCACAACCAAAATAGATTGAAAACAAAGGGCATTATTGTATATTAATCTAAAATTATGAAATATTTATTAATAAGTAAAAGATTTTTTTGTATTATTATTTTGTTTTTAAATAATGTTTTAGTTATAATGGGGATAAACACACACATGCACATTAATATATTAACTTGTCACATGTATATGCTTGCGTATGAATGTGAGAATAAGAGGCTACATTAGAAATATTGGATTATTTTTGTTTTGATTTAAGGAATAATGATCTTAGGAGTAGTTTAGAGGGAAAGGGGGAAAAGTAATTTAAAAACTTGTTTCTGGAAATCTTCTTTCGATTCCACTAACATTTTCTCAAATCATTCTATTTTATATGTTAACTTTACATGTTGGATTATAAAATAATAATGCACAAGAGTGTTTATTTTTTTATTATGAAATATTTTTCTTGTGGATGGAAAATTTTAACAAATCGGTTATCCAATTTGATATACATTATATCTCTGATGGGAAAGGGGGAATAACTTAAAATTAATCTTATAAGTGCAATATAATCAATTATTATTATTATTATTAGTCATATAAATTCTTAGTTTTACCTTTAAATTGTCTGTAAATGTTAGTAATGCATTAATAAATGTTAATTTGTTTTATTAAATGAGGCATATATTTTCATTGAGAGTATTCTTTATTAGTTGTGATAATTCATCATCAATGGTGAATATTAATTCTTTAAGATATAATTAGATATACTAAGATTAACAAATAGTTATGAATTTCTAAGGGTTAAGTTTATGATAAGGCTTAGCTCTAAAACTGTGGATGGAACTATTATCATTATCATCATCACATTTTAATTAATGAGCTAGATAAATGTTTAAAGGCCATAAATAAATAAGTGATTTCATGGTATTTAGTTGACATTTGTAAATCATTATAATAACCACCATTCCATCATCTACATCATGCAAGGATGAGTGAATTGCCATCCTAAATTAATAGTATAATATGAGCTAGTAAAACTTATAAAGATATTGAAACACATTTATTATGTTAAGATCTAGGATATGATTTCTGTCTGATGAATTTTATATACTCCACTTTAGTTTAAGGATGTTTTGTGTTAACCTAAATGTTAATACATACAGTGATATGGATCTAAAAGCAAAATCCTCCATTTTTATTAGAAATAAAGTACCAAACGAGATTCAAACCCGGTACATTTAAAAAGGTTATAAAATATAACTTTGTCTAGGTTCAGATAGCCTGGTGGCACCCTGCTAGACCATATTCACATGTTATTCGCTTAAATATGCACTTAATATCAAACCAAGAGATGAAGGTGGGTAAAATCTACTGTTGGATTTATTGAGAAGATATTTGATTGAGTTACCAGTGTACTCACCCACTTGATGTTATTTCCTGAGTTATAATAGTTTGTTCTTAATAATTTGTTTATAGTTTCTACTTGTTAATGGAGAATACAATGGCTGACCTAACTAGGGTTGGAAATAAGCCAGATACCAGATAGTTGATGACTAGTCTCCAGGCATTATAGTTTCTAATTATTAATATTATGATATATTTTTTTTAATCTTAAGTAGAAATTGATGAATTTAAGCCACCAATATTTTGAATGATAATTAATATTTTGATCATTAATGAATTTCAATGACTATTATAGTTACAACTTATTAGTCTCCTTAATATGTTTGAGATAAGTATTTTAATCTTATATTTTGGGCTACAATGCCATTCCCTCAATAATAATTTTACTTACAATGGATTCTATTAGTCTCATATTTTATTAAGTTACAATGATTTTGATCATTCTGACATTACAATTATTTATTTATAGTTATAATGATTAATTTAAATTGATTACCAAGGGATGAAATATTATAATATATATATATGAATATATTTGTACCAAGGGATGAAATATTATAATATATATATATGAATATATTTGTACTTCTCAAAGTAATTTCTGTAAATCACAAAATTCATCTTAAACCTTTTATTTTTTGTTCATATTTGTTTTGTTTTCTTGTCTGAAGTTAGATGATCATATTTATTTACTAGTATATACTAATGATGATGATGAGTATATAGATTAAATAACTTTATTATCAATTCATAGGAGCATGAAATAAATAGCCTAAATTATGAGGAAGTAGTTCACATCTGAAATAGAATCCTGAATTTTTTTTCATTACTCAAATTATTCAGTACTTATTTTTAAAATAAAAATCATCACATTTTTAGTAAAGTATAGCTATCAATATCATATATACAGATATCGGATTAATGGCAATTTCTTTTACATCTTATTTCAAACTACACAATTGTTATCAACTTATATTCTTCTATAAGCATTGATAAAATTATAAAGAATTAAATAAATCCATCTTTCTTTATTATTGTTACAATGTTCATTTTACTAAGGCTGTAACCTCAAGAATATGCATGTAAAATGTGATATTAGGGACCTCTATAGGTCTTAACCACAAGCTTATGCTTTGGAAGAGAAGAGGGGAACCCTTCTTTACTTCAACCTACTTTCTATTTAAATAGGTGAAGCTGAAGCGGTTAGATCTGAGAGCATGAAGCTATTCAATACTTCACTGATTAAGTCCACATTTCTTATTACACATTAATACTCTTGAAATCTTTCGATTTACAATGAGTCAATGGAAAGACCTTATAGTTAGAAATCTATTACGATAATTTAAAGTTGTAATTATAAATTTATTTAAACACACAAGGGTTCCCCTCTTTTCTTTCAAAGCGTAAGCTTGTGGTTAAGATCTGTAGAGGTTTCTAATATCGCATTTTACATACATATTCTTGAGGTTACAGCCTTAGTAAATATTACTTACATAATCAATGTGCATTTAAATAAATTTATAATGTTCATTTTATTAAATTTCATCAACCTGACAATTTCAATTGACCAGAAATCTTCATCAGAGCTATAAGATATATATAAATAGATGAATAAATAAATAGTTTATTATAAATAAATGACATTATATGTCCTTATAAAGTGATTCATTTTAATATCTTGTTACAAAAGAGCTATTATAAGTTAGTTCATGAATTGTCAATTAGTAGTAATTGATAGTTTCTTGGCAATATCAAAGGTTAAAAGTCATCTCTGTTTTCAGTAGTATAATTTTCTCATTTCTATTCTTTACTGTAATAACAATCCATGAAAATATTTAATTAAACATATACTACTCTCTGGTGTTTTCCTGAACGTTTGTGATGATGGTATTCTAGCTGTATTTTTATATTGGACTATTACTATCATCTAATATGTGTATTGAATATCTTTAGAAAAATTTAACTTTATTTAAATATTCCAAATACATTCAACTGTTAGTAATAACACAGCAAACAGGTTAATATATGCACAACATTTTAAGAGATATTATTCTTTCCTCTTCTTCATGTGTTGCTAGCCTGACCAGTGACAGTACTAGCATGTAATTCGAACCTGGACCCTTAGATTCTTGAGTATTTAATTTTAAGCTAACACTCTGATCAGGCCAATAAAACTTGAAAAAGAGGAGAGAATAATACCTTTTGAAACATTGTGCATATACTAACCTGTTTGCTGTGCTATTACTAACAGGTGAATGTATTTGGAATATTTAAATAGAATTAAATTTTCCTAAAGCATTCAATACACATATTAGATGATGGAAATAGTCCAACATAATATAGCTACTCTCTGGAGTTTAAAATATTTTCAGAATGTCAATAAAAATATTATTCTTTCACTTTCTCACACTTTTAAAAAAATAACTTTCTGGATTTAAGTCCATATAACAATTTGGGTTTGAAGTAAAATAGAACCCCTTTTATTCCACCAAACTACTCCAACAAAAGAGCTATTATAGATTAATGAGAAACTTGTTTAGCCTCAGGGATTCTCAATTAGTAGTAATTGATAGTTTCTTGGCAACCTCAAAGGTTAAAAGTTATCTGTTTATATGGATATAATCTCACATCTATTTTTTATTATAATAATAATCCATGGAAATATTTAATTCAACATATACTATATATATATATATATACCTATGTATTGTAACGGAATGAAAATCATCTAGATTGGGAAAATAAATAATCTAGTATCTATGCTCCACATTGAGGAGCCATTTTAGATCATTTATAACCAAAAATGTAAAGAATCTATATATGCCTTTCCCATAACAGAATATGAAATCAATCTAAATAAAATCCACTTCCTTATTCACAATTGATCAGTAGTTTTAGATCCACCACCAATAACCAAGTAAGCAATTTTATACCCCAATAAGACAAACCACTCTGCAACTAACCATTTTACTCTTTATTCATTGCTTTTTCATATATATGTGTGTGTCTGTATATCTGGGCATTACTAGGCTATCTAAACCTAGATAACATTACATTAGATACCAACTCTTATATTAATACCGGGTTTGAACCTCAGTTGGTAGTTATCTATAGCAGTGTGTAGGATTTTCCATTTTATAACCATATCATTTGCACTTGTGTTAAGGCCAAAACATCTTTATTATTATCTAGTTGTGCAAATAACTTCTCATATAACTCTTTCAAATTCATATTTAATAATAAGTTTTCACTAGCTCATACTTAATACTATAGATTTACCGGTGGCAATTCACTAAACCTGAAGTTACATTCGATGATAGTCATTATCTCTTATGATGGTTCACAAATAACAAACACAGTGAGAACCATTATTTATATATGGCCATTAAACACATTTATTTAAATTATTGATTAATAAAATGATGATGATGATGATAAGAACTAACTCACAACACAAATCTTATCTTTTATCAATGTCTATTATTTACCAAAATATTGTTATATTTTAACTATGTTTATATGATTGACATCCATCAATGATGATGATGAATAAACTAACTTTATAAGACAATGATTAACTCTAATAAATATATAAACCTCTTTTAATAAAAACAAATTAAAATTTATTACTGGTTAATCATTAATAATATAAATAGAAAATTTACATAATTAATAAAATTAATTACAAAATAATAATGATAATAACCAAGAAATCTTTCCCCTTCCGCTTTAATGAAACTTAAACTCAATCATTAATATTATATGGCTTGATATGTGTAAGTTTATATCATTATTGGATGAATAGAAATCCTATATCATAGAAACATTTCAATTTTAAAATAAATACCCGATCACGCACATACTCCATATTACATATAACACATTTCTATATCTATAATCTTAAAAATAATAAACGAGAAATAAGTAGAGAAAAGTTGTCTTAGGTTGTTAGCCGAGAGGTATCGCAGCCGACATGCAAGCAAGTAGTTGGTTGCAGACGGTTGTGGGTTCGCGTCCCGGCCGATGCTATGACACATGGAAAAAAAAAAAGTAGAGAAAAGTTAGTTAAATTACAAAAAAAGAATATCTAAAGATATCGGTTTCAAATTATTTATCTCAATTTCCATTAATCTCGGTTATTAACTATTTTAAAATCTATCTCTCATGATACTAAATTTCTACTCTTATCGGTTTGTACATTTATACTCAACAAGTATTTATGTAAGCATATATATATACGTCGCTAGAGTGTTACTCCCCATTATTAACAAAATTTATATTCAACTCTTATATATAACATGAATAACTTATTTTCATGATATCTGAATTAATACATAAGAAAAACATTTTATAAAAAATAATACTTATATAAATGGTTACATGTAAAGGTAATCGAACAACACATCATATTGATAAAGTCAATATTCATCATTATTGAAAAACCTTTTATAATAATTGATTCTTGTTTTAATACTTATGAGAGAGGGAAATAAACGTATTTATTTAAAAGAGAATTGTTAATAGTCATTGAGAAAAAAATAATGTTATGGGTAGAGACAATTTCAAGGAGTCCAATGAATTTCATTTTGAAGTCAGCTTGTCTAAGGTGAAGAATTTGAACTCAGCCACATACCAATTCTCAGCTTGGGCTTGCAATTCTTCTGTTGTTACTGCAATGATGATGCTGCTGTGAAAAATTGTATTTCTTTAGGGACCATTTTAACACTGGTATGATTTCTTCATTCCTTCTGTTTTCTGTCTGAGTATGATTATTGTCTACAGATAATTAGATATTTCTGCTTTTAATTATAAATTTCAGCATCTTTGCTCTGTGCTTTGATTTGAATTCAGCAATGGCATAGGTAAAACAATAAACTTGGAGATCAGCCATAGGATGATATCTGGTATTTCCATTTTAGATTTTAACTTTTCTGGATGTGCATATATATAATTCTTGGGCCAACAAAATACCTTTTTAATCCTCTATAGACTTCAGCTATAAAAATAATAATGTAGGGCTTCTAAGAAGGTAATGACTTATTCTGCTCTGCTGCTTCTTCTGAAACTGCCTTATTTTTTAGACTATATATGTGTGCTGGTCTTTTGATGACATTACACATATGTTATTGAAACATCCAGACATCCATAAATTATACCTTTATCAGTGCAGCTGCGGTCCAAACGATCTGTTGTCTCTCTGTAATTTTAATAGCTTATTAATGAGTCACTGTTCCCATCCCCCAAATTTCACACAGTTAAGTTAAGTTAAAATTGACCTCATTTTTCTCTTTCAACTCTTGACATTTCTTCATTAACCTTTTTAAATAAAATAACAAAAACTGAACTTAAATAATATATGAGAAAAACAACTTTTTTACACAGAAAATACAAATTATTTAAAAACTCTTTTAATATATCTATAAATGTTTAAAATCTTATTTTTAGTCAGGAAATGTAGAAAAATATCTACAAAAATTTATGTCTGTGTTTATTTCTACTTTTCCTTTACTTTATACATATAATAATATTAAATCGTGCTATCACACTTCCAAGTAAAGCTATAACAACAGATAGAAAACTAAATTAAATGGCTGAGCGCTTTCAAGAAGATGTACTTCTCATATTCATAGCCAGTTATGAACATTTCTTTGGAATCATTATATAAATAAATCCGATATGCAAATGAGTCACTAAGACCATGAATATGAGAATTACATCTTCTTGAAAGCGCTCAGCCATTTAATTTAGTTTTCTATCTGTTGTTATAGCTTTACGTTGGAAGTGTGATAGCACGATTTAATATTATTATATTGAAGACAAACGTAAAGTATAAATATACAGGTTATTACTTTATACATATAAGTACACACACAACTATGTTGCTGTGTGCCTGTAACCTATCCGGTTACAATATATATATATATTGCAACCTGCTAGAAAGAGAACCATCAAAGCAAGCTAAGCAGCACAAGAGAATACCAAGTACAAGAAAGAATCAAATAATAATGATGATAATAACCACTGATCTCAAAATTAATAATTACTTATTAAAACAAATAATTACTTATTAATGAATAATTGCCTAGCTCAGAATAATAATATGATAATAAATTTAATCATGAGATTGTGTTCCCATACTAAGGTGTACAGACTGCTTTAAAGTCAAATAAGTATCAAAGACACATACTTGACTGCATAGAAATATCATTGAATTCCAATCCTTTAAGAATTACAATCATATCTCTATGACTAACTATAATAATCCTATTTAAATAAAGCTAAAATAATATTACAACTAAATTTGTAAGAATAATAATAATAAAATTTATTATAAGAATAAAATGATATTTTAATTTGAAGTAAATCTTGATCTAAATCTTTATTGTATTTTAATATTTATCCCAGGGCTATCATATTACAGAAGGAACAAAGCATAGGATATTGGATAACAAAGGGCATTTTTATGGAAATCCAATAATCCAGACAAAATTTAGAATAATATAAAATAATATGTTATTAAACAAACTAGAATAACTTTGCTCTGCAATATGATAACTAAACTGTAAAATTAATTACTTTAGGTCTTATGAGGTTTTAAATTAATTTAAGAAAAATATTTTATAATTTAAATAAATCTAATAAAAATATAATTTGGATTATTAAAATACTCAGAAATCATCCCTCATGATGATAACCCTAACCTTTAATACTATAAATATAGCAAATATTTGAATAAAGTTTCTTATTTTCTTGAATAAAGTAATTGGCATATGGATATCCAAATATAGCTCTGCTTATACATCTTAAAATAATAAGTTCTGTATTTAAATGCACAAATAAGTCAAATCAAAATATTAATTGTTACCAATTTTAAATACAGAAAAGCAATTTTTTAAATTTGCTATGACATAAACATATGTGAAGATTAAACATGACACTCTTGTACATGATCTAATAGATTTTGATTGGAAGCAATAATAATCCATGAACCAATTGTCAAATATACTTTAATAAAAACCATTATCTTCATAAATCATTTTCATTAATATAATAAATATTTCCAAATAAAATAATTTTATTATCAGTGGTAATTTCAACATAATGTAAATATTGAATCAAATTAAGATCTGTGATGATGACAAATAGAAATAGGAAAACATAAATAATGGCAAACAGTCAGGCATTCGTAGCCGAGAGGTCAGTGCAACCGCCTTGCAAGCAAGCAGTTGGTTGCACACAATTGTCGCAGGTTCGCTTCCTGACTGATGCTTTGACATATGGAAAAATAATAATAATAATGGCAAACAACCAAACTTTAAATTTCATAAAAATTAACAATTTATTATAAAGACAAATTTTTATAATTTACAAAAAATACTATTAAAGTTTTATTTACATCATATAAAACATAAGACTTTTCTAGTGAGACAACTGTTTACACATTTCACTAAAACAAATTTAAAGTTACAAATGTTTTTATATAATTGACAACAACTTAGATTGCTAATCAATTAATTTCATCAATTAAGTTTTCTTTATCCTCACCAAATAAACAATACAAATATTTTTCCATACCATTATATTTTCAAGTGGGTAAATATTTTTTGACTAAGGCTGGTACAATTATAAAATACACTTTACTTTAGTTACACTAATATAAGCAATATAAAATACTACTACAACAGTAAGTACTTTAGAACTAATCATTAATATTGTTTAAAAGCATGTTTTACCTTTTATAGCAAATACATATTTTCTTCACTTATTTAATAAGCATATATTCTGTTTAATTAACTATTTGATAATTAAGCTTTTCAGAAGTATTATTTTTGAAATATTCAATATACTTATGAATAAATTCCAATATTTTGAAATAAATAATAACTTAAGTCAAACTTAAAATAGTTTTAAATTTAAAATTAATATATTTAAAAATAATGTATTATAATTATTCCTCTTTTTTTACATAGTAATTATAAACTAATTATCAGTTTATAATTTAATTGACTGTCTTTGTTATTATCACAAATATTTGGTGATGTCATGATTATTTCACTTTTATATTTAAATTATCATTAAAGTTGCTTATGTGAAATGCTAAGGAACATTCATAGTATTACTGCTTACCCACATAGAGGGTATAAGTTCTAGATTTTACTACTATGCACAAATACATAAGTTTATATGGATGGAAAAACTTTCATCACGACTTCAACATATAATTGCTAAATTAGGTGTGATATCTGTATTTGGGTTTTTCTCATGACTTTTGGATAACTAGAAATAGGAAGCTCATGAGAATTACATCATAATGGCCAAATCTGCTCACATGGCTAGAAGACTATGTTTACTCTATGACTTATTTTATGCGCTACAGAAATAAAACATAAAAAACAAAAACTGAACACCCATATAAACCAGCAATTACATTTTGACAAGAAATCCTTAAATTTAAAATACTGTAAGTACACCTAAGGAATAAACTACAAATATTATGGTATTTTTTTAAACAACAGTGAAAATATAACTTGGAAATAACATATAAAATTCCACCACAAAAACTAAATAGATGCTTAATAACAGGACTATAATCACTCTAACTTAATTATAATTCACTAATATAGTCTAATGATAACAATAGCATACACATAGCAATAAAATACACATGTAAAAAATATTTAATAAAACAATTTTTTATTTAACACATATATACCTCCCAATAACCAATCCTAAAAAAACATCATTCACTCAGATGCAAATATTTTTTATAAATTTCAAATGTCAATTAGCATAATATGAAAAATAATTTTTCAAAACAAAACATTCTAGGTTGTTTTACTTTTAAGTTCTGAAATAATACTAACTAATTTAAGTATGTAAAACAATTATAATAAATATAATATTCTAAATAAATAATTAGATTATCAAAAGTGTTATTGTTTAATAGCATTTCTCCAGAGAGATTCCATTGAAACGTCAAAATAAATTTTATTTACCACACCTTAAATATATCTACACTGTATATCATCTCATACCCACATATATAATATATATTTTAAAATTCAACATGACAAATATTAAACATATTTTTTTTAAAGCATAACAATTCAAAATTAAAAGTGAGGAAAAAAATTGAAAATAAAAGAAAAGTTAATTTTATTTTACCAACGCTCTCCAATGATGAATTTTAAAAGTCATTTGCAATTAAACAATTTTTTTAAAATTTTCCTTCCATTCATTTATAATCCTGAAAATAAATTTTAAACTTATAACAGATTAATTTTATAATTATTCAGCAAAAGTTTATTTTCAAAAGTTTCATCTTTTCATTTATAAGTGATTCTAGTTTAAAAGAAATCATTTTTCTTTTTTGTTTTTTTTAGATATGGTTTCTGGGTAAAACACAAATTTACAGTAGCAGCTGAGTTAATTTATAAAATATCTTATTTATATGCATATATGACATAATATTAGTTTCCAGACTTTTTCCTTTTATTTTTAAAAGCACAATTATAAATTATCACAATAGATAAGACTAACCAAAATGTATATTTTATTATAGATAATTATAAGTATAGATTTAGTCATTAAAGTTTAAACTTTTTTTTTCTTTTCAAAACAGACTGATATATAATTATAATAAACATTGATTTAAATATCCTTTACATTTCAGCAATTACACTATAAATCTCATAGCATATTATATGTGTAAATTAATAATTTAAATTTTAATATTTCTCATTTTATAAGTTATTAAAAACATCATGACAGTAGCAGGAATAAATAATTAATAATAACAGTTCCATATTAAAATGCTAAGTAGAAGATTAAATAGTTCAATTCAGGAGATTTAACACTAGGTTATCTTAAAATCATTTAAAAGTCTATAAATAAACAAAGAACAATTTAGATAATATAATAAAGTCTTACATGATACACCATTGCTTTGTCCATTGTTTCTATACTGTTAAACATTTTTCAGTAGACATTTGTCAAAGCCGTGTTGATTTAAATAAAGATAAAATTTTAAAAGCATTTTTTTAAACTAAAATATTAACTATTTCTTTTCAGTAAAATATTTTTTTTAATTATCAATTTCTTAATCATTTCCAAGCACACACCACTACTATTCTTTCCCTCTTTTTATAGCTAATCCAACTGATCAGCTGACTTTACTGAAATCAATCATCCAATAAAATCAGTTTCCCAATCACTAACTTTATGTTTTATTTTTAGATTTAATTAAAAAATGACAGAAAGAAAGAAAAATAAAATATTTTAAAAATAATAATTTAACTTATATAATATTTGAACAAAACATTTCCTTTTTAATATAATTATTTAATAAACTAAACATTATTAAACTAACATTACAGAATAAATTATTTCTCATATTTATTAAGTATTAAATACAAGTCAATTCTTTAATACTTTTTGACTAAAGTAATTATTATTATTAGCCAATTAAATATGATAAAATAACACGTGTGAGCACAGACATAAACACATATCGTTAGCACTGCTTTAATTGGATAATACTTTGTTTCTTACATAATATTATCTAATTATTTATTTAAAATATTTTAAGCTAACTAACTTTATAGATTTAATTGATAACGGTTAAAATTTAGATTTACTTACAATAAAAACATTATTTTAATAAGTATTAGTACATTATGTATACTTTAAATGACATTATTATTAAAATTTGTACTTCTAACAGACTATTAATATGCATTTTAAATATTACTTAATGCATTAATAATATTATATAAGAATTTTAAGTACAATTGTTTTAGTTTTAAAAGGTCACAAAAATATTACTGACTTGAAATTTAAAATTTTTACTATTTTGTGTATTTAACTATTTTAATTAGGCACAAGGCACAATTAAAATGGATACAATATAAAAATAAATCAATTTGTAAAGAGATATACTGTTAAGTTGTTTGTTAATATGATAAACTATTTATATATTCATGTATTTATGGGTATCTTATAGTTCTCAAGAAGATTCCTGGATAATCAAAACTGTCAGGTTGATAATCTTTAATAAAATAAGCATTGTAGCAATATTAAAGAAAGATGCATTTGTTTGATTCTAAACAACTATTATAAAGGGTATAAATGTGCTTTTAATTCCTGAATTATTTGCTTATCACAAGATATATGAAACTATTTCATAAGTTCATTATATTTCTTCACCATAAATTGCTTGACTTTATGTAAAGACGTGCATATCAAGTTGTTAATTATATAATATAAAAAACTCTTTAGAATGTCGAAACTTTCAAGTCATTTATGTGGAAAACAAAATAAGAATTCAAAAGAATCTCTGGATTGGTATGATTCATTCTTTGCTGTTGTTATGAAGATAATCGTGAGAAGCATTGATTACATTGCCACTAGTGTTTATTAATTATTCAAATTTTTCTAAAATCAGAGTAGATGACACTACTATATATATATAATGAACTATTGCTGCTGTATACATGGATATATTTCATTTATTAAAAAAATAAAGGTGTGTGTGTATATATATAAGCTGTTAATAATGATATGCTAAAATATTCCAGAAAAAAAAACAGCTAAGTAATTATGCAGAAAGGAAATAAAACGTATTCAAAATAGCAACAGGCTAATTTACATGTTAAGAAAAGTTACTCTATGCAAATTAGTCAAACTGATAACAAAGTTTGCAGAAGAATTAAGCAGTGTTGTCAATCAGTGTCAGAAGAGAAACATGTAGAAAAACAAAATTAAACTAGTGGAAAGTTAATCTAGTAAAGTGAAGTTGTTCTGATATTAATAAAGAATAATTCTAGTCAAAAATCTATTTTGATTATCTCCGACATAATGTGTTTGAGCTGCAAAGTGCTTACAGAAATAAAGTTACAAAACTATAAAGTTAATATACTGTATAGGCTTACACACACCTGCACATATTTCACATGACTCTCAACTCTCCATGCCATCTCATATTGCTGACCCACCTGATCACACACACATGTTGAAAAGATAAATAATCACCAATATACATATTTCATGCTAAACTAGCAATCATCAATTGGTTTACAATATCCACACATATATACAGTCAGTGCTCAGCTTTATATTAAGATAGCCAATCTTCATGTTTTAATGGACAGACTTCAAACTACTCCAAATCACAAATCTTCAGCCATCCATTTCATTGAAAATCTGATGATGGAACATTAAAAGCTCACACTGAGCACTGATTGTATATATTGTGGAGATGGTAATGTGGACCAACTGATAATTGCTAGTTTGACATGAAATACATATATTGGTGATTATTTATCTTTTCAACATGTGTCTGATCAGGTGGGTCAGCAACATGAGATTGCATGGAGAGATGAGGATTGTGTGAAAGTCTGAGTTTGAATCCTTTATATAAAACTATTAAATTGTAAACTACAGAATTAAAGAAACTTTATATATGCTAATCTCCAAGGAGATAATGAACTTTAAAGAAATTTAAGTGACCTTATATTTATTATTAAATTATTATTATTATTTCTTAAAGTTTTATTTAAACATTTCTTACTTTTCATTATTTAACAAATATAATTATTTAGCTGCAAACTGACTGCTTGGCCCTGGATATATTAATTACTTTTTTTATTCTTTTTCACAGACAATAAATTAATACGTTGTCTTGCGTTGGTGGTCGAGAGGTCAGCGCGACTGCTTTGCACTTGCAGGCAGTTGCCTGGGTTGCGGGCTCGCGTCCCGGCCGATGCTATGACACTTAAAAAAAAAATTAATACGTTTTTTAAAGCTTTTTAATTATTATATTTATTGTTATTTAGTTAATGAATATAAAATATTTTCTACTAGTCAAAAGCATAAAAAATAAACAATTAAAATTAATACAATAAAACTAATTTAGTCTTAAACTCTAAAATTGATATGCTAAAATAAATTGTGATGAAAGTAATAAGGCAATCTATTACAATGATTATGTGCTATTATTTGGCTATAATGATACTCTATTGTTTAGATTATTCCACTATTTTTAGAAAAACAACATTTTTACATCATCTAGTGTCTTATTTCTGATGCTAAAATGTCAATTCAAGTATCTAGGCAAAAAGGTATTGCAACCAAGCGATGTTTATTTCGAGTATAGTACTATCTATTATTTCTTCAATTACAATTTACTTTAGCATTTTTATACTTAGACTATACTGTACTATAAATTTTAATTAGAATAAGTTTTCAAAAAATAATATGGTTTTTACTACATAATTTTTAATAAGATCCTTTAAAATAATTTATTATTCAATTTAATAAGTGTATAAGAAAAGAATATTGAAAGTTATAATAGTTAATTGTTTTATCAATATTGGAACCCGTAAGAACGCTAGCACAAAATTAAAAAAATATTTTTAAATATATATATGCTTACTATTTTATTAATTCTTGTTAGTAATAATAAATCATACCGATTTAAAAGCATTCTGTAAAATTATAGAAATAATATAATATGAATTCACATCAAAGAAACATTAAAAATAATGGTCTAGGCTAAAAGTAATCTATGAAAATTAGCAACAATAAAACAAAAAAAATTAAAAATACAATTGTGGAGGCGTAGGAGGGGAGGTGATCGTGTCTATAAAAGCACTGAAATTTTGTTTATCTTTAACTTGGCCAATTTTTATACAAAATGATTTTTTTATTTATAAAGTTCTCTACACAAATAAAATAAAAAATGTAAATTTGATCAATGATACAACGAAAAGAACCTATAGTTCGAATCCAATTGGAAAATTTTTAAGCTGAAGATTTTTAAGTAAGTCTAGAATTTTTTACATAACATGCTCATAGCCAACAATACTAGTTTTACCATTATTTGTCAATAAACTGCTATCCATTTTTAGCTGAAACTTCCATATTAATCCACTTAATCTGATGCATATTGATGAGCTGTTAAAAATAAAAATACAATTGGAATATTATGTGACTTTCTCCATGGATGAACAATTTATTGGAAAAGAGGAAAAATGACTGGATAACAAGCAAATTATATGCAATAATAGAATAATGTTCAGTAGAATCTATAAGACTAAAAAAAGTAATGTACAATTACTAAACTAAGTAATATTTTAAATATAAGTATATTTTATGTAACTGAAGTCTAGATGTAATGTAGGAGACATGAACACAGATTTTTAACCTCCCTTCAACCATCCACTCTATCTCATATAACTGATACACATGACCACACACATGTGAAAAAGATAAATGATCTCCAATAAACATATATTTCATGCTGAAACAGCACTCATCAGTTGGCCCATACACGTATAATCAGTGCTTTATTTATATTAAGATAACAAATCTTCACACTTTAATGAACAGGCTTAAACTCAACATGGACATGGTAATAATTTTTGCAATAACAAGAGGGATATGGGCATTCCATCATCATATTTTCAATGATATGGATAGCTGAAGAGTTGGAGTAGATTGAAGCCTGTCCATTAAAATGTGAAATTTGCTACTTTAATATAAACCAATCACTGATTACATATATAAATATATATATATATGTGTGGGGATGATCAGGACCAACTGATGAGTGCTGGTTCAGCATAAAATATATATATATTGGAGAGCATTTATCTTTTTCTCATGTGTGTAATCATGAGTATCAGTTGTATAAGATAGAGTGAATAGCTGAAGGAAGCTTGAAAGTCTGTGTTCAAATCCCTTATATTAACTAAGTAATATAAAAATCAATTGTTTTGCATATGCAGTACTTTTTACACTGTTGATTCCTATAAGAATAACATCACCCGTTAGAGAATGTTCGCATATATATACTATTAATGATTTAATATCAAGTCGGTGGATTTTATGTAATTAATGTAAAAAAAGTGATTACTATATTTATATGATTTGGCAGCACTCTGACAAAAGATTTCTTAAAATACATATATTCCTACAGAATGATTGATTAGTTCTTTTGTGGTATAAATTTTAAGCAATGTGAATGGAACTTATATTTATTGAAACTTGTTTATGTAACTTAAAGAAATATAATTTTATTAAAGTGATTGTTTTTAAGTAGTAGAACAACCATTTATAAATAACCCCTTTAAGGAGATTATTCTCCATAAATTACATTGCATGAACAATATAAGAAAAGTATCTATATAAATATGACAGTTATAATAAAAAAGAATAGGAAAAACACTGATTCTTTTGAACTGTGATGCTTGTGAAAACTTTGGGAATTCCATGATCGGTTAAAATAATAATAACAACAGATCTGAAAACTTATTTGAAACTCAAATAACCAGATTAAAATTGTTCTATTGTGATTAGTTCATTAGAAGGTTTACAATATTTGGAAATGTTAGTGGTAAAAAAAGAAAGAGAACAACTAGCAATGAGATAAATAAATCCTTACATTAGAATAATGGATAAACCCGTGAATAACATAAAAACTACTAATAAGTCATTTTGGAGAAAATCTGTTTATATTTTATATAATAATCAGAGGTCGATGTTAACAATAATAATAATAATTTAATAAACCACAATGATAAATGATAAATAAGTATACAAAAGCTCAAAATAAGAATAAATAATCTTGTGTAAGGAAATTATAATTTACATTAAAAATTTAAAATATAAATAAATAATAATATCAATAGAAAAATAATAAAATACATAATTTGGAATAATCAGTGCTTCTGGTAGAAATAACTTGATACTAAAAGGAAATATGTCTAGGTGTTTGAAAAGGAAGATTTTTAATAAATATGTTTTACCAGTTCTTACTTATGGATCTGAGACTTGGACACTTAATAGAAGAGCAATACAGAGACTTCAGACTACTCAAAGAAGTATGGAGAGATGCATGTTGGGAGTAACAAGAAGAGATTGAAAACTCAATATATTGGTAAAAGAACAAACAGGTGCTATTGACCTCATTGAAAAAATTAAAAGACTGAAGTGGAGTTGGGCTGAACATATTACTAAAAGAGATGATAATATATGGACAATTGAAATCTTCAACTGGATTCCAAAAGATTTTAAAAGACCCGGAAAGAGACCACACGTGAGATGGATGGATGAAATAATAAAGTGTGCAGGGGTGATGTGGAGAAGGGAAGCTAAAGATCGGAGGATTGAACTTGGAGAGACCCTCATCCTGCAGTGGATTGATGATGATGATGAATCAAGCAAATGTATAGAAATATAAAATGAAAATGAAAAAATATACATATAACACTGTAAAATTTACTTCAATGATGTAAACTCTTTTTGAAAACCACTTATATGGAATATTTTTTAAATCTAATAAATATTCACATTTAAGCATATTAATAATCTAGAACCAAAATTAATATTCTATCTTCTGGTAAAACCAATTGGAAATTTAATCAAAACATGAGTATTTAGATTAGAAACATCAGAATACAGATAAAGTTTTCTACAATGAATATCAAGCACGATCTTATATTAATATAATAAATAATATCAAATATATCATGCTCTTTAAATACATCTCAAACAGAAGAGGATCAAGATCACCAAAAATAATATGCAGAGCTTAATTTTTACAAACAGATAAGAAAACAGAAAGAATATAATAAGTTACTTCAAAATAAGGATATTGTAACTTTAAAACATCCTGATAACAGGTAATACAAATAAAAAAGAGAATTGATCTAGAATAATATTTTTCTTAATAAAATAAAGTATAATTTATCTTATATAAATGAGAAACAAAAACATATAGTATGATTTAGTCAGAATAATATAAAATCAATATAAATCCCTAAATAATTAGTTACAAAAAGAATATTATCACAAGTATATAGATTATTAAAAGGTATTTATTATAAATAAAATATTGAGAGAGAAAGAATTATATAAAAAAAGAAAGAATTATTTTTGCTTTATACAGGTTTACTGATAGTTCAGCCATTTACTAATAAACTAAATCTTTATTTACTATTTTTTTCAAGACAGCTAAAGGTAATATCATCAGTGAAAATGAAAAACTTTGATTCCAATGGTAGAAAAAATATATCATTAATATAAATTAAAAACAAAAGAGGAAAAACGCTTGAACCCTATTTATATTGATGTTAATACCATAAATATTTGTTGTCTTCTCTCTATCTTTTAGATAAACTTTTTAATCAAAGACCAAAATAATTATGAAAGACATATGAATAAAAATATTTACTTAAAATTGTTTGTGAAACAGAATCAAATGCTTTGGACAAAACTCAATATAAAACCAAGAGCTTTAGATCATTATCTAATTGCGATGTTGGATTATGAATATGATTATTAAAATCATCATAGATATTTCTACCAGCAATAAACTCATACTGATGATCAAATTTTTTAAAATTAAAAATGGCAGCATTTTTTAAACAAATTTTTATAGATCAGTATAATGAAATCATAACAATAGGATTGTTGATAATGGTAATAATGATGATATTAGTGAGAATAATAATAATAATATTATAATAAATTTAAATATATATAAATTAGTCTTATTCCAACTTGATGCTCAAATGTTTTTTGATCATATGAATTACAGGTTTAATAATATTGTAAATAAATTGATTTTTAAATCCAATAGTTTATATGCCATACTGTATTTATATTTTTAGTGTGATAGCATTTACTATGAACCCTCATTCACTTGCTGCAGTATTTACACATGTATCAAACCAACAAATGATGGTGGAGTCGGTGGAAGATGTGTAAAGTAAGAATTCCTATTATTAATGTGTAATATCTGATATTATATGTTGGTGTGTTTTGGCAGGGCAAACATTGGTTATGTTACAGAGTTTATTTTCTTTGGCTAGTCTTGTTTAATTTTGAATTTGTGATATATATATATATATATATATATATATATATATATATATATATATATATATATATAGAGAGAGAGAGGGGGGATCTTTTTTTAATCATTGTGTACAAATAACACTAACTTATTGCAGAAACTTGTATCTATCTCCAAACAAATAAAAAAAGTCCCACTTTGCCTGCAATCCAAGAATTTATATGTAAGGAATAATAACTTTGAAAATGAAAATGCAATTATTATAGATGTCACCATTGTCATTGGGTAAACCTTTTTTCTTTAAATTCTTGGGTTGCAAACAAAGTAGGGCTCATTTTATCTGTTTGACAATTAGAAACGAGTTTTTGCAAGATATCAACTATACTTAAATATGATGGTTGTGGAGATTTTTACTCACAATGTATTTACAATAACATTTCATGCTCTAAACTTTCTAATATGTATATAATAATAAGTTACCTACTAAAAATATACTGTGTATAATAGTTTAAATAATAATGTTTGCAAGTTCAGTTGAAAATTTTATGTAATTAAAAGTACTTTAGTATGAGTTTTATATTATTACTATTTATTTTTTATCATTATCATAATTTAAAACTATTATGTATATAAGATTATACACCTGGATCTCTTTTTACATGGACTTATTTAACACGATTTTGAAGTTACACGATTCATGTTCCACAGGAAGTCGAACTCCGATAATGTGCTATTACTTTAAATAATAAATTTCGCGCACTTACGTTATATTGATAGTAATAGCACATTATTGGAATTCGACTTTCATCTTAGTAATTTCAATATTTTCAGTGCTTTATAATAGTAAGATTTTATGCAATAATGAAATTAAAATCATGATTTCCACATTTTATGTATACACATATTAAATTTTACAAGATTATAATGTAAATTTGTTCAAACATTGTGCGTGTTAATTTTGCATTTTAAATCACATTCTGTTTTTGCTTTTTAAAAAAGAACTTAATCAATTATTAATCATTTAGTGTCTGCAAGTTTATTTTTAAAAGGTGAGTAATAGCAGTGAAACGAAATTTGATTTTTAAATGGAATTGAAAATTAAAAAATTAAAGACAAAAATAAAAGTTTAGATACAGAAGGAATTGTAGAAAAAGATATTGAAACAGAAGTGGAACCTGTTCCTTTCACTTCAAAAATGATTTGAGAAGGTCTTCAACTTTCTAATCAGTTGGCAAATTATTTTCTTATTAATGACACTAATCACGAAGATGCTCTTAAATTCCAAAGAGAGCTAAATGGTTGTATGTCTGGATATCGCGAGCTTCATAAACAATTAATAAAATCATTGTCTCAAAGATTAATTACTAATTACATTGTCACTAGAAAACCATTAACACAACAACATGAGAGTGAAGTTAGCGCTAGTTTTAGTTCCTCTTGTGAAGAATCTTTACCAGTTTGCAAACGAACCTGTTTTTCGGCAAATAGCGTTAATAATTAAAACGTGTATAAAAAAATGTAAATTACTGTACTGTAAATTATGCATAAAAATATATTATTTTGAATAAAATTAAATATTATAGTTAAAAAAAGTTGGTCTTGTATCAATTTTTTTCAAATTTGAAATTTTTTATTAGTCATATTTTATTTCCTTATTTTTTTTTTGCGCGAATTTTAAAGTAATTTTACGTTAGTGCTCTGCTTTTACGTGAATTTTGAAAAATCACAGACCGCATCCCCCCTTTTTTAATGTAAGTTACGTCTATTTTTACGCGTGTTTCTGAGGAACCTATCTATTGCATAAAATGAGACCCATGTGTATTCTATAAGAATATGTAGACAATTGTCAGCAATTACAGTAATAAATATTAATAATTCTTGCTTTTTTGCTGAACCAGACTTTTGATACAGAGCTTGGCTCAGCAAAAAATCAAGAATTGTTAATATTTATTTCTGTAATTGTTGACAATTGTCTATATACTTTTGTAGAATATATTCTTACATATTATCTATATACTGTGTGGTTCATTATATATATATATATTCTATCTAATGAAGTTTGAGATGAGTTTCAGTATGTGATAAAATGTCAATCATAATATTTTTTCTTTCTTGTGTGATTTGATGGTAGATATTTTAACCTATGAAGCATTAAACTGTGTTGCTATGACAATGATAATAATTATATTTAAAAAATGTTTATTATTAATTGTATTACATAAGATTGTGAAATGACTTTATTCATTTTAAAATGAATGTGTGAATAGTAAAGAATGTAGTTTGGATAAAATTATTATTTTATTATAACTAAATGTGTAATAATTCAAATATGTTATTTATATAATATTATACTGGAAAAGAACATATTATAAATTGTTTAATTTGTTTTTAGAATGAAAGAAGAGTATTTGTCTTAAAAATGCAAATGTTTGTTAAATTTATTTGTCATTATTATGTAATAAGATTTTTATTTATGGAACACTGGCTAGAATTGACTAAAGAGTGAATAAAAGATATTGCTACAATTTTTTTGATATCAAGGGGAAAGTTGTAAATAGATCAAGAGAAAAAACTATCTTTATTTTATCTTCAATATAAGTGAATTTAAATTCCTTATGATTTTTTGAAAATATATGATTGTGAAATGGATAGAATGATAGGCTGCAATCAATAATGTTTGTCTATTATCTGGCCAAGATCAATGAATTTGTGAGAGATGATGATTTATTGAAATTTGAAAATTCTTAGCATGTTGAAACCATCAGAATGTTTCTTCACTTTAAAAATGGATATTACCTACTTTTCAATAATGAGATCTAAATGTTAACAACAGAAAAATGTATACAGATTATGGTCACCTATTAATTTGATCTTATAAGCTTGATGTATAGTTTATACACAGGATAAAACATTGACTCAATTTTTATCGCATCATTGTAGATAAAACAAGTGTCTGTTCACTTGTAAGGTTTTATGAATTGATTATTTGCTAAATGAAAGAATATCTACATTACATATATAAATTAGTGTTTACACACTTATAACCTTATATAGACCAAGTGTCTGCTGAATGAAAAGATAATTTGGAAAATATAAGAATTAACAAATTGTGCTCATATCTTATAATTTATCATAATATTTCTACTTTAAATTGTGCTCGAATCTTATAACTTATTATAATATTTCTACTTTCTCTAGAATATCAAATTATCGGATCGTGATTTTAAAAAAAAATAATAAAACTACAATACTATTTTTGAAATGAGTACTTAAAGACTATTATTCAGGTCATTTGTCTATATTTATCATTATTATTGCTATTTTTCTTCATTTAAAATGTATAGTATTTATTGATAGAAATTTTAGTATAATTTTAGATTAAGTATTGATCTATTTATTACCTAAATATAAGAGTTATGTCTTCCTAAGTTTTAATTTATATCTTGCAGTATAGTAATTATTATTTTAATTTAAAATATTCATTTTTTTATTGATTATAAATTAACTTCAGGTATATCACTTATATTAGGAGTTAAAAAAGATTATATCATAATAAATATTAATTTTATTTTTTCTCTTTATATTAACAAATAAGTAGATTCATTTTTGTATATATATATATTGATTAATTATATTTTTATATGAAGTTTAGAAAGATATATATATATTGAACTCTCTTATATTTTGGAAAGTATAAACATTCAACATTTATTTGTGTGTTACATAAACATATATGTTGTTATTTAGTTTGTAATAAGTGAAGATTGATATGCAATCACCTATTTAAATATAAAGTTAAAGTCAACTGAAGACTTATGGCTTAAAACATAATCAAATTATATGCATATATTTTAATTATTTGCCATATATATTATAACGATCAAAATGAAAGTGAAGATCAAATCTAACAGCAAACTACGATATCTGCTCTACAGAGCGCCATCTAGGCATTTAAACCTAAAAAAATTTATAGAGTAGGCAGATACGCGCCATTAAGATTCCACTTTATTTAAATATTCAGACCGTTAGCCCAAGTCACTAGCTCAGTGGAGACGCAGAGATAAAAATCTATATCTTAATATGAATCTTAAATATAAATAAATAAAAGCCACTGCCAGAAATTAACACATAAAAATATTTATTTACGCACATATAAAATAACATTTAAATTTTGAGGAATAAATTCAACATTTTTGATTTTTCTATTAATCTTTAGTTTTACATTTAAGTAAATTACAACTATGAGTTTAATATTTATTTAGATAGTAGAGTATGAATAGACTACATAGATCTGCATTTGAAAAGAAAATATTCTTCCCTGATTTAACCTTAGGCAACAAATTTCGCAATCAAACCAGCGCCAATCCATCTGATACATTTATGTATTCAATGTAGCATGAAAATATGACAACACAAAATACTATACTGTCAGGAATGTACATCTGATCAGTAAGTAGAATTAGAGAAGACATTGTCTCTCCACCAACAGGAATGTTACATCTGTTGGCAAGTAGAACAATAAACATAAAACTCCATAGGAATGGACTGCGGTCCTTTGCCGTCTTACAAACCCATCCATAGGCAAACAGAAGGTGTGTGGCGTATATCTATAATCCTGCCCATAGCGGATCTCATACTACATCTACAATTACACAAATATATCCAATCCATTGAACCAATTCAACTACGAAATAAATAACCTAAGATTACCCTCCCTTAATATAACTTTACAAAACTATATAGTCATTCACGCCCGACTTAAATTTAACATTTAAATACATTCGCACAGATTATTTTTATAAATTTGTTTTTAAAATGTTGAGTATAGATCGGCTGCACAGATTCCATGGTCAAAAACATCCAAATTAAACACAATCGATCAAAATACAAAATCATCGATAACGTCAATTGCAAAAGGGAATACACAAGGCCCCATGGCATTCATCGTAAGATGCCCACATTAACATCGTTGACCTATATGTTCTAATCGACTGTGAAAAACCACAACATAATCAACCGCTAACGAATCTATGCAACGTCTATACCCAACTTAAACATAATGCATTTAATAATTTCTACAATAAATATTATTACAAATAAAATTAATAAAATGGAAATGATTTTAGCAAAACTTAACTATATAAATTTAAACAATCAATTATTAATTTGAAAATCAAATAAAAGTTCATTTTAAAATTTAAATTAGCTGAATCTTTAAAAAAAACAATGACGAAAGTTCTTAATTACTTTTTTGTGTTGTTGTTAATTTGTAAAGTTCATAGCTCATGGTAGAAGAGTCGAGGTTTCTGCTTTTAATTCCCACGACGCCTCCATTGTAAGATAATGTTCTGGAGATGGCAATAGCTGGTTCAAGGTATCACAGTCTTTTCATTTTTTTTTAAATAGAGAGTGTGGTATGTGTGTCCTACCACATCTCTCAAACACAAAATGCTGGAACTGTCCAAAAAAACTATTTCTCTTTTTATATTATCCACACGGATTCAATCAACAAAACGTCACTAATCCATCACTTTCGTTAGGGTCCGAGCCAAGGCTTGGTGCTTCCATTGGTCAAGCTAATTTCTCTTTATTTTCTTATCTATCTTTCATCAGATCATTTTAATTATACAAGAGCCCAAGGCTAGCTTGCTTTTCAAACAATTTATAAACAATCATTTCCATTTACAGATTACAAGAATTAATTAATACCTGTTTTTATTTTTAAATCTTGCACTTTTTCTTATAAAAAGTACGTTCAAATACTTATTTGTTTTTGTTTTTGTTTTTTTTTTTAAAAAAAAAATTTTTCTTAAGTTTGGCATTTGTGCGAATGTATATACGTTTAACAAACATTTTAATTTTAGCATTTAGTTTTTTACTTTTATTTGCGAACTTTTAAGTTTTTATTTTAAATTAATGTAACGACATATTTATATATCAGTAAACTTCCTCAAAAAACAAAAACATTAAAAAAAAGACTTTACTTAGTATTAGTAATTTCGTTACACAAATTGATTATATATGAAAATTTCGAAAGGACAAAACTTTTTTTTTTCAAAGACAAAACAGTAATTACACACAAATATAATGATTAAAAAAAGAGTTGACTGTTGATTCCCTATTACCAGCTAAATTTCTGCCCCCTCCCTTCCAAGTTTCATTTCTCCTACCTTTAACTATTACTTAGGCAAGTTGAACGATTAGATTTTAATTTAACAAGACTTTTTTTAAAAAAAAAAAATTATGATTTATATTTATTATTACGTTTTATTCCTCACATTTATATTTACATATGCGCAATTTTTTTTATTGGCAGTACCTTTAAGACCAAAAATTCAAACTGTAACTCCACGTCAATACAACAAATATATTTATACTAATTTCAGGAAACATATTACGAGCATGATTCACTTTTAAAATTCTCAGGGCACTCGTGTTTATTAAAGATCGGCCCAAGTTGGGTAGCCAGTTATAACGATCGAAATGAAAGTGAAGATCGAATCTAACCGCAAACTACGATATCTGCTCTACAGAGCGCCATCTAGGCATTTAAACCTAGAAAAATTTATAGAGTAGGCAGATACGCACCGTTAAGATTCCACTTTATTTAAATATTCAGACCATTAGCCCAAGTCACTAGCTCAGTGGAGACGCAGAGATAAAAATCTATATCTTAATTTAAATCTTAAATATAAATAAATAAAAGCCACTGCCAGAAATTAACACATAAAAATATTTATTTACGCACATATAAAATAACATTTAAATTTTGAGGAATAAATTCAACATTTTTGATTTTTCTATTAATCTTTAGTTTTACATTTAAGTAAATTACAACCATGAGTTTAATATTTATTTAGATAGTAGAGTATGAATAGACTACATAGATCTGCATTTGAAAAGAAAATATTCTTCCCTGATTTAACCTTAGGCAACAAATTTCGCAATCAAACCGGCGCCAATCCATCTGATACATTTATGTATTCAATGTAGCATGAAAATATGACAACACAAAATACTATACTGTCAGGAATGTACATCTGATCAGTAAGTAGAATTAGAAAAGACATTGTCTCTCCACCAACAGGAATGTTACATCTGTTGGCAAGTAGAACAATAAACATAAAACTCCATAGGAATGGACTGCGGTCCTTTGCCATCTTACAAACCCATCCATAGGCAAACAGAAGGTGTGTGGTGTATATCTATAATCCTGCCTGTAGCGGATCTCATACTACATCTACAATTACACAAATATATCCAATCCATTGAACCAATTCAACTACAAAATAAATAACCTAAGATTACCCTCCCTTAATATAACTTTACAAAACTATATAGCCATTCACGCCCAACTTAAATTTAACATTTAAATACATTCGCACAGATTATTTTTATAAATTTGTTTTTAAAATGTTGAGTATAGATCGGCTGCACAGATTCCATGGTCAAAAACATCCAAATTAAACACAATCGATCAAAATACAAAATCATCGATAACGTCAATTGCAAAAGGGAATACACAAGGCCCCATGGCATTCATCGTAAGATTCCCGCATTAACATCGTTGACCTATATGTTCTAATCAACTGTAAAAAACCACAACATAATCAACCGCTAATGAATCTATGCAACGTCTATACCCAACTTAAATGTAATGCATTTAATAATTTCTACAATAAATATTATTACAAATAAAATTAATAAAATGGAAATGATTTTAGCAAAACTTAACTATATAAATTTAAACAATCAATTATTAATTTGAAAATCAAATAAAAGTTCATTTTAAAATTTAAATTAGCTGAATCTTTAAAAAAAACAATGACGAAAGTTCTTAATTACTTTTTTGTGTTGTTGTTAATTTGTAAAGTTCATAGCTCACGGTAGAAGAGTCCAGGTTTCTGCTTTTAATTCCCACGATGCCTCCATTGGAAGATAATGTTCTGGAGATGGCAATAGCTGGTTCAAGGTATCACAGTCTTTTCATTTTTTTTTTTATAGAGAGTGTGGTATGTGCTTCCTATCACATCTCTCAAACACAAAAGCTGGAACTGTCCAAAAAAACTATTTCTCTTTTTATATTATCCACACGGATTCAATCAACAAAACGTCACTAATCCATTACTTTCGTTAGGGTCCGAGCCAAGGCTTGGTGCTTCCATTGGTCAAGCTAATTTCTCTTTATTTTCTTATCTATCTTTCATCAGATCATTTTAATTATACAAGAGCCCAAGGCTAGCTTGCTTTTTAAACAATTTATAAACAATCATTTCCATTTACAGATTACAAGAATTAATTAATACCTGTTTTTATTTTTAAATCTTGTACTTTTTCTTATAAAAAGTACGTTCAAATACTTATTTATTTGTTTTTTTTTTTTTTTTTTAAAAAAAATATTTTTAAAGTTTGGCATCTGTGCGAATGTATATACGTTTAACAAACATTTTAATTTTAGCGTTTAGTTTTTTACTTTTATTTGCGAACTTTTAAGTTTTTATTTTAAATTAATGTAATGACATATTTATATATCATTACAATATATATATATATGAATTTAATTTATATTAATTTGTTAATAAATTTTAAATTAATTTAAAACAAGTAAACTTGTTTGGTTATCATTCAACTTTACAAAGCAAATTTATTGATTAATTGTATTAGGATAAGATGATATTCACTAATTAATTATACCACATAATTTATTAGAATTCATTAGAAGCAATTATAAAAATAATTCAGAAATAATAAACACAGGTTGGGTAAGAAAGTCTAATTATATATCATTTTCTTTGTATGGAATTTAACATTTATTATCTGAGTAGATATAAATTGTATACAGTAATAAATTAACTGGTTTGACATTCTTAAATATTTAATAAGTAATTGGAAGCTTATTGTAATTATTTTGTTAATAACAAGTAATAGATATATTATAGAAATTATATATAAATTGATTCCATGATTGATAAAGGTGAAAATATGATAATTATTGAAGATGAGTAAAGATAGTTAAAATGAACTGTTCACATATTTTATTTTAGATCAATAATGATTAAAATAAGTATACATTGAATTAGTATGCAGCTATAAAGATCATAATCTAATTCATTTATAAAGCTGGTAATAGTAATATATTTTATTCTGTTACAAATTAGAGTGATGCTGTGTTTCATGGGCAGCAAATATATAATTGACAAAAGCAGAAATGAGATGGTAAGCTAATAGTTTAATTTAAGTAACATATAAAAATATTTACTACTTAACCTATTTAAGGCACATAAAAATAATAAAAGGTCATCATGGTGGCCTGCGCATAATAAATTCTAGTCCTGCCTTTTGATTTACAGAGATAAGAGTTTCTGAATTATATTAATACTAAAATCTATATGCCAGGTTCTGGAAGTTGATATACCCCTCAAGACTTTTGGAATCTTTACAAACTTTACCAAATATGGCATTTTTACATACCTTACCATATATAGCATTTTATGTGCACATGGTATTTTTTATATATCTCACCATAATGGCATTTTTTACAGTTCTCTGATCTTATAAGGCCAGGCATGTAACTCTGTGGCCTAACAACATCATTACACATTGATAGTTCCAACATTGCTACATATTAATAATTACACATATTCTGGGTTATTGTATATAATCATTAGATACAAATATTTCACACAATCATTATACATTATTATATAAAGTTATTATTTTTATTCTACACAATTATTATACATGTTTTTATACATTTATTGTTCAACATATATATATTCCTTGCTTGGCTTTGAACACTGCACTCCTTTTCCACTCCAGAAATATGGTTCTTCACCTAACATAGTCTTTGAGATGAACAGGAGAGTTGGTCATTATTGAATACTATTAGTCCTTGTTGTGCCTCAGTGATGGTTTCACTGTAGCTGTCTCATTTTTGAGAGATTCTCCAATCACTGACAATTCTTTTTCTTCAAGTTTGTAGATTTCTGGGCTGGTTGATTCTGTAGTTTCTACTTAAACATTGTTGCCCAATGCTTCTTCACTTTCTCCATTATTTATGCTTGACAGATATTTTCTCAGTTGGTTTTTATGATTCCAAAGTTTTATGCCCTCTTCAGTTTCAATTACTGCCAGTTGATTTGCAATATTTCCCATGATGTTTGCTTTCTCTAAACTCTTTTTTAATTTATACAGTGACCAAATATTGCCACCAATTTCAACATTTTCCCCTACCATTACTATCTCATTAATTTTTTGTTGGATAAGTAATTAAGATTGACAATTTATTCCTTATTTTTCTTTAAAACAACAGTTCATCTGGGGGTTTTCCAGTAGTAGATGGCATACAATTTTAATAAAATGCTACTTCAAATAAGGTTTCTTTTATATTTTCAGTTTTAATCTTGTTTAAGCTTGCATTTTGGACTACCTTCTCGGTGATTCCATTTGATTCAGTATGATACATTGGTGATTTTTTATATGTTTTATTCCTATTTGTTAATAAAATCTTCAAATTTTTCAGAACATAAAGCAGTACCACTATCTGACACAAGGATCTCTGGTGTTCTGTGTTTAGCAAATATCTCTTTAAGTTTCTTGATTGTTGCAGGAGAAGTAATATTTTTTATTACTCTGTATTAGTCCAATGACTATATGAATCCACAACTATTCAGTAATAAGGTCCTTTCCAGGAACTAGCATGGTCAATGTGGATTCGCCATGAAATATATTTTTTGGTAGTTAATCAGCTGGTTTGATACTCTTCACATTTTTTTAATATATAGCTTCAGGTCTCTATCTATTTTTGGCATCATATATAGCTGCATGCCAGGATTTTAGTTCTAATTATTCCTAGATGATGTAATAATCTAAGTACTCTTCCGGTGACAGTAGCTCAGTGCAAGTAGTTTCTCATCCATCAGTATAGTCTTTATTTGTGGATAGCCTCTTGTGTATTTTCCACAGCCCTTTACTTAAGTGGGCCATTTGCTTTTATACAATTTAAGAATTTTGTAGCCAGAGTCTGTTTACTCCATTCTGCTATTGTTTACTAATGATAGTTTTTTATGCTATCTGATCAATGTAATTTACATAAGCTTTTTGATTTAGTTAATTGAGCTTTAGCTGGGCATCTAGATAATGAATCTGCATGTGATATACTTTTATCTTGTAATTATATAGTGATTTTCTTAATGGTGTATATTCTTATGCCTAAGGGTGCAAACCATTTTAACCTATGATTGGGTTAATTTGCCTACTCTCTATGTACAGAAGTAGTATATCTTTGTTTCTATCTTCACCTTTGGAACTCCTAGTATTCTTATGGTATTTTTCTTAGCATCCCAAGTCTTGAGGTGAAATTTCTTTACTTTTGGGAAAAAATTTTAAATCCTTAATTAGACTTTCCCAATTCCTGATTTTTATTAGTGACATCCCTGCTCCACTATCAATTTCCATGGATATTGATTTGCTGATTATTTTCACATTTAGCATAATTTGATCCAGTTTGCCTATAGTAACATTTTTATGTAGGTACTTTCCATCACACCGAAGGCAAATTTTCTGCTCGGCTTCTGACCATATGGTGATGACTTCTTTTGGAATTATCAGTTATTTTCCTACAACTTTCATATTCTTTCTTATTTCAATCACTGGCTTTGTGACCAATTTTTTCATATTGGAAACATTTTACTCATTTGTCTGTTATTGCTTCTTCATAAGTTATTTTTTCTACTGCTAATAATATCTGCTTAAACTGATCATCTACTGGCCTATATAATAGTTGCTTGGGGAAAGCTTCATCTGAGTATTTGTCATAAAGGCACAATTTTGTCATCTTTCTTAGGCCCATGTCATTAGCTTTTATTTTTTCATTTTTCCCTTAATGTCGCTCCCTAATATGTAATCAAGGAATAAACTTGGATGGCTGGGGATTGAAATAATTGTTATCACTTTGTTACAAGCTTGTTGTAATTCTATATCACTTGTGAATTATGTTCACACAGTTTATTGGTTATCTTGATTATCCTTTGGCTTGCACAGTAAAGGGGCTACTTCTACAATATTATTGGTAATACTATTTAGTGTAAAATAATTTTTTATCCTCTGAACATACAGTGGTTAATCACTTGGATTATCTACATTGATACTACCAACTTGTCATATGCCTGCCATTTTCTCTGTTAGTTTAAATTCAGTCATGACTGTCCTAGTTTGCTGTTCAGGCAATTTCTTAAGATTTGACTCCTATGATGACTGAGTGAATTTGCTGTATCCTGTGAATAGCAAGTAAATAATTGTCAAAGGCAGAAATAGAGATGGTAAACTAATAAAATAGTTTAATTTAAATAACATATGAGAATATTTAGCCTATTTAAGGCATATAAAAATAATAAAACATCATGGTGTTCTGCATATAATAAATCCCTAATTCTGCTTTTTGACTTACAAAGGAAGGAGTCTCAGAAATACATACCTACCAAAACCCATATACCAGGTTCTAGGAATTTATATCTGCTTTAACATTTGAAAATTAGGTGTTTTGTACTGAAGCAATGGATCTGGAAGTCTGATCCATGCTTCACAACCTTCTATAAACTTACCAATATCGTAAACCTCGGTTAAGTTTATATCTAAGTATCAATAGGATTTTGCATTAAATATAAAATTAACATGTTTCATTTTGTACATTTTAACGCTTATTAAATTTAGTTATTTATTTTAAAATATTTCTTTTTCTGTTTAAGATTAAATTGTTTAAGATTAAATTGTTAGTAAAATTTCCTTTTAAAAATTTATTAATCAAACATATGATTAAATGCAACATTCTGTTGAACTAAAATGTTATTTTATTAAAAGAAATAAGATATTTTTTCCTTTTAATTTTTGTTAAAATATGGTGTATGATTTTATTTTAAGATAAGCCTACTAGCATTTCTAAAGGAATGGCATGTACAATTAATTAGTTCATTCAAGGCAAATTAAAGATGGCCTTTCTAATTAAATCAAATTCAAAGTTAAATGCAAAATTTGATAAAAAGAAATTGAAAGTTTATTTTTAATATAAAGTTACTTCAAAACAAAGGAGTGTAGGGGACTTATCAAGATCTAAAATCATATGCAAAACAATAGAAAAGTATCTCCAAAAAGGTATAAAAGGTGGGGAGAACAAAAGACTGGATTCTTCTTCTTCTGCTGGTCTCTCTGAGTTCTTATGTTTATTCGTGCAGATCCTGTGTTTAGATTATTCAAATTTTAATTTTAAAATCTCTCTGGTTTCTTATGCTTATTCATGCAGATCCTGTGCATTGATTCTTTGTGAGATTTTGCTTCTAAAATCAGTTAAATATTGTTCCTGAATTTCTTCAGATTTTGCCCTCGAAACTATTCTGATTTTGTGTGTGAAGATTCAGCAGACGGTGCTTTAAAGTGATCCTAGTTTTGCTGAAATTCCTGTTCAAAGTTTCAACATACAACATGCTAAAGGTTCTATTAATTTAGTGGATGTGACCATGGTCAGAAGCTAGGCACATCAGCTTTGCCTGCCATCTTGGGTCCTAAATCCATCAAAATGCCGTAAACTGGAACTGTGAGTCGTGTCTGTGCCCTTCGTTAAACATGCTGCATATATCAAATCTCTTGTCCGGACAAATTGCTCTACATACATACTCAAGCCACAGACATCGAGGGAAATGTACCAAAGAAACAAGGACTGGTAACTTTATATATCTCCTCATGAACTATTACTTTACTTTTTTTAAATACCTTTCGTAAAATGTTTCATTACTTTATTATATATTTATAATGTAACCGTTTTTCTTTTATTAGACTAATTAGATTTATATTTATCGTTTGATCATCTATTTTATACTTAAATTTCTCCCCTTCGCTATTCCTCATTTTGAAATGTTATATAAATGCTTTCTTGTTTTATTGCGGTTTAAATTATTTTTTTATTTAAAATTTTCCAGTTTACAATAATATCTGTCACTTAAATATTAGTTACGTTTCCTTTTTGTTTGCCAACTTGGTCTCCTCAATAATGCTTACTTTGTTTGCATTTATTCCACATTTAAATAATAGTTATTTATCGAAATCATTAAATATTTTAAAATTGTTTATAAGGCATAAAGCACGAGAGAATGCTTTGTGAAAGGGTTATTTTAATTTTGCTTTATCGAGGGGACATGAGTTAATAATTTTATTTAAGTTGGGAAAGTAATACTTAGACCACAAAATATTATGTAATTGCCCTCCACCTTATTGTAAAATTATTTATCATATAATCAATCGGGGAATAGCAGAGATAGTTCAAACTTTTCTAATATTTTAAAAGTACGTTGATTAAAATATATTATTTAAACTAAAAGCTTAAGTCTTATAATGTTATTTCAATTTTCATTAGCTTAACCTTTTATATTTACTTGTCCAATGATCCAGGCATGCACAAACACTTAATTCATATTATATTTTATGCACATTTAACTTAGTTAGCCCTGTAAGTGTTCTCGTCCATGTCTCTCCCTGATGCTAAGCTGTGGGCCAGGGTTTGAAAATAATTTATGCGTGTCTCAGATATGTTGTTGGTTTGTTTAGATTCGAAAATAGATGAATAGGGCAGAGGCCTTAGTATTCTTGATTCTTATATCTTGCGTATGAGTGGCCTCAAGGTACTTTCGCCTAGTATTCGAACTGGGTTAAATCAACATACATTTTTCTGACCGGCACAGTACAGATTAGAAAATTAAAAAAAAAAAAGAATTCTAAAGAAATAGATAGATATACATTGAGTAATAATGTGTAGACAGTAAATTAGACTATTCATTGAAAAAATGAGTTAAAACTTTTTTTATGATAGCAAATTTTTAAATATTTGGAAAACAACAATATATGAATAAATATAGATTAACAAAAATAGTGTTTAATTAGATTATGTATCAGCTAAAAAGGGTTTCCCAATATACAAAGGGAATAGATAGAGAATTTATTTTTATGTATTTATAGAAATAAGATGTTTAAAAATATATTACAGGCATATAAGTATAAGGAGAGGAGTTTTGAGGATACAAATCTATTAATATATGATGTATCTGAACTTAGTTCAGTCCCATATGGCTATTTAAGTTAGATAGCTGGATTTGGGGACATATGGATGTCTGAAAATTTTAGATTTTCTATTTAATAGTTAACCATTAGATAAAGTGCTGGGCTTGACCTGGTATTTTAAATCTAATGCTTGAATATCCTAACACTTCACTGAGAAAGACAGAAGCAGAAACTGATCTGGGGTTGGGAATATTCCGATAAAGCTTGTTAAGAATTATTGGCAAGCTCATTAGATAACATTTGTAATACAAGCTTGTTAAATTAGATCATGTGACATACGATTTGATTTCTTTATTATTATGTGTGTGTATATATATTGTAACTCTCCCTCACACAATTCCCAACAAATCAAATAGATAAATTAAATGTTAAGACAAAGATATTATTTTCTGACTATTGAACTGGTTAGCATGAAACCACAACTCTAAAGAAGATTACAAAGTGATCATGAAGATAATAAATTATGGTCAAACTAGCTTTAAAATCCCCAAACAAAATATTATGAGATAACTTTAATATTTTGTCAAACCAATAAATAATTAATCCGGTCTATGAAATGAATATGAGATTGGAATTATAAATTAAGTAGTAAATAAATTAGGATGTAGATAATTAAATAGATGATGAAAATAAAGAAGAATTAAATAATAAAATGAAATGAGCCTAAGAGTGAAGAGAAGAGAAAGATGTGTTGGAATATTGAAGGATTAAGATAATGATAGATTAAGGGCTAATGACTGATTAAAATGGTAATAGGATAAGAGCTAGTGAAGGGCAAATTAATTATGATAATGAATTAAGATGAAATAAGAATGAAAAAATAAAGAAAGATTGATATGACAGCTGAGAACAATGATGATGGAAGATGATATCCTGAACTATAAACTGACATTGTCTTAAAGAATAGTAAGATAAACTAAAGTAAAATATGGATTCCAAGCTTAACCAAACCAGAATATTTACCATCAAATTTAAACAAAATATAAGCTCAAAAGTAAGGAAGAAGAAATTTACACATTAAGTTATGCTGACCATAAAACAACTGGGAAAATAAACATAACTCAAATCAAAGTACAGTAAATAATTCTAAATATAAAACTTACCATAAATTGAACATTATACCGCGAACTACTAACTTATTTTTCTCAGGGTTTAAATAAATTTACTATTATCCTTTTTCCAGATATACTTGAGTCAGTGAAAGGGATTTTGCCACTATCCAACTATAACAGACAGAACTGCTTAAAAACATTTAGAATTACCAAAATATCTAGTAATCTCAATACCAACTGACTATGAAATTTAAGCTCTATAAAGTATACACAAACTCTTAATTGAGCCAAATAAATCACAAATTCTCTTTTATTAAATAATTATGGTTGATCATAGATCAGTGAATGATGTATTTGATAGTTCAAATAAATAAGTCATATCAAATTTATTGGTTTCATCTTTACTATATTATCTAAAATAATATATGCACTTCATGTGAACAATGTTTAAATCACAAAGTGATGACGCTTTAAATGTACCCCTTTTTAAAAAAAAAGTATACCAAATTTATTATGGTATTAATGTATAGTACATTATATTACATTGATTAATGATGAATTTGAAATAACAAGGTAATGTGTGGATAGCAATAACAATAATGATGTGGGTGATGGCTAGCAATAATATCACAGACAACTAGATAAAAATTTCAAAATAACAAGATTTATTTACACTATTTACAAATTTTCTTAACATCATAAACAGTTAAACAATGATTTCCAGAGAACATATATGAAACAAGGTATATTTTCTTTCAACTACCTGTTTGGGTGATAAAATAATAAAATACCATAATACCCTTATTGTCACCATCATTGTTAGTTGTGTTTTCACTATTTATTATAAAACAGGTATATTACACTGCTTGGCATAAATAAGCATTCCAGTACAAGATAAGAATGTTTTCCAAATAATAAGGGCAAAGGACAACCATAATATTCAAACCCCATGCATGAAGCCGCATTTTTCACTATAGCTTTCTCAGCTGTATATAAGAATATGATAATGGCAATTATCATATTAAGCACAAATATAAGAATTATTCTTTGATATAATTTATTTATATTATTTAATATGACATTAGTTAACCATACTGTTAGATCCTTATTATTTAACCTAAAGAAAATTTCTAAATATGGGTACAGACATTAGAAGTCAGACATATACATGATATTAACCCTGCCTATGTCCATAATTGATCATGCTGATTATAAAAAGGCTTTACCAATCCATCGGTGAATCACTGCTTGACGAACATAAATGACAGTATGTATGTTTGTATCTCCTGTTATGCTAGATATAAACTAAATCTTATAATTATTAATGTTTTGTTGGTCTGTCTGTAAGTTGTCAACATGGTGCTACAGCCCAACTCATACACTATTTGACTTAACCAAACACTATAGATAACAAGTGTCTCTGACTAACTTTACCTTATCATTGCCATACAAATTTTTTAAATACATAAAATAACTTTGCCATATCTGGTGAGAAAAATATTCTCCTGAGGGATAAAACACTAAAAAGAGGCTCTTGACAACAACATTACTTTGTTGTGTAATAATATGGCAGATTCCCATACCTTTTTCCTAGGTATAAATGTATGGCATTTGTCTCAACACAGGGAAACAGAATATATGCCTTGAAAATAACCCTCTCTCTAGGGATTGATGATGCTACTTAAGCATCCTTTATTTATTTGCCTCAATAAATAATATGCTTATGGAGTAAGTGATGGGTGAGACTATTCTCTCTCTGCCCATGCATCCTATACATAATACAATGTTTAAAGCAACTTTATATTTCATATATTCATCAGATGTACTCTCACAAATCTTTATCACCACAATGGCAAGATGAACATAATTCTCACATTAAAGCTAAAGATAAATATCTCACTTCCTAATGCATAACTGATAGTGTAATAAAAAAGTCAACATTTATCAGTCAAACAACTAAAAAATATATTAAAATTATGATAAAATATTGCTATAACAAGAAATACACACAGTCAAAGAAACATAGCAGATTATATGCTAACCTGGACATATTGATTATAGGCAAATTTTAATAAATATAAAATGCTTATATGGTGATTAACATGAAATAACTATTTATCATAAAGAACTACTATTCCACCTTTGATGAGTGATTCTGTCTGTTCACCTGTACCAAACTGTTCACATATGTAAGAGATGAGTATCTCTATTTTGTAAAGCTTAGAGTAATATTAAATTTTCAACCAATCTGTAAAAACAATTACATGTATATCATTTTCTATTTACAGACCTATTACAAATTTATGTAATAAAAATATACCCCAATAATATATGAAATTCATATATACAATCCCTGATAACATGAACAATAACAAAACAAAAAAAAATATTAATGTGATATTTCTTTTCCTTAGTTCACTCTTTTATATATCTTTAATATGAGCTAAATAATGGGGGAATGAAGTCCTCCTGGGCACACATTTTATGACCGATGTTTCTGTAGTTTTCCTTTTTATATACATGTATTTTGGTAATATAAACAAATAAGGTCTTCAAAAAATTTCATGGAAACAAAATCTTATAAAAAAAAACGCTTAAAAATCTTTCTGCAGAATTTTTATCTAAAAGTTTAAGCTATATAGCAGAAGTATCCAGTTTAACAAGAAGAGCAATAACTTTTTCAAATGCACTTATTGATTTTCCTTTTTGTTCACAGCAATTTATTATAATAATCCAGAATGGTTTGAGTCTTTTAACACATTTTTCTTTTGGATTTACATTTCAAGATATTGAGATCAATTCCCATGCCCCACCACAGTTATCGCACAGTAGACATTAATTATGTTTTGATTTCTAGAATAGTAAATATTATACTGCCTTTGATGAGTTTAACATTTTATTTGCATTTATCGGTATAGAATACGTCTTTCAATCTTCATTTTTACTGATTGAGGAAAAAGTAACATTATAATAGATTAGCCAGACAATCTTCTTTTGTTTAATAAAACAATAATATATAGAATAAGTTCCCACATTTGTAAATCAATTAACTTTTCTTTATTTCAATTATTTTTAATTTCAGGTTTTCTACCAATTCTCAAGGAGATATTTGTATAGTTATATTTTTATTAGTATTTGTAAATATTTATCAAATCAAACTATGAAGATTTGTTATTTTCCTTTATAAATGTTTAGATCAATTAGGTTGAAATTACAAATATAAATATCCTTTGCATTTGTCAACAGTGTAACCATTTTAGACTTAGGTTTTGGATAACAAAGAATTTTAGCGCTCTTAACCAGAATCAGACGATATTTGTTTTCTTTAATCAAATTAAATATTATATAGGTTTCCACGTTTATAAATTGGTCAAATATTATGCTATTTGAAATAAATATTCACTTGATTAAATTACAAGTTCAAAAGTTTGTCCATATTTTTTTTTTCTAGAGAGCGCATACGGTTTTTTTTTTTTAGATTTAAATAATTTACACAGAACCTTTAGATTTATATAATGATTAAAGTTATTATATGCAAAACAAACTTTATGCTTACTATTTGTCCTGGTTTAACCCCAAAGTCCTATCTTGTAATATACTGATTTATTAATATGGTTCCCATTTTTCTTCCAGTATGACTTTGTCGATTTTCCATCAATAGATTGGTAGGTTAAAAATGCATACAAGGGTAGAAGTTTCTATTCCATAACTATAAAACTACAATCTCATTGGATTTTGTTCAATTCAAAAGTGTTGTTAAATTTTCAGCTTTTTCTTGTTTTTTTTTTTTTTAAGTTTGCACTTGTAAAGTGTTGAAGTCCTGTCTTTGATTCCTCTTTTCAGACTCCCTCTCTGTTAAGTTATTTATAGCTTGTATTACATTGGATTGTGGTACAATTAAAATAAACCAATAACATAATAGTGTGCATACTAATTAATATTGCTCCATCTACCTTCATTTTTGATAACTACCCAGAATATTCAATACTGTTTTAATTCACTGTAAAAATATACTTAAGGAATTGACTACAATTATTCATTTACAAGATTTGTAAATTTCATTTTTCCAATTACTATTCAATAATAATGAAATATCAAACACATTTATACCCCAAAATTAATAATAACAAACCTTATGGCTAAAACACGACTAGCGATCATATTAGCCACTTAAACAAGAGACAATAGATGTAGTGGTTAGAATCTGTGGCCAATTCTTCTGCGCTCCTAACCCTACATCTAAACTAACAACACTAGATGATCGTCTAGTTTGATGCTTTTTCATGGCGGCATTAATTCCTATGAATAGGAAGCAAATTTGTATTTTCTCTCAAATTTAATCTGAGAGGGTGTGCACTGGAATGGTTTGCAACTGTTTGCTTGTTGATGGTTATGATTTTCTGTATTTCCCAACTGAGATTTTTTGGCATACTAGTAATTAGCGTATTCTTGAGATTTGTCCGAGCTTGTTTTTTTGGGGGGTTTGTTGTTATTTGGAACCCAAAAAAAGTATGTCAACGTCTCTGTCAGACGATTGTAGTTGTTGGCGAAAAAGTACCGTTTGTGTCATGACTCGGACGAGAGTAACAAAAGAACAAAATGGCTACCATGTTATTGCAATTGGGGGATGTCCCAAAAAAATGAGAAAAAGATGATGCAGTTGATTTGGTTTAGTCATACGTGGTGAATAAAATTTATTTGATTTAAAAGAATCTGTGTTTTGTTTGTGATTATTTTGATCTGTAAGTCGATTAATTAACACCTAGAATGTCAGTGTTCAAAGGGTAGGGCTTTACAGCTGAGTGTGGCGGATTTGGTTGGACAGCTTCGTATTCTTCTCAAATCAACCAACAACACGCTTCTTTTGGTTGGAAGAGAATCGACTCTCTTGATCAATATATTAGTCAAAATACCAAACAATTCTTTTCATTTATAAGCAAATACGGACATCTGAGGCAGAGTTTGTTGGACAGCTTTGATTTTTTTTTTTTGCTATATCAATAAACAGCAACCCGCATTTTTAACAAATTAAAAAAGTGTCTATTCTAATTTTAAATAACAAAAAAAAAGACGTCTGCTTTAAAAAAAACAGTATACTAAAAGGCTAAAAAAAAAAAGAAGTCGTATGTAAAAATTGTGAATATTTGAGATATTCCAAAAAAAAAGTTAAAACTGTCCCTTATACTTTGAAATGTATCGAATCCAAACCAAAAAAAAAAGGCGTCTGTAAAAAAAAAAAAAAGTAGATTTAGAATGGAAAGGCAAAAAAAGGCGTATGTAAAAAATTATTTACTTTTGAGATCCAAAAAAAAGGTAAAAGTGTCCATTATAGTTTTAAATTTATCAAATGAAAACAAAAAAAAGTAATTATGTACAAAAAAAAAAACATAACAACAACAACAATATATTAAAAAGAAAAAATTACAGTCGTATGTCAAAATACGATTTATTAGAGAGAAAAAAAAAATCTAGCGGCCCGGTAATGTTATATCGCTCTGTTTTTAACTAGAAACAGCGCCACTAAAGGCTGTACAGTGAATACTTTACAAATACCAATATTTGTATATTATAGCTCTGACAATGACTGCAGGATAGTCAAAACTGTAAGAATATAGAGTTTTGATATAAAAAATAGTATTGTTGAAATTCATAAAAAAGTTGGAAATGGTATATGTAAATTTAGAAATAAATACATAAGAAAATGAAGAAAATTGTATGCAGAGTTTGACAATGTTTTAGATAAATACATTAAAGATAAATTATTACTAATCATTTATGAATACAATTTTAAACTTAATTAAAGATTATATATATATATATATATTAAATGCAACCACATGATATCATTAATCCAGCTCCAACCTTTTTTTATATATCTGTAATATATGAGATATAATTAAAACTTCTATTTCATTATATATTTCAAATGTGATGAAATAAAAGTTTTAAGTATATACAAACACATCTGATGGATGGAAAGAACTAACTTGTAATCGTCTCTTCTGTGTTGAAATAAAAAAAAGAATGATGTATGTAATTCATCTTCTATTAAGTAGTAATTTATACTGTGCACTTTCTGATCTGAATTTATATGAGCGGGAAATGGTTTCATATTTTTAGTGAAAAGTTAAACATTTACTTAAAGAAAATAAATATTAAATTCTAATTAAATTTTCTTAATGACAAGTGATAATACTAATTTAAATAATTAAGATTTGAAATTATCTACAATTTTAAGTAAAAAACTAAATTAATAATATATAATATATATTGAATCTGCTATTACTTTCGAAGCCAATGAAACTTTACTTCACTTAATTATGAGTATGGTATGATACTCTATGTATTGGCAATCAAGAATGTCATTGTGCAGAAATAGTGCTTCTCTCTGCTGTACCTTGATCAGATGTTTGAATCCAAATCAAGTGAAATTCTTTTCGATAGGCTTAGGATAATTTGGCTAATCATTTAACAATGGTCAGTAAATGAGTATCCAGCTTGTCAAGACTTATGAATACTATCTTCTTTACCGTTGTTCCATAAAGGGGTGTTAGAAAAGTCTTTGTCCTATATTATCTTTGATGACAAAGTGTTGTATTGCTTATGCTCTCTTTCATTGTCATCATTATTAATATTATATACAAACTTTTACATTTATTATTCCCATAATAAAAAAATACCTTTATATTCAGCATCAATGATAAAAATATTGATAATAAAGAATCAGAACAAAAATAACATTTTTGCAAAAATATACAGCATATATAATTATATACAGGAGAGCAGCTGATCGAAAATTTATTTATGTGGAAAACCAAAAATGAGAATAAAGAGGTTCCTGACTTCTGTTAGCATTAATATTTCATAAACAATTTTTATCATATAGTGTGTGAACTGGAGAGGCAAATAATGTCATTAAAAATAACTACACCAGATTGAATGGAAGAAATAGATTTACAACAGTGTAGGCAGGTCTTGTGATGTTTTGTTGTTATAATATTTATTATTTTAAAATATTAACAGACTAACAATTTTGCCATATAAAAACTAGAATATATAAATCAGACTAATGCTTTTCACATTACACGAAAAAATCTACAAAATTTTACATGACAACATTTAAAAAATGCTAAATTTTAGATATACATTTTCAATTTACGCTTAGGAGTATAACTAATTCATTTACTTATGTTACTGATAAGAAAAATTTTTAATTTTACTAATTGAAATGTTTCCTATTTATTTGTTATCTTTGATTATTACTGCTATCTACCAGGAAATGAAATATGAAGAGCAAAACAAAAACTTTATTAAAAAAAAAAAAATTTTTTTTTTTTTTTCAGAACTCCTACTACAACAACAACGACTACTACACTAGCTCCGCCCGTAACATATGTGTATCCTTATCCACCTCCATCATATCCACCTCCTGCTCCATATCCACAAGAACCAGTGTATCCATCATTTCCAATATATCCACAAAATCAAGAATATATACCACCGCCATTACTTCCAGTGCAACCACGATTTAGATAACCAGAATGTATTATATGTAAATGTATATTTAATGATGATTAATATTATATATACGAATACTAAATGTATGGTCTCGACTAATATAAATACTTTTGTTTTTTTAATTAATATTATTTATATATTTGTTGTGTTTGTTCAAAATATCAACGCATCTTCCGGCTACCATAGAGAATACTTAAATTACTGTATTTTAAATTAAATTTAATATTTCTGAATTGAATAAAAATCAATAAACTGATTCATCCAAATGGTCTTTAAATCGATAATAAATTGAGAGGTTGCAAGATCATAAAAGTTTATTCAATGGGTTACTAAATATAGATCAACAGCATTTATAGTGAGTTATCTTTGATAGAATAAAAAAACAAATTATATGTATATTTAATATAACTAGGTGCCATATTACCACAGGGCCTAACCGTGACACACGACCAAAAAAAAAACTTCATTGGAGATTTCTGTTTATTTCAGTACGAAATAAAACATTGACAAAACATATAATGGCATTTACATTACTAATAATATACTCATTTCGTAATCTAAACAAAAGATAACTGTTTGTATATATATATATCAAAACTAAATCACGAATTGAAATCACGTATTAGTAACGTACGACAATAATGGAAAGCTACTTCCATTTTGGGGAAATTACTGATTAACTAATCAAAAAGTTAATTATAAGATATTAAATGAATAAATATTAATTAAAAATATAAAATTAAAATATAAAAGTAAAAATATAAATGAGTATTTAAGAAATCCAAGACAATTAACTGTCCAGAAATAATACGGACACTCTGATAAGAATGATAAAAACCGGGATAAAATTGGGTAAACTAGGATATATGGACACCCTAAATATAACACTAGATCTGGAATTATATTTCCAAGTGCTGCTGTAGTTCAATATTTTTCAATCTTTTCATAATAAAACCTAATTTAAAATGTTTAGTAATGTGAAATTAGATTCCTTTAGAAATAAATTAGCATATATTTAGAATTGTTTTAACATTGTTCTTCTATGGTTATAGTTCACAGGCACCTAAAGTCAAGCTTTATAACTCTAAAAAATAAGTAAGAATGTATAATTAATTGTTACTTTTGTTTATTTTTAATGGAGACAGTAGATTAAAAAAAGCAAAGTTTTGCGCAAACAAACTAGAAAAATTAACATCAAACAATTAAAACATCACATGTTCACCATTTCTTTATGTTTGCACAAGCTGTTAACAGTAACAAATTTTTTTTATCACATAATAGTTTCACCTAGTGCAAGTTAGAGTAATCAATATGTGTTAAAAAGTTATACATAATCAAATCCAGTGCCTTCACATCTAATATCCCTAGACTAGTTTCTAACTTATGTTTTCATCACTGATGAGCCTTTTGATTAGGGAGCAGTGCACCTGGATCTTTTGATCTTCTTCACCCCTACAGCACTTACCTTTTATCTTTTTAGTTAATTGTAAGGTTATCAGACCAAACTGAAAACAAAATAACTTGCCTGTATATCATACAGATCTGAAAACACTTCAATATCTATAAGTTTTGGTGTTTGAATTTTTAATAACCTCAGTCATTATTATACTTTGGCTAAGATTGGTATTAAACCATTAAAACATCACATAATCATTATCTCTACATGCTTACATAAACTATTAAAACAGTAGCAAATTTTTTTCTACATTAGAGCATCTAGATGCTAGAAGATTGTGCGTAATCCTATCTAGATCCTTACTATCCAATATTTCCAGACTAATTTCTAGCAAATAGCTTTCATAAGTCAGGACTTTTCTGACCAGGAAACAATGCATCTAGCCAAAGGATAATGGTGACAGGTTATTAAAAAACACACCAAAATATATAGATATTGAAATGCCTTCAGATCTGTATGTCTATGTGGGCAGATTAACTTGGATTGAAAACATAGTATTTTCAGTTTAGGCTGATAGCCTTATAGTTAACCAAAAAGATGAAAGGGTGCTAGAAGTGTGCATTAAATCCAAAGATCCAGGGGCACTTCTCCCCGATTTAAAGCTTCTCACTGATAAAAATCACAAGCTAGAAACTTATCTGGGGATCTCACTGATAAGGCACTGGAGAGAATTATTATGCACAGTCTTCTAGCATCTATTGATTACTAGGGATTATACAAGATGTGAAAACAATTTTGCAACTGTTTTAGCAGCTGTGTAAGCATAAAGAGATGATGATCATATAATGTTTTAATAATTTACTATCAATCCTAGCCAAAGGATAACTGTGACTAATGCTATTAAAAAAACAAAGACACTAAAATATAGATACTGAACTGGATTCAGATATGCATAACTATACAGGCAGGTTAAATTGGAAACATTGCATTTTCAGTTTGGGCTGATAGCTTTATAGTTAAAAAGATGTGGGTGCTGGATATTTCCATTAGTTTCAAAGGTCCAAACTCACTACTCCCAGATCCAAGGTGTCTATTGATGAAAGTCATAAGCTAAAAACTAATCTGGAATATTGCACAGGAAGGCATTGGTTAGGATTATAAACAACCTATTAATATTTATTGATTACAAGAGCTTATACTAGATAGCACTATTGTGTGGAAATTTTTTTTACTGATGTTAGAAATTAAGATTTTATTCATTTTCCTTTTTTGCATTCTTTTGCTTTTGTGTTTTTTAATTGGAAAATCTTATAATATTTCAAGCCTTTGTTGGTCTCTTGTGAAGATATTCTGAAACTCCAGAGATTCACAGATCACATATTAGAAAGCACTGTGTTTGTAATAAACATATGTACCGGTCAAAATCGTGTGTACATTCAACAAGATCTAGAATCCAAACAAACTATAGCAATCTAGCATGTGTGACTTACACAGGTTTGGAAAAATACTAAATGCTAACTTATTTACCTGTCCTCCAGGGTCTCTGACTATATGAACAATGCTTTTGAGGATACTAGCAAGCTTTCATTTATTCCAGATCCGGCAATGAGAACAGGGTGAGCAAAAAGACTTGGGAATCAATAATATTCAAATAATTAGCTAATAAGTACTACAAAATATAATTAAATAATAGTACAGACTATTGCTTAATATATTAATAATCAGATCTGTAATGTTATTCAAGGCAATGTTAAACAAATGGAGTTTAATTAATAATACTAAATAAAATCTTTCATTCATTTAGGGAACAATTTAACTTAATTAAATAGTTAATACTAAAGATACTGAGAAATGATATAATATATATTTTTGTTAATGACTAAACACAGTAATGAACAAAATAGGTGCGTAGAATGTTTATACAATGGTAGTTACAAATTTGATTATGGTTTAATTTGCAATCTCACACTTCTATGGATTAATTCAATAAATCATTGCATTTACATAAGTAAATAAAATGGTAGTTGGTATGGTTAATTCACCAAGTATTGAATAAATTAATTGATAATCAATAATATATTGTAGCTTAACTCTCATTTAAAATATTGCAGCAGATTCACACTAATGGGTTTCATTGCATGGATTATATATAGAAGTAAGAGTTTATGATGTGTGATTTGAAAAGTATGTGAAATATTTGGGAGATCATTGAGATATGTGGGAGTAAAATAACTCAGCTTAAAAAAAAACTGTAATTCATAATCTGACTTAGAGAATTAAATCCAATGGATGGCAAACATCATGCGATTGACAGAGAGCGTTGCAGATTGATAAATAATAAAATAATACAGGTGGTATCATGATCATGTTATCGCTTACAATCATATACAGGAAGACAGTCACTTAGGATGCTCTTGAGTGGCTTTGTCATATTTATATGAAAGAAGTATGCCTGCACGATGGCCAAGATCATATCTCTGAAGAACAGTGGCATGAGTTGCATGTTGGGATGGTTTATATGCATGTTTCCCATACACTTATTCATTGAAAGTGCTTGAAGGGATAACAAAGAGTGGAATGGTCATTCCACAGTTCCTAAAATATATGACAAAGTAAGAAAATTATAAATAACGATTGCAACGATACCACTATAATGCCTAAAACATATAAATAGTTTGTGTCACTAATGATCATGATTAATTAATGAACACCTGATTATTATAGGATGATGTCCTGCATAATGGAATGCTGAAACATAAACCATCCCAGGCACTTAACTAATGATTAATAAAATACACAAAAGAGGTCAGAGTTTAAAACTAAAAGGAATAAATTGCTTTCTCCCACATCTCTAAAATATATCCTTACATTTCTACAAGCAATCATCGCACAGATAACTTATATTAATTTACAAAATAAAATTCTAGATCACACATATGCACCTGATGAATTACAGATTAAATTCACTTCCAGTAAGATTTAATTAGATAAATTAGTAAAACAATTTTAATGATTAGATGAGGGCTCATTTTCAGTTAGAGAGAACAATTAAACATAAACATTAAGATCTCCCGATCATTTAAGGAGTAAAATTATTATAAAATAATTGGTATAAAACCAAGCGAGTTTATAACAACTAATTTTAAAGGAAATTTCCATTTCCATAATTTAATAGAAGACTATTGGCGGTGGGTTTAAATTCACTTGCTGGATTGTATACCTTTTCTTGACATATCAAAATAAATTAGGATAACAAATTAAGAGAAAATAAAAATTCTAAATTGCCGCATCCAAAACATAAGAATTTATACACCATTAGAATAAATTGTATAGACATTATTAACATTTATATAACAGCTTTAAGAACTAAATAAAAGAAAGGCTTACAATATAGTTTATAATTAGAATAATTCATTAATTAAGAGTTCATTAGCTGAGGGCAATGTAGATTTACTTTGGGCTTGAGAACACAATGTAGATAATCGATGGATCATGATCGTAAGTTGATTCATTCTGCATATTTGGTCTAGACGTTCCAGACTTCAACATATTGAGCTAGATGCCTCTCAGAGGTATGGAGAAGCAAACGGCCTTCTCCTTTACCCCGATATAATTTACTTCACGATGACACAAACTTGCATGAAGTATACTAACTCTTCAATATCAAAATAGAATGACTAATAATGATAGCCAAAATGTAGCTATTTATACACAAGCAAATATTTAAAGAATGCTGGCCATTGTTTCAAACTCATACACTTGGTTGAGATTCAGAGTTGATCTACATTTCCATATATGGTAATGAAAAAGATCGAACAATTGTCAAATAAAATTTAACTAAAGAATCTGGTATTTATAACATTCCATCCATTTTTTAGAATGGTACAATGGCCCGCAATAATAAGATCAACTGATTACATCGCTTAACTCTTAAATGTCAATTTACTTTTATACAAATTATCAGTAATAAAATTACAAAATATTATAAACATGACAAACTATTATAAATTAGGTATATATTATACATTGGTTAATCTTACATATAAATAACTAGTAAAGTTATTGAAATACAAAATATTATAAAATTGCACAATTTTATAATTTATAAATATTAATTTTCATACGCGCACATATACGTATGCAAGTTGACTGGGTAGACGAAACTAACAGTTTGTGTATCCATACATCTTTATATATATATATACTGCTACCTATTGCCACTATATATAATTTGGGTTCAAACCCATTCTAGTGCTTATATAATCAGCACTAGGCGAAGCGCAAAACTGCAGAACAGATTTCCGGCTTTATATAATAATGAGTAAAAACCAAACTAAAAAAGATTATAAATAATTTAACTTTTGTGTTGTTTTTTTTTCAAAATTACAAAATAGTTATTCAAAATAAGAATAAATAAAATTGATTTAATAACTCTTCCAAATTAGCAATAATTTTTTTTAAAAAAATGTGCTTTTACCGTTATTTAAAAAAAACAAAAAAACAACTGAATTCTAATTACTCTTTGGGTCATTTCTAGTTTTAATATTTGGTTGTCATCTGATCCTTCGTGTCAGCTGCTAGAGGCACTATTTCTAGCTAAATTTCTAGAAATATGCCGTTTCTGTGGCCGCACCCAAGCCTTTAAGCATTCTTTCTAAAATAAATCCTAGAAAGATTGTTAACTCGGAGTTAAGTCTACTTTCTACACTAAAAGGTAGAGTGTTAACTCGGAGTTAAGTCTTCTTTTTAGGATAAAATCTAGAAAGAGTGTTAACTCGGCTTAGCGGCTAACGGTGTGGCTTTTTCCGATGCTAAAAGCAGAGGAAAATGCCGTAGTTGTTTGTGTCACGCACTATATCATAATGCTGCATTATGTATTTGATATAACAATATCATACGAGGGTGTGTTAATGTGATCATGTCAAAATTATTTAAATTTTCATCGCTTTTTTTTTTAAGACGAATTAATGTACTGTTACATTTTATCAATTTTAACAGTATTGTGATTGTTCCTCATAAATTTGTATTACTCCTGAATTTTTGATTAGGGTGGGGTAGCATAAAATTTTAAAAATCACGCTTTGAGTCACGTTTTAGCGAGAAATTTTCCGAGACAAAAAGTATGGCTAATTCCCACAACAGAAAACTTGAAAAGATGGGAATTGCCAGACACGGAAGCCGGCGCTGGAATATTTCTACAGCAGAAAAAAAGAAAAAAACATCCTGCTGCTGAAAGAAAAGATTGGATTGTGCGGCAAATATATGCAGATTTGAGGTCCAAAAACCTCTGCCGACGGAAATGTTCACTTCGTAAAAGGCAAGCTTGTTTGAGGGATTCTAAATGGCCTTTGTCAAATGTCAAAAATAAAAGAAGTAACTTCAATTTTTATTTAAACGTACATCCCTTCTTCTCCCAATAATTGCTGTCGTTGGCAATCAAATGTAAAATAAAAGAAGTAACTAAAATTTTTATTTAAACATAGCACCAAAAAACCCTCTTCTCCCAATAATTGTTGTCATCGGCAATCAAACGGTCAAATAAAAGGAACGTCAATTATTCTTTAATTGTATAGAAAAAAAAACAAAAAACCCTCTCACTAATTGTCGTCGCCAATCAAATGTAAACCAATCAAAGTAAGACAGTAAATTATTAGTTAAACATAACCAAAATTACTATATGAACGTACACCGAAAAAGACCTGCTGTTGTCAATCAAAATTAAAGAAACCTAGACTATTATTGTCAAATCGAATATTATTTGGGAAAATCTAAATAATTTATAAATGAAAAAAAAAGAAAGTCAAATCGGTTTTCAATCAAATGGTAACCGATAAAAGTCACTTAAATTTTGATTTAAACATACACAAAAACAAAAAAAACGCAAAACCCTTTCTCCCAATAATTGTTGTCTGCAATCAAATGTAAAAAATAAAAGGAACGTACAATTATTCTTTAATCGTAAACAAAAACACCCCTCCCACTAATTGCTGTCAGCAATCAAATGCAAAGCACTAAAAATAAGGTAAACCGATTATTTTTTAAACGTAACCCAAATTACTATTTGAACATACACCAAAAAAAGACCCACTCTTGTCAATAAAAATGAAAGAAAACCACAACAACTATTATTATCCCATTGTCAAAAATATTAGGTTTTGGGCAAACCAAAAACATAATTTATAAATGAAAAAAAAAAGAAAGTCAAAACCGTTGTCAATCAAATATAAATGATAAAAGTAACTTCAATTTTGATTTAAACATACACAAAAAACCTCCTTCCAATAATTGTTGTCGGCAATCAAATGTAAAATAAAAGGAAGGTAAATTAGTATTTAATCATCACCCAAAAACACCCACCCCTCTCACTAATTATTGTCAGCAATCAAATGTACACCACTACTAAAAGTAACATAAACTACTATTCTTTAAATGGTTACACCCCTTCTCCCAATAATTGTCTACAATCGTACACACAAAAAAACACCCCTCCCAATAACTAGTGTCGGCAATCAAATGTAAACCAATCAAAGTAAGACAGCAACTTATTATTTAAACGTAACCCAAATTACTATTTAAATCTACACCAAAAAAACACCCGCTCTTGTCAATAAAAGTTAAACAAACAACAACTATTATTGTCCCATTGTCAAAAATATTTATTTGTAGAACCAAAACCATAATTTATAAATGAAAGGAAGTCAAATTGGTCGTCAATCAAATGTAAACCGATAAAAGTAAAGGTTTTAATTTTTATTTAAACATACACACACACGCGAAAAAAAACCACTTCTCCCAATAATTGTTGTCGGCAATCAAATGTAAATCTATCAAAGTAATGTAAATTATTATTTAATCGTACACAAAAAAACTCTCCCACTAATTGTTGTCGGCAATCAAATGTAAACCTATCAAAGTAACGTAAATGATTATTTAAAGATCCATCAAAAAAACCCGTTCTTTCTTTAATTTAGCAATCCAATTTTACAAAAACAGTAATACTATTTTTAAAAAAAAACCACAAATTATTATTTGAACACACACCAAAAAAGACCCTTTGGTAAAAAAAAAAAAATTAAAAAAAACAACTATTATTATAACATCGTCAAAAATATTATTTGGGAAAAATAATTCAGAAACAAAAGAAAGTAAACTTTGTAAACAAACAAAAAAAAAGTCAATATTAATAGAGAATCACTAGCCGGGAATGTTATATTAATGTGTTTTTTGGTTAGAAATCGCGCCTCTAGCGGCTGACACGAAGGATCAGATGACAAACTAATATTTTCAATGTAACCCACATGCAATATTCAATTTTTTTATACAGACACATCTAATACTACTACTTAAAATTATTAAGATATTTGTATATATATATATATTATTTACAGACTCTGAAATTTATATTACTGGGTATATCTTTTAATAGTTTTAGTGAATAATAAATTAAATAAAATAGCTTTATTGTTAAAGAGTTCAAAAAATGTTAATGTTCCAAAACTGATAGATTCATGGACCTTATGCTCTAGAGCAGGGGTCCCCAACCTTTTTGCACTTAAGAGCACATTCTATAATGCTGGCCAGGTGGGGCACCATTTATTTTTTTCAACCAGGCAGCGGGCACCATTTATTTTGTCAATGTCAATTTATAGTTGAATATTATTAATAATATATATAATGTACAAAAAAATATTTCAAAAATAAAATTTTAACATATAATTAACGTTTACATTTTTACGCTGTAAAAGTATAGTATGCCCTACAATTTGATTACAATATAATACCATAATTTATAAGAAATTTTAAAAATTAAATTTATTTGCATCAGATAAATAATTTTTTATTGTGTTCGGATGGTGGCGGGCACACGTAAAATGGTCTGTGGGCGCCATGGTGACCATGGGCATAGGGTTGGGGACCCCTGCTCTAGAGTTTATTTTATTGATGCACCAAACTAATGAATTACCTGGTTGTAAATATATTGAAATCTATGGCAAGGGCACTTTGCACTGAATGTAATGATGTAAAACGAAAGATTAAGGAGGTATGTTTTATTGCAGATGACAACTTTGCAATAAACCAAAAGGAATCGTGCTTTACAATCTCCAGAAAATGGTCATCATGAAATAAAATTTGAATAAATTTTGCATAAATCACCGCTAAACTTCAATTAATGTGGGCTATGAATATGGAGACTTAAGTTCTCCGAAAGCGCTTAGCCATATAACTTTTAATAATACTTTGCAAGCTTCACTTTTTTGAGTAAAGCACAGGTAAATTACTCATTATGATATCACAAATTTGTCAACATTGTCTAAAGTTATGCCCTTGATTGTCTTCTTTATCATATGATTACATGATTTTTCTAATGATGATTCGTATGATGTAATCAGATAATACCACCTCATCATGTAACTAATTAACAATATAATTTCTGAAATTTATTGGCAATTCAGAAGAAATTGATAATTATTCAAACTACAATAACTTTTATCTACAATATTAATAAAAATAATGATTTTATCTCGGATTAAAAATAAATTGAATAAAGCATAAAATAATATAAACTTTCCTCTTTAACAGTTTATATAAAACTGGATTGAGTTTCATAATTTTGTAGTTTCAGAAAACATTATATAAAGCTAATTTTTCAAAGACATCACCATCACTCAAACATACATAAATGAAAATATATTAAATCAGTATCATGAATTAAAAACATTTTTTTAAAATGATTTTTAAATTTAGATTCTTAGTTGTCAAATATTATAATTTTTCTTGGATTCCCTATAACAATACCAAGATTTTCTAGCAAGAAAGTCTTTTGGTTATCAACATTAACATTACTAGATCCAACAATTTCAGTAGACTTCATTTCTCTCAAACTTTTAATTAATTCTTTGAAGTTTTTGTGTGCTTACTTACAAATTTTTTGTATGGATCTAAAACAAGTGTTTTCAAGTTTGTTTAGTTTTCTTGGTAATATCTTTTATATCAGTGGTCTTCAACCACCAGGCCGCAGAAGTTTTCTGTCAGTCCGCAGTTAAACTAGCAAGAAAATTTGTAATAACAAAATAATAAGATTTTAAACTTTTAATTAATATGAACAATTTTTATTTATTTTTTCATCGCATTTTTTCCCAATTTAAAAAAAAAGAAACAGAACAAAAACAAAATCTAATCAATCATATATAAATTAATTTGTTTTTCTATTTATCACAGATGTTTATGGGGGGAGGAAGGGTAGAAAAAAGTTTTTTATTATACAAACTCCACTTGTCTTTTGATAGCCAATCATGGCTGCTTATCAGCGTTGTTAAAACAATAAAATGTAACGTGACTTTTTTGATCTCTTAAATTTTTTCTATGGCGATTTTTTTGGGGGGCTTTAAATCAATTTTTATTACCTTTTTTAAAAAATAAAAAACAAAAAATAAGTTCTGTCTCTAACTTTTACAAAGTATTTCTCAATACACCACCCCAAAATAAAGCAAGATCAAAACTTTTGACTTTTTCAAGTTTCGTTTTCTTTTTTTTTGTTTAAAAATACGCCCACTTTTTTTTGGCTTTATTTGTATACCGCTAAAATACTAAAACTTTTGTTTTTAAAACCAATTTCTGTTACCTTTTTTTAAAAATAAAAACAAACAAAAAATAACTTTGGTGTCTATCTTTTGTCTCAGTATTTCTCACCCTCCCCCCAAAAAAATAAGATCAAAACTTTTGACTTTTTCAACATTCAGGTGAATAACATTTTATTCTTGCACATTTTAACAATGAAATAATAAACGTAAAATGCAAGCACATTAATGAGAACGATTGTTATTGTATGTTTTCTGTAGCAGTAAGACTGCGCAACTCGAGAAAGTGAAGGTAAGTAACACCATTACAATACACAATAACTAGTGTGCTGTTTTGGTCAGTTAAAACAATTATGCTTATCTAAGGCTAAGCAGGTTACATCTTTAAAAAAATTTATCTAAACTTCTGCCGGTCCACAAAATCTTATCCTTATTTTTACTAGGCCGCAGGTGTGAAAAGGTTGAAGTCCACTGTTTTATATGATAGAAATAGAAACAATAGCAGTTTTCTTAGATCCTGTTCCTGCTTTAATTAATAAATCTTTACCATGGAAAAACAAATGAAGATCTTTTTTTCTGAATTGGAATAGGCTCAAACCAACTTAACTCTGCAATAAGCTTTAAAATGCAGTCATCATTTTACTTTAAAATTTATTACACTAAACTGTAGTTTAGGTTAATTATTACAGTTCTTATATTAAAAATATATTAGGTCAGTCTTATCAAATTATTTTAATTAGATAATTTTTTTCATTTTGATAACATTTTTTGAAACCCTAACATTTTTTACTGACTAAAAATAAAACAGCAAATCAAAAATAATTTATTGAAGGTACAAAAAATAATTTAATAGTAAAAAAACAAGAATTATTAATTCAAACTACTCTAAAATTAAACTTCTGTTTTTTTAGTAGCTTTTAAAAATTTGCTTTAATGCAGGCAGATAAATTTTAATATCAAAAGTGGTATCCAATTTACTTCTCTGTAGTTTTTGTTACAGCAAAGTGAAAACTTTTGACACTAAGTAGTACTAAATAGATTCAAATGAACTGCCTTTTTGAATAAATTTGGATACAATTAAATTTATCTTTGGCTATTTGATATTAGGTCATGAGACTTTTTTATATTCTGAAGTTTATAGTTGGTCTGAGGGTTTTTAATATTAAAAATATTGACAACTCAATAATGACATCTTTTAATAAAAGTATTCATTTAATGTTATTGTTATATCATTTAAGATGATAAATAATTTCTTATTGGATTTTTTCATTAATAACAGTTTGATTTTTATAAAAAAATTTAAAATTAGAAATGAATTCATATTTATTTTTTAACAAGTATGATCCAGTGTTGTAATTTTTATGATAGTGTTCATAATTTATCTTTTGAGTTGAAATTTTTTTTTTGGAGAGAGAGAAATTTCATTCAACATTGTTAATATATATACCAGATCGTAATTTTTTTCAAATATAAGACAGTTAGAAAGCAGTCTGGGAACAGAAATTATTTATTGTATTAGAACATTGTAAGCTCTTAATAATTCAAATAATCTGACAAAAATTCTGCCAAGTGACAGCCATCTAATTTCAGTATATACTACTAAAGATGTATTTGATTGTTCTCATTCTTCATAGATAATTATGGATAATCTTGTTTTAAAAATTGTACTTTCACAACTGTCACTGCATTTTCTAAAACAATTTAAAAATGAAGAGATATTTCAAATAATTGACTATGAAGAACACAATAAACTTGTTTATTTTAGGAACATTTTAAATTTATGTTACTGTCCTTTCATATGCCTTATCATTGACTTTACACCATCACAGCATTCAGATATATTCCCCCCATCTTATACCAATAATCATCATAAAATTACTACTACATTTATATGTCATTGCTTTTAGTTGTATTGATTTGTAAAATTTTATTGACATCTTCTTTCAATAGAATTATTGTAAGAATAACAGGTTCAGTTCAATAGTTTCAGTCAGATCATGAATTCTGTGTAAAACTGTGATATTTGGGGAAAATTAGCACTTTATTAGGATGTTTAATTGAGTTTACTCTGAACAACTTTGATACATTGTTTTCAAGTTTTAGAACTTGAATGAGAATTACCTACAAATGCTGTTATTATCATTTTCAACTATTATTGAACCACTTCAGGATAAAGATCACTAAAAGTTTAATTGTTTCTTTAATCTCTTCAATATATCATATTCATAAATTTATTTATTTCATCTATCCATGTCTCATATGGTTACTTTGTAGGTCTTTACAAGCTCTTGGAATCCAGTTTAAGATGTCAACACTTTTAGAAAACCATTTATCCAATAGCAGTTTTGACAAAAAAAGTTTGCTTTTGTAACTCAAATAATTATCTTTCAAAAAAATTGACATCATTATTTTTGTATTTTAGTTTGTTTCAAAATGTCTACATAATTTAAATGGAGCTAATAATCAACTTGATGAGATCTTATTGGATCTTACATAACACATCTGACATTTTGTATTTTTTTTTGAAGTTCTGAATTTAAATAATAAATTAACTTGAATTATCTGAAATTTTATGTAATTGTAAATTTGGATAAATTATGCTGTTCTTACTTTCTTATGATTTAGTAATGTTTCAGTCCTGATTACACATATAATGCAAGTTAATACCTTGATCCATATTTTTATATACATTAACTTTACTAATTGTCAAGTGTTGTTAGCTGAGAGGTCATCGCAGCCACCTTGCAAGCAAGCAGTTGGTTGCAGACGGTTGTGGGTTCGCATCCTGGCAGATGCTATGACATATGAAAAAAAAGGAAAAAAAAACTTTACTAATTTCCTTGTCACTAAAAGCATGTAAACTGCTTGCTACACTTTTTTTGCAACTCCTTTTTTCAATCTTAGAAATCCATAATATGGTATTTTAATTGAGGTAAGAATAACTATGGTATTATAAATGTATGTAGCAGGGATGAAGGCTTTATGCATTGAATGAAATGAGTGCTTCCATAGAAGAATTCACTAAAAAGTTCAAAAGCTTTAACTAAAATTCAATTTTAAAAATTCACTAAAATATGTACATATTAAACCTCACAAAATCGATCCAACAAGTTGCACATACAAACATAAAAAAAAAGTTATCTAAATTACTTTACTAAATATTTAAAAAAAAGAATGAACTATTCAAATTCATTATTTCTTGTATGGAATTTTTGTTGACTTTCAATTTTTTTTACCAATAGTTGAATTGTTTTTATGTAAGGTAAATAATGAGTTTGACCATCACATTATTTGTTGATTATAAGAAGTTCAAACAATGTTAAAGTCAAAACTTAAGAATGTTGAAAGCATTTGAAAGATAGAAATATCTTGATAATGTATTATCTATACTTAAACTAGACACAGTCTGATTAACAGATAAGAGTTTCATATTGTTCTCTACACTATTTTGTCAAACATAAAAAAGAATGAACAATTCAAACTCATTACTTTTTGTAAGGAATTTCTGTTAACTTTCAATTTTTTTATCAACAGTTGAACTATTTTTATATAAGGCAAATAATGAGTTGGACTATATTGCATTATTCGTTGATCATAAGAAGTTCAAATAATGCTAAAATAAAAACATTATAAAAAAAGATTATGTTGTGTGCTTCCATTCCTAAAAAAGTCACGCTTCATCACTGGTATATAGTATTCATTTATTATACTATATCAAAATTGCTGTTTTATAGGAAAATTTCTGATCAGAAAAAAATATGCAATTAAGAAATTTAGTAGACAATTGTCTTTATCAAGAAGCAGTAAGTGTAAGCAATATGACTGAAAACTATTTTAAATAGTACCTTTGTCTACATTTCTATCTTTTTAAAAGAGAAAACTGATTTTCTGAATTTCTTCATTGTACATTCACTTGATCAGAAATTTTCCTATCCAAGAATATGTTAATCATCATATGATATAATCTAATAAATAGTTAACATTTTACATCTTTCTCAGAGCTTATATTTTCTTACAATTTAAGAAATTCATAAGCACCAAAAAAGATATAATTCCATCACATTGAAACATCCAGCTATCAATATAATCTAAAGGGTATCTATTGTGGGATAATAGGGATTTAAAAAATTATTATTATTATTTTTTTTTTATAGATAAATTTTTATTTTTCAAAAGCTTAGTTTCCTCCATTTTCTATTTTACTGTCCCCAACTCCTTAAATTGGCTATTATGGGTCTGATTTTTATGAATCCATTACATTACCAGGCATACACATTAAGAAACATGCACCCTATAGGACTATATGTTTGTACAAGGACAATTTCTCCTTTTAATTGTATTTACACTACTCCTATTCTTTTTTATGTAAGCATGTATATATAAGTATGCATTAGAATGAAGAAAGAAGTGATGGAGACAGATTTAGCAGACTTGAATGACAATAGTTATGACTGTGTATGTGGTAATACAATCAATAATGAATCATTATAAAATTAGATTTAGTACAGATGTTCAGAGTGCACAATTGATTACTTGTCTGAGGAATCCCTCTGCTCTTCCCCACCAAAAAAAAGTATAAGCCTTGACAGAGGATGATCTAAAAATAACTCATCTTACAAAACCTAAAATAGGCTACCATGCTTATCAGATCCTTCATTTAAATGATGAAAAGTATTTATAATATCAGTAATGGTAATGCTGACAAAGTAAAAGATAATGAGATAATGGTAATAATAAAGGTAAATCTTTTTTTTTCTAAATACAAATATATAAAATGTATACATTTTTTTTGATCAATGATACCATCAAAAGATAAACATTTTTCCCTTGGAGACATTAATAATAATCAAGTGGTTTATTGCTTAGGAATTTATAAGGTGTTTGAATACTGGTAGTGACAGGCTGATCTGTAACCTTATGGACCTTGAACATCACTGTTTGTCCATCTATCATTCCACTGACATTAATGGATAAATTGATAAGAACTTTATATGTTTGTTGCTAAGAATAAATATTTAGCCAACTTACCCATTATGGCTTTTTTCCCATCAAATTTACAGGATAGTAATTTAAAATATGTATAACAAAAGCGGAATTAATTATATACCAAATGAATAATAATAATAAAATCAAAATGTTTTTAATATTTTTTTGAAAAACAAAACTGATTTTATTTTTTCATTTGTCCATTTCTAATTTTAATATCTTTATCGTAAAATTGCATTTATGATACTTTATTTCTTAATACACTGAATTCTAACTTTATTATTTACAGCTTTAGATGTAATTAGAGGGGAACTTAAATACAGACGTTCAGGCTCCCTTCAATTGTTCACTCCATCTTATATAACCAATACCAACTGATGAGTGCTGGTTCAGCATAAAATACATATAATGGAGATCATTTATTTTTTTCATATGTATATGATCATATGTATAGGTTACATAAGATAGAGTGGATAGCTAAAAGGAGTTTGAAAGTCTATGTTCAAATCCCCTCTAATTACATCTAAAGTTCAGTATATACATTATACTTGTATTCAAATATTTACAGCTTCATAATTTTTCAGCATTCGTCTTACAAATACACATTTTATGAATATTATTTTTCAAACTCATTTTTTTCACATCCATTAATAATAAATCAGTCTTGATATATATGTAATGTAAAGTTAACATTTAAAAAAAATTTAAAATGCCTAAAATTAAATTTACACAACATTAATGTATATTTAATATATAGGGGTTTGAACTCAGACTTTCACATGACCCTCAACCACCCATGCCATCTCATACCACTGATACCCTTGATCACACACATGTTGAAAAGATAAATACTCACCAAGTGTGAAAGTCTGAGTTCAAACCCCCTATATATTACATATAAAAGTGCAGGTATGAAAAAGCCTGTACTATAGAAAAAATTCATATTAATGTAATATTATACACCAAACAGAGTTGGTTAATCTTTTCAAAGCTGTGAAAAATAAAGAACAGAGTGGGTAAATATTTTTTTGCATTATAATAGTATTAAACTGAGTTTGATTTTGAAATTTAGGAAATGAATTTATATTTAAACCAGATTTTTATCCTTTACATAAATGATTATTTCATAAATAATATTGCTGTATTTAGATTTGGCTTAAATAATAATTCTAATTTTTAACATTGTTAGCAAACTGAATTTGATACCATTGAAATGCAAAGAATAGATAACTTCTCAATTTTTTAAATATTTTTATTTTCACAACTAAAAGATTAGTAAACTTTACTTTGCTCCACAATATACATTAAGGCATGCACAATAGCTTAACAGGCTGGTTTTAAATGTATTACAATTATAAACATAGTGCTATATAAAATAAATGTTTATTTACATTAAGGCTGTGAAAATTTAATCTTTTGTTATTTAATTCATTTGTAATGAATTGTCAATATAAAGATTATTTAAAATAAGACTGCCTTCATCCTTTATAGAATTGATTATTATTTCCTAAATAATATTGCCTTAGTTAGATCTGGTTTAATCTTTTAATTGTGTATTTTTTTTAAAAAAAAAAAAAATCCCTAGCAGTAGTTGGATTAAATTTCCAACTTTTTATTTAATTAATTTTTCCTTTATTCTTTAGTATATTTTCAAAAAATGATAATTATTTGTTAAAAATATATGTTTATAAATGAAAATTATTCTTAAAAATATTATTTCAGCTTTCCAAATATATGAAATATATAGTAAGATTTATAAAGATCTTTTTTTTTTTAATTGAATGGTTAACCATTGCTGGTAAAAATATTAAACTAAGCAAATAAAAATTGTTTTAATTTAATTTATAATGCATGAACAATTATTGTTCAGATTATTTATACCTAATACAATTATGTTTAAATTTTTACTTATAATTTTAAAAAAATAAATAAAAAATTGCAGCCAATATGAAAAGATTCATTTTCAATCAATTACAAGTTGTGGCCATATGTTTTTGCTTTTTTGGTAGTTATTTTTTAGACTATACAAGCCACCTGATAGCACTTTTTATGTGCCAAAACACATAAAAATGTTGTTTATGTGACCAAACTTACTGCCTCTAGAATAGTTCTGTTCATATTAGCCATTAGCACACCAATCTTATGGCCTGCTGATGTTTTTTGTGAAACTCTGCAAATGCACACACTTCACAGATTGCTACCATATCATGTGAGGGTGTCTAGAAATCAAGTGATCATAACTCTTGAAATGTACATTCAAAGTAATGATCTTACACCCTAGCTGACATATTACATAGTAACAATTTTAAATGCATTGCCACACTTCCATACACAACTTTCAAGATTTTTAACAATTAGAAAAGAGTAATGATAAGCACCATTGCAGAGAACTCATGCAAGCACTCAGCTTTGCATGAAAACACATACAAGACTAATCAAATGGCTGAGATTGCATTGCTACAGCATCTTTTGGATGATCCTTTGGATCATCAAAACATTGCTTCCCCCCTGCACATTCCATCACTACATGCTGACATATTCCCCCTTCCTGATCCTGAAATTGCACAATAAAAAAAGTTCAATATGGTAAGGTTATTAAAATAATAGCATGTTTTTAAAAGCAAAAACAAACAAAAAAAGAACTTGTTTGTTTCCAATAATAAATAAGTAGATAAATTAATTTATACTTTGTTTTCAATCCAAAAGAAGTACAACAATTAATTTATACATGTATTTTTTTTAATTAATCTCAAAATAATACCTAAAATCAGACAATAAAGTCTGGCATGATAACATTATTAAAATAAAAGCATGGTTTTAAATGCAAAAATAAAAAAGAACTTGTTCATTTCCAATAAAAAATAAGTAGATTAAATTAATGTAGACTTTTTTATAAATATAATACCAGACATTGGGCAATAAAAAAATGGAACTATAATTAATGTAGACTTTTTTTTTGTAATACCATAAATCGGACAATAAAGGCTGGCCAGGTAACATTATATTTATGTGTATTAAAGAGTGTAAAGCACCATCAGGTGGCTTGTATGGTCTAAAAAATAAGTACCTTTTTTTTTTATTTCACATGTCTTCTAAGAATATTTTTAAATAAAATCTGAATCAAATCATATTATCTTTCTAAAATAATATTATACAAATATTTTGTGAAAAATAATCATATGTAAACAAGCTATGCAAATTATGTTTTCATTCTCAGTTTAACAAAAGAATAAATATGTTTCAATGTGGAGAAGTACAAATTCCCAATCATCAATGTTGCAGACTGGTTATCAACTCATTTGTAAAAGATTTTTCTGTACAATATTAAAAATTTAAGAATATTTTTTAAATTAACAAATCAATGTTATTTTAATTCAGTTTTTACCAACAAATGAATGCAAAAACGGCAAAACAGCATTAAAGATAACTGCAAGAGAATGATTAAAGCTAAAATACAGCAGCAATATCACATATTTCATAATATCACACAACTCACAATCTGTTAAATACTAATCCCATTTCTACATCTTAACATCATTAGCAAACTAAATTTTGTATCATCAGAAAAGATAGCCATTCTATAGTTTGCTCATTTAAAAGTGGTGAATTTGCTATTTTTATAGCTAGGGAAAATTAAACAACTCCATTTCAATTTATATCATACATCAATGTTGTATAAACTTAATATTTGTTTTATTTTCTTGTAATAAATTATCAATATAATGGTTGTTTAAAATAAGACACTGTCTTTATCTTTATATATGTTAATTATTATTTTATAAGTAATATTGCCTTATTTGGATCTGCCTTTAATATTTCATAATCCATATTACCTTATTTAGATTTGGTTTAAATATTAATTCCACTCCCAAGTTTCAACATACTTAGTAAAAAAATTTACTGGAATGCAAATAAATAGAGGACTACTATGTTTGTTAGCTAGTTTGCCAAATTAAAAGCAGTGGGTTTGTTTATTTTAACAGATAAAGAAAGATTAATCAACACTAGTTCAGATTAAAATGACCCAAAATGACTTACATTTTTGTTCCCAACTTTATCTTTCTGCAATTCATTTTTTAAAACAACAAATAGATTTTTTTTTTTTTCAATTTCTTTATATAGTCTTGCAAATTTTCTTAATAATCTTGAAGAATTCTCTCAAAAGAATAAAAATCAGAATAAGAAAGAATAATCTTTAACATTTTTAAATTTATTTATATGCTTTAAACAAAAGGCATCCGGATTAATTTTAATTAAAATATATTTTTGCTGATAACAATTTTGATCAGTTTAACGACAATTCAATCTTGTATCTATTTTATTAATTAGTCAAGTTTTCCAAATTCCTAATGCCTTTTGTCTACGGCATTTCTGGCCGTAATTAAACATATATTAGCCAGATAAAATATTGAAAACATTCTTGTAAATATAAAATACAGAAATTATTGTTTTTATACTTAAATAAGATTTCTATACTAATTATAAATGTATTTGTATTCTATAATTAATCTGCCTTTACTAACAAAAATAATATAGGAATTTAATTAGCCGAATTTTAAATTAATTGTATCTTAGAATTTTCTACAATTGGAACGTTAATTATTTTTTTAATCTCGTCTCTCTTTTGACCCCCCCCTCACTGCAAACATACAGATGCCTTTAATAAATTTTAATGAATAAAAAATGCTTTTGATAAACAAATTTCCCATAAATTTAAAATTATTTAATTATAAATCGAAAGACATCAGTTAAAATTATTTATGTAAAGTTAGTATGAAGCACATATATGTGCGCATATATAACTTCAATATATAAAAAATAAAATGGCCTTTAAATAGTTTGCAGCAAGACAAAAATCGGTGCAAATTTAGTACGCGATCTCTGCCATTTTGAATTTCAAAAATTGCCAAAAACATCGTCTGACACATCTAAGTGATAAAAAACTACGCGAAAACAGGAAAAATTTAGAACTTGGATCACGTGACTTGGAAAAACCAGCCAAAACGCACAGTTAAGAAAAAAAAGCCAAAACACGAAAAATTAACATTTTCTCATTTTAAATTATAAATCAAATAATTTATATATAGAGAGAGCAAGATTACTATATTTAAATCTTAATCAATAAATGCTAGTTATCATTGCCTAAAAAAGTACATAATAATACATTTTCTCATTTTAAATTATAAATCAAATAATTTATATATAAAGGTTAATTTATATATAGCAAGATTACTATATTTAAACCTTAATAAATGCTACATTTTCTAATTTGACTTAATGGATTTTGAATCCATTATTTTTATTACAGTACTCTTTGCTCTTTACTTCCTCACACCTACAATTTGACCATTTGTTTTCCTGCTCTTTGTTTTTATTTTACATTTGACACCTTTGAACATCCAAAGGTGTTTGACTGTAGCTATTTTCAAGATTGCCTTTGTGGATAAAGTAGCACCGCACTTATATTTCTTCCCCTCTTCCATTGTCTACTTTTACATTCTTATTTAATGGTTTTCAGTTTTTATATGTTTCTTTTAGCTGTAAAATGCTTAACTTAAATAATTTAGATTTTAGCTTTAGAAAGATGCCATAATATTATATATACACACATGCACCTATTACAAATGTGTGCAGATTTTAATATTACATTTTATACACCATGGGAGATAGTTTGGTTTTAAGTAAAATGAAGCGAATATATCTGTGTACAGATGATATTCACCGCTTCAATATATAAAAACATACCTCAACAAATAATTTTAAAAATGTTTAGAAAAATACACAAACCACTCTATAATTATTTTGTATACAAATTATGAGAATTAAAAAGTAACTTTCTTGATGTGATGGGGAGAACCGAATAAGGCATATTAAGCCTCTTACTATGTGCGGATGTACATATAAATATTACCCCGGTCACTATTAAAGTTAGTTATATACAACTTACTTGTACACAAACATATATACGCGTTAAAATATAAGAAGATAAAACTCATTAAAGTCTTAATTTGCATTTCATCTATATCAGATCTACTCTTGATTATGTCACTATAATCTGTATATCTATTAACATTGAAATGAGTTTTACTATCAACAAAGGAAAACAAAAACATATTTTAAAAAAATGTACATATTTTTTTTTAAAAAAATATTTATTTTAATTAATAATCGTTTTGTGTCTGTATTTGTAATGGGTAATATATATTAGATATATATTTCACACAAATAAAATTATGAGTGCGTAAAGAAAACAAATAAATGAAATATGATAAATAAATAAATAAATGGCTATTGGGTTTATTTACCTTCATTATCAAAGCTGTGTGCTAAATTTGCATACACTTTGCATTTCTTATAGCAACAGTTTCATTTAGCCACAGCTTTGATAATCGAGGTATTCCTTCAAAAATACTAGCAATTTATTTATTTATCGTATTTCATTTATTTGTTTATTTTACGCACTCATAATTTTATTTGTGTGAAATATATATATCGCATATATATTACTTTAATTTGTATAGGGGGGGGGGGTGCCTTAGATATCACATATCAGCCACATCAAAATGCTACCAAGTATTTTTTTAGGCAATGATAACTAGCATTTATTGATTAAGATTTAAATATAGTAATCTTGCTCTCTCTATATATAAATTATTTGATATATAATTTAAAATGAGAAAATATTAATTTTTCGTGTTTTGGCTTTTTTTTTTAACTGTGCGTTTTGGCGGATTTTTCCAAGTCACGTGACCCAAGTTCTAAATTTTTTCTGTTTTCGCGTACTTTTTTATCACTTAGATGTGTCAGCCGATATGGTTTTTTTATAATTTTTATGGCAAAGATCGCGTACTTTAATTTGTAACCCAAAAATCTCTCCCTTTTATCAAGTAACAATAATGATAGCACTATATTCTACAATTGTCAATTGTTGAATGATGAAGAATTGATGCAGTTTTTTCATCTTCGTTTTCCTCAACAATATTGGATGGTTAATTAGATTGGCTATGATCGATTTCTTGAGGGGGAGGGGCAAGCTTCTTGAAAATATTTTCACATTTACTTGGTTTGTATTCAAACTTAAGTTGTGGGAATAGCGAGTAGATATGCTATCATTGTACCATGATAATCTGGATGGATGGAGATAGGTTAACACATTATTTCTACCCAATAATATTTAAATAAATATGTTCATAGCATTGTCATTTTAATCCTTTTATCTAAACTTGTTAACCTGGAGATTGGTATTGGTTAACATTTCATCAATCTGCTAAGATAGATGTATACATCATCACACTGGTAATCACAAGCCACTTAAACTTGAAATTGTCTTAACTAGAAGACTAGACATGTGAAAAATTTATTTCAATATTATTAATTAAAACTTAAAAATATTATACATTTTAATTATGTAATATTTAATGAATTACCCAAATATTACATTTATCTTTTTAAAAAGATATCTTTTCCATCATCAATTAATCTTTTTTCCTATCATCTCCTATTATCGACTCCATTGATCACATAATGACATATCTAAGTTGTTTGTAAATTTATATATTTTTTATTAATAATTATCATATACAAAAAATAAATTTTTAAAGCAGTTGTTTAACAATAAACTAATTTTATTAATAACAACAAAATATATAAAAATATTATATTTAAATACAGATATACTTTATATCCCTGGTGTTTAGATATAATTATAGGGGATTTGAACTCAGACTTTCAGGCTCCCTTTAGCTATACAATCAATCTTATATAGCCAATACACATGTGAAAAAGATAAATGAATTCCAATATACATATTTCATGCTGAACCAGCAATCATCAGTTGGTCCCAGATCATCATCTCCCACACATATATATAATCAGTGCTCAGTTTATATTAAGATGAAGAGTTGAAGAGTGGGATAGGTTGAAGCCTTTCCATTAAAGTTTGAAAATTTGATATCTTAATATAAACCAAGCACTGATTATACATATGTAGGAGATGATGATTTGGACCAACTGATCAGTGCTGAGTCAGCATGAAATACATATATTGGAAGAAATAATTTATCTTTTTCACATGTGTATTGGTTATATGAAAGAGATTGGATAGCTGAAGGGAGCTTGAACATTTGGGTTCAAATCCCTTATAATAAAAATATTCTAAATATTTCTGCCTATAATTAAATGAAATTGAAATTATTCTAATTTCTCAAACATCATATCTCTTCATATTGCCTTGTCAAAATACTATTTTAATATTGAAATATTTGTTTTAATTAGCATAGAACAAGATTAAATATTATTTCAATATTGCTGTTCTTATTTAAATTGACATGGATTATCTTATTGCCTAGATTCATAATTATGGATTAAAAATGGATTATCATAGACTAAAATCAATACTCCAAATTTAATAATACAACAAATATTAAAAATAATCATCTAAAGCCATATCAAAAATACTTGTACTAGTTTATACCCATAATAAATAGAAATGTTTGTTTAATAAATGAAATGAATGCTTATAATGATTAACTTATAATACTCAATAAGATCATACATATTGATAGATATATGCCTTAACCTTTCATGTGTAAGATATATATATTGTAACGATCCGGAGAAAGCGACTTAACGTAATCTGCACTACGGGGCGCCATCTAGACATTTGAACCTAGAAAAATTTATAAAGTAGGCAGATACGTAAGTAAAAAAAAAAAAAAATTTTTTTTTTTTTAAATATTTTGGTTCCGGTCGTTAGCCCATGTCACTAGCTCAGTGGAATAGCAGAGATTAATATAATATCTTATCTAATTATATTTCAATATTAAAAAAATAAATAAAATAAGCCACTGCCAGTAATTAGCATACAAACATTTATTTATGCACATATATATAAGATTTGAAATTATTTTAGTATTAGTTTACACTTTTACATTTAACATTATTTTTAACTTTGATTTTTGACTTTAATTTACATTTCATTACTATTAGATTCTAATTTTACATTTTTATTAAGTTCGCACAGATAAATTTATGAAAGCTTGTTTATCACGTTGAATATAGACCGGTTACATAGATTTCACAATCAAAAACATTTCAAAGTAAACATAAACGATCAAAATACAAAATTATTGATTACTGACAATTGCGGAGGGAAATTTATACGTAACCCATAGTATTCACCGTAAGATACTTGCATTGTCACCAATAACTTAAAAGACATCCGAATAAATACATTTTAGATACTCACCGTAAGGTATCATTATTTATCGAATGTCTATATATTTTGATCAAATATGATAACGCAAAACATAGTTAACCGATAAACAATCCATGCAAGCGTCTATAAACAACTTAAATTTAATGCATTTTTATTTAGGGTCGACATGAATACTACATAGATTTGCATTGAAATTAAAATATTCTATCCCTATTTAACCTTAGCTAAAATTGCAGTCAAACTGGCATCAATCCATCTGATACATCGATGTATTCAATGTAATAAAATACGGCAGCACAAAAGGTTAAGAGAAGAAATTGCCTCTTATGAGATAGGAATATTACATCTATCTGCAAAGAAGAGCAATAAAACAAAAACTCCATAGAAAGGAACTGCGGTATCCGACTTATAATTCCTTCCATAGGCAAACGGAGTGTGCGTATGAAGCGATTCTGCCCGTAGCGAATCAATATTACACCTACTAATCACACCAATATATCCAATCCATTGACCCAATCTAACCACGAAACAAATAACCTAAGATTACCCTCCTAATATAACTTTACAAATCTATACAGCCTTCAGCCCGACTTAAGTTTAACATTTATATAATTAATTTAACGAAAAACAAAAAAAACATGATAAAAACTTAAAGAATACAAAAATAAATAAATGGAAATGATTTTACATAAATAAGAAAAAAATACATCAAATAACACTATTAATAAAGAATTTAGTTTGGTCAGATAGATTCTATTGCATCATTTAATAAAAAGTTTTAAAATTTAGAGTTCTTATTGTTTCAAGTGAATATATAAGTTCTTACGATTTTAAAAGTCCAACTTACCGTTGCTTGCCATGACAACCCCCGTCCTAAATGGTATCCATTTAGCCGTTGTTTTATTTATTCATTCGGAGGTTTTAATTTAGTTGGTCCTCATTTAGGAAACGATAGTTCATTTCTCCTTTCTTTAACAGCTGAAAGAATGACCGCGTCTGTCAATTCCTCCAACTCCGACTACTACATATAGTCACATCGTAATAACAATTTCCAGTCACTGATTAATATTTCCAAATTCCTTTTATATTAATGTGAAGGATTGAATTTACATTAGTCACCGATGCGGGCCTTCGCTGCGGCCGTCCAAGGGTCTTCTTATTTGCAACGTTTCTATGTTTTCCTACTGACCGGTATTTTACATTTAAATGCCCAGGCTGGTTTACATTGACAATTAAATTTATCATTTCCTTTCTGATAATTAACCTGTTTTCCAAATCAAAGATATATTTAAAGATAAATTTAAAGATATAATTTACTCCAAACTTTTAAGTTTTTGTTTTTAAAATACCTTTTCTATTTTTAACACAGTTTTATTTTAATAATTTTTTATATCTGTGCGATTTAATATATAAGAGTTTAAGATGATATTTAATTTCAATTTTTAATTCTTAAAGAAAATTTTTAAATGCGAACTTTTTAATTTACTTTCATGTTTAATAAATTTAAAAAAAAAAACAATGTAACGAACGTCTATGCTCGTTACAATATATATATATAGAGAGAGAAATGAATTGAGACAACTCTGAAATAACCATATTTTATAGATAATTTTTTCTCCCACAAAATATTCGGTTCTATATGGTAAATACTTTTTAAGTCCCCTGATAAATGTAGTTTTTGAGATTATATTCAAAATGTAAATAACCTGTAATTAGATTCATGCATTTAATAATGATAATGATTAATTATCTGATTTTTCAATCAGTGAGATACAAATTTAAGTGAAATTATTTTTATTTTAGTCTTATAATTTAATATCAATAACTGATGATCACAATAATGATTACTGCAATGTCATTTGACTTCTTTATTAAGGATATATGTATTCAAGTGAAATGAATACTCAGTACTTATATTTTGGTTTTGTGATAAAACATCAATAATTACTAAGTAATGGAGACTACATCAATATTCAGTATCTTTTATTATCTATCCCAATATTCAAATAGGAAGTTATTTTCAAGCATACTCTGAATATAAATATCATCAACTATTGATAGTTCACGCACATAAAGATCCACATTCATAATCAAATAAATATTAATATGATTAAGATAAGAATACAACACATAAAGACCCACATTCATAATCAAATAAATATTAATATGATTAAATAAGAATACAAACATGTATGTGAGGACCATAAATATGGTTAAGATTCAAACTATTTCAATGATATTTTCTTTCATAATGGAGATTTCTATGCCGATTAAATTAATAATTAAAAAAACTCATAACAGTCACTGTCATAAAAAAGAAAAAAAAAGGTAAAATGAATAGATTTTATGATTTATCTTATACAACAAACTAGATGTCATCCTCCATTAAATTATGGGTATTGTAATGGTCAAACCATCCATCAACCACCTAACCCACAGTCGGATCCAAACCCAGTCGAACCAAAGGATTAATCCTAAGACCAAACTGAATTCAAACCCCAATTCATGAGCTCAAATCAAATCAATGGATGACATATGTTGACAGCACATGACTATGCACCAAGAAACTAGCTCAACAGATGATGATGATTAGAGACCCCTGATCTGACTCTACTAACATAAAATAAAATAACTAAGGATGTTTATAAATCAATTCATATATATATGTTTGGATTGCCAATACAGACAGCAAGCATTAATATTAAAATAGTTATTGAATAATAAAGAAAGTTAAAAACCAACTGTGCTATATAAAATGTTTAATAAGAATAAATATTTTTGTTCAAATTGTTTATGATTGAAATTATATATATTACCTCTAGTCTTTAAAAACGGAAGTTACAATTTACAATAAGAATGGCAGTCGTTATCATATGCCAATAACTATTACACAATATTATAGGAGGATTATATATGTCTATGCCCCGACAAATAAATAAAGATAAATAAAGGTATTTGACTTGGTCAGAAATTATTATTCCAATTTTAAAAGAAAAGAATGCGAGATTCATTTTCACATATCTGTAAATCAACTCACGAAAAGCATGATAAATATCTAAGGCATAACTTTAATATTTAACAAAGAACTTATTTAATTATAAATGAATATGAAATTGTTTGACTTTAATAAAATCAATTCATTACTATTTACGAGCATGAGAGAGGGGCTTTATTTGAACTGAGAAATAACGGTACTGATGACTAACGAGCCTTAAGAACAAATACGAAATATGATGGCTTGTCAGTGATTTAAGAAAATAGAAGGGTGGCTTGTATTTGACAAGTCTTTTATGCCCTATGAAGGATCCATGGAACACAGGGAAAGTCAGGCCGGGTCATGCCACGAACCTTTGGTGTTCCAATATAATAATGAGCAAGTGAGGAAGTGATTTCTTCCTAGGTAATTAAAGTAACAGTAATATCACCGATGACAAGCCTACAAGGCAGGAGATGGCTCGCAGCAGCAACATTTGGAAAGTGATGATTCGATGATCATCGTATTTAATTAATAAAACCCATTTTATATAAGGAATGCTCTACGTAATGACCTGATCATGTTAAATTAAAGTCAACATGCTTGACATAAATGTGCTTAAACGCAATTATAAAATTATGCTAATTATACCCTAAATATCATGCCCTCCCTGAATATTAATATAAAGTATAAAATTTAAATTAGAATACATTCATTTTATTCTCTTTATCAATCTGTAGCAAAACTTTAATATTATTAATATGAATAAATAAATATTTGTGAATTCAATAAAATAGCAGGAAGCATAGATTAGAAAATGGGCTAATAATTATTATTAGCCATTGGTAAAAATAGCAAACATTTAATAAATTCTTCAACTCGATAATTATTAGAACTGTATTAAATTAGTTCTAGTGGGCAAGAATTACTATAAAACTTAATACTATATTATTTTCATAAAGTAAGTTTAACAAAAGAGATTATTATCGAGTTGAAGCATTATTGGCATATAATAAAAAATAAATGACATTAATAACTATTCAATAAATATATAATAAAGTTAGTAAAATGAACCACCATTGTAAGAAAAGAAAAGTTAACATAATACTAATTTTAAAGACTAGAGAATTACTTACACAAATTAAGACATTATAAAATGAGAAGAGCTTTTACAGCAGTTAATTTAAAAGGCGGTGTAAAGTAAAGTTCAGAAACTGGCCAGAAAGTTGCGGTTCATTAAAGAAATATGTTACCATTCCTTCCATAGTTGGCTTCTTAGTTTACACGGCAGAGTCCGATTGGGTTGAAATGCAGGTGTGCATTTTAACTTATACGAATAGCATTTGGATTAATTTCTTTCAGATTTTGGCAGCTCATGATTGGTGTGGAAAGAGTTTAATTTGCAGCTACATTGAAGATTTTCTGGGGTCTTCAGACCCAACAATCAGACTCCTGAAGTTAGCCACACGCCATGATGACACTATATAAATTCACAATTTAAATGGACGTAGCTTCTAGTAGCAAGTTCTCTAAAAAATATGGCTTCTCCTTTCTTGAAATTTTTTCAAGTTATTTATACCTGCTCTCTGGTTTCCCACCCATTCTGACTCTTGATGCCTTCATGCTAGAGCTTCTTACATTATCAAAAGTTACAATTTTTGTTAATTGATTTCAGATATAATTTTTTTGCTAATTAATAAAAAATCCCCATTGTTTTTGGAAAAGGACAATCTGAAAGCTTATCGAAAGAATGTAGCTTTTAATCATTGAAATTTAAACAAACTGGTAAAAGTAAAAATAAAATATTCCAACTTTACAACGAATATATATTTAACTATTCATAAATACATACACACAATCCACACAGTTATAATATATATATATGTTTTCATGAATAATTTTATCATGAAATTATAATATTGGTTAGTTTAAATAATAAAGTAGTTGGTTTTAACACGTTTATATAATACTGTTTTTATTGAAACTAGCGTGCATTGAATGAATAAAGCCCCATTGCATTAGGAAATTCACGGTTAGTGCTAGGGTTTGAAGTAGGCTGCAGGTGATATATCATGAAGCTAGGATCAAACTTAGATCCGATCGCTTCAGTATATAAATAACAAAATATCAATTTAACTTTTGGATAAATTATTTCATTTATCTAGTCATTTTTCTTCTACCCTTTCAGCATAATTTTTTTTATTATTTTTTCCTCCATATTTTTGGCTTTAATATTCTCTATTTCTAATACAATTTTTGTGGTGTAGATTTTTTTATATTTTATACATAAAAATGCTACATAAATAATTTTTCCATTTTTTATATAACATTACCCCTAACGTATGTTTACATGTTATTATATAGTTGCTATTGTGATGTTTTATATTTTATATCTTAACCACAGATATAACAAATATGATAAATTTGTATTAACAAAATTTTGTCATTTCTAACATGATTTCTTTATCTCATTTTTCTTTTGCTAAAGTAAGAAATTTGAGGTATGAATCAATAGTAATGAAAATCTTTATTATCAAGACACTGAATCAACATTCAAGTAAATAATATCTTTCAGTGGTTAAATAATATGCAACATATGTGATTATAAATAGTAAACATACAATCATCAGGAATAATCACCAAGAGTTAACAATCATCCTTTGGCACTGGATTTAAAAGAGATACATAATACAAAATATTAGGCTTATCATTGTTAAACAATACCAAATTTAGGACATAATATAAAAGCAATCATCAATATTTCATCTCATGCACATATACAAGTGCTAAAACATAATTATAAAAGTAATATTATATCAATAATGCTGGAATCATTATATCAATGCAGATCATTATCAATGCTTTGGGCCATTAGTTATCATAAGTGTATTGGCCATCAGTAAAAAATTTATCAAACTTACAAGATAGAATAAGTACGTAGACTTCAAAAGTGATTTTTACGACTTTAGTGCTATCCAAATAATTCTACAAAAATTATGTGGATATCCACACACATTCACTCACACATATGCAAATACATTATCCCTGCACTAAGCTATGAACTGCAAGGACTCTACTAGGCACTGTGAACAAGAGAAAATATATATGCTTAATTTATTCTATCATTAAATAATTTTACTGGGACAATCTACAAAACCTTTGAAGCACAACTTTGTGATGAAATCCATCCCACACACTATTAAGGCAATGACAAGCTTACACAATTTATTATTTCTTGGTAAATACTCTTAAGTTGAATTTTTTAACAAAGTCGAGGAAATCCATTATAAAATTTAGACTGAAATCAATACAAAAGTTTATACTACCTGCATTTCCCCATGGAGCTCGTAGAATAAAACACATTTATAGTTGAATATAAATCCATGTGAATATATGACTAAACGTAAAGTTTCTTTTTTATTTTTCCAATCTCCATTTCCAGAAAGTTGATGATTCCGTTTTGATAATGGTGGTAGCTTTTAATCCAATAAGGCTTATTCTTTCTTTATCAATCGTAGCAGCATATAATTAGCTGGGAATAGGGTGAGCCCTGACATGTTAGATTCTCACCACCACATTTCCCTTTCTGCCATGAATTGGTATAAAATTATTAGATCACTCTCTGCTGCATTAACAATATCTTATTTTTTCTATTTCACTCTCTGCAGGTTCAAGACAACTAGCATTTGGGGTCCTTTCCTTTTATACCTCCTCCATTATATTCACTGGTTTTCTATCTCCTGTTGCCTTGTTTTCTGCCAAACTGGGTTCTTATCGAAATATGTGAAAGCTTTCAGCATCTTTCAAATTTCAATTATTCTGTAAATTTCTATGCTTCTCGTAAAACAACCAAGCAAAAGAGAAACTTCATCTCTCCCTTCCCAACAGTTAAAACTATTTATGCACACATACATAACCAGTACATACATAACTGTTTCAAAACAACAGAGAATGACCCCCCTTTTCCAATATATACATTTAAACAACCGTAGCCATGCAATAAAATAAAATATAAAAAAAAACTAATTAAAGACTGCTAGATTTAATAGACATCATATGTGACCATTGAATTTGTTTTGTCACAATATTTCCCCGTTCAAAAGTCTTCAAATATCTCTTGCATATTTGAATGGCTCTTTTACAACATTTCCTATCTCATATGTTTACCTGCTGGTTCTGAAGTTGTCTGTACCTGCAGAAGGCCGGGCAGGCTTTAACGATCGATTATATGATCCCTTGATTTTGCACCCAGTGTCCACCCAAAATATATTATCCCCTTGATTACAACAGATAGTGTATGGGCCTTCATGCAAATTACAGAATTTTCAGCACAAATCTATCCAGGTTGCTGATGTGTGGGGTTTTAATGATGGCCCAATCTCCCACTTTAAAATTTAGGGTATCCTGTTTCCTATCTTTCTCCTTCATTGATGACTTTCCTGCTGTAAGTCTGATATGCCTGTCCTGGTCAGTTTTTTGGTCAATACATGGTTCCTCCATCTCCGGTACAAAGGTCTTAATCTAATGCGGGATGTGTTGCCCAAATTGGAGGCGAAACAGGGCAAACCTGGGTGATTCATTTATGGACCAGATTATGAAGTTCACTACTTGAGGGGTACATTTCATCTAGCTCTTATGATTCATGCCCATATAAATATGAAACAGGTGCTCTAACTTCCTCATCACCCATTCAGAAGGGTTAGATTGCGAGTTCCAAATTGATGTGAACTTGTGCATAATCCCCAATGTTGGACCCACTGGTGCCATTCCTTGAATATGAAGGGTGTGCCATGGTCAGATAAAATACACTTGGGTTTTCTGGTCTCTATGAAATGCCTACCTTCTAACATTTTGATGGCATTCTTCGCATTCCCCTACATGATTGGGTACATGGGCACATACTTTGAAAATAAATCATACATGACAAGAAGATTTTTTATTAAATGCTAGAAGAGGGCTGTAAAAGTCCAAAGCTACCATTTCTCAAGGTTGATTACGTATTATTGACAACATTGGAGCTATGTAATTCCTGCTTGCTGGTTTGGTTCTCTGGCAGCTTTCGCATTTCCTTAACATGTTCATGATGGATGTAGTATCCTTAACATGTTCATGATGGATGTAGTATGCTAGGCCAGTGAAACCACTTCTGAATCAAATGCTGCGTTTTAAGAGTGTCGTAGTGGCAATACAGCAGGTGCACATAGGTTGCCATATCCTTCCATAGCCTATGAGGTATAACTGTTTTCCATGCATCTTGGTCATCATATGTCCTGTACTGCAAAATGTTTTGATACAGCCAGTATCTCATCTCCCTTCCTGTCTGCTTCACACCCTCTCTGTTTGCTTTCTCTCCCAGAAACTCAATTATCTCTTTCAATCACTCATGGTGCTGCTAATCCCCAAATGAGCCAAGTCCTCTTCTACCCTTTTGTTAATTCCTATACTGAAGCAGATGATCTGATGCTCAGATCCTGCTTCACAGCCCACATCCAATCTCCTACCACCTAACGGTATTCAAACCCGCCTTTACGCACATATATACATAGCTAATAATATATATATCTTTTCTCAGTAGCGTATGTATTTTAATTTAAAAATATTTTATTTAATAGTAATATTCTCATGTGTATGCGGGCATAAATAATATATATATATTTCAGTGTAGGAGATTGCGAATAAATTAATAGTTATATTATATATATAAGGTATTATATATTAAACATTATTTTTTTCATATAAAATTTTGTAGCCAGAAGTGATGCAATCTTGTTAAGAAGTCTCTCGAAAAACACCCGGAAGATCCCTTAGATTAAAATAAAATATTACGAATTGGTAATAATAAAATAAACCCATTAGTGGAAATTGTCCACGCTAGCTTGTTTTAAAATCATAAGATATATTTTAAAACAATCGTTCGAGAAACTGATAACAAACTTGCATTGTTTCAAACATCTTACTAGATAAGAGTATCCGGTCAAACTATTCCAGAGAAACCTTAAGTGCTTAAACCGCCTCAGGTTCAGCAGTAGTTGGTAAGTTACAGCTTCAAAATAAAAGTATAAATACTGCTGGATTTGAATCCACACAAAAGAGGAGACCCCATTAAATAACTATGTTGTTATACATATTCCACGCCAGTTTTAATTCTCACTCAATGTGTCATGAGTAGGAAATTTTGCCTTGTCCCTCCATTCTAATATGCTGTTCCCATGAACGAGGCTCTGCATCCCGTACTACTGAACTTTATGTATATTTTTCCAGTGAAAGTGAAATGGTATCTCTCAAATTAATAATGCTACCCTAGATCTAGTGAAACAATACCGATGGACTGACTCCTAGTGAAATCGCTCTTCTAAATAAGCAAGGTAAAAGAACTTTGACCGCTTGCAATTCTTAAATCCTGCCTTCTCTGTAATATTTATAATTTAAATCATCTATATTAAATGTCTTCAAATATGTATTCTATAACTCTATATAACTAATCTATATTAAGCCTCCTATATAATGTTTTTCTTTTCTTTTATCACCAAGCGGCAAACAATTTTCATTTACATTTATGTATGTATATTTTAAAATAAATGCCAATAGTATTCTAAAATCACCAGCATATAATTTATTTTCGTTTCCCCACCCATCATTTACTGGGTAAATAATTTATAATTTGATCAAAACAAGTCTTATTCGACTTGCCCAGGTGCTCGCGATTTTAGATAAATAAACTAATTATATTTTTCATGTTTACTGTAGAAAAACAGATTTGACTTCTGTTTTTCACATTCTCCTTCCTAAATAATGCGCTATCTTTTATTCTTAAATTATATTATATATGTAAAACCCATCTTAGTTATTACCACCACCCACTTATTTAGTAATAATTTATATATTTTCACAAGGGCATTGATTAACCAAAATTGAGATTTATTAAATGTGTAAGAAGTAATGAATAATATTAAGTAACATAATGTAAGGGGGAGGGGGATCTTAACATCTTAGTTTTATATTTAAGTATAATTATTACCCATGTTTGCTTAGTGAAGCCATGTCATTACGCCAAATATTTCATAATTTATGGGCAATAAATATGTTTCGATAATCTTTACTTTTTAGAATTATATTTATATTATATCATTAAGCGTTATGTACATAAAGGCATTTCGTTATATATATATGTTCGTGCTTCTTTCTCACATAGAGGCATCCGTGAAGTCGGGCCCCATCATCGTTCTCTATGTCCTTAAACCAGGCTGTAAAACCACCCTGGGGACATCCTTGGTCTTATGTGCATACTTTATATGGGAAGCGATCTGGGAAACCAGCCCAATAAAGTCATTGCCAAACACTCTTCATCATCCATGATTCGCCTGTACCTCATTCTAGGGAATCTTGGAATCTTTCATTCATCAAACTGACCCTGCCTACATTTGCAGAGAAAATCGGTCAACTTCGTTATTAAAAATTCATGAAGCACACTCCAGGATCCATAATTGGACCAACCCAATCAACCACCATGCATGCACCGCCTTTCAGTGTCTTATTAGTCACCCAGAAGTATTCATAAGCCGTAATGAAATGATTTCTTTAAACAGACATAATTCCATTAGTTTAATATAAGTATTAATGCGATAGATTTAGTATCGTTTATATAATTATTCATTACCCATCCTGCGCATTAATTATCTATAACTCCAAATTAATAATCATATTGAATGTAACCAAATGTAATATCTGCTTATAAAATTATTGTTTAAATTAATTAAATGCTCTTTTCGTCTCTAGGGGTGTAATAGTATTCCAGTAATGTATTCTAATAGCGCTTATTCATTAAATCACATATATATATTATTGGCATAGCCACAAATCTTATGTTATCGTTAAATATAAATTAAACACATATATATAATAATTACGAGGCTCATGTCAGGTAAATAACCCGACATAATTTTGTTATTAATAAATCTTAAATATATATATATCAAACTCGAACCATTGTTTTCTTTTAGTTAAGTTAAAATATTAAGTTATTACTTATGCTCAAATATGACTAGATGATCTCCGCTCAATACATAATTAATATGCTAGGTCCTGAGCCTTCATTGCTCATAAAATATAGCTAGTTATTAAGTTATTCTATCATAAGTTTAGCCTAGAGTCTTTTTGTGTCTCCGATGATCGATGCCGGCAGGTGAGAAGTAAATTAATCGATGTCATCGGGATTGTTGCTCATAATGTTATAGATCTGGGAAATAGGCAAATAGGGCAGAATTCATGAATGTTCCTGACCTGTGTATCTTGCGCATGATTGGATTCGAGGTACTTTTGCCTAGATGCTAGATCTTGTTACATGAACATACAAATCTGACCGGCACAGATTTTTTTCTTTTCTCTGGGTTTGGTGCATCAATGTAGGGCTTCGAATACAAACACCCATATACCTGAGATAGTAGTAGATAGTGATAGATATAACATATGTTTAAAAAAAAAAAAAATTTTTTTTTGAAAAATTTTTTCTTGAAAATTTGTTTTTCGGACACCCAGCTTAAAATTTTTTTTGAATATTGGTACACACTCCCTGTGAGTCATTGTTAATATAAATATAAATAATTTTCTCTCAGTATATATATAAAAATATGTTTCAAGTAAATAGTATGTCATATACTCAATATTTTTTTTCCACATAAAAGTTTTAAAAGTTTTTTCGTTTTCACGAACATATAAAATAAGTTAGTGGCAATTTTGTTGTGTTTTCTTTCATGTATGTGATTTGAATAATGATGATATTATATAATGTTTTATTCCTTGTCTATCAATATTTATTACATGTATAATTCTCGTGAGTTTTTTAAAAAAGAAGTAAAGAGAAGTAACTGCTTTTAAGAGGCTTTTACTTTCATATTAATTAAAGATAAAGAAGTGCTTTCCCAAATAATGTTTATAGTTTTCATATACATGTAAGTTTCCAGTGATATAAAAGAGTGACAGCTTTTAAGGGGCTTTCATTTTTATAAAATAAAATCTGTTTTTTCAAAGAAGCGAATAAGATGTTGTATAATGTTTTTTTTCTTGGTCATAGACGTGAAATTATATGCAGGATGCCCGTAAATAAAATAGTGGTAGTTCTAAGAGGCCTCCACAGTTATAATAATAAAGTAAAAAGTATGTTCTAAATAGTAGCATTTATATATATAAAAGTTTCCATAAATGATCTAAATAACAAAGTGTTTTCGAGTTTACAATGTAATAAAATAGTTATAGCTTTTAAGGGTTTTTTTCACATTTAAAATAAAAATATAGTAAAGAAGTGTGTAAGATATAGAATAATAATAATGAGATATATAATAATTTTTTCATTTTAATAAATAAATATAATATGCCCAAGTTTTGAAGTGTGCGCTAAATAATATATAATAAATTTTTTCATAAATGCTTTAAATAATAATGTTCGATATAATTTTTTATAAATGTCTCAAATAATAATATTTCCAAGTCTGAGAGAATTAAATTAATGTCAGCTTTTAAGGGGCTTTTGCATTTAAAGATAAAAAGAAAGTAGTGTGTGTGCTAAATAATATATAATAATTTTTTTCTAAATGTTTTAAATAATGATGTTAAATATTTTTTTTTCCTTGTTAATACACCGTTAAATAAATACGTTAAAGTTATAATATTTCCAAGTCTTAGCTAAATTAGTGACAGCTTTTAAAATACTTAAAAATGATAAAATAAAGATTCTAAATAATCGCAAATGTGCAGATTTTTTTTTTTTTAAATATTCATGCGTATATAATTGCCTTAAATCAATGAAAAAAATAGTGACGATTTTTGTTATACTTTCATTCTCTTATATAAATATGTGCTAAAGCCATAATAATGTTTTTTCTGTTAAAGCAGTAAATGTATAACTATTTAAGTATAGATCTTAGAAAAGCATACAACCCAATAATAGCGGATCATCTGGTCAGAACATATAGCCCTATCCCTTTGGCTGGCGCCCGGTATTAATACCAAAATAAATTTGCAATAGGTGATCGAGTTATCAAATTTAAAAGCAATGATTCATAATAAAAATTATATAGAGTTTTTTCTTTCCCAAAATATGTGTATCAAGTGTATCAATGCAATCGTTAATCAATCATTTTGTTAAGATGTTTCAGGTGCTGAAGAACTACTCCAAAAACAGACCACAAAAGAAGACATAAAGAAGGCCAGGTAGAAGTTACAATATTTTTATTATATACAGTACTTTGCATTGAAGAGCTAAATAGTAAATAAGCAGTAGAGATATATGTTTTGCAGTAAAAACTAGATCTAGAAACAATTAATATTAAATAACAGGTAGGATAGCAATAATTATTTAAATAAATATGGATTGAGTATGGGAGGGGGAGAGTAGAGCAAGGGGGAGAGTGTAGAATGGGGGGAGGAGAAGCTGGACGGATAGAACATGATGACATGGATATGCAATGGTAAATGATTTAGGACTATAATAATATGTATATGTTATAATAGTTTTTATTATTATTTTCTGTTAATCAGTTGACCAAGCAGTTTTTGAAGACAGTGAATAATTTGTATATATTATAATAGTTTGTTATTATTATTTTATGTTAATCAGTTAACCAAGCAGTTTTTTTTTTTGAAGACAGTGAAAAATTTTTCTAGTAACATAGCAGAGAAGATATTATATCATAAACGAGTCATAAATTTTTAATATAGCAGAGAATTATCCTATCATAAATGAAAGTCATAAAATTCCTAATATAGCAGAGAGGGTATTCTACCTTAAATGAAAGTCATAAATTTATAATATAGCAGAGAAATAAGGGTATTCTATCATAAATGAAAGTTGTAAAATTTCTAATAAGTCATAAAATTTATATTATAGCAGAGAGTTATTCTATCATAAATGAAAATCATAAAATTCCTTTTAGATACATCGCCAATCAAAGTTGTTTTTTAGTTACCTGGACATCAAGTAAAATTTTTTTTTTCTTTTTTTAAACATTTTTTTCATTTTTTTCCGGTAAGTTCAGGAAAATGAAGCAGATGATCTGATGCTCAGATCCTGCTGCACAGCCCACATCCAATCTCCTACCACCTAACTGTATTCAAACCCACCTTTACGCACATATATACATAGCTAATAATATATATATTTCTTTGCTCAGTATTAAAACATAAATAATGTAAACATATGTATTTTAATTTAAAAATATTTTATTTAATAGTAATATTCTCATGTGTATGCGGGCGTAAATAATAAATATATATATATTTCAGTGTAGGAGATTGTGAATAAATTAATAGTTATATTATATATATATAAAGTATTATATATTAAACTTATTATTTTTTTCATATATAATTTTGTAGCCAGAAGTGATGCAATCTTGTTAAGAAGTCTCTCGAAAAACAATTACCCGAAAGATCCCTTAGATTAAAATAAAACATTACGAATTGGTAATAATAAAATAAACCCATTAGTGGAAATTGTCCACGCTAGCTTGTTTTAAAATCATAAGATATATTTTAAAACAATCGTTCGAGAAACTGATAACAAACTTGCATTGTTTCAAACATCTTACTAGATAAGAGTATCCGGTCAAACTATTCCAGAAAAACCTTAAGTGCTTAAACCGCCTCAGGTTCAACAGTAGTTGCTAAGTTACAGCTTCAAAATAAAAGTATAAATACTGCTGGATTTGAATCCACACAAAAGAGGAGACCATTAAATAACTATGTTATTATACATATTCCACGCCAGTTTTAACTCTCTCAATGTGTCGTGAGTAGGAAATTTCACCTTGTCCCTCCGTTCTAATATGCTGTTCCCATGAATGAAGCTCTGCATCCCATACTACTGAACTTTATGTATATTTTCCCAGTAAAAGTGAAATGCTATCTCTCAAATTAATAATGCTATCCTAGATCTAGTGAAACAATACCGATGGACTGACTCCTAGTGAAATTGCTCTTCTAAATAAGCAAGGTAAAAGAACTTTGACCGCTTGCAATTCTTAAATCCTGCCTTCTCTGTAATATTTATAATTTAAATCATCTATATTAAATGTCTTCAAATATGTATTCTATAACTCTATATAACTAATCTATATTAAGCCTCCTATATAATGTTTTCTTTTCTTTTATTTCCAAGCGGCAAACAATTTTCATTTACATTTATGTATGTATATTTTAAAATAAATGCCAATAGTATTCTAAAATCACCAGCATATAATTCATTTTCGTTTCCCCACCCATCATTTACTGGACAAATAATTTATAATTTGATCAAAACAAGTCTTATTCGACTTGCCCAGGTGCTCGTGATTTTAGATAAATAAACTAATTATATTTTTCATGTTTACTGTAGAAAAACAGATTTGACGTCTGTTTTTCAAATTCTCCTTCTTAAATAATGTGCTATCTTTTATTCTTAAATTATATTATATATGTAAAACCCATCTTAGTTATTACCACCACCCACTTATTTAGTAATAATTTATATATTTTCACAAGGGCATTGATTAACCAAAATTGAGATTTATTAAATGTGTAAGAAGTAATGAATAATATTAAGTAACATAATGTAAGGGGGAGGGGGATCTTAACATCTTAGTTTTATATTTAAGTATAATTATTACCCATGTTTGCTTAGTGAAGCCATGTCATTACGCCGAATATTTCATAATTTATGGGCAATAAATACGTTTCGATAATCTTTACTTTTTAGAAATATATTTATATTATATCATTAAGGGTTATGTGCATAAAGGCATTTTGTTATATATATGTTCATCTTCTTTCCCACATGGAGGTATCCGCAAAGTCGGGCCCCATCGTCGTTCTCTATGTCCTTAAACCAGGCTGTAAAACCACCCTGGGTACATCCTTGGTCTTATGTGCATACTTTATATGGGGAGCGATCTGGGAAACCAGCCCAATAAAGTCATTGCCGACCACTCTTCATCATCCATGATTCGCCTGCACCTCATTCCAGGGAATCTTGGAATCTTTCGTTTGTCAAACCGACCCTGCCTACATTTGCAGAGGAAATTGGTCAACTTCGTTATTAAAAATTCATGAAGCACACTCCAGGATCCATAATTGGACCAACCCAATCAACCACCATGCATGCACCACCTTTCAGTGTCTTATTAGTCGCCCAGAAGTATTCATAAGCCGTAGTGAAATGATTTCTTTAAACAGACATAATTCCATTAGATTAATATATGTATTAATGCGATAGATTTAGTATCGTTTATATAATTATTCATTACCCATCCCACGCATTAATTATCTATAACTCCAAATTAATAATCATATTGAATGTAACCAAATGTAATATCTGCTTATAAAATTATTGTTTAAATTAATTAAATGCTCTTTTTGTCTCTGGGGGTGTAATAGTATTCCAGTAATGTATTCTAATAGCGCTTATTCATAAAATCACATATATATATATATATTATTGGCATAGCCGCAAATCTTACGTTATCATTAAATATAAATTAAACACATATTTATAATACTTATGAGGCTCATGTCAGGTAAATAACCCGACATAATTTTGTTATTAATAAATCTTAAATATATATATATATCAAACTCGAACCATTGCTTTCTTTTAGTTAAGTTAAAATATTAAGTTATTACTTATGCTCAAATATGACTAGATGATCTCTGCTCAATACATAATTAATATGCTAGGTCACGAGCCTTCATTGGTCATAAAATATAGCTAGTTATTAAGTTATTCTATCATACGCTTAGCCTAGAGTCTTTTGTGTCTCCGATGATCGATGCTGGCAGGTGAGAAGTAAATTAATCGATGTCATCAGGATTGTTGCTCATAATGTTATAGATCTGGGAAATAGGCAAATAGGGCAGAATTCATGAGTGTTCCTGACCTGTGTATCTTGCCCACGATTGGATTCGAGGTACTTTTGCCTAGATACTAGATCTTGTTACGTGAACATACAAATCCGACCGGCACAATACCCACACTGGAAATAAACAAGTTCACTGCACCCAGGTAATCAGGCTGATACCCTGACAGATTCCAGTTCAGAATATCAGCCACAATGTTCTCCAGTCCCCGGCAATATTGAATGGATAATTGTATTCCTGCAGCAACAAGCTCCAACATAACAACTGGCTTTGGTAAGTAACTATAATTTATAAACTCCAGACTCTTATGATCAGTCACAATGATCACTTCTGACCCTAACAAAAATAGGTAGAACTTCTAGAATGCCCAGACAATCATCAGGGTCTCCTTTTCAGTGGTGGAGTAATTCAGTTTGAGACCCTTTAGCAGTCTGCTGATAAAATACAGCACTCCCATTTGATTTCCTTTCTGTATTTGTAATAGTGTATCCCCCAAGCCATATCCACCACTGTCCATTTGTACCACAAATGGTTTGGTAAATCCAGAAATGAGAGCATAACTTGTCTAGTAAACCCTCTTTTATATCTTCAAGGGCCTTCTCCTGTTCTTAGTTCCACCTCCATGGAGTACTCTTCCTTAATAATCGAACTAGCCATTCATTGAATCTTGTAGAAATTACAAAAGACCAGGAATGACTAGATCTGCTTTCAAGATGTAGGTGTGCAGAATTCTCTGATGGTCAATACTCTGTCTGGATGAGGTTTCACCCCTTGAGCCCCCACCAGGTGACCTGAGAATTACTTCATCTTTCATCATGGTACTTTTGTTTAAATTGATTTTGATGCCCTTCTTCTGACATTCACAGAGAAATATCTCACATCCAAAATTTTTGATGCTCCTCGATGCTGGATGAGGCTATTAACACATCATCAATATACATAGTTACACATGTATTTTTTTTACTTCATTTTCCAGTACTTGGTTGAGGCACCTTAACAATCCAGCCCAACTATTTAGGAGACCAACCAGCATTCTGTTAAACTGGTTTGTGTATCTTTTACACCAAAATGCTGTGTATTGATGATTCTCAGAATAGAACTGGATTTGTCAATAACTGGCAGTCAGACAGTCAGATCAAACATTGAGAATATCCATTTACCCTTGAATCCTCCCAATAACTTGTATATTGGAGGCAAAATATTGCAATTGAGGACCTTTACCCGGTTCAATTGTCTAGCATCTAGGCATAATCTGATCACACCACTCTCCTTCTTAACCACCACTAGATGGTTACAATAAGGTTATGAACATTTAGATATTATCCCCCATTCCATCATCTGGTTTGTTTCTTTAACTCCTCTCTATATTGATAGGGTACTGGATAAGAATGAGATTGTAAGGGCTGATCATGTTTCTGTTTGATGTGTTGCTCAAAGCCCTGGATGACACCTGGTACTTCCAAAAACACCTGATGGTCTTGATGTAATGTTTGCTGAAGGCTCCTTCTCCTGATTAGAAATACATGAGGAAATAGTTCCCCATGATATAAAGATCCATCCTAACCTGCTTGGGCTCCATCCTTGCCATTTTATTATTTGCCATTCTTATTTGGGCTTGCTTAATAGGGAGGGTCCAGACCCTGACCTACTGGCTCATGATTTATGCATTTTATTATTCAGATAGCACCAAAATTTGGCTGCCAGAGTCCACTAATGCCTCAGCCTGCCTCCCAGCAGTCTCTATTTCTATTTTTGGGCTGCCCTGACTTGTGTACTTTGGAACCTAGTCTTTATCTGAACATATCAAATTTCCCATGCACTTCTCTTTCTTCCTCTGATCTCATTTTTCCTTCATTCTTTCCTTCTGCCATTGTTCGCTAACCTCTGTCCCAAGATGCTATCATCCTCTCTTGCCCCTCTAACTTTCATATCCCCTATTCTTATCATTACTTCAATTGGTAGATTTCTGCACACAATCCTTAAGATGTGTTTTTTTTTTATAATTTACAGGCCTTTAGTTTCATCAATTGTGACACCTGATATCTGAAGAACTGGGTGTAGGCTTTTCTTCCCCCTTCATGAAACTTTCTGGATAATACAAGCTTTGATCTGCTCCTGATGTACCTCACTCCAGAATGTTTTTTTCATCACCCTTTTGTACTTGGAAGTGTCTTTGGTTGGGTCCTTAGTGACTCCCACCAATCCAAAGAGTGCTTTTGCAGGTGGCTGTGAGACAGTATTAATTCACCACATTCTCCCACCTCATATCTACAGCAGTATCTTTTTAAAATTTTTAGGTGTTCTACCAGCAACTCTCCTCTCCTCCCTTTAAATTTTTGTATTTTAATCACTTCATTTCTTTCCTTCCCCATCTCTCTCCTCCTTGTATACTATTGTTTATTTTTTTGTGTTTTACTGTTTCTGATTGGACATCTTGGATCCCATCTCCCAACCCTAACACCTTGTCATGCTTTCTTGTTAGCCTCAATTACCATTTTATTGTTTCTTTGGTCTTTTCTAAGTATTGCTAAAACAGATTCCTCTCTACATGAGTCTAAACACATGTCTGCCTTCTTTGTATAAGATTTCCTGAATTTTGATGGTTTGCTTCCCCTTTTAAGCAAATACACAAAACACAACTTTTTAAAATTTGAAACATCTCGCAACTATCTCTTAATTTCTCCTTCTCTTTTTCACAATCCCACTCTACTTCTCTTTGAGAGGCCCTTAGATGGTCATGCCATTGTAACAAAACCTTCCTTTTCCTATTTTCTTATAGAACAGTGTGTGTATATATATATATAGAGAGAGATTTACTATCGCACATATGCATATATGCGAATCTATTACTTATGAGAATATATGCCAAAATTGTAACAAAATTATAACAAAACCTCCCTTTTCTTATATAATAGTAGACATATATATATATATATATATATAGCGAGAGAGAGAGAGATTTATTACCACACCTATGCATATATGCAAATCTATTACTCATGAGAATATATGCAAAAATGCCTACTTCTACCATATGTATTATTCTAATCTAATCTATGACAATAAAAGGAAAATAGTTTTCCCAACATATATTTATGGACATCTAGCAGATACCAAGAGCCAATCTTATACAAAATAAGAATTACACAGAGGGAATAAACTAATGATGAGTAAACTAATATGTAACTATAGACTAGAAAGGTTTGACTGTCGACTAGCTCAGACTCAGGTCGGGTGTCATTATTACCAAGAATAGATATGGGTTGGAAATAATCACCCTCATATTTCGGTACTCCCTAGTAATTGAGAATCCATCTACATATAAACCCTCATGAATGACCTCAAGTAAACAAAACAAAATAACAATATTTTATAAATGACCATGAATAAACAAAAAATAACAATATATTACACTCATGAATGACCCTGAGTAAACAAACAAAATAATATATTACACAGCTATTTAACATAAAATTTATTAGTTTACAAATTAACATCAATCGATAATGCTATTATGTAAATGAGATTAGAACAACCCTTCAATACATGAAATTAATGCTTTGCTGTTTTGATTAACACACATAGCACACATTCATATATGCAATCTACATTTGAGGTAAGGTTTAAAAGTCAAGAAGAGATTGAAAAAAATTCTTCTTTTTTTATCGCATGACTCTTAGTTTAGTTCAAGGCATGATATCAGCTATTAATGACAATGACAAACTTATGTGATTTATTATTTCTTGGTAAATACTCTTAAGTTGAATTTTGTTAACAAAGTCGAGGGAATCCATTATAAAATTTAGACCGAAATCAATATAAAAGTTTATACTACCTATGTTTCCCTGGGGAGCTCATAGAATAAAACACATTTACAGTTGAATATAAATCCATGTGAATATATGACTAAATATGAAGTTTCTTCTTTATTTTTCCATACTCCATTTCCAGAAAGTTGACAATTCACAGTTTTGATAATGGTGGTAGCTTTTAATCAATGAGGCCTATTCTTTTTTTATTAGTCATAGCAGCATTCAATTAGCTGGGAATAGGGATTCAAGCCCCAACATGTTAGATTCTCACCTTCACATTTCCCTTTCTGTCATGATTTGGTATGAGATTATTAGATCACTCTCTGCTGCATCAATATCTCTATATTTTTCTATTTCTTTCTCTATAGGGCCAAGACAACTAGAATTCTGGGTCCTTTCATTTTATACCCCCCTCCATTCTTATAAAATTCACTGGTTTTTCTATTTCCTGTGCCTTGTTTTCTGCCAAAGTGGATTCTTATTGAAATATGTGAAAGCTTTTAGCACCTTTCAAATTTCAATTATTCTGGAAATTTCTATGCTTCTCATAAAGCAAACAAGGAAAAGAAAAACCTTATCACTCCCTTCCCAACAATTAAGCCTATTCGTGCACACAGCCATAACCCATACATACATAACTGTTTCAAAACAACAGAACACACACCCTTTTCTGATATATACATTTAAACAACTATAACCACGCAATAAAATAAAAAAACAAAACTAATAAAAGACCACTAGATTTAATAGTCCTCATCAATATACACTATTTTTTTAAGTATAATTTATTTTTATATACATACAGTGAAAGTTAATTGTGTGTTTCATATTATCTATTTAATTAAAATTGGAGGGAATAGAAATACATATAGGTTGTTAATCCAGATAAACAAAAAAAAAAATTTCAAATGCAAATGAATATGATCAGAGTTTTATCAATAATTAAATATGCCTCCAAAGGAATTAATATAAAAAAAAAGACTTTGTAGCTAAAAAGCAAAAAAAAAGAATTACAAGATTATCAATTTGTAACCTGATTAAAAAAAATATGAAAATATAATATGTGCAGCGATCTGAAATTAGTCGCGATGTAAAAAGAGAAGTGGACAATTTTGATGAGTTCTTTTGTTAGTGGTTTTCTTGAGTCTTGGATGGAGTGAGAGAACAGGGGATAATTGTGGTTTTCTTCTCACAGCCACAATAAAATATCTCCATCCAGGACTACTCATATTCAGAACAAATTCATCCAATGAGAAAAAAACCAGAATGTTTGAAGATATCTCTCATCATAAAGAGGTCACTCTAAAAGCTTTGAGTCTAGCCTTACTTTATTATGGACCAAAAATGTAAAAATGTTGACAGAATGAAATCAAAGTACTACTATTGAGCTCTTCATTCAAAGACCATAATCAACAATCTATGTAGCCCTGAGAATTTACTAGTAAGATTGATAGCTCTTGATGAATATTTTGTGAACAACTATAAACTTCTCATACCATTAAAGAGACATTCATTTTTTTATTCTTCAAAAGACTATTTCATTTATGGCTTAAGAAGAAAACTATAGTACAAATTGTTTTAATTATTTAATTAACATTATTGTTGGCATGTTCTTTCCATTTTTATTAATAATTCATAATTATCATCTGTACCGGTCGAAAATGTATGTCCATCCAACAAGACTTAGAATCTAAGCAAAAGTACCCCGAATCCAATCATGCCCGAGATACACGGTTTAGGAGCAATCATGAATTCTAATCTATTTGCCCATTCCCCAAATCTATAACACTATGGACAACACTCTACACTGATACTACATAAATTAATTATTTCCGGGCCTGGTACTACATCGTTTTGCATGAGACTCAGCTGATGATGATGATGAAAGATTGAGTGAACCCAAGATATAAGTTAAAAATATACATAAATAAATATATTAATGAGGAGATTCGAACAACTGGATTAAGTCTAAAAACATAACTATTTATTTTAACAAAATTTCAAGATTTTATATACGCACACTCAATTTCACGCTTTTAAAACTTTATTTTCATTACAAACATTTAAAAAAAAATTTGGTACAATTATTTTTATTTAGACAGATATGAATTTAGTGTGGCGGTTACAATACTGAACTAAAATAGGTTTTATTTAATATTAAAAAAATAGATTTGAGTGGTTGGTGTACTTTATATATTTAAAAACACATGTAAAGATATAATAATAAGAGTTTCACTTATTATAGGACTTGAATATAATGCGCTTGGCATTTGATACAACATTTATTATTTTACATTTTCGACATTTCAAAATAGAATATAGCGAAACTATAATTCCGGGAATGGCTTATTCAATAAAGGGGAGGGCAGCTTCATGAGAGGTTGGATTTAAACTCCAACAGAAAATTTTTCATTATCACATATCATTACGATTTATTTTGTCAAACAGGCTAAAAGAAAAACAAACTATAAGATATTGCGGTGTTAGCATAATGGCCGAATACCTGCGGATCCAACATTTGAGATGCTTTATCATAGTTCAGATGAAAACAGTCTAGCCAACTTGCCACCCCCACATTTTGTGGAATCAGCTGACAATAGGTCCTTGGATGAAGATACAATGGGCCGAACTTTGCTGGAATTATCCCATGCATTGCTCTCATTACGCGAGTATATATATAGATATGGTCTAGGGACATTCATCGCCCTGTTTACGACTTGAAACAAAGAGGAGACAACTCAGGCATTCTGAAACATATCTCTAGATAAAGCTTAGTAATATGAAAAATGGCCTATGCTAACAATGCTTTTAAAAATAAGAATATGAAATCATTCAGTTTAAATATTAACCAATAGCCTTAAATGGTTTAACAAATACATAATGATATGTTAAAATAAAGTCATTTATCAGAAGTTAAAACTATTATTAATGAAGCGTGCATTTCCCCCCCTCTTGAATCAATACTATTTTGTTTAAATATATTAAAAAAAACTAAAATTCATGCACTTAAAAGTGCGAACAACAAAATAGAATTTGTTCAACCGCCTTTTTGGCAACGATGATGAATAAAGAGATTAATAAAACTAATGGACACCAAAATCCATCCCAGATTGAAAAATATTTATACATTTTGTATAATTTTACGGTAAAATATATTAAAAAAAAAAAGCATATATTCATTTTACAAGAAAAACTCACACTTACGAACTATATAGAAATAAATAAATAAGAACTCATTAATCCCCCCCCCCTTTCTAAGTTCTTAAAACCAGGTTTGATTTGCATTTAAAAATAAAAGTTTAGTAAAAAATTTAAAATAAATTATAACCGCATTAAATTATAAAAGAAAGTAAGAAGCGTGATTTGGATGAAATATTTTACAATAATATTAGTTAGGGTTAAAGAGAATTGATACCAAAGAAATAATTATTAGTTCTAACGTACTTGCCGATGAGCGAGTTAAAGAGATTAAATATACAGAAAACATTAATTTAAAAAGAGTTTACAAGTTATAATTTAGGTAATATGATTATAATGACTTGGGGCTGGTTACCTCAGCATTCTATGGAATACAGATGAATTTTCTGTGACAGGTGGCATTCTTTGACATGTCTCTTGGCCTCGGCAGTGCTTGGACAGCACGGGAACACTTGAATGGTAGAAGCTACATCATGCCTGGTGAAGAGTGGAGCTGAAGATGGAGGGAAGGCAGCTGAAACCCCTCAAAAATTACACAGACATGAAGTCGGTTAAAGACTATTGACCTAACTCTCTGGCAAAATAGATTTTTAGGCCCTATTTATACAAAACTTTGAGGTGTTCAAAGAATGTTTTTTTAATTGAACTTCTTATCTTTAATTTACAGAAATGTTTTACTTATTATTAGTGGAGATGCCAATCACTAGATAACTATCCAAGAGTAAATACCAATCTATTTCTAGATTAGAAATAGATTTGATAAAAATGTTAATCATTAACTAAAATCAATTAGCTTTGTTTTAAATTTTACTTTAATTTAAAAATTCCTTTTTAATTATGAAACAAAGTAATGTTCCCACCCCTTTAATTATTCTTTGACAGTTGGCGATTGAATCTTCCATCTTGAATTTTTATGTGCTTATAAATGAAAAATATTAAAAAATAAATAACATATAGTTAAAAAAAATACAAAATTATTTACAAGATTTGTTTGTACTTTTATATATATAAAAGCTCCATTAATATATGTATATATCTGAATCACATCCATAAAAGTGAATATTTAAAATTAAAGAAAAATTTTATTTGAAATTTATATTTATAAACTTTTATAGACACTTCTCAGAAATATATGTATAGCTTATATACATGTGATGAAAAAAACAGTGGGTTAAGTGGTAGACCAGTGGAGCTCAATCTTGGGCTAATATCGACTGCTACACACTTCCCCACTTACAATGACAAACAAAAAAAATGAATTAAAAAAATGCCTTTACTTTGAATCCATTTGCGACTGAAGAACAACCAACTTCTTTTTCAAAATGGTATCTATTTATTTAATATATTTTTATCTAAAAAAAACTGTTTATGCTAGTGCCTTTTCTTTTGCACTAAAAGTTTCTGAACTTATTTTCGCCCATCTTTAACTATCTCCTGCCCTACTCTTTCGGTTGCTACCCCATAATTTATTTTATCAAGCTGCTATAATGAACTGCCGCCTATATTATATATATATAAAACATCTGGTTCATTAATTAATAAATGATTATAAACTAACTATTCACAAATAAATATGGAAAGCACACAAAAAAATTTTTTTAACAAAAACAAACAAAAAAAAACAACTACCCTATTACTTGGCTTTTTATTTTCCATCTTGTCTTGGTTGTTCTCCCTCACCTAGAATAGACTCAAAGTTTTATTATTATTACATAGTCATTATTATCTTTTATTATGTTTGCTTATTAATATACAAAATTTATTCATAATTAAAATCGATTCTCTACTACAACCAACTCAATCTAGGTTCAAATTCACCTTTATTAAATTCTGTTTTAAAAGGACCCCTGTTGCCAAATTTATATCATGATGCCAGCCAACAAGGTTAAACAGAATGTACAAATAAAAGCTGAGTCACTCAATTCCCATCTACAAGAAATATATATTTTGTAAGAACAGTCTTTTCAAAATGTATTGATAATTACATCCTTTTACATATATATTATGTTATTATATACATATGACATTGAATACAGTTATATTATTGGATGTATAAACATGATAGAAATTTTTTTTTTACATTGACTGGGCATATAAATTCGGAAAAAAACAAAATCTTACATATATACGTTATTCAGTGTTATTCAAAAGAGAAGAAAAACATTATATATACATATTAAACACTATATAGGGTATTGCAGGGTGTGGGAATATCTAATAGCACCATGGATGGGCATACAAACCCTGGAGAAAAAAAATCTACTGTACTGGTCAAAAATGTATGTCCATCCAACAACTTAGAATCTAAGCAAAAGTACCCCGAATCCAATCATGCCCGAGATAAACAGGTCAGGAGCAATCATGAATTCTAACCTATTTGCCCATTCCCCAAATCTATAACACTATGGACAACACTCTACACTGATACTATATAAATTAATTATTTCCGGGCCCGGTGCTACATCGTTTTGCATGAGACTCAGCTGATGATGATGATGAGAGATTGAGTGAACCCAAGACATAAGTTAAAAATATATGTAAATAAATATATTAATGAGGAGATTTGAACAACTGGATTAAGTTTAAAAACTTAACTATTTATTTTAACAAAATTTCAAGATTTTATATACGTACACTCAATTTCACGCTTTTAAAACTTTATTTTCATTACAAACATTTAAAAAAAACTTGATACAATTATTTTTATTTAAACAGATATGAATTTAGTGTGGCGGTTACAATACTGAACTAAAATAGGTTTTATTTAATATTAAAAAAATAGATTTGGGTGGTTGGTGTACTTTATATATTTAGAAACACATGTAAAGATATAATAATAAGAGTTTCACTTATTATAGGACTTGAATATAATGCGCTTGGCATTTGATACATATTTTCATTCATAGATTTTATTTACAACAGTAAATGAGGATACATTGTGATCAAAATATACTTAAAAACATTTATTTAAGTTACATTTTCGACATTTCAAAATAGAATATAGCGAAACTATAATTGCGGGAACGGCTTATTCAATAAAAGGCATGAGAGGTTGGATTTAAACTCCAATGGAAAATATTACAAAGAGAGATGTTTCATTATCACATCTCATTATAATTTATTTTGTCAAACAGGCTAAAAGAAAAACGAACTATAAGAAATTGTGGTGTTAGCATAATGGCCGAATATCTGCGGATCCAATATCTGAGGTGCTTTATCATAGTTCGGAAGAAAACAGTCTAGCTGACTTGCCACCCCACATTTTGTGGAATCGGCTGACAAAAAGTCCTCGGACGGAGATACAATGGGATGTACTTTGCCGGAATTATTCCATGCATTGCTCTCGTTACGCAAGTATATATATAGATATGGTCTAGGGACATTCATCGCCCTGTTTACGACCTGAAATGAAGAGGAGATGACTCGGGCATTCCAAAGCACATCTCTAGATAAACTTAGTAATATGAAAAATGGCCTATGGTAACAATGCTTTTAAAAATAAGAATATGAAATCATTCAGTTTAAATATTAACCTACAGCCTTAAATGGTTTAACAAATATGTAATGATATGTTAAAATAGTCATTTATCAGAAGTTAAAACTATTATTAATAAAGTGTGCATTTCTCCCCCCCTCTTGAATCAATACTATTTTGTTTAAATATATAAAAAAAACTAAAATTCATGCACTTAAAAGTGTGAACAACAAAATAGAATTTGTTCAACCACCTTTTTGGCAATGGTGATGAATAAAGAGATTAATAAAACTAATGGACACCAAAATCCACTCCAGATTGAAAAATATTTATACATTTTGTATAATTTTATGGTAAAATATATTTAAAAAAAAAGCATATATTTATTTTACAAGAAAAACTCAGACTTATGAACTATTTAGAAATAAATAAATAAGAACTCATTAACCCCGACCCTTTCTAAGTTCATAAAACCGGTTTTGATTTGCATTTAAAAATAAAAGTTTAGTAAAAAATTTAAAATAAATTATAACCACATTAAATTATAGAAGAAAGTAAAAAGCATGATTTGGATGAAATATTTTACAATAATATTAGTTAGGGTTAAAGAGAATTGATACCAAAGAAATAATTATTAGTTTTAACATACTCGCTGATGAGCGAGTTAAAGAGATTAAATATACAGAAAACATTAATTTAAAAAGAGTTTACAAGTTATAATTTAGGTAATACGATAATGACTTTGGGCTGGTTACCTCAGCATTCTATGGAATACAGACGAATTTTCTGTGACAGGCGGCATTCTTTGACGTTTCTTGGCCTCGGCAGTTCTTGGACAGCACAGGAACACTTGAATGGTAGAAGCTACATCATGCATGGTGAAGAGTGGAGCTGAAGATGGAGGGAAAGACAGCTGAAGCCCCTCAAAAATTACACAGACATGAAGTCGGTTAAAGACTATTGACCTAACTCTCTGGCACAATAGATTTTTAGGCCCTATTTATACAAAACTTTGAGGTGTTCAAAGAATGTTTTTTTAATTAAACTTCTTATCTTTAATTTACAGAAATGTTTTACCTATTGTTAATGGAGATGCAATCACTAGATAACTATCCAAGAATAAATTCCAATCTATTTCTAGATTAGAAATAGATTTGATATAAATGTTAATCATTCACTAAAATCAATTAGCTTTGTTTTAAATTTTACTTTAATTTAAAAATTCCTTTTTAATTATGAAACAAAGTAATGTTCCCGCTTCTTTAATTATTCTTGGACAGTCGTTGATTGAATCTTCCATCTTGGATTTTTATGTGCTTATAAATGGAAAATATTAAAAAATAAATAACATATAGTTAAGAAAAAAATACAAAATTATTTACAAGATTTGTTTGTGCTTTTATATATATAAAAGCTCCATTAATATAGGTATATATCTGAGTCGCATCCATAAAAGTGAATATTTAAAATTAAAGAAAATTTTTATTTGAGATTTATATTTATAAACTTTTATAGACGCTTCTCAGAAATATACGTATAGCTTATATACATGTGATGAAAAAAAACAGTAGGTTAAGTGGTAGACCAGTGGAGCTCGATCTTGGGCTAAAATCGACTGCTACACATCTAAATATTTTAGTTTGTTTTAATAAAACATTTATCATTAATATAACACTTTCATTATAAGAATAAGTGACACAAAAGTTAATTTTCTAAAATATTTTATTTAGTTATTCACTGTGAATCTATGAGATGTTATGGATTCAGTGAGTCTACAGACCCTGGTGCCAGAATAAAATATTAGTCAATTAATCAGAAAATATAACTATGTTCAAGAAATATCTGAATTCACACATAAATGGAGTAAATTTACAGTTTGATTAACTAATACATTATTCCATGTAATGTAGATGACCTAATCGAACAATAAACATTACAATATAAATGTATATGTCTATCCATATATAATATACATTAGTTTTTATATTTGTGATATCATATAGCTTTAATTAAATTTAAGAAAAAAATCAAAATAGTAATTGTATTTCCAAAATAAAGAAAAGTGATAAAAAAAACAGACAGTAGAATAACATAATCAAACACATGAAAAGGATTAATAATTCATATGAAATATCTCTCATATGTTAAAATAAATAAATAGGTGATAAAAAGATTGAATCATTTTAAATATATAGTATAATGTCTTTTTAAAGGTTACTTATTTTTCCATGGTCTTCTAATAAATCTACATATTGTTTGTATAAATTATTTTTATATAGTTAATTATTACAGAAAACAATAAAGATGTTAACAGTCAGTTTAAATTAGAGTTGGCCTGTTCAATATTATCATCCGAGGCAAATCTTAGAAAGTGTATCTTTTAAAATTATTTAGGCCACATAGTGTAGAGATAGCACATTCACCTTTGACCTGTTGTATAAATCCAGGCCAAATGAAATCTTTTCAAAAGACTGGCCTGTAGTCAACCTAGCTAATCATCCAATGTTACTCAATAAATGGTAACCAGATATCATTAGATAGAGGGTAAAAGGAAGAGTGAAACCCCATCTGATAATTGTCGAGCCTGGTGATGATTACCTTCTGCTTTACTGTTTCTTCATGAAAGATTGTTAGAAAGACCTTTGCCTGCAATAGCCTACACTTGTTTAACATCAAGATGTGTATGTTTAATATTTATAAACTTAGAAACATTGAAGCCACTTACCATCATAACTGAACCTGTAAATATCGCAAGCAATTCTTTAACAATATTAAAATAATCATTAAACTGCAGAATACTCATTTTTGGTTGGAAATAAATATTACTAATGATCAAATTTTCAAATCCAAATGCATTCAACAGCTGTATGTAAATCTAATACAGTGCACTCAAAATCAGATCTAACAGCAATAAGAACACCACCTCCTCTAACTAGCCATACTCATATTTTGATCACACCTAAAAACTTTATATTGATTATCAAATAACTGACAGCCAAAAATATCTTCAATAAGCCATGTTTCTGTAGTGAAAATTATATCATAATTTATTAATAAAACTGTTTCATAAAATTCCTGAAGTTTCATTCTCAAACCTCTTGGATTTTGATAATAACAAATGAGTATATTAATTTCATTCATTATTTTTGAGTTATAGATGTACTATTATTCAATTCATTCACATTAACAGTTATATCTTTATTTAACTCCCCCCCCCCCCAAAGGCAATATAAACACATGTTCTGGCCATAAATTCTTATCATTCATGTTATTACTATAAGATTCCAGAATAGAAACATAAAATGAAGCATATTTTGAATTAACAGTTAAAATTTTGTGACACACTATGGAAATATTTAATGCAGTTTCTAAGTCTCCTCTGCTGAAATCATTGGGGGAAATCTAGTCAGAAAATATTTTTTAAAATGTACTCTAGGTTTAACTGTTTTCATCTTGTGATCCAAATAAATACCAATCACTGGCTTTTCTTTTTTCCTTACCATATTTTTTTAATTTTTATAATCTACAGTAGTAAATTCTTCACAATTTAAACTTTCAGAATTATTTAATCCCTCATTTGCATTATAATTAGTAACATTTGATTTAACTTTCTTCTTTATTGCTGTAGACTCTTTATTATCAATATGTTTTTTCTTTCTTTTATTTTTAAATAAAATATTTTTGTATGAAGGCTTAATAGCTTTCCTAATTATAGAGCAGTCATTGTCTTTCTCATCATTGCATTTCTTATCTTGACTGTAAATATCCTATCATTTTCTGTAAATATAAGACATTCCTTCATTCTCAAGAAAACTTGATCATTATCAAATGTAACACCACCATTCTTGAATTCTTCTTTATCAAAATGCTTCAAAATAAATGATTTCAAAAAATTATTTTCAGCTTTAATTTGCATTAAAGAATTATTAACATCATTTAACTTGGCTAGTATTTCTTTTAAAACATTTTTATTATCACAACTTATATCAGAATATTCATTATTTTTCATAATTAAACTTCCACTTTGCTTAATTTCTATATCAGCAAAAAAATCAATAGATGAATTTGATGAATCAGCAGATAAAATTTTTAAATTTTGTTGTATTATTAAATCACTGTAAAAACATTTTAAACATTTATAATAATTTGGTACTTTGGTATTAGACCTGTAACATAGAGCATGTATTAGACTTGCTATGCCTTTTATTCATGTCAATCTGCTGATAACTTTGTACTCTTGTGATCTGACCAAAATTACATGTACAAGGATCATGTACACAATATTTTTCACAAAATCTGCAAAAAAAAATAGTAACATGTTTTAACCGACAAACTCATTTTAACAGTCATTCCTAATGCTTGGCAAAAAAAAGAATAAAATAAATCTTTACCATGGACAAGTGGATCACACGGTATAATAGATGGAAATACTATGGCTGTCTAGTTGTCATAACACCTGTAGACAGTATTTAACCACTATCTACCAAATTATAATTCGAATATGAATTAATTATATTATTTTTATTTTATACACGCAATTTCTAGATCTTGCGTATATCTTATTTATGAAAATAAATTAAAATTTTCCAGCGGCCATTGTTCCTTGAGTAAAATCTAGAAATTAATCTCTATGGGAAAAGTATATTTATGAGGGTCAGTTGGAAGCTGACCCCAAGCGCCAGACTCACTAGTATGGTGAGAATTATACTTTCCCTACTTTTCCTATCTAATGAGGTGCCTGACCCAAGCTAGCTCATTCTCAGGGTTGGGAGGAAAACCTATTGGATGAACGGAGATATGTTGAGAAATATGTAGATTTTAATGCTCTCTTTAAATCTTTATTCCCTGAGTTAATCACATTAAACTATTTCTTAAATGTTAGATTTGAATTTAAAATATACTTAATATATACGTGCCTATTCATATCGGATGTATTTAGATAATTTTTCAATTTATCTTGGCAGGTAAAGTAATAGGCGAATATAGACGATAAATCAATTCACAACTTCAATTATAAGGTAAATATATGACTTTTATTATTAATATTTTAACAGATCATTTATAAGATGAAAAGTATATATCATTCCCAGATTAAAGTATAACAAAGCCATAACCATAAATAAAACAAAAATAAAATCTTAATACATAACAGATAAATATTAATTCCAAATATATATATATAGTTATATGCTATAATTTGATTTAATAGCTTAATCAGGTAGAATTATTCAGAGGGCAAGGAGAAGCAATTCTAGGTTATATTAAGATAAAAAAATATAATATTACCTGAAGGACCCAGGGTTTGGATAATGCAATATTCAATCACATAGGGTAGTTAGTTCAATTTTATGGTCCTGAAGTAATCAAGGTTTACTTTATTAAAGCATAATTTTTTTTTTATTGGCGAAGTTCGGCATTAAGATTTATTTGCATTATGAACGAGACACGATTTAAATTATTAATGATGTAATCTTCCAAGGTGAATTTGTTCATACTTTTAGATCTGATCCTTTCCATTTTGTTCTTTATTATGCAGCATAGAGTATTGGTGAGGTTCCTGGGGTCTTCTGCAGGCAGGTGTTAGATAGAATCAGCTTCGTATCAGCAGCAGATGGTGACACCTTTCATGTATCTGCTACTACCCTGACATTATAAACGTTGGCATTCTACAAATTGATCCAGGATACATCTCTTTGGCAAAACAGTTAAATAAAAAAAAAAGACTTTAATGTCCTTTACAGCAACTCCAGTATAACCATCTCAATGCATAGACCAAAGCCGAAAATTAAATACATAAAAACAAAAATCACGATTTACAAGATGTCCACCATTCTCTTCTGTTCAGCTGTTTTAATTTTAACTTCTTTGTCCACTTTCCAAAAAAAGAATTTATCGGCACTTCAATCTATTTTTCTTTTGAATGCCTTTCTTTTTAAAAAATATTTTCTTTCTTTAACATTTCCTTTGTCCTTTGGTTCCATCATTCTTATTATTTTTAGTTCACCATACATTCATTGGCTTTCTCGGAATTTTTTAAAGTAATTAATCATTGTGTTATATAACCAAGAATTGCCTAGAGGCATATACAGTACTTCTTTTTGCCACCCTCATTAACTTAAGATATGATCGAAACAAAAATCTCTATTTGAAACAATCAATAACAATATATTAACAAAAATATTTGTGTATAACTGTATTTTTCAAATTTATAATAACATTTAAAAAAAAAATTTTTTTTAAATAAATAATTATGCCTAATTAATCCTTTCCCCATTTGTTTTCTTTTTTAAAAAAAAAGTTCAATATTGATTAATATATATATATCTAATTTCTCATACATTATATTTAATCTCTTGATGACAACTTAAATGATTATATGTATCAAGGGTAAAGAGTATGTGTTACTTAATTTTCTTGTAACAGGGTTTGAACCCGGCTACTGTTACAATGTACACAGATCTTGTGCGTGATATTTTCACAAGATTTATAAAGTTATCAGTAGGTTGATATGAATGTCAAAAGGCGCAGCAAGTCTAATACATGCTCCATGTTGCAGCACTAATAAAAATAACTAAAAGTATAAAAAATAATATTAAAAACAGCATTTTAAAACAAATTTTGAGAAACAAACAGATATTAAAAAGTATTTTAAAAACAATTTTTAGGGAACAAATGGATATTAAAAATTACTATTTTTCAAGTATAAAAATAATATTAAAAACAGCACTTTAAACAAATTTATATGACTTTCACACTAACGACATAAATCAATATTAAAACAACATTTTAAACAAAAAAAAATTGATTTGCAATCTTAAATAAATGACACCATCATGCAAAAAAATATTAGTTTAAATATGCACAAAACATTCACTAAATTATAATTTTTTAAAATATTATTTACAAAACCACATAAAATACCTACTATTTTCTATGTAATATATAACAGGATTTGTAGCATTGAAGTCACAAATTTGATATTTATTTCTAACACACATAAAATGGAGATTTAAACTGAAAATTTTCCTCCAAAATGGAAATTTTGTTGAACACATGATTGCTCAGAGAATGCCAGAATTGCCCATAGAAATGCTAATAAAGATATTTTTTTTAAAGAAAGAAAACAAAAAAATATATACAAAAAGAAATATAAATTATTATAAGACTTTTATTAAATATTTATCCTGTTGTCAAAAAAAAATCTGGACAATAACTGAAAATGTTGAAATATTATAAAAAAAAAAGAGGCCCATTGATAAAGATAAACACAATTTCACATAAGATCGAATAACATTGCAGGGATTATTTCCTTTCAATTTGACATCAGTGCAAGATTACCCATTTATTTCAGATGTGAAAAGGCCTCCTATCTCCCCTATGTTGCAGATCTAATACCAAAGTACCAATATTTTTTTTCATTTTCAATTAACAATTGCAAATCAATTTTTTTTAAGTTAACACATTTTAAATGAAATCTATTACCACAATACCATTACATTCAATATATTATTGCTATTCATGAGTAATATCTACAAATTCCACATATTTTCTTTGAATTGATATTAACAGATACCTCTGATACTGACTTCATATCCTCTTCTTTGTTTTCAATATTATTAAATAAAGATATTTTAGAAACACAGTTATCTTATTCATCTATATAACACATATATCATGAATTTTTTGTTCATATATTTCACAAATCATTTTCCTGTCTCCCATATAGTAATTGTCATAATGAACACGTTCTTCTTCCCATAACTTATTTTAGCAACTGCCATTAAATAACAAATAATAAATGTCTTATCTTTCAATAATCCAATAAGTATCATATATATAAATAGTAGATAGGCAAAACCTTTCTGAACATGGATATGTTATTTGAAATATTAATACATCATAAATATAGGGGATTTGAACTCAGACTTTTAAGCCCCTTCAACTATCCACACTATCTCATACCAGTGATAACATGACCACATACATATAGAAAAGGTAATTAATCACCAATATACATATTTTGTGCTGAACTAGCACTCATCAGTTGGTCCAGATTATCATCTCCCACACACATATATAATCAATGCTCTGTAACATTAAGATATCAAATCTTCATATTTTAATGGACAAGCTTCAATCTACTCCAACCTTGAACTCTTCAGCCATCCATACCATTGAAAATCTGATGATGGAAAGCCCAAATCCCATGTTGATACCAATATTATTGTGATGCCTATGTTGATTTTAAGTCACTTTGACCCCTCATGTATAGGACCTTATCCATTTAAATACATAGAAGAGGGATGGACAGGATACAGGCTTAATGTGTAAATATTTGAAATTGAATCATTCTTCATATACCTGGAGCTTAATTGTAAATATAGGGGATTTGAACTCAGAATTTCAAGCACCCTTCAACTATTCACACTATCTCATACCACTGATTCACATGACCACACACGTAGAAAAGATAAATAATCACCAGTATTTGTATTTCACGCTGAATCAGCACTCATCAGTTGGTCTAGATTATCATCTCCCACAAATATATATATATATAATCTGCATATATGGGTGGGAGATTATAATCTGGACTGATGGTGGTTCAGTGCAAAATATGTATATTGGTGATTATTTATCTTTTCTACATGTGTGTGGTCATGTGTATTAGTAGTATGAGATGGTGTGGATAGTTGAAGGGTACTTGAAAGTTTGAGTTCAAATCCCACATGTTTACAATTAAGCTCCAGGTATAAGAATGCCTGTATTTCAAATATTAATATATTATAAATAATTTCATAACTTTGAAATATTTTAAAGACAATCTAAATACTCATCTAACTTTATAATAGTACCGCAACAATAATAATAATAATAATAATAATAATAATAATAATAATAATAATAATAATAATAATAATAATAATAATAATAATAATAATAATAATAATAATAATAATAATAATAATAATAATAATAATAATAATAATAATAATAATAATAATAATAATAATAATAATAATAATAATAATAATAATAATAATAATAATAATAATAATAATAATAATAATAATAATAATAATAATAATAATAATAATAATAATAATAATAATAATAATAAAATTTAAGTTGATAGCTACCTTATCTTTTATTGTTTTAGATACAGCCTATATATATATATATTTAATTTTCACTTCAGAAAAACTGATTTTAGTTGCTTATACTTATAGAAAATGTTATAAAAATCATTCAGGCCATAATATTTTTTAACTGAGATGACAATGTGTAAAGAATTAAAGGAGTATAAAAATATTTAGCAATAATTTATTAATAAAAATTTAAATATCTGGAATTCTATAAAATAGTATGACAAAAATTTTAAAAATGTACACCTGGGTCTCGTTTTATGCAGTAGATAACCCCACATTAAAAAAAATTGCACAAAAATAGACTTAACTTATCTTGAAAAATGGGGGATAGGGTCTGCATTTTTCAGAATTCGCATAAAAGCAAAGCAACAATAAAAAATTACTTTAAAATTCGCAGTAAAAAAATAAGCAAGTGAAGTATGACTAATAAAAAATTTCAAATATTTGAAAAAAATTAATACAAGACAAACTTTTTTTTATTAATTACAGTATTTAATTTTACATTTTTTATGCATATTTTAATCATTACCACTGGCATTTGTTTGTAAACTGGTAAGAAATCAGATTCGATGTGATGTGATGTATTGTGGCTTCTCCTTAAACGGAGTCAAGAATCTCTCAGCAATTATGCCCAGAAAAACCTGTTAGCCAATTTATTTTTATTCATGATGTGATGTACAACTAGCGTCACTTTTAGTCTTGTGCTGTGTTAATGGTTTTCTGTTTCTACATTTAAAAAATGACATGCCAATCAAAGCAAAAAGATTATACATTATCATTACAAAGATTATTTTCAGTTTATAAAATCTTTGTTTTTTATTTTAAAAATCTAAAAGATTATTTATTTCTGTTATACATAAAAAAATACGGTTTAAAAGTTTAAATTCTTTGAATATTTATTGAGATATTTTTATATGTAAGTATAAATCTATTATTAATATTTACTCATTAGTATAAATAGGTTATTTACATAGAAGCTAAAATTCTAAATACAGCTTCAGGCCATATTCACGTTTTGGAAAAAAAAAGTATTTCAAGTCAAAATAAGTTATTAATAATTTAAATTTCTTGATATCTAATAAATATAGTGTAACGAGACAGCGTTACATCAATATTAAATCTAGGATACATCGATAAACACACACACACCAGCAAGCAACATAAAACACTCGTAACTTTATTTTCGTAATTAGTAATAGTTTTCTTTCTCTCATAAATACATTTATAAAACACATTGATAAAATGCAGACGGTAAAACGTCTAATTAAATGATTAAAGCCTTTAGATAATAAAAATAATAACAAAAAATAATTTGCTTTCCTAAATAATAAAATATAATAAGCACTCCTAAAATAATAAAAATAATTATCAATCAAAATCACCACGGGGAATTAAAAAATGTTTATTTTAGAAATATAATTTTAACTAGAATAAAACTTATAGAAAAGATTTGAGGAAAAGATAAATGCTCGACTTCTAAATGTAAAATAACTTGTATTGTTCTAGTAAAACACACGCACGCCTTCGAGGTGTGAAGGAATAAGGTTGGTTGAGTGAGATTGCAAAATGAGATTGTCCCAAAATAAATATTGCCTTTAGCACAAAGAGTGAGTGAGCAGGTACCTCAAACGCGGACCTGAACGACAACTCCAAGAACAGGGAACTATGGGGGTAGATTGGATCCCAAGATATGGATCAACCTTTATAAATACTAGTCAAAACCTATTCAATGTTAATTTTGGAAAAAACACAATTGGTTGAATTCAGTTCGATTCGATTCGTTTCGATTGATACATTCTCATTATTGTTTTTTATTTTCCAATTCTCAGTACGCTGAATTACCACCTGCTCATTTATTCCGATGCTTATGCTTTTATTTAAAATTAGAATTGTTCTGAATTAGCTTGGTTATTCCTCAATATTTAAAATGATCATCATGAAATTAATACCAAGAGCGTCGACTGTCATGAGGGGCTAATAAACCCTTCAGTGACTGATCGGCGCTCCGCTACTGAAATATCTCCGAAGCTATGAAATTCTGATAACATCGTCGTGTTAAGTGAATGCTCCTAATAAAAGAAATGTTCCGTGAAACACCCAAACTCGTCCAGACCAATCGACCTTCGTTGCAACCAAGACAAATCCTAGGTAAATATGTTTTTTTATTCTGTTCACTCACTCAATTAATAAACTCGTAAGGCAATCTCGTAATTAACCAACATAAATTTACTCAAATAAATCTTAAGACTTTCCTCGTCATGATAGTTTATCTTTGTTACTGAACTTTGTAAACATGAACTTTGAACTTAAGTGAAGCTAAGGAAAGATTATATATTTATCAAATAGAAAGGAACTTTCTCGTTATTCAAATTGTGTTATGAATACTTATGGTTCTCTGTGGGCGTGAATGTATGTGCGCGTGTGTAATAAATCAATTAATAATGTTTTGTAATAAATCAATTAATAATGTTTTGTAATAAATCAATTAATAATGTTTTCTTTTCATATTTAATAAACTTGTACAATATCTAATCAAGTCGAGCATATCTCAAATCTTTTCACACACAATCAAAACCGTAGTTATTTATTCTTTGATAACTTATCTTTGAAGTAGATTTAGTTAATTTTAATTTTCATTTAGTTATCTTATTAATTATGTCACCATCGTGCCGTAAGTCACGATGTTTCTTATTTCACCTTAGTTAAGATAGATTTAAGAGCGGGCGGGTCTATAATCAAAGTAAACGTCAATAAATTATGTTATATACAATAAAGCGGGGGGATGAACTTGTAAGCCTTGTGTTCGGGGCGTAAGCAAACAACCTCATAGGTCAGTGATAACCAATAAATAATCTTTATGCCGTGATCGACTTATTAGAAAACCTTGCTGATTTTAATTAGCGGACAATGCGTCTTCTCCGGGAGGAATCATTTTAGAAACAATCATGTAACAACCTTGAGACACCTTATTGGTCCATGCTGGGAGTTTGAGCTAGTGGGTGGGATTAGACTTCGAAATCGTTTTGACATGATGTAAGGTGATGCGAGTAGTTAAAATCAACTTAAATAATCGTATCTGGCGCCCCCTTATGTGGATCGTGAATAACTGTCGATGTAAGAAAAAAAAATAAAGCCTTACGCTATGTCATGTTTGTTTCGAAGCCCGTAATCTCGGGTGATATAGGAGAGGGGTCACCGTTACAATAGTGAAATATGAAAGATATTAAGAAGACACATGAATCGCATAACTTCAAAATCGCAATAAAATAATCCGCATAAAACGAGACCCAGGTGTACAAGAAAACACAACTGTGAATTAGCAATGAAAGCAATAGAAGAGAATAAAAGTCTTAAAACTATAAAACAGTATGTTGAAATTGGAAAGAAAAATTTTTCAGCAATAAAAAATAAAAAAATGAAACTATTATAAAATACAGAAAAATTTGAAAAAATCCTGCAAAAAATAACATAGTAATACAAAACAAGAAAAAAATAAAATAACCTCTAAAATTATGTTTTTTGTATTGCCAAGCATTTTAAACAAAGAGATGAGACTAGCAATTAAATATATGCAAAAGGGAAACCTCTAATAAATGATAGAATTATTATGAACATCTTTTTTAAAAAAAATGAAAAAATAAAGAAATTATTGGGTAAACTATATGCCAAATGTCTAAATATTAAGGATATGACAAGTAATCAGAAGAATGCAGTAGAGATATTGATATTTAAAAAAAATGACAGAAAGAGATATAAGAAATTACAGACCTATTAGTTTTCCATCACTTTTATGCATAGTAATTCATCTGTAGCAAGCTTTGAATTCAAACTAACCAGAAGAAGAAGCTGTATTTAAAAATAATTTTGATAGTAGATCAGATCCAAACATTGAATATAATTATAGAAAGGAAGAATCCGTATAATATGTCATATGTTGTGGATTAGCAAAAAAACATTTTCACAGTGATTGAAGTTTTGGATCATCAAGGTAGAAATCTGGGATATTGTCATATCTGAAGAGTCTAAAGAGCAATAGCAATTACATTCTATGTTTACACTAAAAAGATTTAATAAGAATGTATGCCAGGATTATTCCATGTCTCCAAACTTATAGTAGGGATTAAAATGGGAAAATATGCATGAAAATACATGGATCTTATGTAAGTAATCTAGATTTTGCCAGTGACATTGTAAAAGTTATCAAAAATTTGCTAAAATGTCTACAGAATATTTCTGATTTAATTAACTTAATGGAATTATACAGTCCTTGTAATAAAAGAAAAAAATAATTGATAAAAAATATTTTTTGATTTTACTGCCACAAGTATAAAGTAAAGACAATAATATATACTGCAATAAATAATGGGTAATTAATTTTTAAAAAAGCAGAAGATAGTCCACACACACACACACAAATAAAATAATAATAATTCATATACATCTACAGCTATAAATTGAAAATGCGAATATTTTATTTTTATCAACTCTAGTTTACAGTGACAACTTTCAGATTCAGTGATTATTTTTGTTGCTTTCTGAAGCAGAATTTATTTTAAAACTTTTATAGACTACATAAATGTTTTTGGAATGTCATTTGGCCTCGTGCCGCATTTAATTGCTAACAATTGTTTTTGCATAACAACACTGCTATAGTCTTAAGTTTTTTATTTATTTTTATTTAATACATATTTTGTGCATGGATTATGTATAGCTTAAATTTATTCCATATAAGCCTATCAAATAAAAGTATTAAAATAAAATTGTACTTCAGCAAGCAGTAAGTAAAAAAAGTAGTCATTAAAATTTGGACTGGATATATAAACTACAATCAATAAAATAAAAAAAAAGCGTCATTATTTGTTATTAAATGAACACTGCATAAATATATTAATTATTAACTTTTTGTTACTTTTATTTCATACACATTTTGTGCATGAACTATATTTTTCTTTGTTTTATTTATATAATCTTGTAGTGGAAAATATATTATTTAATAGACATTTATCTCAATAAATTCAAGAATAAACCTGAACATTTTATTTTTTTTATCAACCAGCTTTTGTTTTGCTCAATGCTAGATCAAGCAATGATTAAATCACAGAATATAAGAGCATCGATTAAATAAAAATTCAAGGAATTTTCTAAGAAGTAAAAATTAAAGACTAAACAACTACAAATATCTACACCAGAATTTTTATACAAATGGAAACATATTGGATGAAATTGATCATATACTTAATATTTGGACTATGTGATTTTATTAGGAATAAATATATTAAAAGGAAATAAGGCTGTATTTGAAAAAAAAACTAGTTTTAATTGATGTGTTTCACCAGTTCTTATATATGGATCTGAGATTTGGACATTTAATGGAAAAATAATACTGGAATTTTCAGATCATTCAATGAAAATGGAGAAGTGTGTGTTGAGAATAACAAAAAAGACAAAATGAAATAAGTGGATAAGAGAACAAACAGGTATAAGTAACACATGGTTTTAAAAATCAAGAGACTGAAATGGAATTAAACAACATATTTCTAGAAAAGATGACAATAAATGAACATTAAAACTTTTAAATTGGATTTTATACAACTGTAAAAACTTAAAAACTATATATGAAATGAATTGATGGCATAAGAATGGTTACTGATGTAATATGAAGAAAAGAGCAACAGGAAGGGGTTATGAAGAAGGTCTCTAAAATTGGGATGGATCTAACCAGCAAGTTCAAAAAACATGAGGAAGTACCGAATGAAATAAGGAATAAAGTATAAGACCATGCAGAGGTGAAGTTGTCACAAAAATTTTTTTTTGAAGTTAACTCATTCACTAGGAGCCCAACAGATAGTCCCAGGGGAGAACAGCTGACTGTACAGGGAGCTGAGAAGAAATGTGGGAAAAAGACACAGAAAATCAAGGAGGAAGTTAGGCTAGGCCTACAGGTTTACAAGCCATTCAAAAGCTACAGAAGGAAATATGTATGTTAGTGAAAAGAACAAAGAGGGGGATTGGTGTTAGATCAGAAAGAAGAGATAAAACAAGACAGCATAGGAGAAGTTGTAGAAGAAGAGGATAAGCTAAAGATGTCAGAAAGTAGAAGAGCTAAGGGAGATGAAGCTAGAGGAAAGGAACACATCATATTCACCAAAGGTCTTGTATATCTTGAAATCAACCTTTCTTTATGTAACTGTACTTTTACTTAAGTACATTATTATGATGTTATCTTGCATTGACCTGAGGTATAGAGAGTGTAAATAAATTAACAAGCCATTAATGTAAATCTAAATGGCACTTCATTAAATTTATTTTAATGAGTTAACAGCAAGGTCTGACTTATACAGCTAATGCTATCTTTATAATGTTTAATTAATAAACAGTATTTAAATTTTAATCATTTTGATATTACTTATTTATTTTCTGTGATCCACATCATTACTTTGGTCTCTTTCATATTATATATATATATATATATATTTTGTCCCATCCATAGTTTTGAGTTAGTGAACCTAATGATGTATTGTAATATAGAGTCTCTTGCTTCTCCTTGACTACCAGCACCGGCAAAAAACTATGGTGGCACTGTGGAATATAGACTTTAGATTCAAACTTAGGATTTCTAAAAAGCAACCCCTCCTAGTGTGTTGAGTTTCATGCCTGGGGTTTGAATTCTGCAGTGTGTTAAGAAGATATATGATTCTGACCGTTACATTATGTATACCAATGCCTCAAAACAGGGAGCACTTAACTTCAGTAAATTTTACAGAAGATGAGTTTAGAGAAGATACATTTTCAAATATTTTCCTATAATTATTTTCTTTAATGTTGCCATTTATGTGCTCTGTTTCAAAATCCTATGCTGTATTAATAATGAATCACTCTCCTTCTTAAATGATAATGTAGATTGAAATATGATGACAAGATCAATAATATAATTATTCCATTCAGTAGCTAATATATAATAATTCTAGTTAAGAATTAGCTACTATTAGCAAAGCTAATCAAGCTATCATTCGAGCATATATAATTTTAAATATGTAACATTTTCATTGCTTGGCGGATTATGATTTTATTAAATATGCATTATAGTTAACATTTTGTTGCCTCCTTTCAAAGATGGGACTTTGGTAAGGCCATCCCATTATCTTCTTTCAGGGAAGTGCATTAATGAATCCTGAAGTTTAAGACCAGGCAAACATGTAAATCACCCCTGCCTTCAAACTCAATGTTCACTTTGCAAGCAGCAGGATGTTCAGTCCCAGGATACTGGTGTTGGTTGCAAGAACCCTTGAGCAAACTAATCTATCTGCAAAGTGTCTGTATTATCCATCTGTGCCATAGCACATTGGCAATCTAGAACAACCAATTTTACCCACCTCATAACTCAATATTCAGCATTAGCCTGAAACTAATTCTTGCTTTCTAAATCCAATCTACCTTTGCAGCCTGGTTTATGCACTCATAATCCTTTAGATATAAATATGTCTTTAATATAATGTTACCACGAATAGTTTATCAAGGGCTAGTGTAATTACTTATAAACTTGCAGCCACCACATTAAAGATAGGAGTTGGCATATTTCAATTTTGACCTTTTTTTATTTTTAATTATGATTTTACTTTTTTAATTTTGTGTATACTGGGTCAATTTATGGTATTTGCCACATTGGTCGGCATTTAAATCAGGCCCAAAAAAACGTTTGTTGTTGGTTTAAATGGGTTTAAACCCTTTAATACAATTTTTAATGTTTCATTTTTGATATTACAGGAATGGATCTGCTCTTCAAGCAGAGGGAAGAATACCATTGATAGTAAAAGCCATCAATGACATCCATAATCAGATCAAGCTATGCAAAGCATAACATGTTCACATTTCCGACCATGGCCACCCCATCTGCTGGATTCAAAACCCTGCCATCCAAAGCATTTTATTTGTTTTGAGAATCAATCTCAGGTGGCAGCTAACCATATGTTATAGTCAGCATGCTTCAGATGACAGGCACATAATCCAGCACTTGAAATATTGCATGACTAGTTCACATACTGTCTCAAGGGTCCACAACATTTATTTAACACATAAACTAACTCTATACTAATTTACTGGTGACACAGTGACAAGAGAAACAGAGAAAATAGACAAAATAACAATTAAAGCAAACATTAATATTTAATTATTTACACATACCTATATTTAACACACTATAACAATAATAAATTTTACATAAAAATTTTTTAAATGATTACTTTAGGCTATAGTTATAATAGACTGTTTATTAAAATTCATTTCATTTAAAATAAAAGAGTCTAGAATGTGATCAAAATATATTTAAAGGTATCTTTACCTAGGTTTCATTGGTTTTATTTTCCAACCGGTTGGCATATTGTTTCTCCATCAATGGCTTTATAGTTTTCCTTCCAGGTTTATGTCAAATAATGAGAGAGAGAGGGGGGTAAGCTGCAGCTTCTACTTTACAATCTCAGCAATGCTACCAGGAACTGATTCAGGCAGGATAGTTGATGGCTGAGGGATTGGGGCATGAAGCTCTAACAGACACTCCTATGGCTTATGTTGCCATTAATGTTAACCACAGCAGTAACGACTGGCTTACTACAGTATTTAGTTTCAGAATATTTGGATCTCTTGTTGTTTGGATTCTGCATTCTATCCGAACTGCTTTACAGATTGAAGACCAGACTGAATAGCGATAACACTAATAGCAATCTGACTGTATATCACAAACCTGACTGATGAACAATAGCCAAATTACTCTTTATATACCTTGTTCTTTCTCACTGTTTTCCACAGTTTTTAATCTCTATATTAAATCTATATTTTAATTTTGATTGTAACATGAAATCTATTTTTTAATTAATTATTTCGTACTTGAGTATTAACTAAGCTATGACGTACTACACCGAACTCATACTATTCTAATCTTACGAACTTTAAGATAACGTCTCCTAGTGATTTGCGAACAAACAATCGATAAAGTTTGACCACAGATCACATGAAGAAGTCACCTTGAAGATTGCAAGATTAGAATAGTATGCCCTCAGGGTAGTACATCATAGCATAGTTAATAGGGAAGGAGACATCCAATGTTGCGAAATAATAATTTATTACGATAAAAAATTATCAAAAATGAAATATTATAAATAATCATTACAAATCTTTTTTAACGCTATTTAAATAATCACTTGACCTGAAAATGATAAAAAATTATCAAAAATGAAATATTATAAATAATCATTACAATTTTTAACGATATTTAAATAATCATTAGACCATGTAAACGATAAAAAGTTATCAAAAATGGAATATTATAAATAATCATCTACAATTTTTAACGATTTTTAAATAATCATTTGACCATGAAAACGATAAAAAGTTATCAAAAATGGAATATTATAAATAATCTATAATTTTTTAGGGATATTTAAGTAATCATTCTATCCCCCCCCCCAAACAAAGAAATGAAGTAATCATATATATATTTTCAGACTAGAAGCCATTGCGAAATAATAACTGATAATTTACTACGATAAAAAATTATCAAAAATGAATATTATAAATAATCATTAACAATTTTTTTAACGCTATTTAAAAACTAATCATTTGACCCAGAAAACGATAGAAAATTATCAAAAATGAATATATTACAAATAATCATTACAATTTTTTTGAGGAATATTTAAGTAATCGTTCGACCCCGAAACAAAGAAATGACCTTTTCTAATTTTCAGTCCAAAAATGAGATGCATTTATTGTTCAAGAACAGCAGTAATAATTTACTCCAATAAGAAATACAATAATAAGTAATAATAATTTTATTACAGTAACATATAATCAAAAATAAATACTATAATCGCAAGATTAGTTAATACCAAAGAAGAAGACGTCACCATGTTGGCCATTGTGAAATAATAACTATTAATAAACTACGATAAAAAGTTTAGCAAAAACGAATATTATAAATAATCATTATAATTTTTAGAATGATATTTAACTAATCATTTCACCCTGAAACAAAGAAATGAACTAATCATTATAATTTGTAATGGTATTTAACTAATTATTTACATTTTTACATTTTAAAAAAAAAAAGCAAATTGTTCTCAATTATGAACAACAAATAACTGGCTTTATGAGATAGTGCGATACTGAAATTCAATTGCTTCTTCTACTTCGGAGAAACGGTAAGTCCCTGTTCTTCGTTTTTGCATAGATATTTTGGTTAATTAGTCATAAATGGTAATTAGTAATACAATTAGATAAATTAATAATAAAATGTAATAAATTAGGAATACAATTTGATAAATTAGTAATAAAATTTGATAAAATTAGTAAATAAAATCAGCAATAGTTCAATGATCAAAAATATAAAATAAGCAATCAAAAAATATTCAATTCTTACAATGGCGGATCAGACACTGTAACAAAAAAACGCATCTCATTTGGTCAATGCAAGCAGGTAAAAGACAAATATTTACTCAGAATTCACCCAAGTATTTTAAAATCTTGAAGGTGACCACGAAAAGACCTTGACAGCTTCTATTGATTAGTCATGCCAATGTTTCAGTTGCCATGACATTGTTTTGGTTCTTCGTCGTTTATATCTACCAGTGGGTTGTGTAGTACATCATAGCTTAGTTAATACTCAAATACCAATTATTTTTACATTTGCTTTAATCTGATCTTTTGCTTAGACTAATCTATCATGCCAATAAGATAGTTTACATTTTTAATTAATACATTTTCAATTCTTATCAGTCAGATATATTATAAACTAATTACATTTTTGAAAGTTTTACAAACATTTATTTTTACAGACTAATTTTATTGTAACTTTACATATTTTCTTATTTTTACTTTATAAAAGGAGTTTTTTTTAAATGAGAGAAAAAAGTTTTAAAATCTTTTTCTAATTCTATTTTAGATTTCCCCCAGCTCTCTTTAAATAAATAGTTTTATTATATTATAAAATCAAAATATAAGCAATCTTTTAATTTTATTTTTAAAACTATGTTTTTAGAGCCACTCTTTAATTATTACTTTTGGATTATTCTTATTTATTTGATTTTATTTCTTTTTTAATAAATCTGATCATTTATTTTTAAATAACACATGTAACGTGAGGTACATATGTGTGCCTGGCAACATATATATTTGCTAGCAGTACAATATAAATTTAAGTTAAATAAAACTATTTAAATAAATTTTATATTATAATTTTAGTTAATCAATAAAATAATTTTATTTTAGGGATAATAAAAGATGCTTTAAAATTCAGTTTTAAAAATAATTTTCTTAAAAGATAATAAATTTAATCATGCTTTAAAAATCTACAATATAAAGATAACGTAGATTGGAGTAAGCATAAAAATTGGTTTTATTACTTTTTAGGGTAATAGTATGTATACTGAACCCCACTGCCTGATTGCATTGTTTTTCACACAATGCACATCAATATATCATTTTATCGGCCTTAACTTATGACTGACACTACAATAGGTGTTGTTTGAGCTGTAACAGGCCACCTGAGGGTGATTTATTCTATGATTACATTATGAAATACTATGCCCATTGCATTGCGACAGTATTCTTCAAGTGAGTGCTATTGAACTTTCGCTATGATCTGATTTGATGGTGGCCATATTTGAAAGAGGCAAAACTCCAAAAATTTCATTGTCAGAAATTTTTTAGAAAGAGTAGTGGAATTAGTATTCCATATTAAAAAATGTCATGTCATCACACATGCTTCCCTATGGTTCTGAACTGCACACAACTTCAAACGGTTATTATTTTCAGCAGAGTTTTTGCCAATTTCCTGCACAAATGCATCTTTATGTGTGAATCCATGTGAAAACAGTCAAATGTCATATGCAAGTTGTCAAAATTGATTGAAGCTGAGTGAATTGCTGGCCATGGGAACCTCTTCTGGGCCATACTAGGTGAGATGAGCATGTTGAAGTGACTGTTTTTTTGGTTCCCTGTTATTTTATTTGTGTGTTACTTTAGGCTGCTCTATTTTTTTAAACATGCCTCCAAAAATGGTGGGTTTTTTTTGTTTTGGTCACAACAGTTTCATTTATTTTTGATTCAATAAATTATTTCATGGGAAACTGTTGTTGGTGTTGTTGTTGTTTTTGTTGTTCACATGATTCTAAAGAGTAGGTAGGTAATATTTTATTCCAAAAAAAAAGTGTTTAAGAGTTTCTGCAAAAGACCAAAAAAATAATAATAAACAACTGTGCAGTAACATAAATGTTCAAAAAGAAAATCAAAAAAGAAGTCGATAATTAAAAATCAAAACAAATCTCCCCCCCCCTAAAAAGTGTTCTTTAAAAACATGTTCTGTTTATGTCTTTTTTAAAAAGGCCAAAAAATAAAGAAAAAATTTTTCGCTATCATATAAAGGTTTCTATAGCATAAATAAATATTTGAAAAAAAAACTTCGTAATCAATTTAAAAAAAAAAGACAACAATTCCAAATCAAAACAACCCCTCCCCTCCACCCTCTAAAAAGCGAATGTTGGTTTATTCCAAAGTACCGTCTTTCAAATAAAAACATCCGATGGACCATTAGTCGATAATTTAAAAGCAAATGAAAACCCCTACATCATCTAAAAACAAAGTGTTTGTTTCTTAAAAAATGAACCAAAAATAAAAATTGGGTGAAAAAAAAAACGGACTGAAAAAAAAAAGGTAATATTATGTAAACAAACAGACAGAATGTGAATCGGTATTTTGATGTGCATTGGGTGAAAAATGGCACCATCAAAACGTAGGGTTTAGTATACATACTATTACCCTTTTTAGACAACAGCATGAATAACTGGTTCTAGTAGAAAAAAGAACAATTTTAAACTTTTGGTTAAGATGTTTTCTTATTAGACAGGAATATTAATTATGGGAAAAATTTAGATATTTCATTGTTTAGAAAGCTAAAGCTTCTAAATGGTTACAAGATATAAGAAATATAATTTTGTTATTGATTCTTTCTTAGATTGGTAATTACACAAACATTTCTAGTAGCATTATTCTCCACCCTTCTTCAGGTGTTGCTAGTCTGACCAATGACAATATTAGCATACAAGTCAAACTTACATCTTTAGATTCTTAAATATTGAATTTTAAGGCAGTGCTCTAACCAAACTGAGCTTTGATGGAATAGCTCAGTTGATTCAAGTGTTGCTTTAACCTTTCTGACATGCCCTCACATTTCAGCATTTTCTGTTTTTTTTTTGTCTCACAAATCAACATAAAATATATGATTAAATGATTACTATTTATTTGAAAATAATAAATTTGACTTTATTTGATAGATATTTTTGTTTACTACTGAAATAAATTTTAAATGTTCACATTTTGTTTCTGTAAATATTAAAAAATGAGATCATAAACAAAACAAAGACTTTAGATGTCATCATTTATAGAAAGATTATTTTCAGTTTATAAAATCAACAAAATATTTCTTAATTCTTATTATTTTTAAATATCCAAATGAATAATTACTTATTTCTCTTATATCTAATGAATTATGGTTTAAAAGTTTAAAATTTTTGAATATTGCAAAATTGCGATATTTTCATACTCATAAATATAAATAGATTGTTGATGTAGAAACTAAGCTTGTAAATTGCTTCAGGACATGTTTAGATTCACTGCTAATATAACATATTTTAGAAAATAAAGTATTTCAAGTCAAAATAAGTTATTAATAATTTATATTTCTTGATATCTAATAAATATAGTGTAAATTATTTTTTAAAAGAAATATAAAACTGTAATAAATTTGCAAATAAACAAGTTTTTGGTCATCGGAACTATTTATTTTAAACAATGTCATAAAACACTGAACATTTTACAGCCTTGGCAACAGACAATGGCTGAACATGTCAGGGAGGGGCTTATATCTATTGTAAGAACAGGAATTTTAAATTTCCCACCTTCTACCACAAATTTTTCAGTGAAAATTTATTACAATAAAATATACCATTTTACATGCATTTTAACATATAATACTTATGAAAAAATTCACCTGGGGATGAATTAATCAAAAAATGAAATAATTTGCAACAATGCATCCAAAGGTCAACTATTAATATTAATATTTGAAATGTGTAATTACTAACCTTATTCTTATTCTGTCATCTCCGATAATGCACTATTTCTTAAATATTACAAATCTCCACACACTCACCAGCCAGTAAAAGTTTAACAGACTGTATTTATATATACACCAACTCTCACTGACCATGCTTAACTTTTTCACTGGTGAAACAGCCATATTGAATATTTAAAAAATTATGTTAAGCTATAAATTTTATCATAACTTAAGTTTGTATTACTCAAAAATTACATAATATATATTGTTTGAAACATAAAACACCAAAGAATGTAATTAAGCTGAAAAAAATATAGTCATTGATATTCAAAGTAATAAAAAAAAATAAAAGTTAATATTTCTAATAATTACTTTCATATTATTTCATAAATTCAAAATTATGCATACAACTTAAAATTATATTTTTGTTAGTAGGTTAGTTGGATTCATCATAAAAATTTTAAAAAATTGGTATATAATAATACTTATCTAAGGTAATCCATCACTTGAAAACTTTATAGAATAAAGACATTAGTACCTTTCATTTTTCCTAGTAGCCCTTCAAAAAGTATTTCCATACAGAGGTTTGCAATGAATATGTCATCCCTAATAACATCCCTTATAACAAGTAGATACTATTAATCAAGTAGATACTATTAATCAATAATTAGTATAATTTGAATATTATAATAAAGAACTTCAATAATGTTTGTAATTTATTAAAAATTACTACTAAAATAGTCATTATATACAAAATAAAATAATAAAATAAAATTAAAAGTGAATGAAATACTAAATTCATTATAGAATTATGCTTGAGATATATAAGTTAGTAGTTTAGAGTAGTGCAGTGTAGTATTATTTATCCTATCTTTATAGGTTTTGAGGACTCATATTGCTTCATGCTATGACTAATAAATTTAGTAACAGCTTCATCAATTGCAATCTCTCTTTGAATTTGATATGCAGCTCTGAAATTTACATTGCAGTAGCGTATAATCAGCCTAAGTTTATATACTGTCAAAATCATTATTTTTAGCATTTCATATTTTTATTATTACTAAAATGCAGACAAGACATTATAGAAAAATTTAAATTGGGTCATAATATTTGCAAAATATGTTTATCTTTGTCTCATATCACCTAATTCAAATACTGGACTCAAGCCCACATCATACCAAAAAATGCAGATAATTCACAATATAAATTTATGCAATCACAAGCTATTTTTTTGATCAGCATATATGTTAGTTTCAATAATAATTTTTCCGTATAATTTTTATCAAATATAAATTCAAATAATAATAAATATATAATAGTAACAAAAAAAAATTTATTCCAATAAAAAAGAAAATTATCACTGATCAATTCCCCTCATTTCACTATTAAGAGTTATCCAAAAGCATATCATCTATCTATTTTATCACCAAAGACCACAATCAACATCTACAACTTACCATAGACCAAACTAATATCTAACATAAATTTTATTTAATTACCACCAGATACCAAGATATCATATATAAAAAACACATTAAACAAATATACAATTTATTATTTAAACCTAATTTCATTTATATCACCCTATCCACATTAAAGATAATTTGAATACATAAGATATGAAATTTTAAACCATCTATATATTTTTAATACAATCTATCCAAATTTCAAAAATAAAAAATACTTCTTTAATTTAAAATAGACTCTATATATGACAAATAAATTTAAAAATAAGAAATATATTTAATCATTCATTATTTAAATCTTTTACAATTAAAATTAATTATATTTATACTAGAACAACTACCAAACACAATATGGAAAAAATGATTTTATACCTTACTCATCATAAACTACCAAAGAAAAAACTAAATTTTTCTCAAAAATATATAAACTCTTATATCATTGAATTATTACTCAATTACCTAACACCAATTTAATTTCTGATTTAGAAGACACATACAAAAAATTAATAAAATCAATTTTATTTAAAATTTAGAATAATAAAAATTAATCCAATAAATTAAAAAAAATAAACAAATAAAATAAATAAAAAATCCATACTTTCCATAACACCATAACATTTAACAACAACTATTTCAACAAAAAAATATAAAAAAATCACACAACATAAATATAACCATTTCAATCAAAAACCCTATAAACTAAACAAAATAAAAATATAAAAAATAATCATAAATAAAAAAAAACCAAAAAAACACAAATAATATAAAATAATGAACTACCATTTAAAACTAACCATAAATATCTAAAATGAAGAAGAAATACATAAAAATTTCCCAACTATACAAAAAACATATTCCAAAACAAAATAAAAATACTAAATTATAAACACACAAGAAAAAACCACAATCCCATAACCACCACCAGAAAAAAAAAAAAATCAATAAAAAATCTCAAACCACAAAAATAACATCTAAACAACATATATACTCACATAAAAAAAACCCCCATCCATATCAGAAACACTAACACTTTAAAATTAAATAAAATACCTAACAAAATAATATACTATCAAAAAAATAAATAAAGAATATGAAGAATATAAATCTAAAGACAAAAACCAAATAATACTCATAATTCATTTATTCTTTCCACATTCGAATAAATATTTTCAACCCTATAATTAAACAAAAACTATAACTCAATCAAAAAATAAAATAAATAAATATCACAAAAAAAAAAAAAAATAAAATCAAACAAATTTTAAGAACAAAATTAAATTAAACCAATACCAAAAGAAAAAAAATAAAGTAAATCCATACATCAATTCTACCATTTATAGTATATAAGCAAATAATAAGATTTCCAAACAGAAACAATTTTAAAAAAACAAATTAAATGAAAATTTAAAATATACACATTTCCATAAAAATTCCAAGTTACACACCATCAATATCACCACCAAATAAAAAAACAATAATTCAATCATTCCAACTGACATAAAATAGAAAAAGCGATTAATTCTTTGAAGACTATTTATTATCCAAATGTTAACAAATAATACAAAAGAACCATGTAAAGAACTACAACAATATATATTTTATCAGAATAAAAACGGAAAATAAAAATTTGAAACCTTTCTTTCTAAATCTCTTTAAAACAAATTTCATATTCATAAAACTCGTAATTAAAAACTATTTAATTTTTCCAAATGTAGAATAAAAAATTTCAAAACAACCAAAACGATTTAATTCTTTCAAACTAAACGGAACCCACATTTAAAAAGTAATATGGAAAAATACTGATTCGATCACTTGCCCCTGAACAGACTTTAAATTTACAATCATCTTATAATTAATTCCCCATATATTTTTATCATTTTGGACTTCTCTATTTTAAAACTACAAATCCTCCTCTTTCTTTTCTTTCTCCCTCCAAACAAACCGAGACCCCTTAACCCTTTTCTTTTTCTGCTATCGTATTTTTTTTATTTTTTTTGAAAAGGTTTTTATTCAAGAAAAAAATGACATTTACAAAAAAAAAATATTTCTTTCCTTGGCAATTTAAAGACTTGTGGTGGGGGGCTAACAAAAAGGAACAACCCCCCCAATGCTGTATATATATAATAATTAAAAAATATATATAAATAAATACTTATCATCAGCGCCCAATAATGTTCATTCAAAAAGTACAGTGGTATAAAGTTGTATTTTTTCCGATGTAATTTTCAGGGTGAGTATTGCTCTGTTAATGATGAAAAAACTGAGAGAAAGACAAAAGAATTCAACTTACTTGATCACAAAAAGTATCATAAAATTTTTATTTTTTATCGTAGAAAAGAATGCATAATTTCCCATTAATATTAAACTTAAACTGGATGTTTATAATTTGAAAATTCTTGAGTGTCTTAGATGGTGACAGAAAGAAAGAAGTTATGTCAGGGCTTGAGTCTATTGTGTGCCTGGTGTTACAATCAAGTATTGAATTGTACAAATTTAGTTAAACCTATCACAAGAGAAAGACAGTGTCTCATTTTTAACCATCTATGTGTAGACTTATATAACTTATAAATGTAAATCTATTATTATAAAGGGCTGAAAACTTTGAAATTATTCAAACAAAAGTCAACCTCCAATAATGTGCTATTTCTTAAATATTATACATCTCTGCATACTTGCCCACCAGTAAAAGTTTAAAAAACTTTAAGTGAATTACTTAAGTTTAGAGTGCATTTATATATACACCAACTCTCACTGACCATACTTAAATCAGGGCTTGAGTCTATTAAGCATGGTCAGTGAGAGTTGGTGGATATATAAATGCATTCTAAACTTAAGTGATTCACTTAAGTTTTTTTTTAAAACTCTTACTGGTCGGCTAGCATGGATATTTATAATATTTAAGAAATAGTGCATTATTGGAGGTTGACTTTTATTTGAATAATTCAAAATTTTCAGCACTTTATAATAATAGATTTACATTTATAAGTCATATAAGTCTAATCGTAGGTGGTTAAAAATGAGACACTGTCTTTCTCCTGTGATAGATTTAACTAAATTTATACAATTCAATATTTGATTATAACATTAGGCACAAAATAGACTCAAGTCCTGATTTAAGCATGGTCAGTGACAGTTGGTGTATATATAAATTCATTCTTTTAAACTCTTATTGGTGGGCAAGTGCATGGAGATTTATAATATTTAAGAAATAGTGCATTATCGGAGATTGACATTCGTTTGAATAATTTCAAAATTTTCAGCACTTTGTAATAATAGATTTAAAAGATGCTCTAAAAGGATATTTTACTTAAAGTGATCATAGTTTTATAAAAAAAAAAAAGGTAAATAGTACAATAAAATATTTTTTTTAATTCTTTCATGCTAAATGAAATCTTCATAAAAAAATCTAAAGAATCTTTTCTGTAAATGTTTAAAGTAAATCTCATATAACTCTCAGACAAATGTTATATTCTTATCTAGCAACACTTATTATTAAAATTCAATGTTTTATATTGTACATTTTCAATTGATCAAAAATTCATAACATCTAAAAGTATTTTAAGATAATAAATATTAATAAAATCAACCAAAATGTGAGATGAATATACAAAGTAGTATGAACTGTGACTTTTATTATTTTTTTAAAAATCAAAACCTAAATTAATCATGAATTAAATATTCTTATTACTTTCTTTGATTTTATTATTTAGTATTTGTATATTAATGATTTAAGTATTTTTACAAGAAAAAATTTAATTTTTTAAGTTAATAATGTATTTAAAAATAAATCTAAAATTTTAATATGAAATTTGAATATAATTCTTTATTATAGTAAACTCAATATAATTCAATTGTTTTTTCCTTTATTTTGCTTGCTCTGTACTGTTGGGTGCGCTGTACTGTGATGGTAGATGGCGCTTCAGTGCCCATCAAGAAGCACACAATCGATAAATTTCTTTCGAAGAAATTGTTCAAAATATGTAAATTTTAAAAAAGGACACACACGTGGAAATCAGTAAAATATGTAAAATAAAAAATTGCTGCCCCAAGTAATCAACTGAAATGGCTTAAAAAATAAGTAAAATACAAATTAAAAATTCACTGCCTCAAGCGATTAATTGAAATGGCTCAAAAATAAGTAAAATACAAAAATTCATAAATTTTAAAAAAGTACACACACACACACATCAAAAACAGCAATAACATCATTATTTTTTAAGTTTAAAAAAAACCACCCTACCTCTGAATGCAGAAATGGCTCAAAAATAAGTAAAATACAAATTACAAAAACAGAAATCACCCTCCCCTCATTAATTTAAAATTATTTTACAATTATTAAAAAAATACTTACAAAAGATAGACATGTAGCATCTTTTGATACACCTGCTTAACTCTTTGTATTAAAAAGTTTGCGGATCCTTGATATAGATCATTTTGTACTTGTGGTTTTGATGTGTAATCAGTATGAATAGATATAGATCTTGGGAAAAAAATCAAGAGTTTGTAAAAATTAAAAAGAGGTTTTAAAAAATATTTCCTCTATGTATGTTTCATGGTTTTAGCGAATTATATTTTTAAAAATCATACAGCAGATCACTTCCTAAACCATGATGAGTAAATAGCCTGCAGTTCACTGATGGTTATTTAATTAAATCTCAAATATTTGAGCATTAGGATGCCATGTTTCAAGCAGTTTATGGTATTCTGTGCACTAATTTAATTTTATACATATGATTGATGATAAAAGTTTATAAGTTGATCACTATATCTTTTAATGAATAGTACACAGTCAGATCTATGGATATATAATATTAATAATTTTATTTCAATATTATATACTGTAACCTAGCTACAACTATGTAAGCCCATCATACTATCCCCATGTTAATACTCATACCCACATGTTGCCAGGCACCATAATCACAATTGTAATCTAAATACAGCTAGCCATCCCTAAATCGGGTCACATGTTTCCAGGTGCCATAATCACAATTGTAACCTAGCTACAGCTTGCCATCACTATTGGACAATCGGGCCACACATTGCCAGGTGCCATAATCACAATTGTAATGTTCTCACTGGTCTAACTGGTCATAAACAAATCATACCACACGTTTTAGCAACTAAATTCTTCTATGCAACCTATCATACTCTCATTATCAAGAATATAAGCATAAAGAAACAAAAATGTAAAACTAATGAAATGATTCCTGTATTGAATAAAACTAGCATGAAACTATAGATCTTAATAAGATCACAAGGTGATTAATAAAGATAATAACTTCTGGTCAAACCAGCTTTAAAATCCACACAAACAAAAGGTTATGAGTTAAATTTGATATTCAGCAAACTAATAAATAATGAATAATTATAACTCTGGAATGATTATGAAATTAAACTTATAAATGAAATGAGAAGTAAATTATGATGTAGATTACTAAATGGATGATGGAAAGAAGTAATAATTAAATAGTGAAATAAATGAAATGAGTCTAAGAATGAAGAGAAAAGAACAAAGATGTATGAGAATAATGAATGATTAAGATGATGATAGAATAAGAGTTAATGAATAGTTAAGATGATAAAAGAATAAAAGTTAATGTATGATTAATCAATTATGATGATGAATTAATGTCAAATGAGAATGAATAAATAAAAGAACGATCAAGATGAAATTGAAGAACAATGTTAATGATGGAGACTGAAATCTTAAACTATAAACTAATATGGTATTAAATGGTAAAAAGATAAGCTAAATAAAAATAGGGATTTCAAGCTTGACACAACCAGAGTATTTATCATAAAGTCAAAACAAGTTATGTATTTTATGCCAAAATAAGTAATTTACATCTTAAAGCTTAGTTGACTTTCATAAAATAGTGAAATTAAAGTACCTTTAAGTCTAACTATAATGAATAACTAGATATAAAATTTATTACAAATTTAAATTCTACCTTGAAACTTAACAACTAATTCTTCTCAGGGTTCTAGCATTTCAAAATTGTTTTACAACATATACTTGGGTCAGTGAGAGGGATTTTGCCACTACCCAAACATAATGCACATGACAGCTCTTAATATAATCTCAAATTAACAACTATGTTTAGCAGTTACACATAAACTTTATGAACTCAATAACTCTTATAACTTTAATATTTAAGAAATAGGAATAACTTTTTAATAAATAAATACAATAACTTATCAAATTCCTTTTCTCAAATAATTATAAACCATGTGATCAAGATCAGTGAATGATAGTTCTATGGGTTCAACTAAACCAATTAAGTCAATATTATATTTATCTTTTAATCTATTACTTAAAATAATCTGTAGTCTAAGTTATCAACATTTTGATTATTGTGTGATGATGCATTAAATGTACTAATAAATTATAAGGCTTAACAAAATTGTTATGATATAGCATAATGTAGTTAATAGTACTATATTGGTCGATGATGATTTCAATTTATAATCTTCTGATAGGTCGATGGCAATAACAATAATAGTGTATATATGGTGATTAGAAATAAGACTACAGGCAACTAAATAAATTTTTAAACACAACAAACTTTATTTACAATATTTACAAATTTTAATTCAAAGACATGGCATGAAATAAAACCAATATATTAATTTAAACTCAGGGATGGGAAAATACTCAGTATCCCATTGACCATATTCTTAGTCAATACAACCAGCTTATACAATGATATTCAAAGTATCATTTATTACTGTTTAGCCTATTTTAAAGAATAAGATAATGAAACCTTATTGAAACTGAATTAGCACTTAAATTACAAAAATAACAGTGTATTTCGGACCTTATGGTATGCGCAAATTTTAAATTGAGAATTCAAACATTATAACATAGTGCCTTATACCAAATCCATTTCTTTTATCAGAATATGATAAGGGCAATTATCATATTCTGCGCAATTAATAACTGGTTAAAATTTGAGATTAATAGGTTTGGTGTATTAAAGTAGGAATAGACATCAAAAGTCAAATACACACATGTCACTAAAACATTATCTATGTCCACAACCTAATTATTAAATACTTACCTGATCTTACCAATCCATTATTAAATCACTAATTAATGCAAAGATAAAGTGCTCACATGCATCTCTTGCTCTTACATCTATAAATTCCACACTCATTAATAGATCTTGGTTTGGTCTGTCTATAACTGATGATGATCCTACAACATCATAAAACACTATTTCAATTAAGCAAACACTACAGATAGACAAGTGTTCCTTAATCTAAAATTATTTTATCCTTGCCATATGATTTTAAATATGAAACTTCACCATACACATTGGAAAAACTAATTCTATATCATCATGAGGGATTTAACACTAAAAGGGAGGCTCTTAAAAGCAACATGACAGTTGTATAATAATATGAATATTATACTACCTCTCTATGGGTATACACATGTGGCCTTTTCCTCATCATAAAAAATAGAATTCAACCCATGGATATCCTTTCTTTTAGGATATTTATGCTAACTAAGCATTAATTATCACTCAGCCTCTACCATATTATCCTCTCATGCAATCAGCAATAGGTGATTCTCCACCAGCCCATGCTTAATATTAATATTAATCTATTGGATGCCATTCTATATGGCACATCCTATCAGCTAAAAACTGTCACAAATCATGTTCAATATTATAGTAAGGTAAAACAACACTAGCAATAACAGTGGATATATACATATTCCATTTCAATGTATCAATAGACAAACCAAAATATATGTCAAATGATCATTAATATTTTAAAATGACAACTATACTTTTGTTAGAAAGAGCACAACATATTTAATTAAGCAATAAAAATCAACCTGCATTTGTATTCAAAGTGGACAAGTTCATAGGCAAACTTTATAAATAAATAAAAAACTTATAATAATTCTTTCATATAAAAATGCAATTAGATCATTATAGTATATCTTTGACAAAATATTTGTTCGTTCACGTTTAATAAAGTATTAAAATCTGTTACAAAAAAAAAATACGAGAAATAAATCTCTCTTCCTCTCTGTTTAGTTGAACAATATATAATATCATGTTTTCCTTTAACTAAAAACATAAAAATACATATATATATTTTACACATTTTTCTTCTTTAACTCAATATATATATATTTCATACCACAATAAAACACGTATGTTTAAAAACAAAACTCCCAAATAACACATGATGTAAGCATTATAGACTAACACAGCAATAATAAAAAAAATAAAAGAACATTTTTTTTGTTCCATTAAATTTTATCCTATTCATCCAAGTTATTTCATCCTTGTGAGTTAAAATGATAATAACTGATATTGTGATGAGTAAACATTCTCAGATAACACATATACATTTTATTATCCTGTGTGATGCATAATAAGGCAATATTCAATACTTCTCCAAAGGCAAAAAAAAATTATTTAATGGTTTTTGTACCGATAATTAATAAGACAATTAAAATTCACACTTCCAATTGTAGCATACTTAAAAGGATAGGTTTATCTACTTTTCTCTAGATAATTTTCCTGAATAACTTTATACATTAGTATAATCTTCAAAACAAACTTTTTAAAGATATTTATTGATTTATTCAATATTAACATAGTGAGACAAGATGTAAATGTTTCAAGTGGAATACAACTAAAAGCAGTTTATTTACGCTTTAATCCAGATAATTTTCCTTGAAAGTGACTTTAGAATTTTATTACAATTAACATATTTTAACTTTTTAAAATTCTTTATTAATTTTATTTTTTCCTCCACAGTATGATTTGTAACAATCTTTAAATAATCTGGCATTTTAAATATGTTAAAACTTTATTACGATGACGTATATTTCACAATAAAACCTTAAAAGTAAATATTTATTTTGTTCCATTTTTATTAGCAAAGTATTATATGATTAGCAATATTAAAAGGAATTTATCCAATTATAAGTATGATATCCTTAAAATCTTAATAAATTTGTAATTTTCTATTACTATAATTACACAGTTCGCGCAAGGATAAATCAGCAGATGAGTGATTATTTCTTAATAAAGAATTGAAAATAAAATCACTTGCAATTATCTTTTAACTTTATTAAAATTATATGATATAAAATGACTTTTGATTTATTTATAATATCTTCTGAAATCTTTCTTTAAAATTATTTTGAATTATTTTCTTGAAATTACAATTTTCAAATGAACATATTGTAATGGGCACATACGCCGTTACATTATTTTTCTTTATTATTAAACATGAAATTAAAATAAAAAGTTCACATTTAAAAACTTTTTTTTTAAAACATAAAAATTGAAAATTAATTCTATCTTAAACTCGTATATATAAATTGCACAGATGAAAAAAAAATTATTAAACAAAAACTTTATTAAAGAAAAAGTATTTTAAAACTAAATTTTCAGTAAAGATTTAAAGATAAAAATATATCTTTAAGTTTGAAAACAAATTAATTAATGTTATTGAAAAATGGAAATGATTATTTTAATTAGTCCAAGTGAACAAGCCCTTGGGCATTTAAATGTATAAACAATGGTCAGATAGGAAAACAATAGAAACTTTTAGCAAATGAAAGAAATCCATCAGGAAATCAGACCTCAATAAAAAGGTTTTCACTATTATGACGTAATGTTGAGTTAATCCACAAAATTATTATAAAAGAAAAGGTTTGAAAATAAAAGAATTAATTAGTTATTACGATGTGACTATATGTGTTAGTGCGGAGTTGAAGGAGAAGGGATTGAAAAGACGCACTCTTCAATCCCTTCAGTTTAAAAAAAAGAAAAATGACATCGTTTTTTCTACATTAAGGACCAGCTAAAGTAAAGACCTCCGGATGAATAAAAAACAATGGCTAATTGGATACAAATATCTTCAGTACGGCATGGGAATTCCCATTCAGAATTACAAACAACTACAAATTATGGACATTTTAAAATCGTAAGAACTTTATATTCATTTGAAAACATTAAGAACTTTAAAATATAAACTTTCCCAGTATTTAATTTATAGAAATAGAATCCTATCTGACCAACGTAAATTAATATTAATAATGTCATTTGATGTATTTTTTTTATTTAAAATCATTTCCATTTATTTTTTTTGTTCTTTTAAGTTTTTATTATGATTTTTGTTTTTTATTAGACTAAATTACATAAATGTTAAACTTAAGTCAGGCGTGAAGGGCTATATAGATTTGTAAAGTTATATTAGGGGAGGGTAATCTTAGGTTATTCATTTTGTAGTTAAATTAGGTCAACGGATTGGATATATTGGTGTAATTAGTAGATGTAGTATGAGATTTGCTATGGGCAGAATTGCTATTTTACGCCGCACACACTCATTTTGCCTATGGGAGGAATTATAAGACGGAGACCGCAGTTCCTTCCTATGTAGTTTTTTTTTATTGCTCCCATCGTCAGATAGATGTAATATTCCTATTTGACGAGAAGCAGTTTTTTTTCTTAACCTAATTGTGCTGCCGTATTCGTATTACATTGAACACATCAATATATCAGATGGATTGAAGTTTGGTTTGACTGCGAACCTTTGGCTAAGGTTAAACAAGGATTGAATATTTTCTTTTCAAATGCAAATCTATGTAGTCTATTCATACTCAACACTCTAAATAAAGATGCATTAAATTTTAGTTGGGTATAGACGCTTGCATGGGTTCGTTACCGGTTGATTATGTTTTTGGTTTTCATATTTGATCAAAATATATAGACATTCAGTAAATACTGATACCTTATGGTGAGTATCTAAGATGTATTTATGTCGGATGTCTTTTAAGTTATTGGTGTCAATGTGGTGTCTTATGATGAACACCATTGGGTTTCTTGTATTCCCTATGCAATTGACGGTATCAATGATTTTGTATTTTGATCATTTATGTTTATTTTGAAATGTTTTTTGACCGTGTAATCTATGTAACTGATCTATACTCAACATTAAAAACACATTTTATAAACCCATCTGTGCGAACTTATAAAAAATTAAAATGTAAACTTATAATATTATAAAAATTAAAATGTAAATTTAAATTCTAAAATCAAGTTAAAATCCAAAGTAAAAGTTATTCTAAAATAATGCTAAATTTTATATATGTGCGTAAATAAATGTTTGTATGTTAATTACTGGCAGTGTCTTATTTTATTCCTTTTTAAAATATTCTTAGATAAGAATTTATGGTAAAATATAAATCTCTGCTGTTTCATTGAGCTAGTGACAATGGACTAATGACCGGATATCAAAATATATAAATAAATAAAAAAAATTTTTTTTACTTACATATCTGCCTACTTTATAAATTTTTCTAGGTTCAAATGCCTAGATGGCACCCTGTAGTGCAGATCACATTAAGAGTTATTCTCCAGATCATTACAATATGTTTCTGCTTTATGTTTAACAGTGGCGCAAAATACAAACATTATCAGCTACTTCTTTTAACTGTAATAATTTGTGCGTCATTTTCAAAGATAAGATTTTAAACATATGAACAAAATAAAAGCAAAAGCTTACTTTTTCTTGAATTATTCTGTAGTTGAAGTAATATTTATTTAGATAAAGACTTATCCCCATGGCTTTCATTTCCTTCTCCAGGATAAATCCTAGGAACTATACGGTCGTGGAGATGGTGTTTAAAATGATAGCAAGGTTTCTTTTTTTTTATTCCATGTTTTTAGATAACAATATATTATAATCCCATTCAATTAGATTCCAGAATTTTCTGATTTTTAGCTTTTTTCCTCCTTATTTTAGATCAGAGTTGATGTCTGTTGTTGTTTAGTTCACTTTTTCTTACTCTCACACACTACAACTTTGTTTTAATATATATAGTTTTTATTTTACAAGGCATTCTGGTAATAAATTGACCAATAATTTTATTGTGCATATATTAATATTACTCCACCTGGCTTTCCTTTTAATAACTACTCATACTTATTCAAGACAGCTTTAGATTCACTACAAAAAAAAATATGCTTAAGAATTAACTATAACAATTCGTTTTACAAGATTTAATAAATTTAATTTATTTCAATTGCTATTTCACAATAATAAAATATCAATATATTTATCTCCCAATTAATAACAATACTTTTAAATTGTTATTTTAGTCTAGTCAGAGCCTAGACTAGGTTTGAAATCTCATCTCCACTCAAGCAGATTTCCTAGTGCATCCAGAACAGTCTTTATTGAAAGCCACTCATTAAAATTTTCATGCCAGATATATTATTATGATTTAAAATTTTGGATTATTAAATACAGGGACCTAAATAAAAGGTCACAATATATATAGAAATTATCTTTAAAATTAATACTAAAGGTGAATATGTTTAATGTACTATTTTTCAGAATATAAACATTTAGAATTGTTCCCTATCATCTATAAATATTTTTTTAAAATTAATGAATAAAATATAGCATTATTATAATGAAAAAAAAATTTCATTTGTATATACAAAGATAATGATAGCTTTCTTTTCCTTGGATTTTTTTTATACTGGATATTCAGTCATGAGTCTATGCTATTTTATTTTAATTCAAAATGTAAATTATTTTCCACTATTGGATTGTCATATATAACATAAGCACGTAGCTATATTAAAATAAATAAATGAAGTGCATATTCAAATAATTAAATTATAAATAAATAGTTTCATTAAAAGTGATAGATTTTAAAATTGAACAAAATATAAGAAATTTTCTACTCACATTTTATCTTTAGTAAAGATGAGATCATGAATTTAAATTCAGCTACTATCCTGACTCTTCTTCTTTATTGGCAGTTTTTTTTCTATAAAATCTGTTGACTATTTATTAATGTTTTAATTTAATTATTTTCAGACTGAAAACTAATAGGATGCTTGTGTCAATTCAGCCTAACAGAATATTAAACATAATAATAATTGTGTGATGATTTAAGCTATGAAAAGAAATATATTGTAACACTTGCAACATATATGTTGTAAAACCACACATATGTATCTGCATTACATATATTAATAATTAAAAAAAATTATTAAGGAAAAAAGAAAACAAAAATAATTTAAAGGAAATATTTGAAAATGAAATTAATAAAAATGAAGGATTGCATCATTTTTTTCCAAGAATAAATTGTTTTTATTAAGAATAAGGGTGGGGAAAGAGTATAATGGCAAATAAAGATTCAGATCTCACTTTCTTCTTTTTATAATTAAAAAAAAAAGTAAATGGTAAAATAAAAACAATAAATGTAAAAGAGTTTAAATAAAATTTTCAATAAAATTAATTAGTAAAAAAAATGTACTTAAACTATCTCATCCACAAAAATGCATTTAAATTTTGAAAGATCCTGGCCAATAAGATAACAAATGAATCTAAAAAAAATAGATAAATAAAATGTAATTAAAACCAAATTAAAGTTATGATAAAAATTAGACAATGAGAGAGTTAAGTATAAAAGTAGCAGCTTGTCCATTGTAATCCAGTTCAGTTGTTTTTCTCGAGTTGCTCAACAGTTGTTGCTCAGCTTATACAGTAGTTCATCAGTTCATCGTATCATTCATTGAGTTATTACTGAGAGCATAGTCAATGATGTCTGCAGAGAGCCAGTTTTACTTGCTGCAGAAAATCTAAATGTGAAAGCCATAGAAATAGAAACATGCATTGTTAAAGAGCTTTAGGAATGTTCTACTGAATTTTATACCTTGGATCTTCAGATCTATCAATTTCTCTCAGCTGGAATCAATGCCTTGACCTTAGTATAGAAGATGCTGTATATACTCTCTCTCTCTCCCAATGTTCATCAAACACATGGAAAAAAACTCATAAAGCCATCACTAGAGACTGAAAGGCCAGTGATCTGGAAACTCAAAACCAAAGGAAATGTATCAACTGCAGAAAGATGATGTCATCTCACCATAATGAAAAACCTAGGTAAATATATCTTTTCAATCTCAATTTAAGTATCTAGACATTCTTAAAAGAAATAAACTATAATGAACAATTAGTGATATCGAGTTACTAATAATGATTGTATATGTATTTATTTTAATTGCTTAACCATACTAAATAATTATTGATTAAGTGTGCATATGAATAAAGTGTTTATTTAAATGTTACTTGGTCTATACTCTTTCTCGCTCTTTTAACTGTGTCACTAGGAGTTTAAGATGTATAAATATTTCCATGTATTAGTTAGTATTGCACTAGGTCTCCTGATCAAGAAGTCTGAGATTGCCTGGATATATTTCAAGAGCAGAATTCATGCACCCATCACTTGGGCATACCAGCTACATATAATATATATGGCTGGATGGCACCTGAGACTTGTTCTCAAAACAAATAAAATGCCTTGGATGATGGGTGTTGTACCAGCAGTATGAAGGAGTGCTATAGTCAGGAAAGATGATTGGGACTGTGCATTTGTGTAGAATCAATTTGTCTGTAGATATCATTGATGAATAATCTATCAATGATATTCTACCCCTCTGCTTGAATGTATGATCCAGTGCTGGAGGCATTAAATAAGTATGAATAATAATAATAATAATAATAATAATAATAATAATAATAATAATAATAATAATAATAATAATAATAATAATAATAATAATAATAATAATAATAATAATAATAATAATAATAATAATAATAATAATAATAATAATAATAATAATAATAATAATAATAATAATAATAATAATAATAATAATAATAATAATCAAATAAGTAAACAATAAAATGTTAATGAATAATATAATGCATATAAAAAATATTATTAGAAAGCTCATTTTACATAACAGATTTTTACAAATGTCACTGTTTCTTACTGGATTGTTACAAATGCCATCCAACATGGGTGCTGATATGCCATAATTGACCCAGCATAATTAAAAAGGCATAATTTGTAATTAAATTTCAAATAAACACCTAAGTTGCATAATAATGAAAAGATAAAATTGGTGAGCAGTGTGATGGGGTAAAATAGACTGAAGAGAACATAGTATAATATTAAGAATATAAAATAAAATAAGTATGAAATATAAATAAAAAGGAAAAATAAGGGAAATGTGGCTAAAGAAATACAGAAATTTGTTATTAGAATTTTTGATAGAGTCAGGTGGGAATATAAAAAGGACTGAGGGTTTTTTGCAATTAGTCAAACACTCTGTTCGAATTAAATTTAAAAAAAGGAAAACAAGTTGTAAAATGGTATTAAAAAATAATAAAGTTCTAAAAATTAAACTAATGCATATGAGAGCAAAAATGGAGGCTCAAAAGAAAGAACCACCTGGTGAAAATTAAGTAGGTCTATAATAATTGGATGGACACTTAGGCAATGAAAAAAATTTGTGTATTAGAATTATGAGATCAAAAAGTCAATATATTGTAATGGAAAGAAAGGTTAAAAAAAAAAAAAATTTTAAATGTAATAAATAAAGTAATCTTTCATGAAATCTAAAAATAAATTAAAAAATAATCTTATATAAGCATCAGTTGTGTTATAGCTGATCGAGTTATGTGGAGTGGATGTGTGTATATAGGGATAAAAAAGTAATGTTGATTGTAGGCCATTACTTTGTGAATTCATGACATGTAACAGGAATTGGGAGGATGGAGTCCCATAATTTTAGGATGAGTACTCAATAGAAAAAGTGCTGGGTCAATCCAATGCACTGTAGAGGAATTCCCAGTCCATTATCTAAGTTTGCACACTGGAAAAGTAATTCTAGCATATGCTGTAAATTAGTTCATTGGAAGAAAAAATTCCCAGCATAATTGTAATGAATATTATTTTAGCATAAGTCGAATGGTCAGTAGATGTATCCTGTCATTCAGTGTATCCACTTATTTTAAAGGATGAGGTCCCAGTAGAGAAAGTTCTGGGCTCATTCAATTCCCTGATAGAGGAAGTCCCAGTAAATCCAATAGTAATAGCAGTTTTTTTATCATAAGTTGAATGGTCAGTAGATGTGTCCTACTGTTTTCAGTATTCAATTCCCCCATTACACATCCATAATTATGTTTGTGTCTGGTTGTTCTCACAATAAATATAATCATTGTATTCAACATAAAATATGGTATGGTAGATAGGTCAGGATAAGAAAAGCCATCTCTGTAGCTTGTCTGTTTTCAGTAATACCAAAACTGATTTAAAAAAGAATAAATAAAATCAAATATCAGAGCTGCAATGGGTCAAAATGAGGCATTTTACCTCTCAAATGAGGCGGGAGGAGAAATGTAATGTTCACAACATATATGTTGTAAAAATGCACTATATATGCATTACATATGTTAATATTTTTTTTGAAAAATAAATTATTAAGAGAAAGAGAAAACAAAAATAGTTTAAAAGTAGATGTTTAAAAATGAAATTAATAAATATAAAGGATTGCATCATTTTTTCCAAAAATAAATTGTTTTTATTGAGAATAAGGTGGGGAAGGAAAATTATGTCAGATAAAGATTTAAAACCCACTCTCTTTTATGATTTAAAAAAAAAGTAAATGTTAAAAATAAATACATAAATGTAAAAGAGTTTAAAATAAAAATTTTAATCGAATTAATTATGAAAAGAAAATCTTGTAAACTATCTCATTAGCAGGAATACACCTAAATTTTGAAAGATTCCTGGCTGATAAGATAGTAAATGAATATTAAAAAAAGATTAGATAAATAAAATGTAAAATGTAATTAAAAACCAAATTAAAATTATGATAAAAATTAGACAATTGGGAGAGTTAAGTATAAAAATAGCAGCTTATCCAAAGTTATCCAGTTCAGTTGTTTTTGCTCAAGAGTTGCTTAGCAGTTGTTGCTGTTTTTCCAGTAGTTCATCAGTTCATCAATTCATTCATTGAGGTATTAATGAGAGCATAGTCAATGAGATCTAGAGAGCCAGTTATTACTTACTGTGAAAATCTAAACATAAAAGCTGTAGAAGTAGCAACATGCAAAGCTAGAGAGCTTTAGAAGGGTTCATCTGGGCTTCGTGCTCCAAGTTCTTGGATCCATTAATTTCTCTCACCTGGAATCAATGCCTTCACCATAGTATAGATGCCACCTCATACTCTCTCTTATCACATTCTCTTTTTCCCAATGTCCATTAGAAGCATCAAAAGAAACCCATAAAGCTATCACTGGAAGCTGAAAGGCCAGCCATCTGGAAACTCAAAACCAAAGGAAATTTATCAACTGCAGAAAGATGATGTTATTTCACTATAATGAAATACCTAGGTAAATCTACTTTTCAATCACAAATTAAGTGTTTAAACGTTCTTAAAAGAAATAAACTATAATGAAGAACAATTAGTGATATTGAGTTTCTAATAATTATTGTATATGTATTTATTTTAATTGTTTAGCTGTACTAAATATTTATTAATTATGTGTGCATATGAGTAAATGTTACTTGGTCTATATTCTCTCTCTCTCTCTCTCTCTCTCTCTCTCTCTCTCTCTCTCTCTCTCTCTCTCTCTCTCTCTCTCTCTCTCTCTCTCTCTCTCTCTCTCTCATTTAATTGTATTACTAGGAGTTTAAGATTTATAAATATTTCCATGTATTAGTATTGCACTGGGTCTCCTGATTAAGAAGTTTGAGTTTCACTGGGTATATTTCAAGTGCAGGATTCATGTAGCCATCATCTGGGCATACCAGTTATATATAACATATGGACGGATGGCACCTGAGACTTGTTTTCAAAACAAATAGTACCTTGGATGATTGGTGTTGTACCAGCAGTATGGAAGAGTGCTATAGTCAGGAAAGATGACCAGGGCTGTGCATTTGTGTAGCCTCAATCTGCTGTATCATTGATGGTTAATCTATCAATGATATTCTAGCCCTCTACTTGGAGGTATGATCCAGTTCTGGAGACATTAAATAAGTATGAAAAGAAATAATAATAATAAAGCTAATCATATAAGTAAATAATAAAATGTTAATGAACAATAATATATAATAAATATAAAAAATATTATTAGAAAGTTTAGTTTACATAATAGATTGTTACAAATGTCACTGAGTCCTGCCAGATTGTTACAAGTGCCATCCAACATGTGTGCTGATATGCCATAATTGGCCCACTATAATTAAAAAAGCATAGTTTGAAACTAAATTTCAAATAAACACATAAGTTGCATAATAATGAAAAGTTGAAATTGGTGAGCAGTGTAAGGAAAGAAATAGACCAAAGAGAACATAGTATAACATTAAGAATATAAAATAAGGATGAAATGTAAATAAAAAGGAGAAAGGAGGGAAATATGGGCAAAGACATACAGAAATTTGATATTAAGGATTTTGGATAGAGTCAAATGGGAATGTAGAGAGGACTGAGAAGGTTTGGAGGTTAGTAAAATATCCATTCAAATTAAATTAAAAAAAGGAAAACAAGTTGTATAGTAGTATTAAAGAAATAATAAAGTTATAAAAATTAAACTAATGCATACAAGAGCAAAAACAAAAATGGAGGCTCAAAAGGAAGAATCACCTGGCAAAAATTTCATAGGTCTATAATAATTATTACATAGGTCTATAATGATTAAATGGACCCTTAGGTGATGAAAAAAATTTTGTGTATTAAAATTATGAGATCAGAAAGTCAATAAATAGTAAATGAATTAAAATAAAATAAATTAAAATATAATAAGATTAATAAAGTAATCTTTCATGAAATCTCAAAAAAAATAATAAAAAAAATGATCTTATATAAGTGCCAGTTGTGTTTGTAGCTGATCGAGTTATGTGGAGTGTGTGTGTGTGTGTGTGTGTGTACATAGGGATAAAAAGGAATGTTGATTGAAGGCCATTACTTTGTGGATTCATGATATATAAAGGGAATTGGAAGAATGGAGTCCCATATTTCTAGGATAAGTACTCAGTAGACAAAGTTTTGGGTCCATCCAATGTACAGGTAGAGTGATTTGCAGTCCATTATCTAAATTTTCACACTGCAAAAATAATTCTAGCACATGCCACAAATTAGTTCGCTGGATGAAAAAATTTCCAGAATAATCATAATAAATATTATTTTAGCATAAGTTGAATCATCAATAGATGTATCCTGCCATTCACAGCATCCACTTATTTTGAAAAATGAGAACCCAGTAGAGAAAGTCCTGAGCCTATCCAATTCCCTGGTAGAGAAAGTCCCAGCAAATGTGATAGTAATTAAAGTTTTTTTTTAGCATAAGTCAAATAGTCAGTAGATGTGTTTTATTTGCAGCATTCAATTCCTTGTTACACATCCATAAGGATGTATGTTTGTCTCTGGTTGTTCTCACAATAAATATAATCATTGTATTTAATGTAAAATATGGTGTCGTGGATAGGTCATTATAAGAAAAGCCATCTCTGTAGCTTGTCTGTTTTCTGTAATACTGAAACCGATTTAAAAAAAGAATAAATAAAAATAAATAAAATCAAATATCGAAGCTAAAATGGGTCAAATTGACACATTTTGCCTCTCAAATGAGAGGGAAGGAGGGATGTAATGCTCACAGCATATATGTTGTAAAAACACACACATATATCGGTATTACATATGTTAATAATTCTATTAAAAATAAATTATTAAGGAAAAGAGAAAACAAAAATATTTAATAGTAGATGTTTAAAAATGAAATTTATAAAAATGAGGGATTGCATCATTTTTTCCAAGAATAAATTGTTTTTATTAAGATTAAGGGTGGAGAAAGAAAATTATGGCAGATAGATTTAAGACTGCTCTCATCTTTAAAAAAATAAAAGTAAATATAAAAAAAAACATAAAAGAGTTTAAAATAAATTTTTCAATTGTATTATTTAGTAAAAAAAAAAAAAAACCTTGTAAACTATCTCATCGGCAGGAATGCACTTAAATTTAAGAAAGATTCCTAGCTGATAAAATAGTAAATGAATATAAAAAAAGATTAGATAAATAAAATATAAATGTAATTAAAACCCAAATTAAAATTATGATAAAAATTAGTCAATGGCAGAGTTAAGTATAAAAGTAGCAGTTTATCCATAATTATCCAGTTCAGTTGTCTTTGTCCAAGAGTTGCTTAACAGTTGTTGCTCAGTTTTTCCAGTACTTCATCAGTTCATCAATCCATTCATTAAGTTATTACTGATAGCATAGTCAATGAAATCCTCAGAGAGCCAGTTATTGCTTGCTGTGGAAAATCTAAACATAAAAGCTGTAGAAGTAGCAACATGCATTAGTAGAGAGCTTTAGAAGTATTCATCTTGGCTTCATGCTCCAAGTTCTTGGATCCATCAACTTCTCTCACCTGGAATCAATGCCTCGACCATAGTATAGATGTCACCACATATCCTCTGTCTCACTGCATACCCCCCCATTGTCTACCAAAAGCACGGAAATAAATCCATAGAACCATCACTGAAGGCTGAAAGGCCAGCCACCTGGAAACTCAAAACCCAATGGTAATGCATCAGCTGCAGAAAGATGATGTCTTCTCATCATAACAAAAAACCTAGATAAATATAACTTTTAAATTGCAAATTCAGTGTCTAAACATTCTTAAAAGAAATGAACTATAATGAAGAACAATTATTGATATTGAGTTATTAATAATTATTGTATATGTATTTATTTTAATTGTTTAACTATACTAAATATTTATTGATTGTGTGCTTAGGAATAAAAAGTGTGTATTTAAATGTTACTTGGTCTATATTCTCTCTTTGTGTCACTAGGAGTTTAAGATTTATAAATATTTTTATGTATTAGATAGTATTGCACTGGGTCTCCTGATCAAGAGATTTGAGTTTGCCTGGGTATATTTCAAATGGAGAATTCATGTGCCTATCATCTGGGCATGCCATCTATATATAACATGTATGTTTGAATGGCACCTGAGACTTATTCTGAAAACAAATAAAGTGCCTTGGATGATTCATGTTGTACCAGCAGTATGCAGGAATGCTATAGACAGGAAAGCTGTGTGTTTGTGTAGTCTCAATCTGCCATATGTATCATTGATGGCTAATGCTGTTTGAAAGTATGATACAGTTCTAGAGGCATTAAATAAGTGTAAAAGGAAATAATAATAAAGCTAATCACATAAATAAATAATGAAATGTTAATGAATAATAATGTATTATAAATATAAAAAATATTATTAGAAAGCTCAGTTTACATAATGGATTATTACAAATGTCATTGTACCTTACTGGATTGTTATAAATGCCATCCAACGTGAGTACCAATAAGCCAAAATTGGACCAGCATAATTAAAAAGGCATAGTTTGAAACTAAATTTCAAATAAATACCTAAGTTGCATAATAATAAAAAGCTGACATTGGTGAGCAGCGTGAGGGGAGAAGTAAACCAAAGAGAACATAGTAAAATATTAAGAATATAAAATAAAATTAAAAAAGTATGAAATGTAAATAAAAATAGGAAAGAAGAAAAATGTGGTCAAAGAGATATAAAAATTTGTTATTAAGGATTTTTGATAGAGTCAAATGGGAATGTAGAGAGGACTGAGGGGATTTTGAGGTAAGGCACAGAATTTGTTTGAATTAAATTTTAAAAAAGGAAAACAAGTTGTATAGTAGTATTACAAAATAATAAAGTTCTAAAAATTAGAACTAATGCATACGAGAGCAAAAACAAAAATAGAGGCTCAAAAGAAAGAACTACCTGGCCAAAATTAAGTAGATCTATACCCTTAGGTGATGAAAAAAATTGTGTATTAGGATTATGAGATCAGAAAGTCAATATATGGTAATGGAAATAAAAGTTAAATAAATAAATAATATAAAATAAAATAAAAACAATTAAAATGTAATAAAAAAAAAATAAAGTAATCTTTCATCAAATCTAAAAATAAATAAATAAATAATCTTACATAAGTACCAGTTGTGTTGTAGCTGATCAAGTTATGTGGAATGGGTGTGTGTACATAGGGATAAAAAAGGAATGTTGATTGTAGGCCATTACTTTGTGAATTAATGACACATTAGAGGAATTGGGGGGTGGAGTCCCACATTTCTAGGATGAGTACCAAGTAGAGAAAGTCCTTGGCACATCCAATGCACTGGTAGATGGATTATCAGCCCATTATCTAAATTTACACACTGGAAGAGTAATTCTAGCATATGCTGCAAATTAGTTCACTGGAATAAAAAGTTCCCAGCATAATCGTAATATTATTTTAGCATAAGTCAAATGGTCAATAGATGTACCCTGTCATTCACTGTGTCCACTTATTTTGAAGGATCTAGAGAAAGTTCTGGGTCCATCCAATTCCCTAGTAAAAGAAGTCCCAGCACATCTGATAGTAGTTAGGTTTTTTTTAGCATAAATCAAATGGCCTGTCGATGTGCCCTGCCATTTGCACCATTCAATTCCCTGTTACACATCCATAATGATGTATGTTGGTCTCTGATTGTTCTCACAATAAATATAATCATTGTATTCAACATAAAATATGGTGTGGTAGATAGGTCAGTATAAAAAAGGCCATCTCTGTAGCTTGTCTGTTTTCAGTAATACCAAAACTATTTTTTTTAAAAAAGAATTAATAAAATCAAATATTTGAACTAAAATGGATCAAGTTGATGCATTTTACCTCTCAAATAATGGAGGAGGAGGAGGCATATACTGCTCATATCATATATGTTGTAAAAATACACACATATATCTGCATTACATATGTTAATACTTTTTTTAAAAACATAAATTATTAAGGAAAAGACAAAAAAATAGTTTAAAAATAGATGTTTAAAAATGACATTAATAAAAATGAAAGATTGCATCATTTTTTCCAAGAATAAATTGTTTTTATTAAGAATAAGGGTGGATAAAGAAAATTATGGCAGATAAAGAATTAAAACCTGGTCTTTTCTTTTTTACCTCTCTTAGAGTAGTGCAGTAGCTAATCCTGAGCTAAGGGCCAGGTTAGCATGTAAGTCCCCCACCTCTTATGAACCAAATCAAGGTTCTCATTTATCAGCATGATGATCGTTATTGGGTAAACTGGTGTTGGTCATGAAAAACACTTTAACATTATATTTAACTGTGTGTAGCGCATTAGTAAAATGTTTTTATAACCTACTCTACCTCCCTAATATACAGTCTTTGGTGTTGAGCAAGCTACCTGGGATGCTTTATATGCCCATATTAAATATATAAATTCGTCATAATCAGATGTATTATTAAATTTCACTCTAGATTTGTTTTGATTACATGTATGGTAGACACTCAAATTGATTATGAAATGGCATAACTAATAAGTGGAATGTAGTGATTTATTATATAGTATAATATTTGGCTTCATTAAATAATAGCCACAAACTTATGTTACCAAGGTATCAATGATTGTTGTACAATTGCCTAGATTAATGTTGCTTAGTCAGTAAATAAAAATGCCTGCATGCATTTTCCTACGCTAAATAATGGGTTATATCAAAATATATATGTAATTGTCAATAAATATATTACTATTTCATCATATATCAGTTTTTTTTTTATTGTTAAATCAATCCAATTCATTAATTGATCATAGCTATTCATTAGTAAAGCCCCCTATTAATTAAATATATTAGATTTTATCATGGGAATGTCTCTAATATTTAAATTGGTTAATATATATATATATATATATATATATTCTAACCTTCATCTCACGCATCTTCACTTCAGAATAATATATGATCATGAAATAAAATGGGTTCTATCTCAGTTAATAATTAATAACTAAAATATTCAGCATTAAAATTAAAATATTTCACTAGCTCAAATTTAAAATACGAATAAGGTTCAGTTTATAAAAATAAATTAAATAAATATTTAATATTTTCATGAGACTTGAAGTGAAAATACAGGTGACAAGATAGATTACATTGAGCCAATATCCCACAGGATACTACCTCAATGGCATAAGAACACTATCCCCCCTTATTACTATTTCAAATAACAAACTCATAGTATTCTTACGACTTTAATAACTTCTACTCACTAAGATTAAACTAATAATTAAATCTTAATCTTCTATTTGATAATCTAGCTCAATAAAATAATCTCAGGTTCATAAAGTTTATTCTAAGTTAATAAAAATACAGTAGTAAAATATGAGAAGGGATTTTATGTCATAATCTACTACACTGAAACTAATAATAATAAATAACAATAATAATATTCTTCATTGTTTAACTAATTCTGTATATCTTTTCCTTTTACTATAATTTTATTACCATAATAAAATAATTTTATATAATCTTTTATCATCATGAATATAATAAATAAATACGTGGTAGCATTTTAATAATCTGACAAACAAAATATGTGTGGCAACTGATAGCATATAATTTAATATAATATTGTGATAACTGATTTATGACCAATAAAATAATGTAAGATTATGATTATTTAATTATAATGAATACCAATAAAATATTTAAAATTCTTAAAATAATTCTTTATTTATCTTTTGTGCAAAATTATATATTTGTTTCAATCATTATGCATATATCGTGTTTTCATGCAGCAATGTGGAGAAACAAATAACTCGGACACAAAATTTTTTTGAAATAACAAAATTTAACAAAGTTTATTACTAACAACAAATAAATAAACAATTTATTTACACTATTTACAGTGGATATCCTTAACTTTTTTACTTTACAGTTTGATCTACTGGGTTATAAAAATAATAATTTATATTTCAATTATATCTTTATTTTAGATTTAGGACAAAATTAAAAAAAAAATGTTACTATTTGGTTTCTCATTATGGTTAACTTATTACAAATATATTTATTTACTTTATTAGCAACAACATTTTATCCTTAATATTGTTAAACTATCTTATTTTTAAAAAAATTCATAGGAAAACATTCTATAGAAACAAAATAATGAGTATGGATTTCTCAAAATATTAAAAAAAATTTCATCTTGCAAAGTCAAAGATGTTACACAAAATATTATCCAAAAATCCAATACTAGATTTTAGTATTTATCACACAATGTTTACTAATCATAATATATTCTTCTTTAAGCCCTACTTTAGTATGATATAAGTGTAATCATCAATACATGTCTGTTAATCAATAAACAAAAAATATACTATGCATATTGTTTACATAATTTACTTTGTACTATTGTATTTTAAAATATGCAATACTTATTTTTCTCTTAAAAAAAAAATAACACTAAAGCATTTAAAATTATTATCACTTTAAAGAAAATATCTTTGTTTAGATATCTTATTTTAAAAAAATTTATATTTCATTTTCGAAATAAAATTCAAAATATATTCTATGATTCTTTTTTTCCTTAGGATACTTTGGATCTTCAATTTTAAGTTATAACATCCTATTCCTCCTAAGCAAATAAACCAATCTTATACAAAACGATAGCATAACCTAAGTTCTAAATTATTTATCATTACTTTTCAAAATAACTTACTGAACGATGCAGTTACATAAAATAATGATAGCGAAAACAGATGCATAGGATTAAGGAAGAAAGCTAGAGTATTACTCTTAACATATCTCAAAATCATGGTACAGTGCAAAGAGGTAGGACATTTACCTGCTAATATCCTCTAGTACAGGGATGATGTTAAAGCTATTTCTTCAGCTTTATTAGAACATCAAATATTTAAAGAAATATAAACACTGTCCAAATAAAATGTGTATCAGTCATAGGGCTATGTTAACTATGCTGATAACCACATAAAGACTAAATATTATTTCCATTCCTTATCATATCCTATTTTAAAAATACATCATCTTGTTTTCCTGCTAACTATAATACTTCCAAGCCACTATCTCAACATTATTTCTCAAGATTTTTCTACATCTTACATCGATAAATAACTATCTGCATTTACAAAACAATAAATAAAATTCATTAATAGTTAAACAATCTAGCGGTTCCACAAGAAAAGTCTGCTTACTTCATTATTCTATATATCTAATCATATACAATCTACTTAGACAATATTTGAATATCCAATGACATGAAAATTTTAGAAGAATCACATAATTATTTGTTATGTTGGATTATATTACTAATAAAAAAAAAATTGTCGTATGCATATTTTCAAATCAATCCTATCTCATAATGTTTTTTTAAAATGTTGTATGAAATGCGGTACATATAAGTAAAAAAACTTTTACACTTCATTCTTCCAATTTATGGATGATCTAAAGAAAACAAAAAAAAAAAAACATTATAAATTATCAATAGTTATTATTATTACCAATAACCTTTATCTAGTCATCGTGTTCAGTAGGCTTTTCTTTATCCACTTGAGCATTGCAGATATAAAAAATTCACACCCATACACTTTATCTTAAAATATTTTTAGCTAAATTATTAGATTGTTATATTATAAAATTTTAATATTAATAAATTAATGTTTTTATGTTTTTCCTAATCTTATATAAAAATTTAGATTTAAACTAGGTTAACAAAATAAAAGGAATCAAAACTATAATTACATATTTTCTTGACGATAGTTCCTGATAAGTCCAAAATGTTTATTATTTTCTCTAGAATTTTTAAAAAATGTTCACCTCCAAGCGCATTAAAGTTTAAAATAAAAAATAATTATTAATCCATTTAGTGAAATTTATAGAAAATAATCCTTGGTTTTAGTATTTAAGATGATAATTATTAAATCATAATATTAATTAATCCTGTGAAGCTTCTTAATCTTCTCTACCAATATTCTCTGCGTATCCGATGCATCAATCCATCTAATTTAACTTTAAAAATATTCGATAAACTTTTAAGTTCTATTTGTATCTCCATGGATCCATTTTTTTATTCATCTAGGTGTTCACTTTTTATCTATGTTTCCTTCTTGATACATTTAAACTTTCGTTTGGTATTTTTTATAAATCTCTTTTAAAAATAAAAAAAAAATGTTACCTTCAGAAAGGATATAACATTTTACTCCTTTGAATATCATATTATATAAAATGATTCATGAAATATAATTGTCTTATTATTATTTAAAAAATAAATCTTGGATAGGCTTATAAATAATAATGCGTCTCCAATTTTTTTTCATTAGACTCCGTATGATGTCCGAGCTGTGGTTTTTTATGTACCAAAACAGTTCTTCGGTGAAGTATTAATAAAGCTGTATCAATAAATATTTCAAATATTTTTTCAGCATTACAACTTATATCCATTTTATTTCGTAGTATATCCATTTTTATTGCGAAGTTTAGGTTAAACTTTTAGATAAAATACGACTGGTAAGTACTTTAAAAATTAGAGAATCATTTCCACGAAGTTTCTAAATTATTATATTTTAAAACTCTCTTTTGCAAAAAAACTTTTAAAAATTATCAAATAGTTTTTTGCAAATAAAACGATAAGAAAGTACTAAAAAAAAAAAATTGACTAAAATAAAAATTTTAAAAATAAATACTATCTCTTTGATAGTTATAATTTACCTTTCTCCGGTTTCAATACATTATTAATCTCCCCCTATAACCCCATGCAATTCATATTTATAGTCTGTAAGAATACCTATTCCTATTGGTTAATTCTTACTTTAGCTTGAGAACAAATTTACATATTTTCAATTTCAAGTAGAATTGAATTTCAAAATTAGAAATTATGACGTAATGAACTTAAAATATTATTTAAAATACCACTTTTAATTCAATTAAAACTTTATTTAAATTATTTAATCTTTTAAAATAACTATTAAAATAACATTTAATAACTTATTCCATTTCTTAATATTCAATTTATCTATTTTTATTTAAATAAAATATTTAATTTTTATTATATCTGTATTCGTCTTTATTACATTACTTAAAACATTACATTATTTAAAACATGTTAGACAAAAGTTAACTTAATGTTTAATACTATTTACTTTTATGATAGGCAATAATTCTATCCAATTCTATAATACACAAACTTTGTTATTAAATTCTAACAAGCGTGTGTAGGAAAGTATACATTAAAAGTCACATGATTAATAACTTTGACAGATGATTTTTTAATCTATTTCTCTGCCTAGATTTATAAAATTGATACACTTATTATATTATATAAAATAATTATAAAAAATTTGGAAGAACAATTTAGAAAATATAGAATTAAATACAATTCTCATCATCATAAAGTTTATTTTAAAAATATACTATATTAATTTTGACTATTTAAATATGATTACAAATTTAAATACTGTATTTATTAACTTATCAGTTTTAAACTATTAAAATCGAATTTTTAAATATACTTTTAATATTTATAGCTGTATTATTTAATATGGCCAGCTTTTACAACCATATGCAACAATATTTAAAGCTTTACATAACTATTTTTAAATGATTTTATATACTACGTATTCTCTTTAGCTTCAAATTGTACTTTAAAAATATAATTGACTTAATATCATTAATGTATTAAAAGAACATATTCTAAAATTTAAAATTTTTAGTAATTGACTGTTATGAACTATTACTGGCCTATAGAAAAGGGCACAATATATATATAAGTCCATGAGACTCATTGTCTTCTACGCTCTGCTAGTGGGCTGGACATAAGAATTCTCATGTACCATCATTGTTACATTGTCCAATAGGTGTTTGATCTGGGCCTTGGGGGAATGGGTTTGGATCCAGGTTGGTTCCAGATCTAAATCTCAGGCTGGACTGGATTTGAAGTATATTTTGTGAATTCCAGCTCATGTTAGATAGATAAATATGTTTTGAACGGTACAGTATATTTGATAGGCATTAATAAATATTAACAAATATACGTTAATATCATATCTAGCTAGCAATCACTTCTAACTAACAGATATTAAAAGTCATAAGTTATAATAATTGTCTAAGCAAACCCTCATGAAATATAATGCAATTTATAACATATATAAAATCATGATAACATCGAGCGCATAGCGGTCAGTTATTATCTATTAATGTAGTATTTCAAAACAGTGATTTAATATGCCAAGTAGCAGTCTTTGGAATATTTAAAGTGGATGTTTTAATTATCTCCATTGAAAGTTAACAATTATTCGCTGTTTCAAAAGATGGGCATATTATAACATATATATATATAATAAATTCAAACAAAGTAACTAAAACAATAAATTTAGGAATGACTGCAGTTTTGAGAAATTTAAAATATGACTGATTGCATTTATTTGTAGATTATAAAAGATAAATTATTTTTACTTTATAAAGATGAATTCAGGCAAGTTTACAAGATTAATTTATAAGTGATTTAGTTTAACAGATTTTAAGAAAGAAGAATTGAATGTTCATTACAGCAAATAAGCTAGCTTAATATTACAGATTTAAAGATTAAATTATAGAGCTCTGCAGTCTTTAAAAAGAATATTATCAATCTTCTTGGTTGTAGCTTGTAACACAGATATATCAGATGGTGGGCATAGTGGCACTCTCCTCAGGATGGGTAGTCTTGATTAAGGTGTCTTCTTGTGGTAGGCTGCTGGATGGTTTTCCCTCTCTGTGATGATGATCATGCTGTCAGGCATGTAGGGGTGAACAGAAATTGCCAACTTCTGTCCAGAGAGACAGCAACCCTATGTTTGCCTAGCCAGACATGTCAGGGTGAAAACTGGCATGGATTCTCATAGATGCTTCTCAAAATTATAGTATGAACCTTTACAGCAAGAAACATAGCCTATTTATACAATTCAAGGCTTAGAATACCTGGCTGTCAATAAAACTATTTATTTCAGAGAATCACTTAGCACCCTCTGAAATTTTATATATCAATACATTTAAACCTTCATGTTACTTTTTTAATAGCACGTTTTTCTTTAAATTTGACTGTTTTAAATTCTTAATAACTTCAATAGTTTTAGTTCAGTAATTTTGTTTATGAAAATTATACACTTTTAAAAAAATATTATTGTTTAGAATAAAACTTAAATTACCTCTTGAAGCTAGGTTAAAACTGATGTTCCAGCGGGGCTTTTGTTTACAATTTATTTCAGGTTAAAATTAAAAAAGTTATAGCTTTTAACAACATCATTCTACATATAACATGAATGGTAGATCACATCTATATACCCGCAATTTAAAATGTGAAATAACTCTTTTCAACAAACAAAATATATAACACAAAATATATTTTAAAATAAAAATACATACTGTAATATATATAAACTGATGATATCACAGTCATTTGTTCGCATATATGTGTGTAATGATATCTATATAACTGTGTTGATGCTAATATACATGTATTCAGAGAGGGTTTAAATCTGGCACAGATAGAGCTGTGGAGAAAAATAGGTGAAACAGTTATGAGGAATGGAATATACTGTTTTAATAAATATATATTGTAAAATGTAGTCTTACACCCTTCCAAAAACATTAATTGCACTTACCTAATTCAAACCCAAGACCAACAATAACATTTTCTACATATAATAGAAATCAGACTATATTTATAATGAGAATGTAAAGCAAATAAAACTTATTATCAAAAGATAAAATCAGTCACAAGCACTGTAGCTAAGAAACATCTAAGTGATTCTATAATTAAATGTTTACTTTTTTTAAAAAGTAAACATTTAACAAGATATAATAAATATATAATCTAAACTGAACTATAAGATGTAGACACTGATACTTACCTTTGTTAAAAACCTCTTGTGAATTGTTGCTTAATTCACAGACATTACAAAAATACAAGGAAAGAATAATCAAGTTTAGAAGCAAACAAGAAAATAAAAAAATACTTAAAGGAAAGAAGTAATAAGTAAAATTTTTACTCCTATTAATCTATCATGTATATTGTAGAGTATTGAGTTCAAACCCTATATTACAAATCCCAAAGACCTCAGGAGGAGAGAAGAAAGATTTTTTCTCTATTCAACTGATTTTATTAGTGAAAGAGGACAATATATATATATATATTGTGACCTTCTGAATGGGCACAAGAAACAAAATTTAATTAAATCATTCTGTGCCAGTGATGAATAACTGCAATTAACTAAAAAAAAGTAGAAATAGCGCTAAAATTTTAAAGATTTATGTTAATGGTCTAAAACCTTATATGAGAGTTGCTTATGAATGTTAGTTGGTAGTTTTATAAGCATTTAGTATTATTATTATATTTGATGAAGTATTTAATACAAGAAGGGGGGGGTTGATTATTACAGGAATTATTGATATGCAAGTTAAGTAGAATAGTCATCGGCATACCCATCCATGTATAAGTAGTATAATCAGTGAAATATGTTGAACTCATAGCCATATGTCATATTTTAGTCAGGATAATTTAGTATTCATATAGCAGCATGTGTGTGTGCATGTATGTCTATATCATCTTCCAATTTCATTTTCATATTTAATTACAGTAAAGAATTTTACATTTACAATAAAACACTTAAAATTACAGCAAATATCTCTAATAACAGGTGTAAATATATTTTGCGTGATTAATATATCTGGATTAGTAAACTATTTGACAAGCTAAACTGTGTTATCAACTACTTTATTTACTAGCTAATTAATATTCATTTATTTCAAATGTGTAAAAATTATTTTTTGTTTTATTTAGTTTGATTTAATTTAAAAAATCAAAATTATTTTTTTCTCAAGAAAAGATTTCTTGAATATTTGTTCCTTAATTATCTAGCTACCAGACAGCTTTAAGAAAGGATGTCAGGCTAATTTTTTTACACAGTATATTTTTCTTCACTCTTCACTCAATTGAATTTTAAATTAACTCTATTATTTGAAATGTATTTATATGCTTATAACTTAAATCTATTTTATTGCCTATGCCTTCTATTATTAACCTTTTTTTTTTTTTTTTTTCAAAAAAGTGGCCCAAATTGTACATTTTTACAATTACAGATATATGCATATATGCTATCATGTAACTCAAAATATATGAAAAAGAAATGCTAATTTTATTTATTGAAATACATTATAATATATATAAATCAAAAGTTTTGGATCATATACATTCTAAAATGTAAATTACATTTTATATGAAAAAATAACACATATTTATATATTTTTTGTCCCAAAAACCTGATGGATATAATGAGGGGTAAAAAATGAATAGATATATATTTATGCTATATGAAAAAGAAATGCTGTTTATTTTATTTATTGCAATACATTATTATAAATATATATATAAATCAAGTTTTGATTCACATACTTTCTAAAACCTAAAATATTTTGTAAAAAATATAATAGATATTCAAACATTTATAGATAAGAAAACATCATGTGATGTTGAAAATGTTCAATTTGACAAAACGATGCTGCATATTTTCAAAATCTACAAAAATACTCTTATTATTTATTGCAGAAAATATAATTATAATTTTTTGAAATAGACATATTTAGTTAGTAATATTTACTTGATTTCAAAATAATATTTGCGAGAATAAATATCTAAAAATGCGTGCAAGAATATGAAAGTTGAAAAATTATCAGATTCTAGATATCTGAATAGAAAGTCAAAGCTTATTTTCATAGAAATATTTTTTAAAAAAGAAAAATAAATCATAGATAATTATTATAACTTACCAATTGAAAGAATAATGCAAATTATTAAAAAAAATTGAAAATTATTTTGCAGATATCAAAGTATAACGTCTTTTCTCTATATAGGTAGGAAAGAGTCAATATGGGGACTACAAATTATCATCCACGGAATAATGAATAAATCATTAATTATAACTGCCATCTATGTGAAACTTTACAAACTAATATCTGAATAGTAAACGCATGTGCTAGAATCGAAAAACGAAATTTTACAGACAAAACTGCTGTCAAAAGAAATTCAAAACACGATATTGCATTGAGTACTAATGCCATAGGAGGCGCTTCATCTGCAAATTTGCATCTAGATCTAGGCAAGGGTTAAGGGAAAAAATGAAATTGTGTGAATTTTATAATCTTTTAAGGAAATTTATGCAGGACTACTTAACAAAACCTACCATAGACTCTAAGTTTAAATTCTCTTCTAATTACATAAAAGTTAAATTAAAATGAGAGTGCATGTATAATTTATTATGCTATATTTGAATTACTATGTGATAATAACTGTGCTTATCATTCATGCTTACAAAATATTTTATTAAAGAAGTGAATGTGTGGCTTACAAATAATTAACTAATTACTAGTATTTATTTAATGTGTACCTGATTTAAGTCAAGTAGAAGAACATTAATATTATATATTTCTTGTTCTCCTTGGTATGTGGACTTATAAAAAAAATGTTACTTAAGGAATTTCAATTTTCCATGAACAATTAATTAGCAATGGACCAAAATAATATTCATGCTAACTTATAAAGTTATGGGAAGCTAACGTTCCCTTGGAAACCTGCTAAAGTTACTGCTAAATTGAAAATTTCCAAAATTGAATGGCCAATATCAAACAAATATGTAGCTGAAACTATCTGTTCATTATTATAAAGAAGTTTATTACTTGTGTGTTATATAAGTGAGCTCAATTAACTATCGCTAAGAACATTTGAGATTGCTTAATTAAATTTAAAATGGTGAATGTTTATCCTGTAGGAATTTGTCTTTATGTTTACTAACACATAATCATTTGAAATCATCATCCCTGTCTTCACGTCACTCGAGACTTTATGCTAAAAAACTTTGCAAGTGAATTTTTTTTTAAAGTTAAAGAAGAGTAACTTTTTTTTTGTTATTGATTTATCATAGATAGATAGATTTATTTGCTTATTTATTTGTATTATTTCCATGACTTCAAGAACATCTCGGATGGCGTAAGTTGCAATACGCCGGTAATTGATTATTATTTAAATATAATTTCTTAGATGGGTTATATATATTTTTAGGTGTTTTATTGAAGGGAGATATTTCTCTATTTTGTCTCGAAGTGAGCAATTGGATTAGAGGATAGTAAATGTATGAAAGATAAATATTGTTGTCAGAAATGGTGAAGTGCCATTGACAATAATTATTACAATTTAAAAGTTTTAAAAAAAAGAAAAACAGTTAATAGTTTGCTATAAACTAAAAGTTTTATTTTTAGTTTACCATTTACTTTATCATAACATTTGCGTACTATATAATTTGAAATTATTTATATGTTTATTCATATATATGGGTGCCTCTCTTATGCAGTTTATTTCATATACAATTAATAAATATTCAGTTTTATGACTTTGTTTCACTGTCGGTTTCGGATGTCGTATGCTAAAAGAATTGAAAAAATTAGGGACCTATCTGTGTGAATTTATTTTCCAATGTATAGAATGAAATGTATTAAGTAACTGTGAGAAAGAAAGTTATTAGTGATATATTCTATGTTGATTGGGATTGAGAACTCTCTCCCTTAATATATCTAAGTATTTTCCATGAATGAAGTATATTTCCAGATTGAGTATTTATGCATTGTAAAAATGATATTTTATGAAGTTAAGTAATGTATTTCCCCTTTATTCTGGTGGTGAGACTCAGTTCCACACCAATAATGTACCTCAAAGTTAGGTGGGAAGTCATTATTCATTGTTAGATTTATTAGTCAAGAAGCTTGTTTATTCCTCATGTGCTTAATTTATTTTTTTTGAATATATCTTTTTGTTATTGTAGAATCATAGCTATACGTAATGTAGTTGGTGGTTCAATAAATAGTAAGATTAAATTCTTTATGGAATATTAAAGCAGAAATAATGTTATATTCATTGGTTGGTATATGGTCTTATCTGTATTATGACACTTATTTAGTAACTCATAAGTAAACCGACAAGATGTAAATATATTGATTTTGTCTTAATTATAGTATAAGATGTGGACACATGTAATGCAAATAACCTTGCAGACATAAGAGTATAGTACTATTAAATTTATACATCAGGAATTAAAAATTTTGGATTATATCATGTTAATTTACCTCAAGCTTTAAATCATCAAATCATCAGAGTGATTATTTTTATTTTGGATGTGTGAAAAGTATAGCTATTTAAAAGGATTATTCAAAAGGATTATTTGATCAAGTTATTTAAGGTTACACTCTTGACAGCCAAAGTTATTAATTTGTTTTATCCTAATAAATAATAATGTGATCTCCACAACTTGTATGTTTGAACGCATAATAAGATATTTATTTATCTAGTGTTGTTTGCTCATAAAAGATGTTATAGTTAATTAACAGCCTAAATATATTCGAAGTTAGAATATGAGGGCATTATTTTATTTGTTAATTCATGTCTTGTAAATGTCTAATCAATAAATGATAAAGTGTGTAATAAAAGACATGTATTTATAAATTTAGGAATTATGACAAACAGTCCCAATGTGAACCAACTATATTTATTTTGATTGCAAAATGTCAATAAATGTTTTATTTATTTATTTATTTAAAACTTTGTCTCTAGTTGTTATTATATGCATTCGTATTCTAGTTTCCACATATCTATTACAACATAAATGCACTACTTTATAAATTTGGTAATGAACATACTTAAATCTGATATTGCTCTCTTGATCCAAACATTATGTGAAATATTTTATCATTTGGTAAACTTATAAAAAACGTTGTATACTCAGTTTAAAAGGTACCCTATTTCCTTCATTATCTAATTGCTAATCCAGTGAAACATCATTCAGTTCATTCCATTATTTTTTTTTATTACAATAGTTATAAGTTATTATATAATATAATTTCTTTAATCAAATTGTATTAAAGATTTTTTGAGATCTGATTTCATAGTTCCAAATTAATATGAATTTAGCTATTTAGATTAAGACGTGCTAGATAGTGGAGTTATTCAATATCATGTTTTTCTGTTAAAGTTATATTGTAGTTAATCTACGAGTGTATTTAGATGATGGAAGAGATCAAATTAAAATTATAGTTTATTGGCTTGAATAAATGAAACTTTATTGATTTCTAACATTTGGTTGATTAACAAATGATACATATATCTTATTTTAATGACCAATAGTATTCTTCCTTCATTTATTTATATACTATATATTCTTAACTTTCTAAAACCCTCCACTGAGCTAAGCTATAAGTCAGGCACAAGTAGAAGGGTCTCAATACTAATTCAAAGCAAAATAAAATTGTTAATTTTTTCTATTCATTAATAGAATTGACGCCATGGGCATTTGTTCATATAATATGTAGGATCGATGTTAAGTGGGGTGGGGGGGTGGGTTTATAATATATATATTGAATAGTTTAATAGTTATATTTAGAAGTTAAAGTTTTAAGCACATATAAACAATTGTCTGTAGACAAATTTCATACAGTATTATTTTTCTAAGTCTATTTATAACCCACCATTTTTTTTTTCTCCCAACACTACACCTTATCTGTTTTCCCCCCCCTGACACGATACCCATATATTTTTAATTTACAAACCACAACACAACAACCAGATTGAACCTTCTCTGTGACTATCAAATACTTTTAACTATTACACCTCTAACTTTACATATTAAAGACTATATATAATCATGTGACTCTGACTGTACTATTACTATTATTATTTTCTGTTGTTTTACTAATAAGACTACTATATATAGTATCTGAATTCACCCATATGATTTTTTCAGTTGAGATGACTTAAGACATAATTCTAAAAGTTTCAGATCTTCTTCTCACTATCTTTAAAATCTTCTTGTTGTTTTTTAGATCCAATTCCCAACTCCTCACTGAAGAGACCCATAGTAACCCCTGGATGGGACCATATTTAATCCTTCTATCATTTATCATAATAAAAAGTTGTTAGAATTACACCCTCTTTCATATTATAAGTAACTATATGTCATGGACTTCTGACTTGTTACTATTACTATTATTATTTTTGTTGCTTTACAATTAGATACTAATATAAACTGATTAAGTCCCCATATGATTTTTCAGTACTTTAAGACAAGAGCAAGCAGATCTCTTCACATATCTTTTAGATAACTTTTTGAGTTGTTTTTTAGATCCAATTCCCAACTCTCACTGAGACCAGCACCTGATGACCATGATTTTCTCTATTCATAAAATTTATAATAAGTCTATTTAGTAACATTCTATATTTAATGTATAACTAACAAATTATAATGTTCTTTCTTTGTTAATAGTATTTTAATACTTTGTCATTGCTAATTTATTCTATGACTCTAATACTAGTAATATTAATAATCTGTAGCTTTCAATTTGTTTAGATTACTTTATAAAAGCAAGTTTTGTGTACAAGAATATATGTGTATATGCGTGTTTATGTACAAACACTAAAATTTGAAAATTTACAGATATATTAAAAAGGTTTTTTAAATGATTTCAGATTTTCTATGTAAAAAGGTTTTCTTTTTATATTATTTAAATCCAAACTTTTTTTAATTTAAAGGTATTAAAAAGGGAGAGATGTCAATTTTAAAAAGATTGAAAGGTTGTCAATTCTAAAAGAGATTTCAATCTAGTGTTTAAAAAAACCTGAAATAAAATCAATTTTTAACCTAACTTTAGTGTGAGAAATTGAGACTGAGAAAAATACTCATTAGTAAACAGTTTAGAATTGAGAAAAAACTGTTGATCACTTTAGACCACCCAAAAATAAGAAAAGATCCAAGAGACCACAGATCATTTTGGACCATACCAAATAAATTCTGAAAAGAATATAAGGATTAAAGATCAAGATATTTGTATCGCAGCTGCACTGATAAATTATATTTTCTAGATAACCAGTTGTTTCTATAATTAAATGTGTGTGATGTAATCAAAAACCAACACATATATAGTCTGAAAAATAAGAGTTTAGATTAATGTCCGATTGCTTCTCAGATCCAACACATCATTATTTTTATATTGTTAAGTATTCTACAAATTATGGAGGGCTAGAAAGATATTTTGTTTGAGGGAGCCTTTTTGGCTACCCAAGGAACTCTATGCACACCAGAAGAGTTAAATCTAAACGGAAAATAACAAACAACATCCTATGGTTGATCTCCAGACCAAGGAAGAATCCAACCTTGCTATTGCTTCACCTATGCCACTGCTGAATCCAAATCAAAATAAAAGCATAAAGTAAAATGCTAAAATTATATTAACAGCAGAAAATATCCATTTGTCTATAGAAGTAATAATACCCAGAGCAGAAGAAAGAAGAAACCATCACAATACTAAAATGGTCTTTAAAGAAATGCAGTTTGTGTAATAACATCATCATCATTGCAATAAAACAGAAGGAAAAATTACAAGCCTAAGCTTAAAAATGGAACTTTTCCAGTAAAATTGCTGCAATTCATATATCTATGCATGTTAAATAATGGTATGTGGTTAAATTCAAATTTGCTAACCTTGAACAAGCTGGTTTTAAAATGAAATTTATTAAACTCATTGGAATGGTCTCTACATCGGAAATAAACAAAGAGCTTAGTAATATCAATTTTATTTTATTTTCTTCTTTGGGTGACCAGGCTTTCTCTTGATTTCATTGGAAATATGAGTTGGTGAGGGTGGGAGGCCTAGTGGGATTGCCATGCCTATTTTCTGGTGCAATTGAATACATGTGTTGCAGAGGAGTGATGGTACAGCTAGGTTAAAATTAGTTGCAATTGTTAAGTTGGACTTGGTGGTAAGCTGGTCAGACTCTGGGTCTAGCTGTGCACTAGAGGTTGGAGTTGAGTAAGGCTTTTGATGACGTTTAAGAATGAGATTCATGTGTAGAGTGTCCTGATATCCAAAGAGGGCTGGTGGTACAGCTATGTTCAAACTGGCTGCAATTGTTGAGTTGAAGTATGTGGTTGGTTGGTCAGACTTTGGAGCTGACTGTGTTAGAGGTAGTGGCCAAATGGGTTTTTCATATGATTTAAGTGTGAGATTCATGGCTAGTATCTAGACAAAATCTAGATAGGTAGTTATGCTCAGCATCATTTCTCAATTGATTGGAAATTGAAAAAAAGTATATAAAGTTAAGTTGTTGTTTTTTTCGTAGCCTAAGGTTTTGACTACTTTATAAGCATAAACAATCAGAGCTTGTTAACTCAATTGTGAGCAAATCAACTAATTGCTGGGAACTTGAAATCGAATTTTTATTACTAAACAAAGATCAGAGATTGCTATAATAACGTTAAAAATAACGTATGTCTGACTGACCATTGGACTTTGAAACTTATCGTTAGGTAACATGATTTCAATTGGAAGTTTGAATAAAAAATGTAACCCAAAGTTGAAAATAAGTAATCAACTGATTAAAAGTATATTATTATCTTGCGTTAGATTAAGATTTTGAATTGTTTTTAAGCATAAAAAATAACAAAGCTAGTTAACTTGTTTATTTAGTAAGTGAATGACTTGTGGGGAAATTTGTAACTGAATTTTTTTCCCCTTCCAAACAAAAATCGGACTTTGCGATAATCAAATTAAAAATTAGCACGTTTGACTGAACTTTGGAATTTGAAACTTAGTGCTGACAATGTTGGCGGTAAGTATCTGGTCATGTGATTACTTTATCGTTCATATTCTTTTCCAAAATTATCTTTGGGTAACTTAATTTTAATTAAATTTTTGAATGAAAAATGTAACACAAAAGTATTAAACAATTACCAACTCATTGGAAATTGAAAAAGATATATCAGAAAAAGGTTTGTACCTTGCCAGGTTTAAATTTTGAGTGCCTTTGGAGCATGAAAAACTAGAGCATGCTGATTTGGTTGTGAACAAATGGACTTTTGCTGCTGAACTACGTTAGAATAATCAAATATAGTTATATAAGATTTGTATAAGAATTTATTTGCACAATTAGAGAATAATGAGGATATTTTACGATTAACATAAGTGCAAATTATATACTATTATAAAATCGAAACCTTACCTACTACTATAAATAATGTACCAAATGAGGTTCAAACCAGGTAGAAGTAGGTATCCAATGTAATGTTATCTAGGTTTAGATAGCCAGTCTAGTGCCACCCAGATATATATGAAAGAAAGGGATAGAGTGTAAAACAGTTAGTTGCTTAGTGGTTTGTCCAATTGGGATACAAAACGGCTTACATGATTATTGGTAATTGATCTAAAACAATTGATTCTTTGCGAATGACTGCCCCAATGAGGAGTGGTAAGGAAATAGATTTTATCTAGATTAATTTCATATTCCATTACAAATGCCACCCAAATCTGTGAGGCTATTGAATAAGCGCATGACAGTATATAGTATATAGATTCTTTACATTCCATTACAAATTGTCTAGATATTTTCATTCCATTATAATATATATATATGAATTATAACAAATGACATAAATAATTAATCAAATGCACGAACATGATCCTATTGCTTGAAAACATCAAATTGACATCCAAATAGAACAAATTTTGGTCATTAGCAAAAGATATAAACAAATGGCCTTCCCGAAAATAGACCAAAAATTCTCATCGCCTAACCAAGATGTACATTTTTGAGCAGAAAAATCGAACCTGTGGATCAAACAGAAAAGTCTGCATCAAAATAAAAGCATTAAACAAAAATAGCTAATAGAATATGGAGTAAAGCTAAATTAAAAACATACCGATTTAAAAACACATTTAAGGGATTCTAAATTAAAAGTCTCAAAATCAGCTTTAACTATTCAATATTTCAAGAGCATTTTCAGAGAGTAGATCAATCCTAACTTGAGATTACCAACAGCAAAATTCTTGCTTTTCAACCAATTCAATAACTTTTATTAACTCCATTTATAGATATACACACAGCCACACACTATAAAGTTACATCAGGAGAAGTCATCACCCATGAAGTTGTAACTGCCAAAACCAAATATAATTCAACATAGCATCTATTCATCTACACTGTGTACACCCTCAACTTTACTATTTAGATGTGAAGCTGCAAACTGAACATCTCAAAGCAAGCCATACAAAGAGAGAAATCCTGATCACCATCAAATATGTTCTAGAACATTCAAATCTCACCAACAGAAACATGAAATGGATTAATGAGGACTTTTATAATCTTTTCAGGACATTTTTCTTATGGACTTTTAACTGATCTTAGGTTGATATCATATTTTCATTTTTAACTTATGTGTATATATATATTTTTTCCTTTATTACAGATCAAAGAGGGTTTAAACTCTTGATAGATTAGAGAAAGGAAAAGCATTATTAGCTTTATTTTTAAATTGAAATAAAATGTAGGTTCAGGCATAAATTTGCTTGCAAATAGATCTAATCATCACATATTGAGAAGTAAGATTTTATCCTATTATACATTAAATGTCAACACTTGTACAGTGACACTGTTATTTGTTTGTTATTACTAATAATTTCATCATTTATTTATTTGTTTTCGATATATATGATTAATAATCTCTAGTGTGGATGGTCTTTCCTATTTTCAGAGACAAACCACAATAGAAGGGGGATCTCATATTACCACCACATTATTAAGATGAAAATCATTAATGAAACATGACTTTGATCAAGTTTAAATTAGAAAGCAAATGTAAACATAAATAACAACAAATTATTATTTTATTTTTTTGTGATGGTATTGATATTGGATGAGTATTCTTTAAAGAAAAACAGGAAGTGGATTAATGATATTAACCATAATAATCAAAGAATATTTATTGACAACTAAATAACAAATTATTTATTTTGTTATAACCTTGTCTAAATTATGTTAATTGTAAATAAATTTGTTAATGATTTTAAATTAAATCTGTACTGTCATTTGTGTTTCTTCTATATTCATTTCTCAATTTCTCACATACTCGCACATTATAAACTGATGTTGATATACTCTGAAGTAAAATATTATGGATATTCTCTCTGAGTTTGAATTCCAGGATTAACAGAAGTTAAAAATGGAAAAAAGAGATGAGTATATAGGTAGATTTTTTATATATGTTTGTGTGTTAATATATACTCTTCCAGGAATGAGATCAGAGTGGACATGAGCTTATACATTTAGAAATCTTAGATAAGCTTTCTCATCCACTCTGATGACCTATCAAATCTAATATCATGCAAAATCAGGACCCAATCTGTTACAATGTATACATATTATCTATATAAGGCAGGGCAGATATAGGTTAATGGTGGAGTATTGAAAAATATAGTCTGAAATTCCATTTCAATACTAGAATTAAATTTTAATAAATTGATAAAAATGAATCAAGAGAATGGATTTGAATCTTATTTTTTGAGTTCCAGGTTCTGGAGGGCAGTGAAATTGTGTGAAGGAACCAAAAAATTAAATAGTTAAACCATGCTATTACAACATATAGAAAAAAATTAGTACAGTAATAGTATTTGAAACTTGTACTGAACTGGTTTTTATAAAGTAAGCTATACAGAAACAAATACCAAACAATATCATATACAGTACTGTTAAAACTGGATTTCGGGGAATGAAATTTTAAAAATGTTGTAGAAGGTAGTTGAGGAAGTTTGTATTACAATAATGACTTTGGAATGTGTCACACACTAAGTAAAGGGACATTCTCTGACCATTAAACATTGGTCAAAATTAATTAACTATAAAGTTATTTAAGTACACTATAATCAATAAGATGAATCTTAAAAGGTTGATTCTAAATATGTATAAATAAATCTCAAAAAGTTGATCCTAAATATATATAGTGAAATTTTTTTATCATTGATGAATTAATAAGCACTGAGTCCAAGGACTAATTTACTTAGAAATCAAAAAATCAGAATTTTTAACTGACAAATTATAAAAATTTGTAATCTTAATCAATTTGTTGAATTTTATTATTTAAAGTTATATATTGTAACAGGATGGGGTGGTAAAAAGAAGTGGAAAGATTTGAACTGGGTGATGGAAAATCATCACTCGCAGTCAATTTAAAATGAGATATCAATAATTTACAAAAGTATATATAAGTAAGATATATTTAAGGAGAGCATGAGATCAAAATCTCTGAGAGATCAGCTAGTCACTCCTTAGAGTAACTAAAATAACTATACATCAATCATATATCAACCAGCATTATCAAAAAGTAAAAATCAATCTAAGTAGTAATCAAAATAAAAACATTCATCCTGAATGATCAAGAAATCAAACTACATCAGAATAAAATCAACAGTCCATCTTGTGGCTGGATTTGAACAATAAAAAATATAAATCAACAGGCAACCTTGTGACTGGATCGGAAATGGGTCTTCTGTACATAGGCTAACTATTGAGCCTTTGTCAGTTTGGGCCATTGCTTAACCATTAATTTGGAGGCACAAACTAAGTGTGAATCCATCAGAATACATAACCAGAAAACTCTAAACAATAATGCTGGATATTAAAACATGCTGATCATCATCAATGTTATGGCCACTTAAATGCCATTAATGTACTGGCCAACTATAAAACTAAAATTAAAGGTAGTGCATGGGTTTTAAAGAATATAATCTTATGCATCAACCAGGATGATGATGATTGAGCAATGCTGGATGCCCCAAAGGCACTAATATATCCCCATTTATATATTCATCCTGTGCACGAATCCAGCTCAGAGAACATAAGCTCTAATACTGTTTGTGACCAAGAGATGATGGAAACAATTTTTAACAATTGAATACAAGTTTATCTATAATAAAAAAAAAAAAATTGAAAGTAAGGTCTATAAAAATAAAATTACACACATATAAGCTTTTTGATTTTGATTACTATACAAAATTTCAAATGATCACATTGTGATTTACATAATTACTATTCAAAATTCAAATTGTTACATTGATTTACATATATATGCACACAGATGAGCAATTTCTAATATACAATTAATATATTTCAATTGATATTTAATAATGACAAAAAAATGATAAAATTTTACATATGTGTTATACTTGATAGGTATTGGTATTTACAATACAATTGACAGATATACACACACACACATATTGTGATGATCGCACATACTGCGGTCACACATAAATATTAAACATTCAAAGAATATTAAATATTATGTTTGGAAGAAAGAAAAAAAAAAAGAAAAAGCGAGCTTGGAAAAATTTACAGAACAAAGAAATGTTTCAACTAATTAAAAAAAGAGAGGGAATTAGAATCAAAAGATTCTTATCTTTTACCCTCCAAATTTCGGGTTTTGGTGAAATTAAAATATAAAATTAGAGATATTGGAAATGTATGTTAAAAAATAAAGCGATAAAAAAATATAAATAAAATGCAAGTTAAAATCCGATTTTGAAAGAAAGTAAAGTTTAAAAAAAAAAAAAAAAAACTTAAATAGCGCGCAAAACAGAGAAAGTTAGATATGATCAAAAGATAAGGATCTGGGTTGTAAAGTACACATTTGACGATAAACGAAACGCGTGTATGGAGTGTATTTGAAGTAGGATCTAGACAGAAATAATAAATGCTTGTCCAAATTTAAAAAAAAAAAAAAGAAAAGAAAAACATGTATTAAAATCTGTTTAATTAAAATCAAGAATATTGAAATAAATAAAGGTACATAGTGCTACGAGAGTGGGTAAAACCAATTTACATATGGCCGAAGGCATAGTAAGAAAGAAGGCGTGAATAAAAGTGAAACAAAGGATCGGAAGGACAAAGGCTGGTGGAATTTTTTAATTAAAAAAAAAGTTTTCAGGAGAGATTAAAGCTAGAGACTTCATGTTGAGAGGGTGGTAAAACACAGCTCCAATAATCAACCGTTATAGTTAACAAATATGACTTTTAACATCGGTGCCTCATCTAGAATGGCTGGCTAAGGCCATCGTGATCGCTGGTCGATCCGGACTTACTGTACCAATGGTTCTTGTCAAGATGTAATAACTGCCGTCGTAGCGCCTGCTGGTGGATTCATTTAGTTGCCTTGTCCTCGATGCCTTAACACTGAGAAGCTATACACAACCAAATCTAACCTACGAGCGACCGTCCCTCCTAAAGAAGTGGAGAAATCCACGTGGCGGTCGGCAGGACGTCGGATAAATTCAGAGACTAAAACCTAGGTAAAGATACATACTATTTTTTATATATTTCAATGTGCACATCGTTTACTTAGACAATGGCCACATGCTTTTTGTGAATGATAAAGACATTCTTGAATTTTTTTTTGATAAATACCCAGAATGACGATTTATAAATGTACCATCATTTATAAGAGTTTTTTTATGTGTTCTTTTTCTTGTAGCACTATAGATCATAATCTGTTTTATTTAATGTTAATGTGTTTTATAGATCTTTTTTATGACTGATTTATTCTATTAAATATATTTTTTTATATTTAAATCTGTCTTGTCTCATTCTTCGCCACGTCCAAAAAGGGATAGTCTAGTCTTAGGGTGGGAAAACTATTATTCATTTTTTTTTTGATTATTGAATTAACACGTGAAAATTGGTGGTGCAGTGTTTGATTCCGTTAAATTTATAAATCATCCAAGCGCTGTAACTCTGTCAGATCTTACAGCAGTCGGGAGAAAGTTGATCGGGAAATATAACCTGGGGCTATATCCATATAGCATACAGGTTCGGTCAAATACGGAGATAGACTCGTCTATTTCCGTATTTCTCTCTGCTTGCGGTAATGGAAAGTGGACGATTTTGAATTATAGAATTCCCCATTATGTACACATAAAAGGGAAGTTTAGCCTTCGATCAGCGTGTGCCCGTTACAATATGTATGTGCATGAAATTTCTGAACATATTTAACTTGTTCTATAATAATACACGATTAAGCTTTTAAATTATATTTTAAATAATACAAATACTTATGCTAGGTTTACTAAAACACACATATAGAATTGCACAGATTATTAACAAATTTAATTTTGTCAAACAATAAATAATAATTTTTATAATTAATAATTCCATTTTGAATATTCATAAAATTTACATATTTATGTGTGTATCAATATGAAACAAAGTTTATCAAATTCTATTACAGCTTTCTTTTATTCTTTTAAAAAAAAGTATAGCCAATTTTTGAGAGATTAGAAAGCTTTATATTAGGTTACTCCTTAACTAATTATAAATGTCTTTAAATTTTAAAATATATTTAAAATTTCTTCCAAATAAATTATTTAAAAACAACTCACTTTTTTATACAAGTTTATCTGTATTTCTCTGCATATAGACACAGCAGCATACATATAACTACTTCTTTATTCAACTGATGTTTCTCTTGGGAAAGCTGGGTTTTTGTCAATGCAGGCAATTATCATCATCAGGTAAAAGTATATAATTCAGGTATGGTTGGCTTTTTCCCTTCTGCAGTTGGTTCCACTTAGACTTGGATTTGTTAAGCTTCAGGTCAGCAAACACAAAGTTGGTCATTTTTCTCCATGTGAATTCAAACTCCACTATTGAAGTGAAGTGCAGCTACTTGCATTTTTATATCCTCATGGTAGTTCTGTATATAATTCTACTAGCCATCTCTGCAGCTAGCTTTAATGTTGCCATTCTCTGCTACAGTTACCAACTCTTCACAAAATACTTTCGCCAACTTTGCAGCTAGCTCTGCAGTCAGCTCTTCTGCTAAACACTTCTCAGAAAATTAAAGCCAAACTTTGCAGTTGGCCACTGCTTAAAATATTAAAACCAGACTTCTGGCCAATTCTCACAAAACTGGAAGCAAAACTGATATTTTTATTAGTCTTTTTATAATCTTAGTTGGGTCAGGTAATAAAAACATAAGGTCTGTTTTCAATCTGTTTAATCCTCTTGAAAACAAGCTTGAAATTTTTACCAAAGCGTGATTGGAAAAAAAAAGTTGATTTCAATTAACTTTAATGCTTTGGAATTTGACCAAAGGTGTGATCTACATACATGTTTTTACTTACATAATAGAAATTTACAAATTAATTAAAAGATTTCAAAAATAGACATTTTCACAATTATCAGAAAACCTGGTTATTTTCAAAATCAGAAAAATATTAATTTTTAGTTACCAGATCTTTTTTTAAATATTTAATCTTATAATAAAATATTATTTTAAATCCAGAGTTATTTAACCCTTTATTTATTATTTTTACCCCAGTGAGTGTAGAAAATATCTATTACAATTTTGTCTGTGTTTATGTCTATTTTTCTACTTTATATATATATGCACACAGACTATATTATTGCGTGTTATGTAACCCAACTGGTTACAATATATTGTAACCATTACATTGACAATATCAAAGTTACATACTGCTTTTGGTAACCAATGCATGGGCGCTCATATATGCACATACATACATGTAGAACTGTAATAAAGATGAGAGAAATGAAATATACACAAATTGATATATTCATTTAGTTACTTTTCTCTTTGTTTCAGAAGTGATCTTCAAAAATTTATAAATAAAGAGAAGTTTTTTATGTAAATGAAGTTGAAAAGATAAAAATGAGATATTTTTGTACTCTTTCTAACTGGAAGTAGAGGAGGAAATAAAATCAATTATCTATCAAGTTAAAACTATATAAGAAGTATAAATTTGTAACTACTTTAATTTTAATTTATTAAGTAATAAAAAATACTTTTTATATTTAGATTTTTATATAATATGAAGTGCTGGATGAAAGCAAATAACTTGTTAGTCAATGCCCAGTATCTTCCCTACCAATTAGTAAAAACTGCTACAGATAAATAGAACTCCTTAAAAGAACTGCCAAGATCTGTATAAGATGCTCTGTTTAATGATATTTAAAGGAAGAAAAAAGATTTTCCAGATAGATGATAAGATAGTCTAAAACAAGAATGTTTTATATTATTTTCTTTTGAATATTCAAATAAAAAAAAGAAAAATATTGAACTCTTCAAAAAAAACAAATTGGAAATGGTTAAAAATATCATTACTTTTATTTAGGAATGAACTAGAAAAATAAAACATTTAAAATTTAAATGATTCACTGAACAAATTATATGGTGATTCACCCAGAGTAAAGTGGATGAAACTATTTCTAGAAAAGTTACACAGAAATTAATAATAATTTTTTATATATATCTGAGAAGTTATTATGTAAAGTTGCAAAGACTTAAAACTTGTTATAATGTTTTGAAAAGTATTCAAAAAAGAAATCTCTAAAGAAGCTGCTATTAATTTGTTTCATTATTTATAAGTTTTCATAAATAATTTCCTTATTTACTAAGTTGTTGACTGTTATTTTATGTCTATCATAGAGCAAATACAGAATAAAATACCTTGCTATTTCATAAAGTATACAAATTAGTTATACTTAATTACTGTATTGCTATAATACATTTTGTGATATAAATAATACTCGCTAAAATTCCCCCATACCCTGAGAATATGCTCTCTGATGTGTGATATTGGGAATGTGCAGTAATAGAAGCAAATGGGTGTTTGTGTATAGAGTAAACCTTAGTTAATTAATTATTCATTTCATCTTATTCTGCTTTATCCACTTCCCTGGATTTAAGTATTATTACATAAATTAGTGCCAACAACATGTAGGCTTGAATATCCTATTTGGATAAATAAGAAAAGAAGATGAATGTGTATGGTACATATATGTATATAAAATAGAGAATGGATTTTTTTTGTTTGGAAAAAAACAAAAACTGAACGATAAGATTGAGTTTGAAAGAAGATCTGGATAATATTGTATTGGGATGGGGACTGATGGTGCTATTAATTCGTAAAATAATAGGAAAAAAAAGAATAACAAATTGAAGGTGAAAAATATTTATATAGAGACTAATATTAACATGGGTGAAGAAAAAACAGAGAACAGATAAATAAATATGAATTCACCCAATACTGTAGAAATGAAACCAATGGACACTAAGCTTGTAATAGATAAGGAAGGTTCGACTGTGCAAATGCCAGAAGAGCAACAGCCAATCATACTTCACATTGTAAATATTAGTAAGAATGAAAGCAAAAATAGATGAAAACAAAGCAGCAATGAAAGAAGAAATGCTTGAAAAAATGGAAGCAAAAATGAACCAAAATCAAGAAAAAATGCAGATAGAAATCCAAGAAATGCATAATAAAATGGAACAAAATCAAAAAGTAATAAAAGAAATATATATTCAAACTATAATAGAAATGAAGCAAAATTAAAAAGAAATGTACATCCAAATTAAAGAAATGAATGAAAATTTTCAGAGCATGGAAAATGATATAATCACTCCAAAGGAAGAGATGATAAAGCAAATGGATGACCAAGTCTAGGAAAAGTTGGAATCCATAGAGATATTGTTTGTAGGCATCCAGAATATACTCCAGGAAACTATTAGCACCTACCAAGATCATGTAAAAGAAAGTTTTAAGCTTGGTAGTGTACCGCAGTATAAATCCACCACGCTTACTCATACACAGTACCCGAGTTCAAACCCAGTCCACGTTTAAGAATAAATTCCAAAACGCCAACGAAATTCAAACCCAAACCCCGGTATGACCAACCGATGATGACTTTATAACAGCACGGGGTTATCCCTTTACTAGCTCAACTCAGAACACAGACTAAATTACTTACAGTTTTATATATAGATCTATTATACTCTGGATATCGGTACGGTCATTAATGTAATGTATATATTTAAGTTGTCAATACAGACAGTAGGTGACTAAATAGACTTCGAGAGTAATGAGGTGGAAGACACAAAATTAGAGTAAATAAATTGTTTAATAATAAATAGAGAGCATAAAAATATAGTATTCAAAAGTACGGTAAGATTTCCATAAATATTCTATTATAATTAGCTACTAGTCTTTAGTAATCATTTTACCTGGTAAACAAACCCATACCAATATTTGTGTAGTGAAATGATTGACGGGTGGCTAAGGGAATCAGAGCATTTGAGCATCGGAAATATTTATCTACGATTTTTATTAAGTTATTTTATTCGAATAGATTCGAACCGTTGCGTGTATGAATAGCTGGAGGGTGGTTTCGTATAACTATGATATCTAAGATTGACGTACTAGTGGTTGCCTAGATTGAAGAGCCCTACAGTAATCACTTGCGGTGCATCAACGGAATACCGGGCGGCTTGTACTTTGACAAGGCTTAATGCCCCCAAGTAGCTCTGGGACACTACAACCAGCCGGGATCATTTTGAGACCCGGTGATCCAAGAGATAACCTGGGAAAGAATTGCTTTCTTCCCCATATGGTAGTATGGCAAGACGCTAACTTCGGCGAAGGGAAGGCATTGCCACAGTCATCGAGACGAGTGCTTGAAGTGGATTTGAAAAGGAATTATACCAAACCTGGGTAATCAATTTGACCTATTTCTACGCAACAGGCTGATATAACTATTCCAATAAAACATGGCGGAATCAAACTGACCGCGAAAGCAATAATTAAGTTTACTCTGAAACCCCTAACTCCCCCAGGTCGCTCAGGCGGTAGCGATGATAACAAATTATACACTGAGAACTATTTCTCATTTCATGTAGGAAACTAAGATAATAAACTTAAAACCCTTTACATTTTTAAGATTGAAGTATCGGTTACAATAGTATGATAACTAAAAAACATAATAAAGTGATTTAATATCTGCCAACTCAATATATGAAATAATCTTTACTTTAACAACGAACTTCCTTTTAAAATAACTATAATCAATATTATAAACTAGCTTTAAACAGAGTTGGGAAATATTTCTATTGGCATCGTTTGTTTATAGCATAAGTAATAAAGGAAAAAAATATAAATGTCTTCATTTGAATTATTATTAGTAGATACAATATTTACAAACTATTTTCTAAAGACTAGAGCAGAGGAAAAGGAGAAAAGAAAATTTACTGACAGGTTTGAAACAGTAGCGTTATAAACGAAACAAAAAAACTTACATGTGATTCATTTGATTGACAGATTAACTTATAACATTAAGCTCGGGAGAAAGTTAAAAGTTCATGTAACACAGTTACCCTTCCTTTTCATCCGGCTTGGCTTCTACGATGGTATTTCTGACGAACATAGGCGCGCATTTGAAATCTACTTGGAAGGCATAGTCAATTTGGAGATTGGAAGCTGGAAATTGTGAAGCACATAAAACATGATCAGTCAGCGGCACAAAGATTCAAATTGCGGGACAGAGATCAGCTCCTGGCACTTAGCCCATCGACATTACTGTTTACTGGTGGACTTTAACAAAAGTTGAGAGATTTCTCTAGCAACTGCTTTGCTGTTTTTGAGATGATCTACTCCCAGCCACGCCAAAAGTTAGAATGTTAGTTTTCTCTCCGATGGCCACGGTTGACCTTTCTGTCTGGTTTTTGTTTTAGGCTCCGCCTACTTTTCTCTAGCCTTCAGCAATCCAGCTTGACCATACAATATCAATTATCCATTTCCATTGTTCCGTTTTCAGCTATCTTTAACTTTAATACGCAATTTTAAATTGACAAAGTAATTACAAATATAAATTCCTTATCTAATTTCGAATACAACTCAATTACTCTATACATTTGTACAATACAGATTTTAATTAAAAACACTGGTCAAAGGAATGTGACTTTTGATCAGTATTTTTAAACGACTTTGTATAATTCTAAAAGGCTAAAATTTAAGCAAATACACCCGCAATGAAATTTTTAAAAGATCGGAAGATAAATTCACAAACCACGCACACACGAATATTATTTCATGATTTGTGACATTTATGCACGGAATCTTTACATATTTATTTACAAAACATAAAATATATATATAGCTCAATTTTTGTGACTTGAAATGGAAAAATCCCATTGCGGGCGAATAGTAGTTCGAATTACCGTACTTAAACATCATGTAACTAAGAAAGTTTTAAGCTTGGTAGAAAGATTACAGCAGTTGAAAGTGAAGGATGAAGGAAAGATAAAGATACTTCAAATGGAGGATTCATTAAAAGAAATATTTATTACTATTAATGAAATGAAAGCCGATTGTGATAAATTAAAGAACATTATATAACAATAAGAGGAGGAAAGTAAATGTAACACTATGGATATGATGATTCAAGAAAATATATATATATATTAGTTAAAGGCCAACATGGATTTGGTGAAAATATTAAAAGCATCCAGTTAATTTTTGAGAATAGAAACATTTAGAAATGATGCATGAGTGATAGTCTAGAAAGCTATTTTGAGCTAAATCTATTGATCAAAAAAGAGCAAATAGCCATTGCATATAACAATTTAAAGGAATTGAAAAAGAAGTTTTTTGAATTTATTGATAAGTTAACCAATTACTTATCCAGAATATAAAAACAAATCCTAAGCAACTTTTGGATAAAAAGAGTGTGAAGCATATACCCAATTCTTCAGAAGACAGTTCACCAAACTATGATCATTGTTTGTATGTGAAATCACTTAAAGTCAAATAATAAGGATAATAAGGCAAACATACTTTTCAGGATTGAAGAGATGGTTATAAGTACTGACAGAAAGACTATTGAAGAGATAGCAGATTTCATGAATGCTGTAGATAAGAGTCTCCATAATCCCTATGAAGAAAGTCATTTTCCTATGGTAGCTCAAACATCATTTAAGAAAGAGAAAGCATTTATTGGTAGTATGAAGGTTGATTGTAATCCAAGATACCAACCTTGTCAGCTGAGAAATAAAAGAAACTTTGAAATTAGTAGCAGAATGAGTGATATATAAATCTAACATGTCATCTAGTCTACCAAGCATCACTCTTATTTCCTGTTTAGATATCCAGTGAAAAACCTACCAAGTATGGAAAGCAACAGCCAACTAAAATGCATTAAACATGGACCTTGATAGAATGCCCTCTTGTCAAGATTAAAGGATAGAGGTAAACCTAGCAAAGAAAAGAAATTAATGGATGTATTGGAAAATTTAACTTGTGACTGCGATAAGGTACCTCAGTATACAAGGTAGATGTGCCCAAATACAGATCTTAATATTGAGGAATTGATTTTGAAATATTATACAAATGTATTATGAGTAATAATCCTTTGATACAAGTTCTCCAATAAAATCATTAACGGTAATGTTGGTGAATAAAAAGAAAGTACAACTGGAATCCAAACATATTTGGATTAATCTTAAAGTAAAGTAAATATCTTTGTGTTTTTAATATTAAAAGGAATGATTTGTGACGTGGTGATTGGATCAGATTTTAAGCACCAGTTTCACTGTAAACTCAATAATATGAAAAGTCTAGTGAGTGTACAGGGACAAAATTTCAGATTTGTATCTATAAGATTGTATTCTTTGAATAAAACCACATATATAAAATTAAAAGATCTCCAGGTCATGCCAAAATGCACTAATATGGGTGTATTACAAAGGATTATGGAGATTATAAAAGTTACTGAATCAATATAGTGAAGAATTCTCAGAAACACCACAAATTATTAAAGAATATATACATCATATTAGGGTTATGAAAATCAGACATATCAAGCTAGATTGTATCCCATCCCTCATTAATATCAAAGAGAAATAGAAAAATAATTGCAGAAAATGGTGAATTGGGGAATAATGGCCAAGTGCTCATCATCTTATACTAACCTTTTAGTGGTAGTGAAGAAAAAGGATGGGTCAGTGAGATTATGCCTTGATGCTAAACATTTGAATAAAATTACAGTTCCAGATAGAAATATTCTACCACTTATCCAAGATATGTTCATTAAGTTCAGAGATCAACAAGTATTTAGTACCTTGGATTTAACATCAAGTTATTGACAGATTGAACTTCACGAGAATGACAGGAAGTATATAGTAGCTACTCTTATGAATTTCAGCAAATGCCCTTTGGATTGATAAACAATGAAGCAGGCTGACTGAGATGACTGGATCAGATTTTATCAGAAGTTAAATCTATTGTAACATTATACATGGATAATGTAATTATTGCCTCTTCAAGCCTTCAAAACATTTAATACACTTGGAACTCATCTTTCAAAAATTCAAAGTGAGGTAATATTTCTAGGCCATATAGTAAACAAGGATGGTATCAGACCATATCCTGATAAGATAATGGCCATAAAAGATTGCGAGATCTTGAGAACTTGCGAGGACATTTTTAGGTTTGTGTAATTTTTATCACAAATTTTATTCCAACATAGCCATGGATATACACTCTCTTCTGCTATTATTGGAAAAAGAATGTAAGATGAAATTGGATATCTAAACATGATAAAGATCTTTAAAAAATCAAAGGGAAATTTGTAGATACAGAAGTGTTGGCACATTCTGATTTCTATAAACTGTTTTACATTCAGGAGTTCTTTTATTTTTTAAGTAGATTATTAAAATGCCTGGAGCTTAATTATATCATCACAGAAAGAGGCTTTGGCTGTGATATGAGCCTTCAAAAACTAGAGATAATGTCTCTTGAGTTCAGAAGTTATCGTGATTACCAACCTAATGGTTGGTGAAATGGAGGCCTATCATCAGAAATATTGGTATTCAGTTCAATATTGCAAGGGTGTGCAAAACATCATGGCCAACATCCTTAGTTGAAATTCTAGTTATCTATAAAAGCAACATTTAAGGATTGAAGAGCTTCGCCTGACCTCTTTTAATGGATAAGTCGGTGGTAGACAATTTAAGAATATTGCCTCAGATACAAAGAAATGATGACAAATTTAAAGATATAATTAGTTATTTGAAAAAGAAAACAGATCAAGAAATAAAGTTCTCAAGAAGAAACGAAGTTATGGCATAAATATCGAATAAGGAATGTGTTTGGAATATCAAGTAAAAGAACAGAGGATTGTAATTCCTTATAGTCTTTACATACACCAGTTATATAGACATTTCAGCCCTGATAAAAACAGAATATTTGTTGTGTAAAGTTCTATTGGCCAAAAATGTATGGGAGCATTTGTCTCCAAACTAAATCATATGCTGGGGTGTTAATGTCCCATTTTGCGTAAGCGCTCTAATAAAATTTTAGCTATTATTACAATCCATTGCCAGTATTTTGGAGATATTTACTAATTACTTGTGATGTCCTCTTGAAATATGAGGTTGCCTATTTTATTCATCTGTTGGAAAAACAATACATTCCTATAATTGCTACTAAATGGACTTTTCATTTTAAATATAAATACAATGAATTTTGTGTAGGACTCTTGAACTTATTAAGATTTGAAGCCAATGGTAAAGTGAAGAAAAAAGAAATAAAAACAATTGATGTACATAATTTTTTTTGTAATAATATGAAAATACTTAGGTTAAAGTTTCTGCCCTAAATTGAATACTAAATTAACAAAATATGACATGGTTATCAACATTCTATTTTAGAAAGATGTTTTGCAATTTGATCTTCATTCTCTCATTTCTGAACAAAAATAATGTGCTCTTCTTTTTCAGTTTTGCATTTTAATTTTTCATATGAAGTAATTTTTCTTCAATGAAATACCACTAATGAAACTAAACATACACATATTGAAGTAAATATTGTAACGGAATAGCGTTACATGGGAGTTGAACCCAGGCATATGAGGTTATATTAAACTATAATCAATTGACGAAATGAATGACAGGAACAAAACTTTTAAAAAAAGCGGTCTTGCTTTAATAATAAACGAGAAACAGCCGTTTCTAAAGCATGATCGCAGCTATATAAGAGTACCTGTCAAATTTATTGAAATAAAAAAGTAAAAGAGTTTTTTTTATTATTTTGTGTTTGTTTGTTAAGAATAAATCTTTAATCATTAGTTGTAGTTTTTTTTTCATTTTTAATTAATTAAAGAGAGAGGAATGATTGAGCGCAAGTTTAACTTTTATTAAATCATTTGAATCATTTTGAACAAAAAGGGGAAAAATAAATAAATTAATTTGCAATATGTTCTGAAATTCCAAGCAATCTAAAATTATTTTAAATAGGGGTAATTAGTAAATGTAAAATTAGAGAAATTGAAACAATAGGCAGGATATGTGCTGGTACGCCTAGATAAAATAAGCCAAATTTAGAAACAGAGGTGAGAAAAAGTGTACACTGCTATTGTACCACTCAGACTTCTGTCTCCAGCGAAACAATACCTGAAAAAAATGGTCAAATTGAGTTAAATTCCAAAGTGGTGTAAACGATCCCAGAAATCATGGAATTGAGTTAACACTCGATGGACTTATAAGATGAAGGGACTCACAGGTGCATGGGAGTGATTGGGTGAGAAAAATTCAAGGTGTGAGGGCGGGAAGGAAGAGATCAAAAAGGCCGGACAGCACTTTTCAGATTATTATTGAATTAGACTATTATTGATTATTATTAGACTATTGAAATCTAACAGAGGCGTTGCTGAACATAAAATTCGCGGCTTGACCGCCGGACCTCCACGTCCAGCTCAGCTGATTGCCAATAGGATGCTCGTAACACTGGAGAAACTTCACATAAGGACCACACACGCTTTTGAGACCTTGCAAATTGCCGGAATGCTTCGTTAAAGAAAAAACCATCGCTCAGGATCCCATTACAGTCTTTCTACATTCCACAGGTAGCTATCTTTAAATTGTCGTATTCACTTATGCACCCAAATAAAATAACTTTAATAACCAGAACTATTAAAAAACATTAAGCTAAAATGATAAAGTTACTCTTGACCATTAATGAACGATTCGAGAATCTAACCAAATAAGTTTGCCTACAGATTAACATTCTTTAAAATATGTGCGAAGTCACCTTGAAATCTATATTTAATTATCTCGGCTTGCCGATCATATACCTGCATTAATTGTTAGTAAACAGATTAAATAAAACATTTATTTAACTAGTATTTTTTGTTATTAATTGCTTGGAATTTCAACATAAATTTATATAATAGGAATGAGTGCTAGAGCGATCAAATTTGTTTGTATATGAATGAATGCATTTGATATTTTTGGTGTTGGGATTTTATTTTATTTATGCTTATGTTTGTTATGTTCTCTTAGATTAAGTTAAGTTTGATTAATTTATTCTGTGGGATATAGGGCAGGCCCTCATATAATAAGTAATTGATCGTGAGTGCAAGGTCACAGATACGATGTAATTTGAAGGGTAATATTGGCTGTGTTCGTTTCTTGCTTCCGACTGGAGTGATGCACGGGCATGTTTTGTGATATAGTTGAGTGAGCTTATGCACATACGTGGCGGACTCTTATAAAAGTTCTCCTGGCGCCTATTACTTGGATTCAATCTGAATTTATGTACAAAATAAATAAAGCATACGTGTATATGTGTTTGAAATTATCTTCACAGGACATTATGTAATCCCCCGGACGCAAGAACACAACAGATTCGTAATAGTGACGTTATTGAGTGAGCGGTAGCGCGCTCACACAAACCACCGGGCGGACACAATATGTTAATGATATAATTTGTATGATTAAAATTTTTTTAATCTATGCCCTTTCTTTTATTACTGTGATATTGGTAGCACTAACTATAACTAAATCCATATGCACGATTGTTTTCAGTAATAAGTTGCTATCTTTTTAAAACAATATTTTAGAATTTTAATTTTAAAGCTAGCCTCAAAAAGTCATTTTTAAAATATTAAGTTTAAGGTACATTAGCAAGTTCAATTAGCTTAGACTTTGAATAAATTTTTATATTTTGTCTATTAATTCGTTTTTAATTTATTTTAATCATTAAGTTCATTTATTTAATTAATTCTATAAATTGAATTAAAAATAGTGTATTGAATCAAATTGAATTAATTTGTTAAATCATTAGAAGTTAAGCTAATGTCTAAACTAATTATCTTTGGGAGCTCATTTAGATTTATTGATTAAAATGAACTTGAACATTTATTATATATATTTATTTTTTCCTATTAAACATTTTTGGCTGTTAGTTTCATTAATATATATTTAATTACTTAAACCAAATACACCAATTCAAAGTTAAATCACTAGCTAATAACAAATCCAAAAATTCTGTATCAATGCTTTGTTTGTCAAGTTAGACTTCTCAAGTCTTGGCAGGAAAATCATGTTTGTGAATTTTTGATTTTGATATTGGCTAGTGCTTAATTTTGAATTCTGTATTTCGTTTATTATACTGATTCCATTAGCTTTTGTTATTTGATATTTAACTACAACTCATATTTAATTTCAAGTTTTTCCCCTCTCATGGATACCAAAAATCTATTAGTAGCATAAAATCATATACATGTCTACTTAGTACAGCTATTTTAATGTATATATAGTATGTACATTCTTAAAATATATTGTTCAAAAATTACTGTATGCACATTAAAACATCAACAAAAATAAAAAATAATAGAATACTGAACTATACAGTTTATATTTTTAAACCCCCATCCCACCCCATATATATATATTGTAACCCCTCATCATGGATCACCAACACCTCTCCTACCTTTCTTAACCACAAATACCCAGGGGGTGCCAATTCTATGAATTATAGAATAAACTATTGATCTAACTTTACCCTAAAAATATTAATAAGGCTCTTAAATGAAGTTTTACTTTAGCTTAGCTCAGTTGGGGCCACAGGTCTACAAAGTGTAAAATGTACATTAGATGTGGGAAGAAACATTATAATTAATAGGAACAAAACATCTATTAAATTCTAAAATAAATAAGAATTAAATTGGTAAAATTCTACCATCTAAATTAACAAGTTATAGTCTATACTTCACCTCCTCCCATCATCCACATGCATTGAACAACCTCTACCATATTAGAAAATTAAATCAATAACTGGGAATATAATGTTTAGTAACTATACTGTATAGCAAGTTGGAACTGAATATAAAATAAACCTAACATTACTGAACTTTTAATTATGCAATAATCTAAACTAGTTAACTGAATTAATATTTAATCTAAATTAATAATTGAATATCTAAGGGAATTAATTTATTGCATAGCTTAATTTTAAATCTATACTTCTCAACAATTATTATTTACTATTATAAAAGTAATGATGTAAATTAAGCAATGCCCTAACTAAATATTGGCAGTTAGGTAATGAAAGAAATAGGGTACATTTTGATTTCAATTCATCATCTAAACAATAACTAAATGATATAGTTTCCAGAGAATCACCAAATAATCAATATTTCAGACAGTGTTTGGATCAAGGAAATCAACATCATCATATATGAACATGTTCACCATTAAATTAAATGAAGTGTAATCATATCATATTAGATAAGTAAATGTGTGCATGTGTGGAAATATGAAATACGAATGTATGTCAAAGAAGAATTCTGAACACAACTTTGAATAATAAAACATTTATTTATAAAATAGTTAAGCAAACATTTTAGTTTTTTTTTTATAATTTGTGCAGATACAGATTCTAGATGTATTTTAACATCAACAGTTGAATAGTTTACATCAGAGCAGATAACATAAGATAACTTTCTATCTTCTATCCTAACACATCCCAGCTATCAAGGCATTCTGATAGATTAATATTATATTTTCAATACTAAAATAATACACCAAAATAAACTCTTTACATTGCTCTTGTAAAATTGTTTAAGTTATCAGACAATTCTAATAAACATACGGTGCTGAAGCAATATAATCCTACACTTCAGACAATAAAATACAAAATTTACTTTACATTTGGCATCCTGTCTTCAGCACTCTTAAGCTATCAACTAAGTTGATAGGTCTATGAGAAATAACATACTGTTAAATATTTACACTAAATTATAGAATGAAAATAAAATTCATGGCATTTTACTTCAAATGCACGTTAACTAAAATAAAAGGGGTTTGAATCTAAGAATAAGTATAAAATAAGAATAAGATCAAACTATACTTTACAAAATTGAAATCAATAATTCTATTAATCAACTATACTCTATCTTTGCAAAATTGAAATAAATAATTCTATCAATTAACTATTCTTTGGCTAAATTAAATGGCTAAGCCTACTAATATATGGAGTATCTGAATTAAGTTCAGGCCCATATAATTTTTTCAGTTGGAAAGCTGACTTTAAAGACATGCAGATGTCTAAAAGTTTAGATCTTCTTCTTGAGAATTATTTTTTCAATAAATGCTTAGCTTGAGTCGGTTTTCTGAATCTAATGTCCCAACTCGTCACTGAAGAGACCCATAGGTCGAAAACGGTCTGGGGATGGGGACAATCTAAGATAAAGATGATTTGAATGCCTTCTCTTGTGGTAGCATTTATCATAATAAAAAAGCTTGTTTAGAGCGTTAGCATGCTCTTAAGTTTACATATTGGTAATTGCAAGCTATATATAAGTCATGTGACATCTGACTTATTATTATTATTATTATTTTGCTGTTGGGGCTTTGGCTAAATTAAATGGCTAAGCCTACTAATATATGGAGTATCTGAATTAAGTTCAGGCCCATATAATTTTTTCAGTTGGAGAGCTGACTTTAAAGACATGCATATGTCTAAAGGTTTAGATCTTCTTCTTGAGAATTATCTTTTAGATAAATGCTTAGCTTGAGTCGGTTTTCTGAATCTAATGTCCCAACTCCTCACTGAAGAGACCCATAGGTCAAAACCGGTCTGGGGATGGGGACAATCTAAGATAAAGATGATTTGAATGCCTTCTCTTGTAGTAGCATTTATCATAATAAAAAAAAGCTTGTTTAGAGTGTTAGCATGCTCTTAAGTTTACATATTGGTAATTGCAAGCTATATATAAGTCATGTGACATCTGACTTATTATTATTACTATTAACTATTCTTTGTACTTGGCAAAATTAAAATAAATAATTCTATTAATTAACTATACTTTGTCTTATTAAAATTGAAATAAATAATTCTATTAATTAACTATACTTTGTCTTCTTTTGCCTGCTCACTCAAATGATGATTGAATATTATGAAAGTTGATTATATGAAATTTAAATGATAAATATAAAATGATTTGAAATAATAATTAAAGTTATGCATTAATGATGGATTTTTCCATATCTTTTAAATTAATACTTTATGCATGTGCCTGAATTATGCTATCATAAAATAAATAATATTAATCAATCCAATCGGTTTACTTATGAATTTGTGATACAATCATAATACGGATGATGACAATGGCTAATCAACCTTTAACACTAATTCTACTATAGCTGTTTTGTGAGAAAAATCAATCCTACCTTTATTTTCCTTTTTTATTAACAAATTGTCTTGCACATGGCTATGAGTAACAGATGAAAACATTCCATATGGCACATGGGGATAGAAGATTTTCACAATTCCAATCATATAAATAACAATACAATAACTCCCAAGTCTAACTTCTGAGACTTAAAATAAACTGGTGTGAACAAATTCTCATCACCAAAAATAAGGGAGATAAAATACTTGGCTTCTTATATTCGAATTCATAAAATACAACTATCAGAACTGGAGGATTCAATCTACTTCTAACAAATACTTCAAAAAATGAAAGGGAGAGTTTACTCTATCCCATACAATATACTATGTAATCTACCCATGTCAAATATTAAAATAACTAAAAGGGGAGAGATCTTCTCAATGCCATAAGATACTATACAACATTACTAACTTCATTCTACATAGCCACTAAATACTTTTCTATCCAAGCATAATAAAGAACAATAAATTCATACTTAAGTAAATTTCTAATCTTTCAATTTCAATTGGCACATTCTCACATCCAAAACCGATGGCCTTAAATCATTTTTACTTTCAATTTAAACATTATTGTAGCTGGATTTAATAATAAACATGCACATATAAGCATAATAACACACAGACAATTTCAAATTCCAGTAGGTAAAGAACTACTGTAAAAATATCAATTAATAACTGTAAAAGCAATAATAAATAAATATTTCATATCTGATAAGTATAATATTTTAACTTGGAAATATACTAATTATGGTCAGAGAACAAGGCAAAAATAATTTCAATTGGCAAGGTAAGACAAAATAATCTTTTTTAGTGTATTTGCACTAGCACAAAAATTAAAATAAAAGTTTGGTTTAAGATAAACAACAAATCTTTAAATTCTGGTTAAATAATTATTGAAAATAATTATTTTATAATCTATTGAAAATGCAAAGACAAACTATAAAATTTTGTATAATGAGCTTCTTTTCAAAGAGCTGTTCACCACTTCAACATTAAATGGATGTTTCTATCTCTAAGACACACAATAGAAACATTAGCACACAATAAAAATTATATTAAAATAAAAATTACCTAGTATAATATTTTCTTCATATTATACTTTATGAGACGTTCTGGAAGAAAACAATAATAATATAAATCATAATTATATTAAAACAATAAAAATTACCTAGTATAATATTTTCTTCATATTATACTTTATGAGACGTTCTGGAAGAAAACAATAATAATATAAATCATAAAACAATCTTTAACCTATCTATCTGCTAAATACCAAATAATAATAATAATCACTAAAGTTTTTTTTTCTTCTAGGTTGAAAACAAAACTTTATTTACAGTTTGTAAAGGACGTCTCTCGGTCATATATTAAATAACAATAATAACTGGTACAAAGATAAATATTGATGAACACATAACACATTCCTGCAGGAAGACAATTAATAATATTATTTCGGATCCAGAATAGCAGTATTCGATGTTCTCAGCAAAGCTAATGAAAACACTGTTAACATTATCTGAGAATTCTTCAATTTTGGTAACAAATATTTTTTTTTTACAACGTAAGTACAGTAATAATTCATTATTTCATTCATGAGATATATTTAATCAGTTGTCCTTAGTTTTCAAAAGCCATTCATAAATGCACATAATTTAGTTTATAAAATCCAATTAATTTCCCGTAAGTTTATGATATTTTACATAAGGAAATCCCACCACAAATGAGAACATTGCATAAAAGAAATTCATATTCAGTCTTTTCTATTTTATACATTAATTCCTCACAGTAATTGGGGATAAATAAATACTAAACATTCCATTATTATTCTTGTCTCAACAATAATGATAATAAAAATAACTTATTCATACACATATCCTCTCAACTTTCTTCTTTCATAGTTAGCAAAATTTTAATACTAAGAGTTCCTAATATGTCTAATAAAAAGTTCGCACATTTTCCAAAATAATAAAAGAATTCGCGTTTCAGCCGCTCCATTAATGTTAGCATTAAATTTTAATGAAAATAATCTTGAAATATACACAGGCATTCTTCTTACTTTTTTAAAATTATGATCAAAGTTTAAATAAAACAATTTTAAAACACAAGTATGCATTTCCATTTCTTTTTCCACATTAGCAATTAAATTTAAATAATTTATAGTGTAGACACACATACGCACTTTAAATAATGATTTGAGAATTTAAAGTTAATTAAGAGCAAAGATTGATATACCTCATTTTGATCATTTTACGTTCTCATATTCAGAAACCAATAATACTTTTCACTTTCAGACTGGAGTCTTGGAAGAATCAGCTTATAACAAAAAAAAATTGTACAATTAAAACTTCGTTCAGAAAGTGAATTGGAGTTCAATCAGTAGTAGAAAAATTTAGTCAGCAGCCCACTTGGAATTTTTTCAGCCTTTTATAGATCCCAGAACATTACCCAAGCATTTATTTTTCCAATAATCCAAGGTCATTTGAAAGTTCAAAGGTCTCTAAACACAGAATTGCTCCACCCATTGCACTGAAATTTTTAATTAGGAGAAATTTAGGCAAGAAACTTTCTTGTCTTGAAAAAAGAAAGAAGAAAAAAAATCATTTTGTCTGTCAAATAAAAAAAAAATTAAATATTAAATTGAACTAAGAATTGAATATTCTGTATTTTTAAAGTAACAGAATAAAATTAATGACAATTATTTTAACAAATAAAATATTTTATAGTATAATTATTGTTCAATAATTCACCAGTCCAATAATCCATGAATTCATTAAAATGTAATTAAGCTGTTTTTTTAAACTATTAGTTGTAAAATTAGATTTGGTTATGAGATATATTTGATGGTTTAATAAAGTACATAAATGAAAAATGAAGTTGAACAATAGCACAGACATACATGAATATTTACAAATAATGTACAACAGGTACTAAACTGATATGACTAATATGAGTTTTAATGATGATGAGTTAAACATATTTCACTATTTACACTCTTGATTAAAATATTATAAGCAAATAAACTAGAGAATTATCTAAACAAATCTCAATACTGTTCTGCAGACAAATAAAATAAATTAGAATTAACTCAAACTAGACTGACTACTTTTGTGACAAGCCACCAATCCTATCATTAATTATACACTAAAGATATTAAACACCTATAATTTTCAAATTACCTCTATAAGTGCTTTTAAGCATGTTTTCAAGTCATTAAGAAAAAACTTTAAAAAATTTCAAGTTATTTCATTTTTTTTAATAAGATGACATCAGATGTTACTGATACAGTATTACATAATTATAATTAATATTTCTGATGCCAAACCAGAAGGTTACAATATATATGTACAAATAAAATAAAAATTTATATAACTTTACAATACTAGCCAAAAAAAACTAAACTTCACTAAAATTCTTCCACAACTATGGTTTCATCTATTAACACACCTTTTCGAGTGAAATTCAACTAAATCTACCATCTATATGTACCAAATAAAATAACCTCATCATTCATTTCAAAACCCAACTTTTTTTAACATCAGAAAATGTCTTCATGAGATTGATGGCCTGATTCAAAATATTTTATTGTCAAAGTTTCTTTTACTCTTCTTTTCAATTCATTTTATATATATATAATAATAAATTCTGCATTGTCTAATATTACTGCATGACTTGTATTCAGTTCATAAATATACAAAGCTGAGTTATTATATTTATTTTAAACTCTACTCTTATGAACTTATAACTCTTTCATTGACTTAATTTACTCCCCTACATAAATTTTATGACAACTACAAGGAATCTTATAAACTCCATGAATATATTTAAAATCAATTAACTGTTTTGAACCATTTAGTAATAAATTTAAATTCAGATCTTTCTTCCAAACCACTTTCATGCCACCCAATACAAACTATTCTTATAAATTGATACTAATTTATGACTTATTATGGCAAAGAAATAAACTCTTTATTTTCATAGATATTTTTATTAAATATAATATTTCTAATAAATTCATGATTATATCCTAACTCAATATAATCAAAAGCAAATTGACTCCTCTGGATATAACTATTATTTCCAAAATTATTAAGCCTTTTATTTCTATAAAAAAATTCAATAAAGTCTCTTATGAGCAAAAGGTTGATAACTTTCTGGCCTTATCATATTTCTCAATTTTTTTTTTTAATAAAATAACTACAAAATAAAACATTATCAACAATTAAATCTAAAAATTTTAATTTTACAAAATCAAATGTACACTTCTCAATAGAAAATTTAATATTAGGATCAAAAACATTCAATCCATCAAAAAAATCTTTCAATTTATCTTCCTCTATAACAAACAATCATCAACATACCTAACAAATAATTTTAAAGAAACAGAAAAATTATCAATAACATTATTATCTAAAAAATCAAAATAAACAGAGCATATTAAAGAAAAAATAACCAATAATCCAAACCTCTTTAATTTTATAAAACACATCATTACACACAAAATACATAAAATCCTTTAATAACAATAGCAAATCATGAATAATCTTATCTGCAAAAAATATTCTAAATTCTTCAAAATATCAAGAAATATATTAATACTTTTTATCCTATTAACTGATTGATACATGTTTTCAATATCTAGATTATCAAAAACAATTTTTTTCTAAAACTATATTCACAATTTGCTATTGTTATTAAAGCATTCTATGTATTTTATGAAATAATGTGTTTTATAAAATTAAAAATGGTTGGGTTATTGATTATTTCTCTTTTAATGTGCTCTCTCTATATTGATTTTTTATAGATTAGTGTTAAATTGATAATTTTTCTTTCTTTAAAATTATTTGTTAGGTATGCTGATGATTGTTTGTTATACAGGATAAATTGAATAATTTTTTTGATGGATTGAATGTTTTTGATTCTAATATTAAATTTAGTAGTGAAAGAGGCACATTTGAATTTGTGTCAAGTTAAAATTTTTAGATTTAAGTATTTGTAGTTATTTCACTAAAGAAAAAAATTCAAGAAATATAAGGCCAAACTGTTATCGACCTTTTACTCATTAAGAGACTTTCTTTACTGATTTTTTATTATAGGAATAGGCTTAATAATTTTGAAAATAAGTTATATTCAGAGGAGTCAATCTATTTTGACTATATTAAGTTAGGATTATTATTAATGATTTTATATGTAGCATATTTAATAAAACTATCTATAGATTTGTTAAAAATAAAAATTTGTATTAATGAGAATAAACTTTATTTCTTTGCCATATAAGTCATCAATTAGTAAATTGATTTATAATAGGTTTTTTATTGAATGGTATGAAATTAGCTTGGAAGTCTGAATTTAAATGGCTCAAAACAGTTGATTGTAAATCTATTCCTGGAGCACTTTATAAGATTCTTTATCATTGTCATACAATTTATATAGGCCAAAGTAAATTAAGTCTTAATGAAAAAGTTTAAGTTCATAAGAGTTGGAAATAAATGTAATAATTTGCTTTGTACATTCATGAACGGAATACAAGTTATAAAATATTATTTGACAATTCAGAGGTTATCTTTTATGAAAAAAGTGAAATGAAACTTAGATGATAAAATATTTTGAATTTAGTCCATCAATCTCATGTAGGCATCCTTTGACACGAAAGAAAGTTAGGGTTTGAAGTGAATGATGGGAAAACTATTTTTTGGTAAATATAGGTGATATGTTTAGTTGAATTTCATTTGAAAAGGTCTATTTGTTAATAGATGAAACCATGGTTGTAGAAACATTTTAGTAAAATTTACTTTTTCTTTGGCTAGTATTATATAATGTTATATGCATTTTTATTTTATATATTATTACTGTTATACAATTAGGCAGTATTTAATATATACAAATATATGTAGTTTTTGAGTAATTGTTTGTAAAATTGGTACATACTACGTAAGAATGTATTTATTATCATGCAAAGTTCTCAATTGTATGTCTGTGTCAATTTATTAAATATATATATAAAATACAATTCCAATAATATACATGAATAAAATGTCTTTTTACCAGTACAATTGTCAAGTATGGGTATTTTTATGGGTAGAATAAAACAATTATTGCCTGTGGCAGAAATGCTTATTTTTCTGTGAAATTCAAATAAAACTTGCCTTTGCATGAATTACCTGACATTTTTATGTTGGACATTGTTGCTGAGGCAACCTTGATAGTTTTGTATGCAGACAATATTTAGTGTTTTGTTTTCCCTCAAAATAAGTTATTGTAAACAACAACGAACTTATAACTTCAACAACTATTAGGAAGACTTGGCGTTTTATTCAGTATAAAACAAATATTAAGGTGCAATAGAACTGTATTAGTTTCAAAGAAATATAATCTCAAACATCACTCATCCACTTGAATCCGAGGTTAGAAGAAGAAAAATTAGTCAACTAAAACCAAGGTTAATTGGCCAACAATTTTTTTATTTGACATACAAATATAAAAAAAAAAAATGCTATAATTGACTTTTATTAAATTTCTCATTTATTAGCCAAAAAAATTTTTTTTTTACAACAATGAATTAAGATCTTTCTAACTGAAGCTGATTTGCTATTTGAAGAATTTTTGAATCAAGTGAGAATTATTTCAATCTTACAAAATTTGCAATGGTCCGATGACATGACTACAAGAATAATTCAAATAATTTCAACTGATATGAGAAATCAATTAAAAAAATATCTGGAAATATGTGGTTTTCATTGCAATTATATAATCAAGTGATATATCTAATACATCAGTTAATAATTATTGCAAGACTGGTATTTAGTAATTTTGAAAAGAAGTACTATTAAGAATGTTTTAATGCAAAAATAGATAACAGGTGAAGAATTTTATAAATTTAAAAATTACATGATAAAAACGATCTGCTTATATATAAGATATTAACAATAGTTACTGATATTGTGTCAGCAATGGAGGGTCATAATAATGAATTTCTTTCCTATTGTGAGAAACACAATTCCTTCACAAGGATTTTCATCTTATCTTTGTATTACTGATCAGAAAGTATTATGCACCAAAATGTTGTCACTTGTACATGTCACGAATGTTATTAAAATAATTAAAAGCATCAGAATTCTTTATCCATACAAACATTTAAAGCCCTACTAGAAGAGAATTAAATACCTAAAGGTGATCTTATACTGCATATAGATATAAGACAGTTGAAAATCAGCAAAGCTCCTGAATGATTTTTTAATTCATTAGAAAACAATTACATTACATTCATTGGTTGGTGGACTTACGTTTTTTAATAGATATTTTCAAACCTTAAACACTTTAAATAATGAATTTCAAGAAAAAACAAACAAACATTTAATTAAAATAAAGGAAAATTATCTGACACACGTTACAAAAATTAAATAAGTGCCTGGGTTGTGATAATTTAACCTATCACCTTTTATCATTCCCCTTGAAAAATCTTTACAACAGTTTGCTTGCTTTTTCGTAAATCTTCACAACTATATATTATTAAACTGGCTTAATCATCGGTAATATTTATTCAAACAAAGGCACAAGAAATTGAAAAGATTTTAACTTCAAAATATTGTATTGAAATCTTACATTACAAATGAAAATTTCTGGAATCTAATTGATGACAAAAAATATCTGCCTTTGAAAAATGGAACAAGTCATTTTGCTTTTATTCATTTATGTGAATTACTGTTTTCAACAATAAATACAATTAAAATGAAAAACAGATCTTGAATTAGCAATTACAGCTTTGGTGATTACTTATGAATAGGAGCATCACTGGACATATCAAACTGTAAATAAATGGCAAATAAAATACAGTGACAAAATCGCAATAATTTCATTTGCAAATTTATTATTATTTTCTCAAGTCTTCAAATAAATTTGAGAATTCTCCTTTGAGAGAAATTATATTTTGTTATTTTAATTATTAGAATAATTTATCACTTCATTGTTTAATATTTAATAAATATGACATATTTAATAACCAAATATTTTGCTTTTTGTGCATGGCCTGCCAAATTTTTCCAATCTTGATTAGTAAATGGATGAATTTTTTTTTGTAGATAATATAAATGTTTCACACATCCCCTTTTGAAAAAAAAAAAATGTAATGTGTTCTACAACACTACTGCAAATTAAACTATCATCTAGCTTGAGCTAATAATATATGTAGGTTTTACAGTTTCATCTTTATTATATTTAAAATATATATAGAAATATTTGACAAAACAGAATTTTTTTTTTTTTTTAAATAACTGATTTTTCAAGACTTTTATATATTAAAAGAAAAAAGAATTTACATGTTAATAAATATGTGTCATACAATCAATTTAGTTATGCATATAATCAACATTTATAAAAGTCGCAATAATTTAATTTTAAAAAATACACACATAAAATATAAATAATATCAACTGATTCAGAATGTCAAAATTGATAGATATTAAAAAAAAGAATACAAGTAGTAAGAATTGATAATTCAATCTATAGGAAATGGAGTGCAGAAAAAATAGTTTGGCATCAGTACTTTAAGATGTGCCAATTTCAAGTAACATTTTAATCATTACTAGGAGATGATTGTATTAGAATAGCACAAATTAGATATAGAATTAATGTGGAAAGGAGTATCATAAGACTCAGATTTGTAAATCAAAATGGAAGAGCTAAAGGGAAAGAAATAAAACAGGTATATTTTTTTTAATGCATTTTAATAATGGACTCATTAAAATTTAAAAATATATTTATAAAATTGAAATGTTAAAATAAATTAAGTTAAAAAATTGACAAAGCAATAACATGCTACCACTAATGATGATCAAGCATTATGAATTAGTCTTAATACTCTGTTGCTTAAATAGTTATTTAACCTGTCTTCAGAATTAGAAATTAAAGCTAAATATAGCAAGGATAGTTACCATCTTATTTTTAAGACAGTTTATCATAAATAGGGTATTAATAAATGACTACCATGATCGTATACAAGAGTACTTATCATCTTAAGTTCAAAGCAAGTTTATTATGAGCAAGATATTAATAAATTACTATAGTGATCAAACATTATAACTAGGTTGTAATACTCTACTCTCTAAGTAGTTAACTAGCCCATATTTGGAAATAAAAATTAATATTAAATATATTGAATAATTACTATTTTATGTCCAAAAGCAAGAGTTTATTATAAACAGGTTAATTTTAAGTCATAATAACTTATCAATTTGAAGTACTATTTTAAAAATTTATATTAGGAATTAAGCCATTTCACATTATTTTATTCATGGGTCACTGATTTAAGTATGATTAATCAAAGAATCCTAGATGAATAATAATCATGCTTACATTGATTGGCACATGATCAGAGTATATTAGAGAGATTAAAATCTGCGATCAATTGATCGTATTACTTTATTTAGGTTTTGCTATATATGCACATTTTGTTTTTAAAAAATGTATAAATTAAAATGCTAAAATAATTTTAATCTGTCAAATTAAAAAATCTCTCAGGGAATTAAAATCACAAGTTTTATCTGATAATGAAAAAACTAATTACATGTGTAATTGGATTTTTTCTAATTACAGATAATCTTTGGAATCCAGAAAATTTATTAATTAAATATATACTTTAGAGCAGTGGTCTTCAACCTTTTCACACCTGCGGAAGGTAAAAATAAGGATAAGGTTTCGCGGACCAGCAAAAATAAGGATAAGGTTTCATAGACCGGCAGAAGTCTATAGATAAATTTTCTTAAAGATGTAAACTGCTTAGCCTTAGATGAGGTTATATATATATGGAGTTTGTATAATAAAAAAAATTTTTTTTTAAATTTTGAATTTTTTTTAGAAAAGTAATAAAAAATTTAATTTTATACCCTCCCCCCATAAACATCTGTGATAACTAAAAAAACAAATTAATTTACATATGATTGATTAGATTTTGTTTTCGTTCTGTTTCTTTTTTTTTAATTGGATAAGAATGAGATGAAAAAATAAATAAAAATTGTTTATATTAATTAAAGGTTTAAATTCTTATTATTCTGTTATTACTAACTTTCTTGCCAGTCTACCGTGGATCAGTAAAAAAATTCTGCGGCCCGGCACCGGTCCACGGACCAAGGGTTGAAGACCACTGCTTTAGAGAACAATAATGGCTCATATTATAAATCCCCCTAAAATCTAAATCAGATGAGTCAAACTTAAGTTCAAGAGCCAAGAAAGAAGGCAATAGAATATGGCCAGAAGAAGATCTAAAGCAACCTAATGGGAGTACAAGAACTAAGAAAGAAGGCAACAGGATACTTCCAACAGAAGAGTCAAATCGCAGTGCAGGACCCAGCTGAAGGTCCAAAAAGGAATCTCAGAAATTTAAAAGGTTACATGAACCTCTGTAATATTTATTTTTATTATTTGATTGCTAGGAACCTCCATATTAGTTTTTTTTGTTCATTTGATTGCTGGAGTAACCTCTCAGCCACTCACACACAACTCAATATAAATCTAATTTCAAACAACAGTAAAAGAGTGCTATGTTTTTAAAATTCCACACAGCAAAATAATTTTCACAAAATATTTTTTTTGATTTGTACCAAGCTCTTGAATCCACAATCAAGCAGCCATAGTTACAAATCATTTCAATAAATGAAGATAATTCCTTCTATTAGTTTATATCATAATAAAATCATTGTCTTTATAATGATTTTCTGTCATCAGTTGTTAAGATATTTCTCAGCTTCATATAAATTAGGGATTAACAAAACTAAAACTATTTCAGCTTTAAAACTATTCTTTAAATACTATCTTTGTTTGAAAATAGTTGCAGAACTGAAGCATTTATTTTATGAATTAATATACATTATTCATAGTCTAAAAAATTTACTGAAATATTTTTTTTTATCCATAGTAAAATTAGTTCTTTATAAGACTAGTTCTAATAAATCATAATTATTTAACATATTGTTATGCCCTGTGAAGTTTGGGACAATGGTAGAGTGGCAGACTCCAAAGCTTAAGATGGATTGGGCCAGCTTCTAGTGTTCAAACTTTTATAAATTCTTAAACAATAAATCATTTTATTATTAATATTTTGGGGGTTATTTATGTCTCATTTATAAAAGAAAAGCAAAAGTTTGATTACATTTTGCAATAATGCTTTCCTAGAAAAAGGAATAAACTTATTGTTTTTTTTTTTTACATGGAATAACCTTTGTTTAATCTTCGTATGTAGGTGAAACATGCTTCCTTATTAATGTCACATAAAGTCAATGGAAAAATTTCAGTTGAACAATTGTTAAAAATAGGATTAAAAGTAGTTTACATATGCTGGAGTTGAAGTAATCAGATCATAAAAATATTAAAAAATAAAATCTGATGGGAAAAAAATATAGATAATAAAAAATTGATAAAGCAAATTCAGATAAGAGAAAGAAATTATTAAGACAAAATTTTAAAAAGCTGTGGCACAGTATATTTTTTATTAAAGAATGAAAGTTTAACCATGAGATGATTAATAAAATAATAAAGAATAAAAAAAATTAAATACTGTAGTTAAAATAGAAATATATATATACAAAATTAACAATAAAAAAAAAATAAATAAAAAATTAACAATAAAAAAAAAAAAGACAGACAAAATAACACGTAGCAGAATAAAACAGAGCTGAAAAAATTAAGAAATTTCTTATCTAATTAAAAAAAATTCTCGTTTCACATAAATTTGAATTCCAGGACATAATGCAATAACTACAAGATTTATAAGATTTTCATTATGATTTATGCTATGTATAGTAACTAAATTAATACAAATACTATTTAGTTAAATTGAAATATTTAATGACAAATGTTTTGTTAGAATGTTGTTGTGATATAAAAAAAATTATAAATATTAAAACTACTTAAACACTTAAAGATTTAGTTAAGAGATAATTACAATTATTAGAGAGGGAATAAAAAAATGCAGATAAAAAAAAGAAAAATTTATGTCACTCAGAGTGTGCTTGATTTTCAATTTTTTATTAAATTTATTGTAAAATAAAGATGGACTTATTCTGCCCCCAGATTATGTGTGATTTGTATCATCATCATCATCATCAACCATTATCAATCCACTGCAGGATGAAGGTCTCTCCAAGTTTAATCCATCTTCTCCGATCTTTAGCTTCTCTTCTCCACAACACCCCTGCACATTTTCTTATTTCATCCATCTATCTCACATGTGGTCTCTTTCCGGGTCTTTTACAATCTCTTGGAATCCAGTTTAAAATTTCAATTGTCCATCTATTATCATCTCTTCTAGCAATATGTCCAGCCCAACTCCATTTCAATCTTTTAATTTTTTCAATAAGGTCAGTAACACCTGTTTGTTGTCTTACCCATACATTGCGTTTTCAATCTCTTCTTGTTACTCTGTACATACATCTCTCCATACTCCTTTCAATAGTCTGAAGTCTCTGTATTGCTCTTCTATTAAGTGTCCAAGTCTCAGATCCATATGTAAGAACTGGTATAAAAAATTGTTTTTACAATCCATGTACTAATCTGGATGTTGTTTTGAAAGCAATCAGAATCTAAGTTTATTTTTAAAAAAAAAAACAAAACATTTAATAAACACTAGCATTAACTAAAACATCAATTTATATCATTAATTAAAATAAAATTATTTTGAAAATTATTGTTATTCTGATCAAGGTTTTGGTTTCAACCATATAAATTAATACTTTTGTTTTCATAATTTCGTGTTAGTCAGAATTTCTCTAATTAATTTAATGAATAAACATAGAATTTACTTCTTTTTTTAAAATTAAATATTATATATATATCACATATTTAACAAAAAATTTCTATATCGAAAACCTGACTAAGCAGTTTTAAATATATCATATTAGTGATTATATCTCAACGTATTCAAGTGGAATTTTATATAATTTAAAGTCAAAAAAATAATATGAGTGGCATAATTATTCACTTGGTATTGAAGGCATCAGAAATAAAACCAAAATAATTGTTTCTCACAATAGTGCCACCTAGCACAAGTTATAGTAATCAATAAATATAAGAAGGTTGTGCATTATTATCTCTAACCAATGCTTTTCCATTCAGTATTCCCAGACTAGTTTCTAGGTTGTGATTTTCATCCATAAGGAGCCAGAATAAGGATTATAACTCACAACTTTTAGCATCTATTGATTACCAGAACTTGCATTAGATAGCATTTATGTATAAAAAAAGTTGCTGTTTTAACACATAGTATAAGCATTTGAAAAAAGGTGGTTATGTGATACTTTAATAAAATAAAAGATTAACTTTTATTTGTAAAAAAAAAAATCAAATTATTAAATTTTCATAAATTTAAAGAGCTTACAAATCATAAATTTCTAAGACAATGTAAAAAGCATTTGGGATAAATATAGTTACAAATAGTGCGACAAAGTGATTATTAAAACTTATCATTATTTAAATTAGCCATTGCTTTTCATCATTTCAATTTTTGGTAAAGATTCGACCTTAATAATGAAGTTAGTAAATAAAAAAAAAAAGCTTTATGGCTTGAGAATTCATAACAAGTTTGGGTGTACAGATATACTAACCGATGGTCATTATTTTTTCCTGGTTTTGCAAACCATGTGGAGCCATAGAAAATACAGTACTAATCGATAAATGTAAAATTTTCTGAAAATTAACGTTTTATAGAAACTTATTTTTGTTTTAAAAAAAAAATGGAAGAAAAATAATGTCAACGTAATATTTTATGACTATTTTTATAAAATTAATATCAAAATACAAACTGTAAAAATGTTGCACAATTTTAATGAAATAAAGTATCACAAAGTTGTGTTCTCCTTTCCTTTAAGAATTTAAATAATAAAAACGATTTTAATATAGTACGAAAGCGGATCCAACAACGTAAGCAAGGCTTATTTTTTGAAACAAAGTAACTTTCAAAAATGGTAAAGATAGTCTTTTGTTTTACCAGCGATAAGAAGCGAGTCAGACCTTCAAGTCCTGTACTAAAGCACACAGAACAATTACATTATTTATATTATAGAAAAAAAAGTATTTCAAAATAAATTAACTTAACTGTGACACTCATTACGTTCATGCTTTCATCAAAAAATACTCAGACAAATTATTAAACGAATAACGAAATATTATTTTTTTTAAAATAATTGAAATATTTATTCAAAAGATATCTGAATTTCCATTAATAAAATTAACAATTTTGAGCTTAAACATAAATTTTAAAAGATGGCGCTAGTTGTGACATTTTTTAAATAATTAGCATATTAATATTTGTTTTAATTCAAACGTGCGTTATACTTAATAAATTTTCACCACATTTTGCTCGTGATAGTTGTTAACTTTTAGAACACTCTTCTGCTATATAATAATCACTTAGTCTCTAATTGCCATTATTGTAGGTGTCGCTGCTGTTAGTAATAGCAAAAGTTATTTCAATAAGAATATTTGCGAGTGAATAGCGTTCCTGGTAAGAATTTTTGGTTAGTATTAAGCTTTTTTTTACCCTTGCATTTATTTATTTATTTTTTTAAAGTTTTATTAAAGCTTTTGGTGTAAATATGCATTGCTTCTCTTAAGTATTTTTTGATTTAAAATAATGTTAATTTTGGCAATGGTATGGCGAGAAGACATATTGAAATGTAAAAGAAATAAGCATATTTAAATATATTGATACATACATTGAATTGACTGATTTAATTTTTATAAAAGCTTTTATATAGTATAATAAGATTCTGATAAAAATATAATCAGTTTTTTTTAATCAATATTTTCTTTAAGAATCTAAATTTCCCTTTGGAAATAATATTTAGCTAATCGATGCTACTTAACTGTACCCTTTTTTTAAAAAAAAAACTAGATTTATCTGGAAATAATTTTAATTAATCTAGGATAGTCTTCTAAATTTATGAAATATATGGAGGAATAGGCATATACTCTAATTATTAAAAAAAAAAATCGATATTACATATATATATAGAACATTTGTTTTTAAATTTTATAATTGTACAAATATTCTGAATGTTAACTCCAGTTAGTAAATGTATAATTGCAATATATATGTGGCGTAATTCATGTATTAATGAACAGTAGTACATTCGCATGAACGAAAATGTGATTATATGATGGATGAATATGTCAATGATGAAAAATATGAAATAGTTTATGGTTACATTTTTATTATAATTCCGACATTTGGTTGGAACTCGCACGCCATCATTTGAGTAGTGTAAATGGAAAAGTGATAATACTCTCATTTTTTAAGCGAGATGACAAGCGAAATTCAGCTGAACAATTAATTGTACTTGATAAATTCGAAAATTATATATATTTTAGAAGGGATTTGAACTCAAGATTTTCAAGCTCCCCACAGCTATCCAGATCATCTTATATAATATAGACATGACCACATGTAAAAAAGATAAATGATCTCCAATATCCATATTTCGTGCTGAACCAGCACTCACCATCTGGCCCAGATCATCATCTCTCCCACACATACATTTTACAAAAAAATATAAATTTGAAAATTTCGGTCGGTACATTATTAAACCACATAAATCGAAAAATCACAATTTAAGTGGGGGGTAGAAATGATTTGAACATAGGAAAGAAAGCTTTGTTTATCGTTTTGCATTGATACCTAACCTTTAATTAATACGTTTTAGACCAATGATAGAATGAGACATTCTATAGCTGAAGTTCTCCCGTAATTCTTTATACATTTGGCGCTCGAAGTTTTTATTTTATTAACTCTGCACAATAAAGCGATATATTTTTAATAAGAATTTATCATTACGCATACATTGTGAAAATTTACTTAATTTCTTAACTAGTTTTTTTTTACATAATTAGAATTGCCAAGATTTGTTGGATATAAATACGTGATTTTTCGGTAAAGGTTTACTTTAGCGATCACAAGATAAAAATCATATTCGCCCTTTAGTTTTCAAAATTAGAAGTAAATTATTATACGAAAATCTTACGTATATGCTAACAATGACATTAAAATTTATTAAAATGTAAAAGATAATAAAAAAAATATTTACCATTTTAAAGAAATTGAAATAATTTCACTAGATTAATTAAAATAATTAGTTTAAATTATTTGAAACTTAAGAATTTAACTATCTACATTTATAACTTAACAATTTAAACTATTTAGATTTATAGCACTTATAATTAAAAAAAAAACATCGGCGTAAGCAAGTAAATAGTCATTGACTGGGCTAATTTTTGTCGTGAAGAGTGTCAAATATTTAAACTCATCCGATGGTTCTCGGGGAATGGATGATAATGGGAGCCATTAGTCGTCGAAACTTATTATTTCCACAGAAAATACCAAAGGGGGACTATACGTAGAGGGCATTGGGTCTTTGGCTGTGTTGAAAGAGTGTCAAGGAAGTGCTTCTTGACAGAAGTTGCAGATAGAACGGCTGGCACATTGGAGACCCTAATCCAGCGGAACATTTTACCAGGTGCTCACATAATTTCAGATGGGTGGGCTGCCTACAATAATATCGGCAGACTCAGCAATGGGGTATATATGCATTCGGATTGTCGTCCACCATTTTATATCTTTTTCAATATTTTTGGCGAAGGTTGCTTGTATGCTGGAACTAAATCGAATCTGAACGTTCTGACACTTTTTCCATGACAGGGAACAACATTTATGAAAAGTTTTTATAATGATTTTGCCGTAAGAAATATTAATTTTTTTCTAAATAAAAAATCGAATTGTGAAATATTATTTGTTTACAATTGTAATAATTTGATTTATTAGAATAGGAACTAGTAATATAAATAAGCAATTCAATTTCCATATTACCATTTCCACCTATTTTTGATCCATTATAGTATGTCAGTTTAATCCAGTTTCTCTGATCATAACTTCTCCACAACCTATTAGCAAATTTTCTTCCATTTATCTCGTAGTTTAGGACTTATATGATTCCCCCTTAAGACTGCAATTATCCATCTCTTATTGGTGCTTCTGTCTGTATGCTCAGCCAAGCTCCATTTCAGTTTAATTTTTTTTATGTTGTCATTGATGTCTGTTATTTCATTTTCAATCTCATCTTGTCCATACTTCGTTGAGTGCTCTGATGTTTCTAAATAGCCCTTTTCTGCTGTTTTCAAGTCTTGTCTAAGTATTTAGATAATAATGCATACTTAATAATAATATTTTGAGAAATTAAAATAATTCTTAGAACGAGCGACCTAATAATATAAATAAGTTTTATCATTACTGTTTTCATAATATCTTAATGTATTTAATAAGTATTTCGATGTCATTATTTTCAAATAATTCATGGAGAGACTAAATGCTTAGTGCATTTTTTTAAAAAACACTGGTGGATGGATAGGAACTTTTGCGCAGCCTATCTTGCAAGTTAATTGCATTAGGACATGAAACTCATGTCTGTAAAATTATTAACATGAATTTCAGCGGTATTATGGAGAATAGCCATGCCAGGACTGTAGAGGTTGAGGTTCTAAGTTTTGAACTATATGGTATTGCTAATCATGGAACAGCTGCAGTGCTCTACAAAGACTCTCTTCACTTAGGAAACAATAAAATTAATTACTTCAACTTAACATTGAGAGTATGGTAAAACCAAAAATAGAGATTCTCTACAAAATTAATACTTAAGCAGATCATTGATGTAATTGTATTTCAAAAGACTCATCATTCTTTTAATGCTTAAAATGCCTGGATATTCATTGATTAATTATAGAATATATTTGTTAGGTATTACGATATTTTCAAAATTTTTATGTAGAATGGAAAAGATTGTGTGTATGGTAGGATGGATGATAACAATTCTCATGGCCCATCCTGCAACTAATATGTATTAGCATATGAAACAATGTCTATATGAAAACCAGTCTTAATGAATTTTTGGTTAAAGATAGACGATGAAATCATACAATAAAACTTAATTTAAATTGCCATGGTATTGTAATTGATAGCATGGTGTTAATTTACATTGTTATTGACATGATACATGATATAGCTTTTTTATTTTTCAAACTGTCTTATAAAGCAAACAATTTCCACTGAAGATAGTTCAAATAATATTGCAGTTAAAACTGAAAAAGATAGTTCAAATATTGCTGTTACATCCAAATAGAAACTTACAATGTTTTCTGCAATTATAAGAGAATGAAACATCTATTTTTAAAATGGATGGATTTAAATAAATATGCATTTTATGTTGGCATGCAAGGAGAAAGATTTCATTCACGGCAGATGGTGACAGAAACAGTTTCTGATTTGTTTTGTTTGGACAAAAATTGGTTTACTATTACTTCCTGAAAATATATTGAATCACTTCCCCCTATGTACTGTCTGATCCCATTTGGAATCTACAATTTGTATAATTGAAAGTTTTCTTGTTCCAAGATCAAATTTAAGAAAAGCTAATTGGATATCTTGAAAAAAAATATTAGTAGAATCTCAATTCTCTCTTATTATGATAGGTTTAACAAACTTCTAATATAGCTGCTAGAAAGTCCATTCTTCAAGGTTATCAAAAACAATTCATTTCAGATTGGAACAAAAACAGCAATACTCTTTATAACCAATTATTTTCTATTAAAGTTCTAAAAATTGCCTACAAATCTATAAAATCACTGAATTGTGCCAGAAAAAAATAGACCAAGGAAAAGCAAAATTTTACAAGGTCTAGTAATAAGACCTGTCACTTTTATGCAATAGTAGTTATAAGTAACTAAAAGAACTACTACTGACCGCTATTGCTAATGTGGTTGCCAATTTTGCAAGCTTCTTTTTCATTGAGTTTCCAAAAATTATCCCCCAATGGCATTATGCATTCCATACAATTTTTTTAAAAGAATCTTATTACCAAGAATTTTGCTAGTAATAAGTCAGCTTATAGAACAGGCAGACTTAGGCCAAGAAGAAAGTGCTATGAACAAGTTTTGCATTTAACAACTCACAATGGAAAAGACTCAATATAAATTAAAAACATGCTATTTTTATTGAACTAACCTTGAAAAATAGTTTTTAGACTTTATAAAATTATTATTACTGGAAAACTTAATTTACTTGACAAAATGCTCTCCAATAGAAAAATTCAACTGATTCCAATCGTAATAGATAAAAAAAAATTTATGCTATCCCACACTACTTTATATTCATCAGTGATCTTCCAGATACAACAGGGAAGAAATGTTATTGCTACGACTTAGCAAAAGAGATCCTTTTCAGAAATAGAGAAATTTATCAATAAGGATATGGAAAAAATTGGAAATGTTTTTCAACGATTGATTGGATTTGCAAACAATTCAAAATATTGTTCCACTAGTAAAATAACTCAAATTAATATGCCTTTTTATACATATGTTTAACCAAGAATCTGCTATCGAATTATAGTGTAAAAAAAAGGAATTCTTATGAAATTTCAAATTTCTTTTTAGTTTTAATAATAAATTCAGTTGCGAGTCTCGTCAACAGATTCAGGACAATCCATTGTCATTTTGACCATCTTTTAATTAACAGAATTTATTGGCCATTGGTCTTTGGAAATGTGGACAAATACTATGACTGGTTGGATTTATGGTTACAGTGATAGAATTGAAGGACTTAATAATGTCAATAGTGAATCTATTATCTGACTGGTATCTACAGATTTCTTAACAATATCTTGTTAATTGTTAAGCTGCCTAAATCCATAGGCTAAATAAATAAGCATTTAAATTAAAACCGCTAATGATCAGTCATTAAATCGAGTAATGAATCAATACTAAAGTGGGAATATACTGAAAACAAAAAAATTCTGTTCCTTATTGTATTATTAATTATAAATTTTAATTTCAATTTTTATTATACATTATTCAAATAATAATAAATTGTAATATGGCCGAGAAATGAAAAGTGGCTTTCGTTGCTATTTTTTTTTAAAACAAAGATATTTAAATAAAAGTATTTGGTACGTAATAACTTATAACATCAACTGCCGTATCACCGATATTTAGAAATAGTAACGATACTCTGGAGTCAAAATTAACTGCTTGATATTTAGACTGCTGACATGTTAGCAGGGAATTAAATTATTTTTTCATGGATTATTTGTCATTTAGAAAAATTGTTTGATTTGTACTCTCTGACCAGGCGCTCCGGGATTTTTATTTTTTTTTTGTCTGGTTGTTTCTAATGCTTGGACAGAATATTGCTATTTGTGTTGTGGAAATAGTAAATTAAAGTTAATATAATATTTAGTTCATGCGCAAAAAGTGGCAAGTAAAACAATATATTTATATTGTACATTTAATTTTTAAATAAAATCTGAAGTTATATAATTTTTTTTAATAAAATCTAAAATTATATATGTAAAGATATAAAATTTGGTAAAAGTTCACTATAACGGTCTATGGTTGTTTGCCCTCTATCGTTTAAAATTTAAACTAAATTGCTTGAGAATCTGACATGTATGTTATTATATTACAAATAAATTAAAATTTAATCAAATGTAAAAGATAATAATAAAAAAAAAAACCTTTTGAATGTTGGATTAATTACACGACATTAATTAAAATAATTGCTTTTAATTTCTTTGAAAGTTAAGATTTTAAACTGTCTACAACTTAAGAATTTAAAATAAAAAAGTATATGCTACTGTCTTACAATTACATGAAAATTTATTCAAATGTAAAAGATAATAAAAAAAACATTTACCTTTTTAAATATAATTACGTCCTATACAGACTAGGAAGTTGGAGAAAAAAGCGGTATTGCTGTATCTACTCCGGAGGGCAAATTCGTGCAGGTACGATGAAAACAAAGCTCTGCTAGTGCCACATTGGAATTTCAGCTTACGCTTTGCTCTCATCCACATGTTTTCAATATTCTGGGTGTGTATGTCTCGCTCTTCGGGATCCACGAAGTTTTCCTGATGGACGACAACCGAATGCAAATACACACCATTGTTGAGACTGCTGATGTTATTGTACGCAGCCCAGCCATCTGAAATAATGTGCGTACCTGGTAAAATGAACCGCTGTATCAGGCCCTCCAGTGTATCAGCCATCCTGTCTGCCACTTCTATCAAGAAGCACTTTCTTGACGCTCTCTCTATGCCGCCAAACACCCAATGACCTGTCCGTATAGCCCCCTGTGATATTTTCGGTGGAAATAGTAGGTTTCGTCTATTTCGACGATTAATGGCTCCCCATTGTCATCAAATCCACCGAGAACTGTCGGATTTGTGTCAAAATATTTGGCACATTCCTCCCGGCAAAAATTCGCCCAGTCAATGATTATTTTTTTGCTCACGCTGGTCTCATGCACAATGTGTTGTTGGGGCATATTACACGCCCCAAAATACATGATGCTTGTAATTGTTCCCAGAGGCAGATGACTTTGGAAAAAGAAAGACCCCTTTCTGATTGAGATGCGATGGTGGCATATTCTGCACTGCCATCTACACCCATCTAAGCCTGTAGAATACTTCACCAGCGCACACCGAACACCGCACTGTTGGCATAAGGCGTAGTTCTTCAGAAGGAGTCTTCGTGCAAGCCATTTGATGGCCAATTCCGTAGTTTGTATGACGTCCCATAACTGGCGCATATTCCATTCTTCTGCCAGAATAGCAGCAATGCTTAAAATTTCACTATCAGGTACTAAGCATGTAGCAGACATCTTTTGTAACTATAAAACTGTACACGTATGCGTGTAATTCGCGCCGTTGAACACATAAGGTGTCTTTTTTTTTTGCAACATGTGCTATAAATGTAGTTATTTTAAATTCTTAAGTTGTAGACAGTGTACGCACATTATTTCAGATGGCTGGGCTGCGTACAATAACATCAGCAGTCTCAACAATGGTGTGTATTTGCATTCGGTTGTCGTCCATCAGGAAAACTTCGTGGATCCCGAAGAGCGAGACATACACACCCAGAATATTGAAAACATGTGGATGAGAGCAAAGCGTAAGCTGAAATTCCAATGTGGCACTAGCAGAGCTTTGTTTTCATCGTACCTGCACGAATTTGCCCTCCGGAGTAGATACAGCAATACCGCTTTTTTCTCCAACTTCCTAGTCTGTATAGGACGTAATTATATTTAAAAGGGTAAATGTTTTTTTTATTATCTTTTACATTTGAATACATTTTCATGTAATTGTAAGACAGTAGCATATATTTTTTTATTTTAAATTCTTAAGTTGTAGACAGTTTAAAATCTTAACTTTCAAAGAAATTAAAAGTAATTATTTTAATTAATGTCGTGTAATTAATCCAACATTCAAAAGGTTTTTTTTTTTATCATTATCTTTTACATTTGATTAAATTTTAATTTATTTGTAATATAATAACATACATGTCAGATTCTCAAGCAATTTAGTTTAAATTTTAAACAATAGAGGGCAAACAACCATAGACCGTTATAGTGAACTTTTACCTAAAATTTAATTTCATATTTAATAAAAATAATTATTAAACGTTAAAATTTATCAATTATATAAATATCTAAATATTTAAGATTCTCAATTTGACGATTGTTTATTTGTTAAATTTAAATTTAATTTTTAATAGTGCATGCGCTATAAAATATATTTTCAACTTCCGGCTTGAGTTATAGTTATAAGTAAATCTTAAATTGATAGTCGTTTATTAAGAAATCAGATTTTAATTTGCCGACCATGAATGCACAATACTGAAAATTGAAAATAAATTTTGGATTAAACCCTATTTTGAAATTATTGTATTTATAAACTGTCAGTATTATCGCACGTATTTATTTTTTAAAAAATAAAACTAAAAATAGGAATAATCTAAAAGACCAAAATTAAAAATATGTAATTCTTTAAACTATCAAAATTATAATGTTTTAACATTTGCTTATTCTTTACAGAATTAATTATTTTACATCATCTTTAACTGTCAACATTATAAAAAAATTCTCAGGAATTTCCATTATCAAAATGCTAAATAAAATTTTTAATAAAAAAAAAAAATTCTCACTGTATGGAAACCTGTTGACAAAAAGCTAATTTTTATTTTATATAGACGAGTAAATTGGAATAATAGACATTTGTGAGTTTTTAATATGATTCAGTTCCTATCATTAGTCAGTATGGGATGTGTGTGTGTGTGTGGGGGGGGCACATTATTCCTTAACATTCACAATTTTATATAATTTTTTTGACTAAATATTAACTGATAATTTCAAATTATATCTAAAAGACTCACTATATTGATATTTTCCTTTATTCAAATATGTTTGTATAATATAAATATTTAAGCCTCACTTGGGATTCAGTATTGTTATATGCATTATTTATTTATAGTACTTTCAATACTTTGATTTTCTTTATACTTTTAATGTTATCTCTTAACTATTTTCATATAATTTTTTCTGATGCATTGTATTTATACTATTTCATTAATGCATTTCAATACTTTTATCTAAATTTTTATAGAATCGTTTTCTGTTTATCTGTATATTTTTTATATTTTAAATCTATTTTTTGCCTTAGTTGAATCCATTTGAAATGTTTGCAAAAGCAATTGTCATTTGTATTTTAATATTGCTCCTATGTCATGAAAATCTTGGAAATACATTTGTTCTCTAGCAATGAGTACTTTGAGAAAGTCATAAAAACCTTTTTTTATTAAGACAAATGTCTTGTATACTGATCAGTGTAAGTAATGGTGATTTTTTCTTATTATAAATGCAGTTGCTTATGCTTAAGAGTTCAAATGATATTCCTTAATGATTTTGTCGGTTAAAAAAAAAATTGTAGACCAAATCCTTTTTAACTTGTTTGCTTTATTATTCTATGAGATTCTTAATATATATATATATATATTGCTTTTATACATATATATATAATGTATGTAACTTTTTTTATTTTTAAGAAAGATGTCAGAACAGCCAACTGGTAGAGTTCGTGGTAGGGCACGAGGTCGGGCTCGAGGAACACAGCAAGAACCACCTCGAAGACCTGGTCAAGTTGTGCCAGCAGCAGAAGCTCAGGTAACCATAGATTTGATAATTAATACTGGTTATTGAAGATTTAAAATTTATTAACAGAAATTTTATTATATCTTTTAAAAAAAAATTTAGAGTTAGATTGTAACAAAAACATAATCAAATTTAAATCTGTCTTATCATTTGTATTAATTTACTGTTCAGAAATAACTGCTTTTATGTTTTTTTTTTGAAGGAACTATTAAAAAAAAATCTTTGAATAATGTGCAGCTAATGACTATTTATTGAAATAAATAATACTGGTATTTATAGCTCATCTAAAATAAGATTTTATGATTACTTATATCATATTTCATTTTGAAAGTATGATTAACATTGACTCAGTCAATTAATTCACTCATATATATATATAAACTAAATAAAAATTACAAAAAAAAAGTAAAATCACAAATAGTAGGTTACAAAATAGTTTTATAAATTTAAATTACTTAACAAAGAAGGATTTTTTTGTAACCTTTTTTTAATATTTTTCTGTGAATATATATCTTGACATTTTATTATTATGTTATTTTTATTATTATTACATTAGTATTAGACTTATCTCAGTATTATTAAATAATGTGACTTTGTTTTATAGAGTGACTGATCTCAGGGATGTAGTTTGAATTATAATTAACACTAGCATATTTTACTGTGGGCAGAATTACCAATAAATTTTAGAATTTATAGAGTAAAATACACAAACAGTCTTTTTTTTTTTTTTAATATATGACTTGTAGTATATATATAGATAACTTTATTGGTTTGAGAAATGTATACAGGTAGCTTTTCAGATAGCTATTACTATTGTTTTGAGATTAGAACTTTTTTAACACCCGATAATCCCTCATTTTTTAATATTTTATAATCACACCACTCAGCAGCATTGTAATTCATTTTGTTCTTATGATTTTTCTTTTAAAAGTAGAATAAATAATCATATTAGTTGCTTTGGAGATCATGTGGTTTTCAAACACTTGAATGAGACACAAAAGTACCAGTAAAAATAAAAATTATTAAATGGTTAATTGTTCTTATGTCATATCGTTTGAACACCAGAAGCATTTATTAGAAGCTTTATCGAGGAATTTTTAGCTCTCAAATCAATCACTCTTTTACTTTAAACTACAGTCGATTTCTGTTTTATCTGGTTAATTTTTTTATTTGATAATTGTTTTAAGGGATTTGTAGCTTTTGGGTCAACCACTTTCCATAACTCTTAGCACAGATTATTATTTTATATCAGTTAGAATAAGTGCAGTGTCGTTTTTTATTAATTTTTTTATTTTTTTAAAAAAAAAAAGCTGCAAGATTACGAATTGTAAAAAGAATACCTGTTCTTGAAGAAGTTTGTTGTCATCTGTTAATGCTAAGTGTAGATGATGCTAATCTGTATTGTCAGTTTATCATGATAAACTTTCTGATAAAAAATATTTGAAACTTACCAAAGCTGAATGGATTGTTGTAGTGTTATTACATAGTTTGAAATAAAGCCATTATCTAAAATCTTGAAGATTAATATAAGCTATAGATGAACATGTCTTGTGTTTATAAAACCATTTAATTGGTGCTTGATAATAGATTAAACTTTTATTATTTCAGTGGATTTATATATCAAATCTTAATTATGTATAAGTAGCATAACGATCATGAGGTAAAACAAAGCAATACATTTTTATATCTCATTTTATATATTCAAGAAAATATTAAGGTATAATGAAATTTTGCATAAATCTCCAAAAATTTTACCTATGCCACACAGCTATGAGTGTTATATATATTACAAATAAAATATCTTAATTAAAAAACTATTGTAATAATAATAAAAATAATAATTATAATGATAATATACTATTATATACAGTCTTTCAATCCGCAGAAATACTTTCAGTTAATTCCTTAATCTGCCTTAACTGCCGTTAAATTAAAAATAAAAAAAAACAGAAGCAAATGTCATCAACTCAAATGCCATGAATCCCGAATTTTAATGGTAGCAGCTTGTCTATTAATTATATTCATTTTATTCCTTTTGCCTCCTTAATTTTTCTTTTGTTATGGCTTCTCTCTTCATAAAGAATCTTAACACTTTCAATATCATACTTAAATTTATATTTACATATCCTTTCATGATCCAAGAAAACTGAAGCAGTCATTAAATCACTATTATTATTACTTTTCATACACTTAAATTCATGCTCCTTTAATTTTTTTTCAATATTGCACTTCGATTCAACTATATATGATAACATACATCCACAAAAAATTTGATACACATTACTTTTTTGACATTTTTAGAATTATTCACTAATTTATTAACATTATTTGTAATACTAAATGAAGCATTAAACACATTCCTTTATATATCCTTAAAAAATTTCACTTGAGCATTAGAAATAAATGGAATTGATGTTCATTTTTTACTATCAATCTTCAATTCATTTAAACCATTATAACTCTTTAAGTTGACATAAAGTATTGTTAATCTATTCCATCTTATAACCAACTTTAAGATGGAACAGATTAACAATACTTTGTCAATTTAAAGAGTTATAATAGTTTAAAGGAGTTGAAGATTGATAGTAAAAAATGGATATCTATTCCATTTATTTCAAATGCTCAAGTGAAATTTTTTAAGGGTATATATAAGAATGTGTTTAATGTTTCATTTTGTTTTACAAATAATGTTAAAAAGATTAGTGAATAATTCTAAAAATGGTTATACCTGTCGAGCAGAAAAGTAAAGTTGTGTATCAAATTTTTGAGTATATGTTATATATAGGTGAATTAAGGTGCAGTACTGAAAAAAGATTAAAGGAGCATGAATTGTTATATAAGCGTATGAAAAGTAAAAATAATAGTGGTTTAATGACTTTCAGTTTTCTTGGATTATGAAAGGACATGTAAATATAAATTTAAGTTTGATATTGAAAGTGTTAAGATGCTTCATGAAGAGAGAAACCATAATAAAAGAAAAATTAAGTAGGCAATTTTAATAAATAGCAATAAAATGAATATAATTAATAGACAAGCTGCTAATATTAAAATTCAAGATTCATGTAATTTGAGTTAATGATGTTTGTTTCCATTTTGTTTTTTGAATTTAATGGCAGTTAAGGCAGATTAATTAAGGAATTAACTGGAAGTACTTCTGTGGATTGAAAGACTATATATAATAGATATTACTGTTATATTTATTATTTTTATTGATTTTGCAATAGTTTTTTAATTAAAGGATATTTTATTTGTTATTACATTTTTTTAAATTTAATACATGATATTAAAAAACAAAGGATCATTAAGGAGTGCCGGAAACAGTGTAAAAAAGTTAAGCTTATATGCAAACTTCGTTTTTTTTTTTAAAAAATTGTAAAATTTTTCATGTATACCTGAATTGTTGTAAGGTAAAATCGAACAGCTGTATAAATTTAGTACTGAGGTATATGAATAAATTGAAATTGGTGATTTTAAATGATACAGGTAAGAAATGTAAAAGGAACTTTTTGATATTCTGAAATATTTGAAAGCAATTGAACATTTAATACTTTAAAGGAATGGTGTGCTTGGGACATATATAAAATTGTTTGTGAAAATGGATTTAAATTATTTGAACTTAAATTATGTAGCAAATTTGAGAAGAAAATTGATTTTGTTTTAATAAGCGGTATTCACAAGCTTATAATGATTTGAATTTTGTTAATTTGTGGAATAAAAAGATACATTTGATTCAGAAATATGTTTTGAGTCACAGAACTAAGTACGTCGATGGTACTTGGGATGATTGAAATTTGGAACTAATTGCATTTGAAATGATTTTTGGTAATCATTGTTGATGAAATTATCAAGAAAATTGTCATAAATTTAATGTGATTCCATATGAAAAGTCATGGGAATTAACCATTTCCGAATTTAAACAGAGGCAGAAGAATGATATGATGCATTTGAAAGTAGATAAAGAGTTGTGAATGTGTTTAATGATGAAATGTCAGTATATTGTGAAAGTTAAAGTGCAAATGGAGAAACTTGGTTTCTTTTTGATTGAAGAATATATGGATGGTCAGAGAATAAAATTTATTAACAATATTTTAAAAAGTGCTAAAAATAAAGGGTACTTTGATATTAGAACTATAACATAGGGGAGATAGGCCTGTTCACACCCACAATAAATATGTAATATCATGATTATGTCAAATTGAAAAGAAATAATCCCTGGGAATATACGTGACAAAAAGTGTTTTTCTTTATCAATGCGATCTTTTTTTTTTGTAATACTTCAATATTTTATTATTGTCCAGATTTTTTTCTGACAACAGTTATTCCGATTCATATACAATTGTATATGTTCAGTTTTTGTTTCCTTTTTTTGGTTTAATTTGTTTATATAAAAAAGTACATTTATTAGCATTGCTGTTGAAAATCTCAGATACTCTGCAATCACGTGCTACATTTTCGGAGGGAAAATTTTTAGAACTCCCATTTCTGTGGTAATATTACATATGAAATGTTTTGTTTCAAGATAATTCCTATTATATATTAGATGGTAAGTATCGTATGAGTATACTTAATGTGTTTTTATAAATATTATAAAATCAAAATCATTTACTATTTGTTTAGTGCCAATTGTTTAGTAACAATTTTTTTTGTGTAATGGTGCCATTTCATTAAGATCGCAAATCAATTTTTTTTTTTTTTTGATTGGGAATGTCATTCTTAAAAGTTTTGTGTGAAAGTCAAACGTATAGTTAATGTCTTTTTATAAATATTATTTAAAAACCAAAATCATTTACTGTTTGTTTAGTGCGTATTTAAAATAACAATTTTTTTGTGTACTGCCATCATTTCATTAAGATTGCAAATCACATGAAATGTCTTGTTCAAAATCATACATTTCTTATCGAAAATGATAAATATGTTTATTATGTTTTTACTTTTAGTTATTTGTAGTACTGCAACATGGACCTACTGCACCCTTTTCACATTCATATCAAACCCCTCGATAACTTTGTAAATTTTGCCAAAATATCATGTACAAGATTCGTGTACACGTTATTTTGGTCAGATCCCAAGATTACAAAGTTATCAGCAGATTGATAGAAATGTGAACAGGCACAGTACGTCTTAATACATGCTCGTGTTGCAGCGCTAACACCAAAGTACCAAATAAAGCCTTAAGTAATAATGCGTACTGTAAGATATATACTTCCTGTGCAGTACGTCCTCTTATTTTTGCAAATATAAAATTACGTAAAGAAGGTAATCCTTTGTGAAATTGATTTTGGTGGTTCATTTATGTAACAGATTTTTAAGTATATTGGTAAGTTGTTACAAAAGTTTTTAGGATTTGGAGATAATACTATTGCTTCATCTTTTGACTTTGTAGATGGAATTAAAATTATAGTGATTAATGACGATGTTATTGCTTCGTTAGATGTAACAGAAATATGTGGTTTTATTGATAGAGTGGATTCCATAAAAATAATTGAACATGCATTAAAAAGTAAAGGTGTTTGTAAATATGTGATAAAATTTATTATTGATTCTTCAAAAATTTTTGATGATAACATAGTTGCTTCTTTTGAAGATGGATATTATAAAATGTCTAAAGGTTGCCCTGTGTGTCTGCCTGTTGTTGCACAAGTTTGCAATTTTGTTTTGTCTACATTATGAGAGTAGTATTTTAAATAATATGGTCTTTTAACGATATTAAAATTTACTAAAAGTATGTGGATGATGTTTTTGTTTGCGGATATACCAATACTATAAATTTTTTTGTAGAGGAGTTAAATAATTTAACCCCTTGAGACCGAAAACCGCTTTTTTCCGCATTAAAAAAAGTTTGCAATTTCGACCGCAATAGCGTGCAAACCGTATACGTCACAGTTACGCTTTTTTTTCTTTCTCTCCGCCATTTTTCTATCTTTTTGTACGTCTAAAATTTTTTTCTGTGTGATGAAAATTAGATTTTTTATAGCAATTTTTGTAAAGTACATTCTTAAAATTTTGTAAATTTTTTTTATCTTTCTAGATTTTATCAACGGAGAAAACAATTATTTTCGCCGCTAAACATAATTATGATTCTAACGAACTTTTCTGTTGATGTGTTTGATTTTGAGGTTTCGTATTCCCCATTACCCGTAAGTATTCAACATTCATCATCATCATCTCTCACTGATATATAATAATTGCTTGTAATTCCTTTGGGCTATTTATTTTATTTTATTTACTGTTGAAAAATTTTAAGTATTTGGATTTAATTGTTACAAGAGTTAATAGTATGTTAATTTATAAATTAATAATCTGTAGTACTAATTATGCATAAAATGGATTTTGTAATGAAAAATTATGTCATTATCAGTGTGATAAATTAAATATTGAGATATTTACCAAGGAATTGCTTGAAGTTGGTTATTAAAGATATTAAAATTTTTTAAAGGTATGTGGATGATGTCTTTGTTTGCGGATATACCAATACTATAAATTTGCTTATAGAGGAGTTAAATAATTTGAATGGCTTGAAATAAACTATTGAAAAGCAACAGGGAAAAATCGTATTTGGATTTAATTATTATAATAGATAATAGTATGTTAATTTATAAATTAATAATCAGAAGTGCCAATTATGCATAAGATGGGTTTCATAATGAAAAATTATGTCGTTACCAGTGTAATAAATTAAAAAATATTGAGATATTTGCCAAGGAATTGCTTGAAGTTGGTTATGAGATGGAACAGATTAACAATACTTTGTCAATTTCAAAAGAATTATAATGGTTTAAAGGAGTTGAAGATTGATAGTAAAAAATGGATATCTGTTCCATGTATTTCAAATGCTCAATTGAAATTTTTTAAAGATATATAAGAATGTGTTTAATGTTTTATTTTGTATTACAAATAGTTAATAAATTAACGAATAATTTTAAAAATGTCTTCTGTCAAGCAGAAAAGTAATGTTGTGTATCAAATTTTTTGTGAAAGTATGTTATCATATATAAGTGAATCAAGATGCAGTATTGAAAAAAGATTAAAGAGCATGGCTTGTTATATAAGCGCATGAAAAATAAAAATAATAGTGATTTAATGATTGTTTCAATTGTTTTGGATCATGAAAGGACATACAAATATAAATTTAAATTTGATATTGAAAGTGTTAAGATACTTCATGAAGAAACTATAATAAAAGAAAAATTAAGGAGGCAATTTTAATAAATATGAATAAAATGAATATAATTAATAGACAAGCGGCTAACATTAAAATAGGGGATTTATGGGATTTGAGTTGATAATGTTTGCTTCCGTTCTGTTTTTTTAATTTAATGGTGGTTGAGGCAGGTTAAGGAATTAACTGAAAGTACTTATACTGATTGAAAGACTATATGTAATAGTTTATTACTGATATATTTATTATTTTTATTGTTATATATATATATTGTACCGATGTAAGTCGGTACATATTTCTAATAGCTAACGAGAGAATTTTATTGAAAGAAAATTTAAAAAAAAAAAAAATGTTATTTTAAAAAGTTAGTTTAAATTTCAGAAAGATTTCATGAAAGTTTAAGAAAAGGAAAGATTTCGATAATAAATAAAAATTAAAGAAAAAAAAAGGATTAGCATTGTTAGTTTTAAATTAATAAAATAAATCGCTCGTTTTGTCTTATAATAAGGAATGTGTGTGTCTATAAAAATTAATTAAAAGAAAGGAATTTTTTTTGAAAGCTAATGCAATGTAGATAAAAGAACTGAAAACTAAAATCAAACAATAGAAATAATTAACAAACAAAGGAACTAAGACTAGTATTTGATTGAAATAAAATAACCAATGGAAGGACCAGAATGAAGTTTGAACTCTTAAATAAAAGAAAACAATGCCCAATAGGATTGAATCAGATTGCTCAATCGATCCTCAGATAAGGAACGCTAGCTATAAAAAGGGAGATTTTGTATTTATCATTCATTCATTCAATTCATTGAATTAAATCAATTCAGTCATTCAGTTAATTTTCAGCCATTCATAAAATAAAATCATTAAAAGTTACTAAGTCTTCAGAGTTCGTCCAAATTGATCTAAATATATTGAAATATCTCGGAATGAACATCATATCATCTAGACGCTGCTGAACCCATCGGATTGCGCAGCCGACCTGAACCTCTCTGCAATAACATCTGCAGTCAGTTCGAAGAAGAAAACGTATCCGTGTAAAACTGGAAAGCACCGGAATGTCCGTGTTAAAATCCGCAAGTAAATTCTTATACATCCCAACTGATTGGAATCAGGAGAACCAGCAGAAGCTACATTGCCTTATTCGTGTGTTCAAATCCTAGGTAAACATTCATTTTGTTTTCCAATATTAAACCTTTCAAGAACAATTATTTAAATTTAGCCAAATATAGAACTATTAATGATTTATCTACATACATTAGCTTAGCTTTTATAATGACTTTTAAATCAAAGACCTCATTAGTTATGTGTGTGCATTATATAATTCAATGTGTGTCTTAATTTATTTTATTGTATGTGTGTAATTTGAACATATTAAATGTATATGTGTTTTTTATAAGGCAAGAACGAGCATTTAAGGAAAGCTGGAAATAAATATTTTTAATTAATGTTAAGTAAGATTGAAAGTAAGGGAGGGACTCATGTCATAAAGTTAATCACGTAGATGCATTCTATTGGTCAAATATTTGTGAAATAAATCTTTTAACTATTGTTAAGTAAGATTGAAAGTTGGGGAGGGATTCATGTCATAAGAGTTAATAACGAAGATGTGTTCTATTGGTCAAATATTTATAACATAAATATTAGGAATAGATATTCGTAGTATATGCTGAGAATTGAAAATAACTAAAGTCTGATGAGCTAGCTGGGAGGTCAGGGACTAAATTCATAGCTGGTTGAGCAAGCACGTTAGTTACTCCTGTAATTAACTGGCGCCTAAAGGGTTTTTCCTTAAAATAAATAAAGTGCTTGGATGACCAGTGTTATAATTTAGTAGGAGAGAAATGATATTGGTAGCTTGCTAGCAGTGATGTTATTATCTACCTGAAAGACCGGCAGCTTTCAAAGATAGTACATAGTAACTAAACGAAAGGGATCGAATAGATAAATCTAAAAGTAAATAGATGTTTTCATCCCTTCGTTGACATATAAAAAGAAGGCGGGCGGCACAATATATATTAGGTTTTTGAGATCATGTTGAAAGCTCATCCTCAATATTAATATATAATTAAGGAAAGAGTCATGTGAATAATTGAACGGTCAAAAAATTTTAAAGTAAGCAATTACAAATTCTAAAATGATTTCATATTTCTGAAAAACACAACTGACTGTGCAAAGAAATTTGTAAAAAAAAATTATTACTGTATATAATTTTTTTTCTAAAAATGCTCAGATTTAAAGAGAAATTATAGTAGTCTTATATTTATAATGTAAAAAAAATAATTTGCCACTTCTATTTATATAGAATACAATGACTGTATTATCTCAGCAATGGATATGTCACTTATCAGAATATATTTGACAGCTTTTTTTTTTTCATTTTGTTGTTTTCTGTGAATTGATTATCACTTAAAATACAAGAATTCTTCTGCATATGGTATTATTGAAGCTATATACTTAATATTCTTAATAAATTTTTCCAAATTGTTAATTGAAAACTGTTTAAGAATTCAAAATATTGACTACATTATTTTTGAAAATTTTAATCTGCCAAATCTACTATATATATATATATATTAATCAAATGCCCAATAAAATACTGCATGGTTATCCTCAAAGAAAGACATTAATAAATTGAGTATATTGTATTTTTCTATTTAATTCATTTAAAATTTATAAGTTAAATATTAATATTTAGTCTTTTTTTTTTTAATACTTATTACCATAGTTTTTAAGTATTTAAAAACAGAAAAGTATATAATTTTTTTTTTTTTTAAATGATTGGGTTTAATTTTAGGTGAAACGAACCGAAACTTTAATTCAGCCTAGTACTAGTCAGAGTGGTGCAGTCTGCCTTCCAGCTTCTGAAAGAGGTGATATTCATTTACCTGCTCATGGAAGAACTATTACACGTGGTGGTATTCGAAGCGATCGTCCTGGAGGCAAGTGTTTTTAACTGAATCTGATATTTTTCTTATTTAATTAAATATTAAGGCAACCATAATTACAACTTATAATTCTCAAAATATTAAAAGTATTAGGTAGTTTTATAATAGCGTGTTGAAACCACCTGAGGGTGTGGTTTGTTTGTAAACAAAGATAAATATAATGTTGCCGGGTTTTTTTTTTTTTGGGGGGGGGGGGTTGTTTATCACATTTAAAAGTAATATCAAATAAATTTTTAAAAAAAATGCATAAATCAAAATGAATTTTAAAAAGTACTTAATTTTTATTATTTTCATTCGGGCCGGGGGTTTTTTTGGTTTGTTTATCACATTTAAAAGTAATATCAAATCAATTTTTTAAAAAAAAAATACATAAATCAAAATTAATTTTAAAAAGTAGTTACTTTTTATTCTTTTCATTACTTATATTTTCGGTTTAGTATTCTATGAAATCAACTTTTTTTTTTTTTTAAATTACAAATAAATATATTTCCATTTAACGGTAACATTTACAACAAAGGGAGGGGGGGTAAAATTCTTAACAAAACGGAACGCAACTCGAAGGTTGACTATCTTTTTACGATAATTACAAAAACAAATATATAAGGCAATTAAAACTAACTTTTTTTTGGCTCTTCAAGCTCTTTTGTTTGATAACCTTTCCAGCAGTCAGAGAACTTTGACATTCGGAAAGTTTACTATTTCAGACATTTATTAAGCTGCAGTTGTTCTCGCAGAAACGTGACTTAGAACATGATTTGATCAAAATCGTGCTTGCACTTACACTTGCCGAATTTTTTAAGCAGGAAATCTGGGCTATGGAAGCATGAGACTGCTCATAATTGTTAATAGACATTCATAAAACATGGGAGATAGAGGGGGAGAAGGTCTTAATGGAGATTAAAATAGTTGTGACATTCGGAATTCCAGCTCCTCACACAATACTGTACCCAAAAGTGAAATGTGATCGCACATCAAAAATGCGTAACACAAATCTGAGCTGTAAGCTGACACGATAGCTTCTGCGGCGGATTAAACGTCATGTTTCTGTGCATTAGCATAGAAATAGACATCAGCCACCATGTACAACTATTTCTAGGCTTACGCATTAGAAATAGATCAGTCAATAGCGGAGGCCACCTAAACAGCATATTTCTGTGTACGATCATAGAAATAATGCCCTCAGGCAGTTTCAACACACTATTATAAAACTACCAAGTATTAAAACTGAATAAATATAACTATTTCAATTTTAAAAAAAAATTTTTTTTTAGAAAGTTATTATCATTGTTTTTGTAAATTTTGAAAATTATTTTAAATTTGAATTTAGAGAAATTGTTGTATTTTTCACAAAATTCTGTCTATAAACACAGAATGGAATGTTTGTTCTATTACAAATTTTTCGACATTAGCACAAAAATTAGTGCTAAACATATTAGATAGAACTTTTTTTTTTTACAGAAAGAATCACAAAAGCAGGTAGTAATGATTATCTGACATCAGATATTAATTTCATAAGTGAAAAGAAATGTTAAAATTGTTCCTGAATTTAAAAATATAATTGTTGATATCTGATTAGGTGGAGCAGTATTGTCCAAAACTTTTTTTTTTTCAACATTTGCTATGGGAAATGATTAGATTAATTAAAGATGTCAGAAACTGCTATAAGTGTAATTGGAATTTGATGCTAAGAGGAATTGATAGTACAGAAGTTAATAGAAAACATGTAGTATGATACATCATTGCCAATATTAGCACCAAATATATTTGGGTAATATTTTATGATATAACATAACATATTCAAAATTTTAGAATCCATCATTGTTGTTATTACAATACTTTTTTCTTATTCCCATTGGATTGAATAAACAAAGAATCTACTTGCTAACACCTGGAAATTTAAAATTGATATTATGATAATTTCCCATTGCTTTCAATTTCAATATCTTCAAAATAATTAAAATTAATATTATGACATGTTAATAATAAAAACTAAAGTACTATTTTTTAAGGAAAAAAAAAGATTACTGTAAATGTATTGAATTTGTCATGAACTGCATTAATAACTGACTGTGTAAAAGAATCTAAAGATTGTGCAAATTACATAATTTTTATTCTATATGCTCATATCTTATGATCTTATGAGCATAGTCGATTTACTGATGAACATTTTTTTATGCTGGGGATTAGGTTCAATTGTATTTTATATGTTATAAAAAATGGCATACTTATTTTATTGGAATTCTTATATATTTTTTCTTCAGTTTATCTTTAGTATATGAAATTATTTAACAGTATTATCATACAAAATATTTAAAATATATATGTATTTAATAAATGATTTTACTGCACAACTTTTTTTTTTTTTTCGCTAGGAGATTCATTAATTAGTGGAATGCGAGGATTACAAATTGGACCAGATGGAGAAAAAAGTTTAAAGGTATCTATGGGCAGTCATAGGAAATTGGGTAAGTAAAATATATTTTAATGATAAAAATTAACTGAAGTTAAATTTATTTAATTTATTATATAAATGAGATATTTATTTATATAGCACAATGTTTATCAATTGTAATAAACTAATTATCAGCTTTTCAAGCTAATGCCTATGTACTTTATGAATCTTAATAATAAATGAATACTCTCATTTTCAACACAAGATAAAGTCTTTGTGAAAGAATAGAATGAATCCACCCATTCTTTCAACCCAAACGCTTAAGTATGGGCAAATTTTAAGTATTGGAAATGAGAGCGTGAAGATATTACCCAATCACATTAAATTACTTTTACTATGTCTGAATTAATGATGCCTGCGGAATTTACTATAGAAAAATATGTAAAATGACCTTTAAATTTCCTACTGCAACAGTCTTTAAGAAGGAATTGTAAAGGAAAAAACAAAACTGTAACAGGTTTATTCAACTTCTGGGGGATGAATACTTGTACTGTGTAAATAAGAATAGCTAGATAGCCATTTTAATGGCTAGCTAAGTTGACTAATAAAATAAAGTAAAATCCTCATCCTGATTGTAACATGAAACTCAACAATTCATCCAGTCTGAATTCTGACCTTATTTAGTTGGTGTGGTAAATGGAACTTTTATGCTATGATGAACAATTATATTTATTTATACTTTTTTGATTTATATTTCATCTAATATTTTTGCAAAAATATGTATCTATTTGTGACTGTCTGTTTTCACAAAGATCTTGCAAATTCAATGTCATACTATATTAGCTGCAATACTCATTGTTTGTTTGAATCAGTAGATTATGCTGAAACCAGTATCATTTGGAATTATTAATTTTACATACTATTTTTTTAAATGTGAACTTAAGTTTGCAAATAGATGTTGGTTTTGGTATTTCTCTTTCAGTGGACAATCTGCAAAAGTTCTTTTGAGTTTTTATTGCAATGCGAAAGATTAGTTGTCATTGTTTCATTGTCACTGAACTTCGAAAGTTCATGATGAAATATATCATGTATGAAGTTCTGTTTTATTAACTTTGCAACAAGTGTCTTGATGCAATTTTATGCTATTGTCTATTAAATTTTGCAACAGCTTTTGACATTGATTTTATGAGATAATAATTATTTGAGTTTATATTTTTTTTTACTGATTCACATTTCTGAACACATACAATCACATAATTATGATATTTTGCCATTTTATAGTCAGGTCAGAAAAATATAGAAATATAATTTGTAATTATTATTAAAAGTGTAATTATATCTCAGAAGAATTTACATGAAAAGAGGTGGTCATTAACAGAAAGGTTAACAAAAAACTATATCAATGTTTAACTGGAAACAGTTTGGGAAATTGCTTCTAAATACATAGTGACAAGTCATCATCATTAGAAAGTATCTGCAAATAAATATGGTGGTTTTAACTGGAAAAAAAGGTAAAAAAATGATAAAGAAAAAAGATAAGGGAGTTTTCTGCAATGACTATACAAACTAATATATGAAACCAAATATGTCCATGTACAGTGGAGCTGTAAATTATATTTTGTTTCGAGCCCCTCACGTTCCAATGTATGTAATGTACAATATTTTACATTTTTTTGATGGTGATTACAATAGAACTAAGTAATTCTTATTGAACTGCAAGTATACAATATTTTAAACATGGTCATATATATATAATGGATGTTTTTTTATATGTATAATAGTAGCATAAATCAAGATTATAGTATAAGGAAAATTTTAAAAATAATAGTTATTAACCCATAAACCGCCTCTTACGAGGCTTCTCGTCGACATCTGACGTCACTCTTAGTTCTTATGCTAAAGTATTCGTTTGACAGGTATTGATTAGGTTTTTAAAAGTTCTGTAAGATGGTGCCCTCTTCCGAATTATTTTACAAGTAAAAAAATCAAAAAAACCGCATTTTAAACTAAACAAAGAAAGAACCTTGTCAGTGATTCGCTATCAGCTGAAAAAGACATTCTGATTGGCTGGAAAGAACAGAGAAACCGCCTGATCAAAGAAAATAAAGAAAAACGCTGAGATTTTCATTTCGAATGCAATTTAAGTATTAAAAAAATATAATTTGAGAAATTAAACTAGTTTTTTAAAAAATATACCAAAAAAACAAAATTATTTTCGAAAAATATTGAAGATTTTAGTAAAAATATTTAAGATTTAGCAAAAAGAAATCTTTACTTTTCCAGAACGTAAAATTGAAAAAAAGCTTTGCGTCAGCACTTTTTTGTTTAGACATTCGCTTTATATTTGCCGAAATTGAATATATTTTATAATAAATAAATAGCAATTTATTTTTGAAAGAACTTTCTTTCATTCTCTTTCATAACCTGAAAAATTAGTAATATACTTTTTATAAACGTATCTGAGTTGAATTTAATATTATAGGCGAATATGTTTTAACAATAGGCTTTGTCTTCAGTTTGTGAGTTGGCCAATTAAAAGATTTGATTTTTACCTCATACAACCAATAATATAATTAGCGGTTTAAGGGGTAATAATTGAGGGTACACAATTAACATTTTACTGTATGTACACTCATACATTCACTGAAGTAATAATAATAAAGAGTATCTAACTACCATATTATTTTTAAAATAAATAGTGAAATGTTAGAATTTCATAGCAATTAAATATGCTCTAGACCAGAGATTGGCAAAAATATGGCTCATGACTAAATGTGGCTTTTCGATCCCTCTCTTGTAACTTATTTTAATGTGATAAACATAATTTTTATTTTCTCTTGTAATTTGTAAATAAATATTTTGATGATTCTAGAACAGTGGTCTTCAACCTTTTCACACCTGTGGACAGGAAAAAATATGGATAAGATTTCGCGGACCGGCAAAAATAAGGATAAATTTTCTTAAAGATTTAAACTGCTTAGCCTTAGATTAGCATAATTGTTATAACTGACCAAAACAACATAACACACTAGTTACTTTGTATTGTAATGGTGTTGCTTACTTTCACATGCAGAACACTCTTTCTCGAGTTGCATAGTCATATTGCTACAGAAAACAGTACTCATTAATGTGCCTGCATTGCTACATTTATTATTTCATTGTTAAAACATGCAAAAATAAAATGTTATTTATCTGAATGTTGGGAAAAATCACAGCTAGTGTTATTACATGACTATGATTATGATAAATGTAATATCTGTATTTAATGTTAAATATACAAGATGAATTTATATATACACCTGGGTCTCGTTTTATGCAGATTATTTTAATGCGATTTTGAAGTTATGCGATTCATGTTTCTTCTTAATATCTTTCATATTTCACTATATTTATTAGATAATCAAGAAATTTAAATTATTAATAACTTATTTTGACTTGAAATACTTTTTTTTCTTCAAAAATATAATGTTATATTAGCAGCTAACGTGAATATGGCCTGAAGCTGCATTTAGAATCTTAGCTTCTATGTAAATAACCTACTTATAACAATGAGTAAATAATAATAATAGATTTATACTTACGTATAAAAATATCACCATAAATATTCAAAAATTTTAAACTTTTAAAACGTATTTTGTTAGATATAACAGAAATAAATAAGTAATGAAGATTTTATTGATTTTGTAAACTGAAAATAATCTTTCTAATGATAATGTATAATTTTTTGATTTGATTGCGATCTCATTTTTTTAATATAGAAACAAAATGTGAACATTTAAAATTTATTTCAGTAGTAAAAAATCAGTTAATCATAGATTTTAGGTTGCTGTGTGAGACAAAGACAAATGTCAGAAAATGTTGAAATCTGACAGTTTCCTGCAATGAACATCCTCTTAAATTCCAATGAGAGCTAAATAGTTTTATGTCCGGATATCGCAAGCTTTATAAACAATTAGGAAAATCATCGTCTCAAAGTGTAATCCCGATTACATTGTCAACAGAAAGCCATTACACACAGCACAAGACTGAAAGTGGCGTTAGTTGTGCTTCCACTTATGATGAATCTGATTTCTTACCAGTTTACAAACGAAACGCATATCATCAAATAGCGATAATGATTAAAATATGTATGAAAAAATGTAAGATTAAATACTGTAGTTAATAAAAAGTTTGTCTTGTATCAATTTTTTTCAAATATTTGATATTTTTTATTAGTCATACTTTATTTCCTTATTTTTTTAAATGTGAATTTTAAAGTAATTTTTCTTTGTTGCTTTGCTTTTATGCTATTTCTGAAAATTACAGAACCTATCCCCCATTTTTCAAGATAAGTTAAGTCTATTTTTGCGCGATTTTTTTTAATGCGGGTTTTCTGTGGAACCTAGCTACCGCATAAAACGAGACCCAGGTTTATATGGAGTTTATATAATAAAAAACTTTTTTTTTTTTAATTTTGAATTTGGTATTATTTTAATCTCATTTTTACCCAATTAAAAAAAAAGAAACAACGAAAAGTTGTTTTGGTAAAGTGTCACATAGAAATAAAACAATCATTATAAAGATGTCATTTTACTATAAAAAAAAAAAGATGATAAGATTTACGTTCTCGATGAAAAGAAATCATCAATGATCTGTCTCCATTTTGTGAAGTTTACAATTTCAAAAAGAAATGTCACACACAAAATAAAAAGATGTTACAACTGCAATAAACAATTTTGCTATATGTGACCAATAAATGAGCTGACACAATACAGAAATGCCTACTCTGTATAGGCGTGTAAGGAGTAGTGCAATTATCATGAGATTGATGCTTTGTTTTTTTAAAGATTGCATTTTCAGATAAATTCCTTTGATTATTATTTAGTAATTATAGTATTATCTAATAATTTAAATAAAATTTTGATTTATAATTAATTATATGCAAGCAATTGCGATGAAAAAATAAATAAAAATTGTTTATGTTAATTAAAAATTTGAAATCTTATTATTTTGTTATTACAAATTTTTCTGCCAGTCTAACGCGGACCAAGGGTTGGAGAGCAAAAATGTGTATCATGTTTCTTGAATTTAGCCTTATTATAGAATAGTCATTTTTGTATATGATGAATATTTAAATAGAAATTTGTGAATAAATCAAACTCAAAATAATTTTTTGTTTTTATTTATTTGTAAGAGAATTTTTATTTCCTTAGGATGGATAGGATTTTATTATATTCTATTACTAAAATAAATGTTCAAATATATCTACAGCCATTCAGAAATTCATATTTTTTAGGGAAAATATTTTTCACCTGTTTCCTTGAAGCTCTTTAATGGAGCAGTGAGAGAGATTTAAACAAAATGGCTCTTTATCTTAAAAAGTTTGCTGATTCCTGCTCTAGACGATATTGTTGAAGTTTTTTTTTCAATACTTTCTCTTATAGAAACAATAGGGATCCTTGTTATCAAGAAATTAGGATCCCTGATTATTTTAACATTTTAAAAACATTGTCAACTTTTAGTATATTCTAACATTTTATAAAATTTTTAGCATTACACTCAGAAAATATTTTATTATGCAAAATACAACACTTCAAATTTGTAAAGGATAATAAAGGAAGAATAAAATGTATGTGCTTTCAATATAAACTGAAATATGATTGATTATATTGTAACGGTCAGAATTCGTATGCCTCATTAACCAGTTGCACAATTCAACCACCACATTCGAAGAGCAGCACAACAGATGGGTTCAGAGCCTGCAGTGTTGTGTTCGAACCTAGTAGATCGATTCTACAACATACAACTACGGGACAATGCACCTGTCATCACACTAGTAAACATCTTTTAGGCTCGGGGGTCAGGGAAATGCAAGGGACTCTTACTAACTCAACCTAAGTTATTATTACTCATGCATAACCTTTATGCGTGTAACTTCTTATCGAGGTGAGATACTATGGCTATACGGCATTAAAGAACAGACATACGGACACGGGTGTAATTAAAACATGATATTTTTAATGTTATAAATAAAATTAGACTATATATTTTGAGATCATTAACCTCTGAGGCTTCTAATATGGTATGAAATCTTACATTTGTATTTCATTAATTATTCGATCCGGCCTTTTTGAGTATTAACGACCTAAGAATTATTTCATGCCCAAACTATTAATCATATTAGTCAGAATACAAGATAAAGTCTATACAGATTGCGGCGACAAATCTACGCACCTTATTAACAGAACATATGCTTAAAGTTTCATCTATATAATTCTAGGGACCTGTTATTGGAGAGCAGTTAACATGGAATACTTGGGAAATGTAATCATAAGCATACAATAAAAATAGAATAGAGTAGCCGAGATGTGGTATTTAGAGATTCCATGTAATAATTGAAGAGTAAACTGTGATACAGTGAAGTTATATGGGGAAATATAAAACTCCAGGGTGGGCTTTGTGCTTGGCACCACTCGCGAATGGTCATATAAGCAGATTCGGGTGTAAGGGACTTTTGCCGCTGTTACTTCCCGATCGCATGACGAGCTTAGCTACCCATGGGAGCACCTCTAAATATGCCCCACTGTATGGGAGCGGAAAGATACATTTATATCTACGTATCTGGTAATTTCCGTGGCTTTAAAAGAGAACATGGCATCGCTAGGCTATAACAAATATCGCTGGTAGAACATAGTTAAATTTGCTTAAAAATGAGATGATTAATTTCCAAGGCACACATTTACGGGTTATTTTACTTAAAAGCCCATCGAATAACATGATTACTGGTTTATTATTATAAATAAATTAATGTAAACCAACTAATAAAAGGGAGATTAAAATTCTATTTTATTACTATTGCTAATTTAATAAATCCGCCCTCAACAAATTATGGTATATACACTCGCATCCTTAACTAATATTAAACATCAGATGTGTCTCTGCAATTTATTTTAATACATAACAATATTGGGAAGCATAGTAATACAGAAGTCATGAGAACGCATCCATTAAATCTATTATTTGCATATAAAGACGGATAATTCCCGAGCTGGCTGCTTATTAGTACAAAATGAGGTTACCATTATATTATCTTGATGATTTAGTTCATTATGGCGACTATTATTAATTATAGCATTTAATAAAACTAGCGAGCCAGGTCGGAAATTATTTAGGCATGAAATCAAATACATAGACAAATAAATGATAGTAAAATAGATACCCAAGGTGCAAGGGAAAGGATCATAGTTTTAATATATATTTTAAATGTCAATCAATAAAACTTTAATAGATTTTTACATAAGTAGGAGAAATTATAAATAAAGAAAATACAGATTGTTTAAATGAGCTATAGCTTTAGATTAAGGAGTGAAAGTCTTGAAAGATTTTGGGTACCGGTTATCTTTTGAACGTGCACGTTGATGAGTGATCCTTCATGGTCCATTTATTTATCAGCAGCAGTTTTCTTTGGGGTTTATTTAAGATTTCGGTTGATGACAGCATCTTAATCAGGCAGCAGCATATAGATTTTATTAAATATTAACAGTTCATTTTAGAACAAGTGGGAAGTTCAGTGCACATCAACCATTTCTCCAGAGGAGAATAGCGCACGCTTTAATCCTCAGTCATGGCAATATAAAACAGCATAATGATTTCTTTTTTATAACTAAAATGATGTAAATACAACAGACCAAAATTTGGCAAAGAGTAAGCCAGAGATCAGCTTTACGATGATTTGAACAAGTACACTTTTAAATCGCAGCACAGGGACACTTCAAAATAATACAATAAAAATTGAGCAATTTTCTCTCTAAAATAAGAACACTTTCCTCATTATACTTTTTCTTTCTCTTATTTTCTATCTTGCGGATCCATCTGACATGACATGGAGGGTCTCAGGTCCGCTAATGCAATACCCCCAGGCAAATTGATGCATTAGCAGCACATGTTACATTTGTATTTTCAATTCAACTGAATTTATTTAGTACTTTATTTTTGGTTTATTACTCGTGACCTGATTACAACGCAGATTTTATCTTTTTAAAACTAATTACAAAAAAGCTTTTAGGAATATTTCTCAGTGTTATATTGTCTCTCCCCACCCATTATGACTTTGCAATTTCAAATAAACAGGAGGGATTTTTATTTTTGTATATTTATACGTTTATAAGTTGTAAACAGATTTTTAAGTTTTATAAACGAAAAATATTACAAATATAAATTGATCTAAGTAAATGTTTACGCGATGGAATTTTAATATTATGAATTTAAAAAATCATTTAAATTACGTTATTTAATTTAATATTTACCTGATATCTGAGTGTGTTTGTATTTACGGCATATTTAACAAACGTTTACATATACCTAACAACGTTATACGCACACAATCCAATATTTAAGGTTTAAATTTAGGTGGGATGTAGGAATGGGTAAAAGACGATAGAACAAATGAAACTGAGGTGAAACTAAGATTCGAACTCGAATCTTACTGTTTCAATATATAATTGCATATGGCAGTCAGAGAAGGAAAAATGGGTGGCAAATGTCACAAAATTTGTGAATTTTAATGGAGGCCCCTCCCCCCATTATTTTTTGGATAGCGTATTATTGAAATCATATAGTATAGTTCACAGTTTCACTGCATATGCACGTGCCATTCTCAGAGTCTTTATATCTTGAGTTATCTGATGACTTTTTTTTTAGTAAACTTTTTTTTTCTTAGAAAATATCAGTATTTTTTTTAATTTAGTTGTGCATTGTATTCCATCAGAAGCATTGGTGACTTAGAATCTGTATATTATCTCATATTTAATAGTAGTTATCATGATTATATTGATACTAAACAGGAAAAAAAAAACCTGCAAATAATACAACTGAACCAAAATTGTTTTCTATCTTTGGAAGCAATACAAGATTGTAAATTTTCTGTTTTAAGTTATTTTGGACATTAACTTGACTATTTTTTTTATTATAGAGTTTAAAACTTCTGCTTATTATTATTATTATTATTTTTTTGAATAGAGAATTTAATATATTTACTATGAACTGTTGATATTTATTAAGGATATTTTGATGAATGAGCTTGAATGAGATAAGATATAATGGGACAGAGAAAAAGAAGGGCAGCAATTAGATTTAAAAAAATTGTATTAGATGACAGTCAAAGACGTAAACTGATTTCTTACAGTAAATTTTTAATTAAATCATTTTTTTGTTATCTATATAGAATGAGTTTTAATTAATCAATTATGCAATCCAGATTTAATTTTGAAAAATCTTTACATGCTTTTAAGAAAATGTGAAATTAACAAGACAAATAAATTTTTCCTATAATAAACATTTTAAACAAGTAAATGATTAATTTACATTTTCTGACTTAGATCGTATTTGCATAATTAGTTTTTTTTAATTATATTAAACTTATTTGTTACATAATCATACATGTTTTTTTGAAAAAAGTAGACAAACAGTAACACGATAAATAAAATTCATACATGATGTACATATATCAATTGCCCACCCATAAATATATCATTTATAAGATTATAGACATTGGATAAATCATGCTGATGGTTCCTAAGATATATTTTGAACAATTAGATTTTTTCAGTGAGGTCAAGACCTAAATAATCCTAAGTTTTCAAATATTAAATATCTTTGTTTTATATTTATTGGTAAATATTAGACAAATTTACTTTCTAACATGCATTTTTTTATTATAGCAAGCATTTATTTACAAAAATATTTTGATAAAGATATTGATGATTATTAATCGTTCTTTATCATATTAGAAATGATTATATTTCATTTAATTAGATTTGCATTAAATTATGTATATTTTTGTTTTATGATTACTTGTAAATTGTTTTTTGGCATTTGAAAAAAAAAAAATCTGCCTAACTGAAAATGCATCTTAGAACTGTTGGCATAATTTTTCTTTGGTACCTACAACTCTATGTTTGTAATATAAAAGTATTATTTATAATTACTAAAAATTTAAGATTTTGGCACATGAGTTAAAAGAGGGAAAAGATGTAGATTTTTATGCACCTATATGAAAAATATTGCTATAGTCTGACATAATTTTAAAGGCTTAATATGTCACTTTATAATCTAATAAAGAATAATTCATTTATGTATTTAAAAGTGTTTGTGTGAATAAGTGCTTGTTAAAAAATATCCATATTTGGTAAAATATTTGAAATATAATTTTTTTTGTCATTATATACTAATATTTTATATCGACTTGTTTACTACCAAGATTGCCCTAATGAATTTTTAAGAATTGCTTAAATTAATATCTATGAAATGCAATTAAATTGAGACAACATAATCACTGTCTAAAAAATAAAAGCTTTTTAACATTTTTAAATGTATTTTATGCTTATAAATTATGATATTATGATGTGTAAGTTTTAAATAGGTGCTTTCTACATCAGTGGTCTTCAACCACCGGGCTGCAGAAGTGTTCTTCCGGGTCGCGCTAGACTGGCAAGAAAGTTAGTAATAACAAAATAATAAGATTTTAAACTTTTAATCAATATAAACAGTTTTTATCTATTTTTTCATTGCATTTTTACCCTGTTAAAAAAATAAGAAACGGAACAAAAACGAAATCTAATCATACATAAATTAATTTGTTTTTCTATTTATCACAGTTGTTTATGGAGAGATAGAATTAAATTTATTATTTTTTTAAAAAAATTCAAAATTTAAAAAAGAAAGGTTTTTTTATTATACAAACTCCAGTTGTCTTTTGATAGCCAATCACGGTCGCTTGTCGGCATTGTTTATGTGTTAAAACAAGATCAAAACTTTTGACTTTTTCAAGTTTCGTTTTTTTTTGTTTAAAAATACGCCCACTTTTTTTTTGGCCTATGAGGCGATATTTTTTGGTTTTATTTGTATACTGCTAATATACTAAAACTTTTATTTTTAAAACCAATTTCTGCTAACCTTTTTTTAAAAATAAAAACAAATAAAAAATAACTTTGAGATTTTTTTTTTTGCTTTATTTCTATTACGCAATATCTATTTTACCATTTTTAAAAAAAAACTTTTCCTATTAATTACATTTTTTGATCCTTTCAACACACCAGCACACAAAAAAATTACAATAACATCAAAACTTCAGACTTTTACACGTTTCGTTTTATTTTTTCACATTTAAAATACTGCAAATTTTTTTTTGACTGTACGGTGATTAATTATGCGATTTCTATTTTGCCCTTACTACTATCAAAAGACAACCTCCATATATATATATATAACCATCTTGTATATTTAGCATTAAATACTGATAATACATTTATCATAATCATTGCCATATGATTACACTAGCTATGATATTTCCCAACATTCAGGTGAATAACATTTTATTCTTGAATGTTTTAACAATGAAATAATAAATATAGAAATGCAAGCACATTAATGAGAATGATTGTTATTGTACTGTTTTCTGTGTTCAGCATGTGAAGGTAAGCAACACCATTACAATACACAATAACTAGTGTGCTGTTTTGGTCAGTTATAACAATTATGCTTATCTAAGGCTAAGCAGGTTACATCTTTAAGAAAATTTATCTATAAACTTCTGCCGGTCCGCGAAATCTTATCCTTATTTTTGCCGGGCCGTAGGTGTGAAAAGGTTGAAGACCACTGTTCTACATTACAAAATTTTTGAGTAATTTTTTGAGAACTATGTAAATCTCCTCAGTAATTAAAAAATGGAAAAACTGATGTGTTTCATTTTTTTATGCACATTCAAACATCCAAAATGATATCTCTAACAAAGCAGATAAAACGAATATTAGAACATATAATAAATTATGAATCGCTTATTAAAAATAAAATGAAAATAAATCCGTTGTTTTTTTTTGCATATAAATAAATGAAACCAAAAGCTTATTTAATAAGAAATAGATTATTTAACACAAAAAAGTTTCTTTGGCAATGTTTTGTTATTCTTCTTAATGCAACATATATCATGAACATTAAGAGAAAATGAAATCTGTTACTTAGATTTTATTTTCTGAATTAACACCACCCACTCTCTTTTTAAATAAAAATTATATAAACTATACAGCAATGAAAATGTAACATTATTATCTTTTTATAGCCCTATAGACAAACTAAAAATAATGTTGTTATTGTTAATCTTTATTATAGATTTGTATGAAGTATATCATTATAATTTTTATATATGTGATTTTATATACACAAATCCATGCATTTCTTGAAATATACTTATTTTTGTGCACAGATGAGTATTCTCACATCTTCACATATAAAAAATATTACAGAAAATTACTGTATATAATTGTACACTAATTTATAATTTTTCAGTTATGATTTAATAAACAATTAATTGTAATAAAAGTTTTGTATATATACTTTTTTTTTAACAATTCGGTTTAGACTTATCTTCATTTAGAATCTTTAGTAATGGTAGTATTCTTTTGACAATCTATTTTGTGGCTATATGTTAAATAGTAAACATGTAATGCTGATTTATCATCTCTTCTGTTGATTATTGTATTATGTTCTTTTTGTTTTTTCTTCTACTTATTTTTCTGAATTCATACTAAATCATATCACAATTTTCATAATATGGTTTGCACATGGAAACAACTAGAAGAGAAAAGAACAGAATATAATAAAATAAAATAATTAACAAAAGTGATTATATTCAGCACTATATGTTCTGTTTTAGTGTATAGCCACAAAATTAATTGTTGATAAAACATTAACTTTTACACTACAATAAAGATCCTTATAGAAAAAATGTCTGAGACTAATTACATTAAATGTAATTAAAAAAAGTATAAATACATTTACAAAAATATGATTATAGATTTTAAAAATACACTGTTAAAAGGTTGTGGTTTGTTAGAATGTTGGTGACAATAGCATTTTACTTGTAGTTATATTTAGGCCAATTTTCATCTTATTGAATTATTAAATGTTTTTGAAAAATTCACACTTTGTAAATTTCCAAAGATTTAGATTAATGTGGAACTAATTTCGAATGTTATTTTTCTTCAAGTGTTGCTAGTCTGACCACTGACCATCTAACTGGTAATTGAACTGGGATGATACTCTTAGATTCATGAATATTGAATTTAAAATAATGCTATAATTAATTAAATTAATTTGCTAAAGGCAAATAAATAGTCTATAGAAATTATATTGTTTTCGTATGTGAGGGATCTCCTGATTTCTCCATTTTTCCCTTTTAAGGATAAGGTTAATAAGTAATGGGCAAGGTTATTTTTATATGAGCAGTTTTTTTAAATCTTGTTTTTATTTTTGCTTTTCTGCTTAATAATTTTGTATTATTCTGAGTAAACTTATGTTCGTTGGTAAGTGCATTGTCAAGTCATATTTGTCTTGTTTTTTGATTCTCAATAGCTTTACTTTAAATATATTTATATTTACATTCATATATATATATTGTTACTTTTAAGCTATCATATTATAACAGTCATATCTGTACCTTCGCACAACAAAATCTAGAGTTTTGGCAAATTATCCCAAGGCTGATCGAGATGAGGTTGTGGAGACCTCGAATCCAATTTCACCCCAGTTCCTTCACCAATGCTCAGAGATTTACCATCTTACGGATAATACATATGAGGTTACACTCGCAATTCTTTAATTCACATTCTGGCAGTAATACAGCGGTAGAACATGAGACCAAAATTTACTTAGCAATCGAGATGAGGTTGTGGAGACCTCGAATCCAATCTCTCCTCAGTTCCTTCACCAATGTTCAGAGATTTACCATCTTACGGATAATATATATGAGGTTACACTCGCAATTCTTTAATTCACATTCTGGCAGTAACAGCGGTAGAACATGAGACCAAAATTTACTTAGCATAGACTATACTTAAATTAAACAAATATACTCATAGAATATAAGTATATGGGAGATGTAACCTAACGAACTGATATCATTAATTTTGACTGTGATTCTATAATAACTAATGAGCAAGAAATGAGACATTAAGCACAATTATATTTTATAAATTTTAGTATGAGCTAAAATTTAAGGAAAATAAACAAGAAAGAAAATATATAAAATGATATATATATAGCTATGTCACACAGGTGAGGACGATGTTTACAGGGTACAAATTACATAGTTAAGGGAATTTATCATTCACATATGGAAAATTTATTTGTATTTTTAATCTATGATTAGCTATGCCTCAATTATGCTGTTACAATCTATAAGATTTGCAATAGTTAGATTACAGGAGTGATTACTGTGAATTATAACTAGCTTTAATATTATTATAATGAGCTAAACATTTCTCTCTACACAGATAGTAAACTCATGAAACTAGATTTAAGTTCAGATCAAAGCTGAAATATTACTATGGAGGGATGAACTGGTCTTTAGCAGTATGACTTCAGATACTACGGTGTTTATAAAATATCTAATCTGAGTGTGTGTCTCGAATGTGTCCTTAATCGTGGAATTCATTACCATGTAATCGGTTCCCGTGGACCGTACTACTTGCTGTGAAAATAAGACATTTAGTCCAGGTGATCAGAATAGGTTATGAACAAATCCTCTGGATCCTTGTGCTTCAGTCGTAAATATAATGCTGTCCAAACTAATCAAATGGATTGATCTTAAGTCAAGTCCATTATATATGAGAATAATAGCAAGGAGTTAAGGCATGTATGTGCTTCATAAGAACACACACGCCCTGCTGACTATACTATTACTTAACTAAATTAACACGCAAATCTTTAGTGTCATTCCATGAAACCACTCACTATAAACCATTTCGCAAAGATAGCATCAATAATTATGCTAATAAAGGAATATAATAAAATCTAGTTTGTTAAGGTGTCTGTATAGCTTTTAATGTGAACTAAGGAGGGCTACAGCATAGCTTGGGAACCTTACAAGTTTAAATACTAGTAATATCCTGTATTTTATCACACCTGCTGAATACTAACGAAATAATTTATTTTAAAGCAAATCTATCTTATTAAGCAACTGTAACAGCCTAATTACATATAAAATAAGTTTTGTATTTACTCTTTTTAGAAGGTAGTTTAGTAATTGCGTGAATGAACGAAGAATTAAATAAATGTGAAAGCACCTAATCGTCTCTCCCTAATTACATTAAATATTAGCAAACTCCATTCTGAATTAAACATAGCATTAGTCAATAAATGCATTATAATTAAAATAATATAGGCATAAGCGTAGATTAAGAATAAAAGAATAATTAGTTGTTATTGATTTACATAAGTAGAAATTAATACATTGTACAGGCTTAAACCTGCATTTATATATGTAATATATGCGGGGTTCGAACTCAGACTTTCACACGACCCAACTGATCACACACATGTTGAAAAGATAAATAATCACCAATATATGTATTTCATGCTAAACCAGCAATCATCAGTTGGTCTAGATTACTATTCTCACACATATATATAATCAGTACTCAGCTTTATATTAAGATAACCAATCTTTATACTTTAATGGACAGGCTTCAAACTATTCCCAACTCATAAGGGCTTTGAACATTCCATCATCAGATTTTCAATGAAATGGAAGGCTAAAGAGTTGTGAGTTGGAATAGTTTGAAGCCTGTCCATTAAAGTATAAAGATTGGCTATCTTAATATACAGCTGAGTACTGATTATATATATGTGTGAGGATAGTAATCTAGACCAACTGATGATTGCTGGTTTAGCATGAAATACGTATATTGGTGATTATTTATCTTTTCAATATATGTGTGATCAGGTGGGTCAGCAATATGAGATGGCACTGAGAGTGGTGGGTCGTGTGAAAGTATAAGTAGAAATTGGAACTTAGCTTTAATTTTGCTTAGTTTGGATTGAATTAGACAAGACTTCAAAATTAAAATATAAAACAAAAGACACATTTAACTTGTGTTTTAGAAATTAACACTTCAAAGTTTAGGATTTAAAATAGTTTAAAATAAAAGTGGCCATTTACATATTAATATAGCTAACTTTGAAAGTTTTAGATTTAATTTAAAGAGTAGATTAAAATCTGCAGAAATCGGTTACCGATCTGTCTTCTACGGTTGAGTTGCATGGTGTCCCTTGCTCTTGGGCTGCCTTTCTTTTTATTCTGCAATGCGGGCTGAGGGTGCTGATGTCCCACCATCTTATAGATCAATATTCAGGGAAATAGACAGCAAATCTATCGCCCACTACTCGATATTTTCTCATCATGAAATTTTACACAGCTTCTTCAAATGAAAATGAATAATAATAAAAAAAATGGCTGGAGCGAAAGGGTTATATATTGACCTCTCCCTTTTTACCAGTTACAAAACTTGTTTACCACTTTCTTGGTTTTTAGATTTTTTTTTCTCATCCCCCTGCAATATTTTTAGCAAAGACGGAATCCCTCTGAGATCGATTTTTCTCTTTTTTAAAAAAGGTGGTTCCCTTGATTTTAACTGAGGTTAATTTATTCATATTATTTTAAAATCTATTTTCGCCTTTAACATTTAATTAGGTCAAAATTTAGCGAAAGAGATTATTTTTATATTACATATTTTTTTAAACACATTTGAAACTCATAAACATCTTACTCTATATGTAACATATTTAACTGAAATGTATCTTTATATGCAAGATACATTTTCTATATTATTTTTAGAATAAAATTGAAAATAAAACAAAACAATAATGCTTTTAAGTGTATAGCATATCTTCTCTTTTTACATATATGTAAGTTTTCGTTACACATATAGCAAGTTTTACATTAATTTATTTAACAAATTATAATATATGTACGTATACAATCATTTATCACACACATACATAGGTGTTGAACGACGTACGCCATAATACACGCACAAACATGATTATCACAATATTTAGTTTTAATTTTAATTTGATATATATGGACTTGGGTTTATAAATAGGGAATAGATACTACTATCTAAAATAGTAGGAGAAACATGATGATTGATAGATCTGACTGTTTCAATATATTAATCTTTTACATTTGTGATTTAAAAGAAGTTATATGTGAATGTATATATATATTGAACTGGGTGGGAGAAAATCGAATAAAAAAAATAGTAAATATATTGAATAAAATTTTTACTCTTTAATAAAAATAGAAAATTGTGAAAAGCAAAATTGTAAGATAATTTGTTGCCTTTTTATAGAAAAATGACAATATTATAAAATTATTTATCATAAATTCGATCTACTCCAGCTGCAATTTAAATATTACAGCACCTGATCCCTCAGGCAGAGAAGCATAATACCCAGAGGGTACCTGTAGCCAGACAGGTAACAAGGTATAACCTACAGCTATATTTCCAGGTTACAGAACTTCTCGACTGCTGAATTTAAACCCTGACATTCAAAGTACTTCATTTGTTTTGAAGTAAACTTCAGGCACCAGTTAATTACAAGAAGTAACTAACATACTCTGGATGACAGCCACTAACTCAGCACCTGATAAACCCCAAACTAGCTCAACAGAAACAAATGGAATAAACTACGTGTCTAACTTTTTTGCTAAATTGTTCTTAGTGGTATAATTAAAGAATTGACCAACAGTGATTGACAGACAAATAATTTACTTTAAATAAAATGTTTACTATAATTTGTAAATTCTAGCGTGTGTGCGTATAATTTGTAAACTAATTTTATAAATTAATTAAACAAACAATGATTTTATATATAATAACTACACACATTCTTAATAAAACCTACAATAGTAATGTAATATAAACATAAAGCATTAAAACACGCACATATATTTTTACCATAAGCTATTTATATATTTAAGAAAGTTCTATCAATATCTGTTCATTACACTAAACCTGCACTTAAATAGTTCACTTTATGCTGGCTCTGGACATACCCAAAGATTACAATGTCTACTTAAAGATTAATATAAAAAATTTAGGAATGGGCATAAGAAAATGTTGTTACCTATAGGATTTTAAACGTTGTGGCTTCTTGCTCTTTGCTGCTGCATGTGTGGATTACCAACCAATTGGATTTTAGGCCTCTGGGTGTGGTTTACCAACCGATTGGTTTAGGCTTCTGATGTGGTTCTGACGATTGCGGTTCCGGGCTACTTCTATTTCAGGCAGTTAGACATTCTTGGTGGCTTCAAATTATTAGACAGGCATGGCTTCTATCGGGCAGACTGCTGATGTTCTTGCGGATGAAGGCTGGAGCTTATTGCATGCTCCGACTTCTGCTCAACACGACATTGTTTTTTTTTAAATATACATCTAATAGGTGATTGAATCTAGATACGTGAATGATCTTGTTATCTTTTAATTAATTTTTTAAAATCCGCTAGTTATTTTCATTATTCAAAATTCGTCCATTGCTTTTGTTGATAAATTTTTTGATAAGATGCATTTTAATTATGAGCTTTCCTTTATTTTAATATTTAACTTTCATATTTTATTTTATCTTTAACATGCACACATTTTATTATTTTCTTTATATTTAAAGTCAACATTATTTACACACACATATATTTATTTTATTTTAAATAAATGGAAAGAGAGATTTTTAGTTTTTAAGATTTCTTTTTTTTTTTCTTTAATAGTTTAATTTTTCTAAGTTACATTCCCCTCCGGCTAACTGCATTTTCTTTTAATAAAACTAACTTTCTAAATACCACTTTCTTAATTTATTCTAAATTATATTTTCTTTTTTTTCTTTTATTCAATATTTCCTTTGATGAAACTTATTTTGTCATTTACTAGTAACTGATCCTGCAATGATTTTATTTTTTAAATTAATTTTAAAACTGCCTTATCTATGAAGATTCTTATTTTAATAATTTTGAATGAAATGATACAATATATATAATAATTATACTGTTAATGCAATTTATATATATATATATAATTATTTTAATTTGTTCTCTGATGATTGCAATTCAATCAAAATTTAAAATATGTAAAAATAAAAATATTAGGTATAGGGGGTAGTCAATAAAAAGGTGCAAAATTTGTATATATATTGATAAACTTGTTAATTAATTTATAAAATATCAATTATATTTATCTACATTTTCCATCAATTTGAAATAAAAATAAACTATGTGGATAGCCAATTAAAAAATATCTAATAATTTTAAGTCTTTTTAATAATGTTTTATTAATAAAAACATATCTTTTCTGACATTTTATATAAATTTTTTGATCTTTAGGATTATACCTAATTAATACAAATTTATTCAATAAATTCACCAAATGGGAAAAAGAACAAATTTTGAGAAATTGAAAGTCAATTTTGGCTGCCTGATTTATTGTCTTGAAAATTGATAATTGTTTTAAATTAAAAATTGAATAATTTTCAGAAATATTTTTGTTCATATACATTTTAAGATATCCTAAATTAGTTATCTGAGAATAGAAATTCTGTTTATATAAGATCAAAGAATTGAAAATGAAAGAGAAATAGTTTTATCGGTACCTTACCTAAATTTCTCAAATCCATTCAATGAATATACTATGGAAACATTTTTTCTGTTGACTGTAGTGTTTAAATTTTAATATTGTATATTTTGTCAAATGGAAAATAAAATTACTATATTACAATGGGATAATTATATTTTCAACATCAAAATAGAATATAAAATAGTACTTAAAAGTATTTTCAACATAACTTTAAGAAGAAAAAACTAGTTTATTTGTAGGAAATAATTGTTTATTAGAAACTTTGCTATTTAAGCAAAGTTTCTAATAAACAATTATAACAATGAAAGGCAGCTACAAATTTATTTAAAATTTGTAGCTGCCTTTCATTGTTATTATTTCCTAATATGTGAAAGATTTGCAAGAATAAATTTTGATTTCTCTAGTTTTTGAAAAGCAAGATAATTGGAATTATATATTCACTTTAAGCATTTAAATACATATTTCATTGATATTTGAAATGATTTAATTTTGGTAAGAAATTGCTCTTTGTGGTGGCTGTTAACTTATAAATGTTTTTAAAAAATATATTTAAGTAAATAGGAAAGGTTTGTACAAATACATAAATGTTGCAGGATAGTGAATGATATACATGTGGATAATAATAGTTGTGAAAAATTATAAGTGAATGACTACCTGATGCTGAAACTCCTTGGTAATAAAGCAGATTGGGGAAGAGATTTTTGCTTGTAAGATGAATAATGCCATTAAGTTAATTAGACTTTTCTTGAGTACTTGTAGTAACATAGGCATGTTACTGTTATTATGTATTTAATGTGTTCTAGGTTTATAAAACAGTTACACATTGGCAAAATAACTAGATTGTTTATTTATTTATTTTTAAAGACACATAAAAAACAAATTTAAAAATAAGCATGTAATTTAAAATAATAAATTAATTTTTTGTAGCTAGTAATTAAACTAAGATTTTTTTAGATGTTATCATAATTGCCAATACTTGCAAAATAATAATGCTTAGTCAGGAATTAAACGTTAATGGTAACATCTAATTGAATCTTAGTTTAAACTTGTTAAATAGAAAGAATATTAGTGCTTTATATTATATATAGTACTCATACGTTTAAAAAATAGTATATGTAATTTGAATATGTATCACTTAAAAATAAATATATTCTTGTGTCATAGATACAACGTTTTCATTATTTTAAAATGTCCTGTGTGGTTTAGCATGGTGGTAGAGTGTCAGAATTTGGAATGGTGAATTCTAAGATTGATTCTTTGTTGGCACTTACAATACTCAAGCTTCTTATAAATCTCTAGTAATAAAGTCATTTGAATATTATTTAAAGTAAGACATTTATCATATGCACTTAACAAAAATGCTATTTAGTGAACCCAATACATATTGTAACAGTAGCTGGGTTCGAATACAAGAGATAATACAACGTAGAGTGTTAATTGCGAGTGTTGATATGGATTGATTGTGTATATGCGGAAAGATGTATAAATAGTCAGTCGAACCCTGTTACAAAGAGTGTGAAAGTAATACGTAATCTGTTAAAGGATGGACTGTATGCTTGTATATATATATTTGTAGGTGTGTTATTATAAAAAGTGTATAGATATTAACGGTTATATGTGGGATTGACGAGAGGCAATTATATACGGAGTTATATAAATTTGCTATCGGTTATACATATATATTTTGTTGTTCGTTAATGTTCTAAGTTCTACATTTTAATAATATTAGCGGTAACACGTGTTTCTTGATGAATCCATTGTGCATATAAAGCTACAGAAATAGAATGAATTAGTTGCTGCGGGCAGTTTGAGTTAATGACTCTGTCTGCCAGAAGTCTTAGAACTGGTCGAGTTGGTATTCTGAAACAATGGAAGATCCGGTTTGCGGCGTACGAATAGATAAGGGAAAATGCGAGGTTAAAGAGTGTAAAAGAAAAGAACTATTTTTTTTTTGCTCTCAATAATATAGTGGTGATTAGGAAAGAAAAGAGACGGGGCACGGATTTTGGATTGGATTAACGTGTAATTGATTAAGAAGTTTTAGTAATATTCTCATCATAATGTTGGGGTAATTAAATAGTGTGGGTTTCATTAGACCAGCCCAGTGGATTGTTATTGTAGAACTCACCTGAATCAGATTATGAAATTCGCTGTTTAAATTTTATCAAGTCTAATGGCAACGAAGTACATGCAGCTAGGACCTCTTAAGCGAGCGAAATCATCTACTCCACCTCTATGATAAACTACTTGGCGTATCACATTGCAGACTGTTTACCATCCTTAGGATCAACGAATATCGATAAGGCCAGTATTTCGTTAGGATTATAAATGTGCAGACTGTTAGCTTTGACCGCGTGGACATTCGATCGTAATTAAGGTAAAGTGATGTTTGCTCTATATATATGTTCAATGAATGCGTAGTAATGAAGGGACTTGTGTTACCTCTATGTTAAATACAATAATAAATATTGGTTTAAATAAAAAATAAAAAATCATTAAGTAAACAACTCTGATGTGTAATTGCACTCTTTCGTGGCTATATATATGAATCATATATGTGTGTATCGGAATAAATGGGTTGTGCACATGAATATTAAGATATGTATAGGTGTGTATAAAGCTTAGAATTAAATGATAACTAGTGTAGTAACTTATAGCCTAATTTTGTTATAACCTCTGGGCTAGGTAATATAATTTATAAACGAGTAAATTATCGTATGGTATACGTAGATATATATGACGTAGTCGGGAATTGTCTTTGCTTTGTTCTCTCATTAGACTATGTTCCCCAGACCTTGAGATAGAGTAGTCTGGATGCGCTACCCTAGATATATACATATACAGAACCCTTATTTATGTTTTCGGTGAGTATAATTCTTATCAAAGTGTAAGATTGGCACTTCATGGGATTTAAACCATGCTCATAAATATACTTACTTGAAGCTGCGGGAGAGATCGCATACGTGCATGAATTATGGAACAATGAAATGGGTAGACGCTTAAAATATCTTTATAGAGTTTGAAAGCATGAAATACTTTGAACAAATAGTGGCACTTTAAAGGAAGTACTCTTCAATCTCAGATGTTCATTGTGTACTGCAAAAATGAGGGACATAATTAAATATTGCCATTGAACAAGTACATGAATATAAAATAGAGATTGTAATTTGAATATCTTGTATAACACAAAGTAATATTTATTCAACATATTTTGTTCCTATTGATATCTCTAGAATGTAGAATTTTATCCATTAATCATATATATATACATTATTATAAAAAACCCACCTGAATATAAAATAAGAATTTCAGTTTTAAAATTGTGTGCAATAAAAGAAATTATTTAATCTATTCTCTAATCCCTAATTATTAAATAATAATTATTAACTTTAACTAAATATATCACCAGTATTATGTTAGTATGAAGTAGATTCCCATATGTTAAATTTAATTGAATTAATATTTGTAATATTTAGGAATTAAGTTTCTAATTTTCTTTGAAAATAAATTTCATTAGGAAAACACTGGTATCTATTTTGCTAACTTATTATTTTGTATTAGTTTATATGTTTTGATTTTTATTAAACATAATTTATTAAAAATACAATTTTGGATCTTTTTTTCTTTTAATATAGATTTTAGGCATGTTGAATATTGCCACCTTATGCATAAATTGTTTAAATGGGAAAAATCCCATGTCTTAATTCTTATCATATTTTTCAGGTTAATTATAAAAAAAAATTGTAGTTTAAAAAATGAATTTAAAACAAAATTCAGGGACACTATGTAAAAATCCTTACCAGGGAAAATTTTTCATAATCATCTTGTGCATGTTTCTCTATCTGTGACTAGATAAATTTTCTCTGTCGAGAATCTAGAGGAGCAATGAATATACTTCTGTTTATTTTTTATATACATGTACACACTTTTATATACATGTTCACATTTTTTATTTAGTTATATATTCAAAACTTCCCAGGTTTATTATACTAAAAAGTAAAAAAGTATTTCTATTTTTGCAGGTGAGGCGGGGCAACCTGTTACTCTTTATTCCAATCATATTCTTCTTAAATCTCTACCAAAGTTTCTCATTTATCATTATCATGTATCATTTCATCCTGAAATTGAAAGTACTCAACTTCGTAAAGCCATCTTGCGAACTCACAAAGACCGTTGCGGAGAAGTTTGTATTTATGATGGAATGTCACTCTATACCACTCAAAAATTGGAGAAGGATGTATGTCAACATTATTATTATTATTATTTTGCATTATAGGAATTTATTTCATTGCATTATAAAAGTATTTATTTAATAAAGATTATTAAATTTTCAGGAATTTGAATTTGCTTCGAAACGAAATGATAGTGACATGATGATTCGTATCCAAGTTAAATTTGCCACGGTTTTTCCTCCTGTTGATCCACAATTTCTCAACATTATAAATCTTTTAATAAGAAGGCGAGTAATGACTTTTGAATAAAAAATAGCCTAGCATTGATTTTTTTTATTATTAAAATTGATAATTTTGATATATATTTTCTTATATTGAAATGTAATTTGAACTATTTTATTATGTCCCTTTAGTTTTTAATTATTTTAAAAATGTAAATTATATTGTTTGTTGTCATGCTATTAGATGAATTTCATTACTATTGTCATTATCTTATAAAGTGTATAGTGCATTAACATGCTAACTGGAAAATAGTTAATATGTTAAAAATCATATTTGGTTTAAATATAAAATGTAATTTTAAATCAAGTGCAGATAAAAAAATTAAGAGTTTTTATGATTTTGATTGGTAGTCATCTGAAATCCGGGCACGGCTGCCTGATGGTGTTGTTTATGTGTCAAAATACATAAAAATGATGTTTCTGTGGCCGGCCTTATGGATAATACAACATTTAATATTGTATTAATCCATTTGGCAGGCCGCTTTACACGACATTGCACAAAAACATTACGGCCTGTTTTGTGCTTCGGAACTATTTACGCGTATTTGTTCTATTCATAGCTGATTACCGTATCGCTTGAGGGCCTTTGAATTTCAAGTCAGTACAACTTTTCAAATCTGCATAATAGAGTAATGTCATTTATATTTAAATAATGTTGTTAATTACTAATAATTGTCATATGGTCCCCACCCTTCCCTAAATAAATTAATATGTAAAAAATTGGCAAAGCATATATTCAAACATGCTTCGACAAAGCTCATGCGCTAAGTCACGTTTCAGCGCGGAAAGTATAGAACACCAATAAAAGGTCTGTGAAGAATGTGCAATGTTTCAACTTTTCAGAATTGCAGAGTACAGAAAGTATGTGAGACTGGGTCCTTTTTTCAGGCACATAATGTCCTCCCAAATACCAGACTTTTTATTACAGCAATAAAAAAATAAATAAGTTCAAAAAGTCCAAAGTTTGTCTACTTTTTTTTTCATTTCATTCGAAATTGACAAGTATTTGGATTATCTTTTTTGCAGCGGGGTTAAAATAAATTACTATTTTTGTTGACTTTTTGTTAATAATAACATATTTGGATTATCTTTTTTGCAGCGGGGTTAAAATAAATGACTTTTTGTTGACTTTTTGTTAATAATAACAAAGTATGAAAGCCCCCCCCCCCCCAAAAAAAAGCAGTTTATTGTAGAAGGGGCGGAGAGGTAATTCAAACGAAATATAAATAAAAGTAAAAAGTGAGAAAAAGTTGTCTGAAAAAAAAAAAAAATTATTGATTTTTTGTTACAATTATTTTTCTATGTGTGGGGGTGGGGGTTTGAAAACAATTTTTTACCCCCAAAAAACACACAAGTTATTTTTTATTTAATAAGAAGAAAAACAATTTGGTCAACCCAAAAAAAAAAAAAAGGTTGACTAAATTCGAAATAATACCCATATAATTGCATTATATTTTTTCAGCAGGGTTAAAACAAGTGGGGTTCAAATAAACGACTATTTTTGTTTACTTTTTGTTATTAATAATAGTACGAAAGCCCCCCTCCCCAAAGGCTAATTAAAACGAAATATAAATAAAAGTAAAAAGTGGAAAAAAATTGTTTAAAGAAAAAGTAAAATTATTGACTTTATGTTACAATTATTGATCCGAGGGTGGGGGTGGGGATTTCAAAACAATTTTTGAACCCCCCAACAACACAAAAGTTACTTTTGATTTAATAATAAGAAAAACAATTTAGTCAACCAAAAAAAAAAAGGTGAGAACAACTTTGAAACAAGTCCCAAGTAATTATACCATTATATTTTTTTGGCAAGGTTAAAACAAGTTTTTTCGTAGAACAGTCCAAAGTTTTAAAATTCAGAAAAATAAACACAAAATTAAATTACCAAAATTTGTTGGATAAAGAAAAATATCAGGTTAAAAAAAAAAATGAATATAAAAATTTGTTTAATAAAAAAGAAATTATGTTATAAATGAAATAAAAAATTAGTTTAATCAAAAAAAAAAAAATTTTTTTTCTATTAAAAAAAAGGGTTGTATTCTCATCGTTGGTGTTCGCCTTAAGATGGCGTTGATGCTAATCAAAAACATATACATATAACAATTCCGGGCTGGACCTAAATGATCGATTTGATCTAAAAAGATCTGATTTCTTAGATTTGTAATAAAATATTCTACTAACTAATACTATTATATGATGTTAGTTTTTTTCATTTTTGTAAATGTTTATTAATCTTATCTTGTTTTTGACTTTGTGTGTGTGTGTCTTTAAAGTTATGGTGTTTTTTTAATTTTTTTTTTTTTTTGGACTTTACGTGTGTCTTTTTAAAGTTACTGTCTTTTTTTTTTTTTGCATGAGTAAATCAATAATTTTATTCAAAAGCAAGACGTAATAAGTAAATGTTTATTAATCTTATCTTGTTTTTGAGTTTGTGTGTGTATCTTTAAAGTTACGGGGCTTTTTCGAATTTTTTTTTTTTGGATTTTAGGTGTGTCTTTTTAAAGTTACGGTATTTTTTTTGCAAGAGTAAATCAATAATTTGATTCAAAAGCAAGACGTAATAAGTCAATGTTTATTAATCTTAAATTGTTTTTGAGTTTGTGTGTGTCTTTAAAGTTACGGGGCTTTTTCTCTTTTTTTTTTTTTGGACTTTACGTGTGTCTTTTTTTAAAGTTACGGTATTTTTGGTCAAGAGTTTTAAAACCCATAGAGACCTGAACGGCCATTTTTAATTCCCAAAAAAAATTACAGGACCTACAATTTTAAATAAAATGTCTAATTTATTACAATAAATAAATATATATATATATACATTTTTATAAAGTGCAAATATGAAAGAATGTTATAAAGCTGATAAAGTAGTCATTACCACAAAAAATAATTAAAAAAAATGATATTTTTCACATTTTTAAAATCTTTATTTTTACATTGGTTCACAAACTCTCAATTTTGAAAGGTATAGCCTAAAATGACAATTTCATAGACAGCTTCATCACATTCGTCATAAAATGCAGAAAAAATAATATATAACATGACCTACCTGAGTTACAGATTGTTGGTGTAATGTGGCAAAAGGTGACCATTTCAATTTCGTTTTTCTGCCTGACACCCTGTATGTTCTATTTTTGCAAGCAGTTGTTTTTCTAGGCCCTCTATGCGGGATATCTATTAGAAATGCAAGGTTTTGTGTGGATTAGAAATGCAAGGTTTTAGTGTGGATCAAAAATAAAATAACAGTAATAACTTTAGTAAAGTGTAAGTTATGGGGATAAAAAATAATTACTATATTATTGAAAAATCATGGGCTAAATTATGCATTATTACATAGAAAACCATGATAGCAAAGTACGCTATAAAATGAATAAAAAGTTATCTGCAAAGTATGCTATAAAATGAATAAAAAGTTATCTACAATGAAATGAATAAAAACGTAGTAAATTCTAAGTTATGCATGTAAAAAATAATTACTACATTATTGGAATATCATGAGGGTAAGGGTGAGCTAAATTATGCATTATTATATAGGAAACCATAATAGCAAAGTATGCTATCAAATGAATAAAAAGTTATCTATAATGAAACGAATAAAAATGTAGTAAATTCTAAGTTATGCATGTAAAAAATAATTACTACATTATTGGAATATCATGAGGGTAAGGGTGAGCTAAATTATGCATTATTACATAGCAAACCATAATAGCAAAGTATGCTATAAAATGAATAAAAACTTATCTGCAAAGTATGCTATAAAATGAATAAATAGTTATCTACAATGAAATGAATAAAAACGTAGTAAATTCTAAGTTATGCATGTAAAAAATAATTACTATATTATTGGAATATCATGAGGGTAAGGGTGAGCTAAATTATGCATTATTACATAGCAAACCATAATAGCAAAGTATGATATCAAATGAATAAATAGTTATCTACAATGAAATGAATAAAAACGTAGTAAATTCTAAGTTATGCATGTAAAAAATAATTACTATATTATTGGAATATCATGAGGGTAAGGGTGAGCTAAATTATGCATTATTACATAGCAAACCATAATAGCAAAGTATGCTATAAAATGAATAAAAACTTATCTACAATGAAATGTATAAAAACAGTAAATAAAATAAAATAAATAACCCAAAGGAATTACAAGCAATTATTATATATCAGTGGGAGATGATGATGATGAATGTTGAATACTTACGGGTAATGGGGAATACGAAACCTCAAAATCAAACACATCAACAGAAAAGTTCGTTAGAATCAAAATTACGTTTAGCGGCGAAAATAATTGTTTTCTCCATATATTTTTTTTATCCGTTGATAAAATCTAGAAAGATAAAAAAAAATTACAAAATTTTAATAATGTACTTTACAAAAATTGCTATAAAAAATCTAATTTTCATCGCACAGAAAAAATTTTTAGACGTACAAAAAGATAGAAAAATGGCGGAGAGAAAGAAAAAAAAAGCGTAACTGTGACGTATACGGTTTGCACGCTATTGCGGTTGAAATTGCAAACTTTTTTTAATGCGGAAAAAAGCGGTTTTCGGTCTCAAGGGGTTAAATCAATCATTTTATTAAAAAAGCAAGACGTAATTCTAAATCTATCAAAAGTTACGTAATTTATATACTACAATTTAGAATTGATACCCGACTACTATTAGTAAAGGACCGTCATTGAAAGACTCGATTGAAAAATGATACCCGACTAATTTCCGTTTCAGAAAGTGGGTTGTTTTTAAGTGTCTATATAAAAAGGGTACCGTTATTGAAATACTAAATTTAAAAATGATAGCCGCCTAATTTGCGTTTCTTTTGACAGTAATTAACAGAAAGTGGATTTCTTTTTTTTTTGGTAAATCTTGTGTATATATAAAAACAAACAAACCGTAATTCAAAGACTCCATTGAAAAAAATCAAACCCCGTTGAATTTGCTTTTTTTTAAGACAGTAATTAATCAGGAACTGGGTTGTTTTTGTTAGTGTGTAGATATAAAAACTAATCTTATTTTGAAATAATAAATGTAACAAAACAAAAAAAAAAATAATATCCGACTATTTTTATTTTTCGGACAAGTAATTCCTAATAATTAGACAGTGGGCTGTTTTTGTTTGTGCGTATATATATAGCGAAAGTAACTGGTCACGGACGAATTCTCGCAAAAATGGTACTTTTTGCGTGAGCCTTTAATTTTTTTTCCCTTTTGCACCCTTAAAAGCAATTTTTGAGGGTTACCTCTTCGTAATGGAATCTTCAGGACATTATTACTAAACTTACAACAGTAAAGTAAGTTACAACACATTAAAAAAAATAGACGTCTTATCAAATTTTAAAAAACTACGACCGCTTCAAATACACACACACTCACACGAAACTACAGAGAAAATAGATATTCTACTATTACGAGAAAATGATGAACAAAATCGACTATTACGGCAGCCGATCAAGGCATTTCTTTCTTTTTGCTTTTAGCATAGAAAAAAAGCCATAACCGGCAGCCATCGGGAACTCTTTCTGTGTTTTATCATAGAAAGAAGTCTCTTTGTGTTGGCTTCTGTCGCCGTCCAACATAACGTGAGGACTTTTCTGCGTTTATAACGTAGAAAAATTTTTTTTTTGTTAGGTGAAAGCTGGTGAAACTGTACATTTCTAGGAATTTACCTAGAAGTAGCGACATCTTAAGGCGAACACCAAGGATGAGAAAACAACCAAAAAAAGTTGCGGTGGCCCAGTAACGTTATATTTGATTGATTTTTGTATAGCATCAACTCCCCAAGCGGCCGTGCCCTGATTTCAGATGATTACCATTTGGGTTGATTTTATATTAGCAATTGCTTAGAAGTTAGTTTTGTCATTTTAACTTCAGAATAAAAGATAGGAAGTCAGAATAATGGAAAATTATAGATAAGCAATAATTATACAAACAAACGTATGTAAAAAACAAAATATATCCATGTTTATCATATGCTATCCCTTTAAGTTTTTTGATTTGACATCTGACACTTTTAATCTTTACTGCATCAAATGTTCTTTCTAAAAGATTTCAGTGCATTGTTTGATTGTAGTTATCCATAGCATTTAGTTTCCTCTCACAAAAAAATCGTTATTATAGGAATATCATTCATTTGCTTAGTACCCATCACATATTTCTATCTTAACATATTTTTATTATTTTGCAGAACATCCATAAATATTTTTGTTATGATGATAAGGAGGTTTATATCATTTCCATACAATACATTTGACAGAATAACAGCCCTATAAACAATTTAGTTGAAATAGTTATGAATTATCCTAATTTTTAATTTGTTAAAAATTAATAGAATGTTTAAGTCATTGTTAGACATCAATATCTAATAAAAAGTGAAAGATATTTAAATTTGTTGCATATTTTCATGCAAATTATTCAAGCTTTAAATTGCTAAAGATTTTTTTTCTCACCATATTTGATAAAATATATTTTTTAAATGTAGTTATTGGAGAATTGAATGAATTTGTGATGTGAATGCTATCTGGACTTGTCCACCCAACAGAATACTTTTGATTGATTGATTATTATTGTAATTTTAATAATATTTGTAATAATTAAATATAATTGGTAGTTATTTTTTAAATAAAGTGTTTCATTTGTCTACCTGAACAATTTAATGCATTAGAGAAAATGACATATTTAAAACCCAAAGAAAGTGGATCTAATATTTTCCAATGTGCAGAAAAAATCCCAGGTCAGTCAATTGAATGACTGTCTCTTTGATGAGTAAATATTATTTGATTTACTGAGCACATGAGAAATATATAATACTTTTTATGCAGAATGAGAGTATAAATTATATTCTTGTTTGTGTCATAGTTACGAGGAAAGTGTTAAGCTTGTTATAAAAATCAATGTTATAGTATTTTTTTAAGGCAAAAATTTTTAATACTGATGATGTCATTCATAATCCCGTTATCACAAGAATATCAAAAATTATAAATGCAAAATCGCAATATATTAATAAGATTTCACATAGAAGACAAATATAGTTAATGTACATCATTTTGTAAAATGTTTGTTGCACATGTCAGTCATGTTAATTGACTCAGAGAAAGTCCTCATGTTGATCAGTGTATTGTTATAGTAGACTATTGTTCATAAGTTGATTTGGCTGGCTAGATAAGAGCTGATGCAGTAATTGTAAAAGCAATAAAATGTTAGATTGCCATGGTAGTTTTCACTGCTGAGAATGGAAGATATTGTATTCCAATCAGCATTAAGACTGATTTACACTTACATTGAAAATAAACATAACTATTTTTTAGAAGTTTATCATATATATTGATTGAAAAGTTAATCTTAAGATAAGAAAACATTTTCAGTAGATTCTCTTTTCATATTTTTAATTTATTTAAAATACTGTTTTACATTTCTTGGATTTCTTTGAATACTTTACATTAATTAAAAAAAGATATCACATCAATCCCTGAGCATGTCTATTCTAACAATAATTTATAGTGTGTACATATAAGAGAATATTTATAATTTTTATATTTATATTTTTTAATTAAAATCCTTATTTTTTTTATCAATTATGAAATTAAATATATTTTTTTTTTTAATAAATTTTTTATAAACAAAAGTACATTTTTTTTGATTAAAATTAAATAAATTGTTTATTTTTAGAATTTTTTGTGAGCAAAAGTATACCCTTCTTGGTCGAAATTATTACAATAGCTCTGATGCTATAATAATTCAACAACATAAAGTAGAAGTCTGGCCTGGTTATATTACTGCAACTCATCAGTATCAGAATGATGTTATGATGACCATTGATGTTAGCCATAAAATCTTGCGTATAAATACAGCCTATGATGAAATGGCTGCCCTTGGTTCCTTGCAGCGAGGTGACATTAAGGATGCTTGCATTAAATCTTTAGTGGGAAATATAGTTCTAACCAGGTATGTAATTTTTTTAAACTATTGAATAAAATTTAAGTAGAACTAAAAACAATTATATTTTGTAATAAATCTCTGTTGTATTGAATAAGGTATTAAAGTATCTTGAGTTCTATAAATATATATAAGCCTAAGGGTATAGTGGGAATGTATCTGGCATGTCTATGACTTACTTATTTAATTAAAACCTGAAAAAAATTATTCCATATTCCAATAAGGCTTAGTATGTATATATTTTGTAACCTGTCCTTTTTCCGATGTGTATTTTATACACATAAAATATGTAATTATTATACTTTCTAATTTGTCTTTCTTGTCTTAAGATTAGACCATAATATGGCTAGACACTTGAGCATCAAAAATCTTTTTTTCTACTACAACCTGTCTACTCTGGATCTCCACATTTCTTACTATATACTTTGAATCTATCTACCGCCTAGCTCTCACATTAAACCATAAAGCATATAAAATATCTCGTGAAACTCAACAATTGATTATAATTACCTATCAAATAATTCCTAAGGTAGATTTACAAAGATGGTTACAAGAGAGTGGTTTTAAATAATAATAAAAAAATAAAATATATATCTTTCCATGACATCTTGAATTAATCACATCAAATTATAAAATCTATTATAATCTCATATCTTTTATAACAACTATTACTACCTTATGCACATCTCAAGGTTCTTACTTATTCCCATATGATAACAGTATAATAATTCCTCTATTTAAGATAATTGAATAATAAGAGGAATTTTACTAAGATCAAACTACTTTAATCATAACCACATCTAACCTTACAATATATTTTAAGTCATTTCATCAGCATTAGTATATCTTTTTAACAACAACAATAAATTCCCAATTATAAACCATCATCAGATTTTCTAACAATTAATATAATTACAACTTATAAATAACTACTATTTATAAAATGAACTACTTTTATTATCATCTTAAAATATAATCATTATTTCAAATAATTTTCATTTTAACTTTAGTCAGCTAAATAATCAACTTGCTTGGTTTTATATACCCTGTTAACTTTAATTAGATTGTCTAAAATATTCTCTTATCAGTATCTAATACTCATATACTCTTCTGAATGTATTTGAAATGAATTACTCATATACTCTTCTGAATGTATTTGAAATGAATTCAATTTTACTTTCATAAGAAATTTTCATGTGACTATAAAGATATAACTATTATTAAATTAAAACTATAATGCTATTAAATGTGGTTGAATTTAATAAACAATTAAATCTATCAGTTTTGTTCTATATAATACTCCCAATAATTTGTGTATTTGGATATGACAGAGTGGTGAAAATAATTCCAAATTGAAATAAAAACTTCACTCAACCACTGTATTTACAATATTAGTTTATTTACATGAATAACAATAATTATTAACAGAATTTTAAGTAGTATGTATAATAACAAAATATAACACAGATAATTTCTTTAATATTTGTACAATTATATACAAAAATGAGAACCGCTGACTCCTATCCATTAAACAATAAAAATTGTAACTTATAGGAATCTATTTTTCCTATTTTTAAATTTCCAAGAATCATTGCAAATAATATTGTTATTATTATTATTATTTTAACTATAGGTTCCATATTTTATGTATATTTCTTATTTAAGATACATATTATTATTATCCTTATGAATGCGAAACAACCATATCACATATTGTCAGAATGTGATTATTTTTTTCACCTAAAATCTATGAAATTAACCCATAATAAAACCAAAGATACAATACCATTTGATCATCACTCATTCCATTCATTTTTTTTATTATTTTCATTATTGATCCCATTTGTTTTTATTTTCATATAGTGTCACTTTAAGATTAATTATTTAATGCAACCTTTGTTTTGTATTTACATTTTAGTTTACATTTAAACCATTTTCCACACTTAGATAAATCATTATACTGTTTTTATAAATCCATTTATATACCGTGCCTACCTTATTTTCTTTATAATTAACATTCTGTAGACAAGAAACTGATGTCTACTGGACTCAAATGCTACAAATATACATTGGAGGTTTTATTTACCTTTCCAAATAAGGTGTGCCCTCATGGTAAGTAATCATTTATTTCTCATGATACTATCTTAATATCCAAGCTTTTCCATTAAGCTCTTATGGATTTGATCACCTTCATCTTATGGAAATTCCTCACATTATAACATTCAACTACATATATGAGTATCACTTAGATTAACCTCATTATGTTCTTATCAGTTCTGCAGGAAATTACAATTTTACACATTGACTATCCCCTGGAATGACAACCTATCTAAATGTAAAAAGGATCACAGGCATATATCATACAATAACTCAGCATAACTATTTAATAATATCTTTCCATTAATTATTTTCCTAATTTCCTGGTGATATACTACAAAACAAAGTGTCAGTATAATTTGACAATAGTCAATATTTCATTATTTATTTTTAACTTGGGATCACAAGTTTATTTATTGGATCATATAGTTTATCATCCACTCATCTTTAATCCTTTCAGATTACTTTTCTCCACACTTCATTATCATACATTTGGTTATTTTCACTATTATATTACTAGATTCTTTAACATTATCTTATACTAATCACTTACATTTTAAAATATATCATATATTAATCTTACCTTGATATGATTTTATAATAAAAACTTAGAACATTATTTTACCCATTTCACTCTTCTATTTACCTTGCATCTATAACGTTCTCATTTGGAATATATCTAAAATTATAACTTAAACATTAACATATAAAACATTTCTCAAACAACATAATGAAGATTAACTTCATAACAAAAAAAATATAAAGTTAGTAATTATCAAACTCTTATCCAAAGAATAGAAAAATATTATTTAGTTTCTTGTTTTTTTTTTCTTGGTGATTAATTTATAAGTATGTAAAGCTGATAGATTGCCTCTTCAATATTTGAAACAAATAAATTTTTACTGGAATTAGCAGATTAATGGATTATGTCATATATAACTATTCAAGTGTTTTTAAAGTGTTGATCAAAACCATTTAACATAAATAAGTTCGTCGTTTTATTTCTATGTTTATATTACAGTGTATTGATATGAACTCTCATAATATATATATTTTCTTTTCTATGGGACAATTTTAACTCATGAGTTATTTTGCATTTATTATTAACGATTCCAAATAAACATAAGTCAGTTAAATAAAATCATTCCTCTTTACACTACTATAAGTGTATCTTCTTACAAAAATATTGTAGGATCAGTTTTAATAATGTAAATCAATTTAATTATTATCTCTACTATTTGTCTTCCACATTTCTGTAAGTTATTCTTTAAAGATTTCTATTCTGACTTAATTTAGTTTTCTTTATATCATAAAGTTATGTTATCCTTTAAGTTTATAATGAAGTATAGATAACTGAAACTGTTTTCATTTATGTGAAAGATTGTCCAACTTTTAACTGCTTGAAATGAATCAATATTATCCTTATATATTTGACTGTTCACCATAATAAGAAGATCCACTGCCAACTTTTTCTGCATTAGCATTTTTTTTTTTAGAATTGTAATTTGATCTCCCAGACTATGACTTTGACTGGATGAAGAAATTAGTTATTTATTTCATGATATAATTATTTATCCAACACATATTATCTTGATTTGTACTAATATAAATTAAATTACAGTTATAACACAAAATTATCTTTATAATCGTCTGAATTTTAACAAATATTTCTGACGACTTAATTTACTTACTCCCTTCATTTGTTTTCTTTCCCTCCTCTTTTTTTTTAATCGTCTGATTCTTATCCAAAATTCCTGCCAATATTACATGAAAGTTGTCTCATTTACAGAGCATTTTAATTTTTAACATAAAAAATAATATTTCAAAACTAATTAAATTTAATCTTTTAATTTAAGCATAACATAATATATTTATTCAACTTTATAAAAATATTTTAATAAACTATCCAAATTATCGATCTTTTATTATTATAATTATTTTAAAAAAATGCATTATTATAAAAATTATATATGGATCTAAAAAAAAAAATCATGAACGAATAAAAACAATAGTATGTTTATAATATCTTTTAAAGTCTCTATTAAAATATCTATCAAGTTATTAGTGCCAGTTATATTTTAAAAATTTAAAATTTTGGATGATTAATTACATCTTATTACGGTGAACTAATTAAAAGGTCACAATATATATATATAATCATATTATAGCCAATCTAGCTAATAATGCAAAATTGATCGGTGAAAGAGTATCTAGCTGTTCTTAGAAGATAAAGGGTGAGTAAATGCTCAAATTCTCCTATATATTAACTGGGAAGCTAGGTGAATGATGCTTTCTTCACTGTTCTTCTAATAACTTTGCTTCCTAATGGGTTAATTAAGAAGGGTCGTTTGACTATCTATCTATTTAAATAAATTTTTATCTAGTTGCTTTTTTTTTTTGTTCTCTTGCAAGTATAGGGTTTTTTATGTAATATAGTGTGTGTGTGCAAAATGCTTTGCATAGTTGGTTAGTAAATTTTACTATTATGCATATAACCTAGGATTCAGATGCAGATAGTATTGGGATTTTTTTCAGATAACTCAAGTAAGATTATAGATTAGTAATTGAATATTTAGATGTTCTTAGCTAAAGAACAAAACATAAAAAGTAATTTTTTAAAAAAAGGTAATTACTTAACACAACACTATATATTTTTAAGGATACTGGAGTGACTTTTATCTTTCAGTGAATTATTTAAGGCTATTTTATTTTTTTATATGTATATATTATAACGATCCGGAGAAAGAGCTTAACGTGATCTGTACTACAGGGCGCCATCTAGGCATTTGAACCTAGAAAAATTTATAAAGTAGGCAGATACGTAAGTCAAAAAAAAATTTATTTTATTTATATATTTTGATATTCGGTTGTTAGCCCATGTCACTAGCTCAGGGAGTAGCAGAGATTTAATAATATAATATCTTATCTAATTATATTTCAATATTAAATAAATAAAATAAGCCACTGCCAGTAATTAACATATAAAAATTTATTTAAGCACATATATATATATATAAGATTTAACATTATTATTTTAATATGTTTATTTTAACATTTAACATTATTTTTACTTTTATTTTAGATTTTTAATTTACATCTTAAATTTTATATTATTATTAGTTCGCACAGATTTGTTTAAAAATGTTGAATATAGATCGGTTACATATATTTCACGGTCAAAAACATTTCAAAATAAACATAAACGATCAAAGTACAAAATCATGGATACTGTCGATTGCAGAGGGAAATTTATAAGTAACCCAATAGCATTCACCATAAGATGCTTGCATTAACACCAATAACTTAAAAGACATCCGAATAAATACATTTTAGATACTCACCGTAAGGTATCAGTATTTACTGAATGTCTAAATATATTTTGATCGAATATGAAAACCAAAAACATAATCAACCGGTAACGAACCCATGCAAGCGTCTATACCCAACTTAAATTTAATGCATCTTTATTTAGAGTGTCGAGTATGAATAGACTACATAGATTTGCATTTGAAAAGAAAATATTCCTTGTTTAACCTTGGGCCAAAGGTTCGCAGTCAAACCAAACTTCAATCCATCTGATATATCGATGTGTTCAATGTAATACGAATACGGCAGCACAATTAGGTTAAGAGAAGAAACTGCTTCTCGTCAGATAGGAATATTGCATCTATCTGACGATGAGATCAATAAAAAAAAAACTCCATAGGAAGGAACTGCAGTCTCTGTCTTATAATTCCTCCCATAGGCAAAACGAGTGTGTGCGGCGTATAATAGCGATTCTGCCCATAGCGAATCTCGTACTTCATCTACTAATTACACCAATATATCCAATCCATTGACCTAATTCAACTACGAAACGAATAACCTAAGATTACCCTCCCCTAATATAACTTTACAAATCTATATAGCCATTCATGCCCGACTTAAGTTTAATATTTATATAACTAGTTTAATGAAAAACAGAAATCATAATAAAACTTAAAAAACAAATAAATAAATAAATGGAAATGATTTTACAAAAGAAATACATTTAATAAAATTATAACTAATTAATAAATGTTGGTCAGATAGGATTCTATTTCTTAATTATTTTAAATACGGAAAGTTTTTAATTTAATGTTCATTAATTATAAAGTTCTTATGATTTAAAACAGTTCATCTTTATCTGTTGCTTGCCATTTGAACATGAATTCCCATGCCGTCCTAAAAAGATTGGTTGAGTTAGCCGTTGTTTTTTATTTATTTATCCGGAGGTCTATTAGTTTAGTTGGTCCTTAATGTAGGAAAAAAAACTATGTCATTTCTCTTTTTTTTTTTAACAAAACTGAAGGGATTGAAGAGTGTGTCTTTTCAATCCCTTCTCCTTCAACTCCACACTAACACATATAATCACATCATAATAACTAATTAACTCTTATTTTCAAACCTTTCCTTCTATAATAATTATGTGAATTAACTCAACATTACGTCATGATGGTGAAAACCTTTTCGTTGAGGTCTGATTTCCCGATGGATTTCTTTCATTTGCTAAAAGTTTCTATTGTTTTCCTATCTGACCGATGCTTATACATTCAAATGCCCAAAGGCTAGTTTACTAATTAAAATAATCATTTCCATTTTACAAAAGATTAATTAATTTGTTTTCAAACTTAAACATATATTTTAGTTTTAAACTACTCTTTTTTTAATAAAGTTTTATTTTAATAAATATTTATCTGTGCGATTTTATATATATGCGAGTTTAAGATGATTTTTTAATTTTCAGTTTTTAATTCTTAAAAAAGAAATTTTTATTGGCGAACTTTTTTTTTTTATGTTTACTAATAAAAAATAATGTAACGTATGTATGTGCCCGTTACAATATGTTATATGGGAAAAAAAATTATTTTACTTAATGATATACGTTTTTCTTCTCAGATATGAACAAATCTATATCTATTTATTAATATTTGCCACAAATGTAAATTTAAAAATATCTAGTATAGTGTACTAAGATTTACCGGACATAAGATTGTAGATAAGTAACTCTTGAGTATTTTCTAACATCTGCATGTTTGTTTCCATATATCACTCATTCTTTCATTCAAGAAAATTCCAGATAAATTTTGATATAATTTATACTTTTTCATAAATCAATGTATCTGTATGATTATTTGAATAAATAGATATATAAATTGCGATTTTGAAATTTTTAGAAAACAATTATAAAGCAGCTCCAAGTATTACATACTGTTTCCCAGGATTGCACACATCAATGCAAATGATGTGAATGGATTGTTAGAAATATAATGGTCTAAGAAATTTTGTTTTGGTAATAATACTGTAAATATAATGGGATATGTATATGGTGGACTTTATTTCGGAAGATCAGACTAATCTAAGATTATTTTTATCCATCACTAATAATTATGATTGGCTGACAATTATTAACCTGTGGTCAAACTTATTTACTGTCCTAATGTCAGATAAATATATTCCTTAAAATAGGTTGAGAAGATTAGGTAGTAAGATTCTAGCATCATTATTATTAATATATGAATCTTGTGTATAGTTTGCTAAATATTGAAAAGGAAAATGGAATTTAAATACATAAAACTATTTTGGAATTAATACACAGTTCTGGTTTTTATAGATATAAAAACTTTGATTCATCATTTTTCATTGGAATTGAAAATGATATTCCTAGGAAATCATTAAAATTTATTAATAACAATTTAATGATTATTATTTGATACTTAAAACTTAGGTTAAATCAAAAGTCTTTTGATGGAAGTAGCCAAAAAATATGTCAAATTTGTTTATCCAGATCCAATTATAATTTCAGATGGTTTGATCTTCCTAGATTCCACGGGAGTCTCATCAACCGATTCAAGACAATCCTTATCATTATTTTCTAAGTGGAATTTAATTGCCACTGACGTATGTAATTGTGGACAAACACAAACCATGAATCATATACTTAATGATTGTTGAATCTATTAGAATTGAGTGGTGTAATAAAGTTATTAGTGAATCTATCTTTGAAATCTCAGGGTTTCTTTATGATATTTTGTTTTATAACATTTAAGCTATTTAAAGAAAAAAAATGATAAGTATATATATAAAATGAAGCTTAAAGGTTAGCTTCGAGTACAACTTCATATAATTAATATTTGAATTTATATATAGTTATTTTGTTAAAATCAAATATATCTTAACTTTTACATTAGAAAAATAATTTTCTGCTGTATTTTAAAGGTTCAATTATTGATTAAATATACTTCATGATTGTCTCATAATCTTTATATATATCCAGTATGAAAGTATTATTTATTATTACATATTATTTGCATTTGTATATTATTATGTATAACCATGAAAAACTGAAGCCACATTTCCCCTATTATGTTGTGAAATTAGCCAATTATCTCTACATGAATAAAGTGACTCGTTGATTGCATATATATTTGGGGTAATATAAGCCTTTAATGTATAAAGATATATATTAGCCTATTGTCTATATAACATTTCTTGGAGATCAAACTGTCTAAGGTAAGGTTTGTATACGTCTAGATACTTTTAACATTTTAGATGAGGTATGATCATTATTTTGGTCATCACCAGATTGCAGACTTGGAATAGTATTGGTAGAGTGAAATACTTCAGATAACTATTTCTCCACATATTATCCAGATCTATATTCATCATATATATTTTGTAACTGAATAAAAAGTTGCCCTTCGTTTTGACATTATTTTATAACTGACATGAAAAGATGATGTTGAAATAACACTTATTATTGGGGAGCACCATTTGTAACAGAATAAAAATGATGTTCAGCAGATTTGGAACCATTTGTACCAGATTGGATATGACAAAACCATGATAGAGTGATCCTGTTTAATTATGCCCTGCAAATTTGTGGTACCATTTGTAACAGGATCAATCCTTCTGTTATAGCCCCAATTATTTAGGTGGCATTTAGGTAATCATCTGAAATCCGGGCACGGCTGCTTGAATGACGTTGATGCTATACAAAATCAATCAAATGTAACGTTACCGGGTCGCCGCAACTTTTTTTTATATAACATGATTTTTTTTTTTACATTAAACAAATTTTTATATTCATTTTTGATGTTTTTTTAAGCCGTCATTTTTCTTTATTCAACAAATTTTGGTAATTTAACTTTGTGTTTATTTTTCTGATTTTAAAACTTTTGACTGTTTCACGATGAAAAAACTTGTTTTAACCCCGCCGAAAAAATATAGGACAATTATTTGGGACTTGTTTTGACTTTGTTCTACTTTTTTTTTGGTTGACTAAATTGTTTTACTTCTTATTAAATCAAAAGTAACTTTTGTGTTTTTGGGGAGTAAAAAATTGTTTTGAAAACCACACCCCCACCCTTGGATAAATAATTGTAACAAAAAATCAATATTTTTTTTTTTTTTAAACAACTTTTTTTTCACTTTTTACTTTATTTATATTTCGTTTGAATTAGTCTTTTTTTTTTGGCTTCTACAATAAACAGTTTTTTTTGTGGGAGTTTCATACTTTGTTATTATTAACAAAAAGTAAACAAAAATAATAATTTATTTTAACCCGGCTGAAAAAAGATAATCCAAATACTTGTCAATTTCTAATAAAATAAAAAAAAAACACAAACTTTGGACTTTTTGAACTTATTTTTATTTATTGCTGTAATAAAAACAGTCTGGTGTTTGGGAGGACATTATGTGGCTGAAAAAAGGACACAATCTCACTTTCTGTACTCGGCAATTCTGAAAAGTTTAAAAATTGCATCTTCTTCTCAGACATTTTATTGGTCTCGTATATTTTCCACGCTGAAACGTGACTTAGCGCGAGAGCTTTTTCGAAGCATGTTCGAACATACCCTTTGCCAATTTTTTTACATATTCATATTTTTTTAGGGAAGGGGGGACCATATGACAATTATTAGTAATTAATAACATTATTTAAATATAAATGACATGACTCTATTATGGAGATTTGAAAAATTGTATCGACTTGCAATTGAAACACCCTCAAGCAACACGGTAATCAGCTATGAATAGACCAAATACACATAAATAGTTTCGAAGCACAAAACAGGCCGTAATATTTTTGTGCAATGTCATATAAAGCGGCCTGCAATGGGTAATACAATATAAATGTTATATTAACTGTAAGGCCGGCTGCAGAAACAGTATTTTTATGTGTTTTGACACATAAGCAATGCCATCAGCGGCTGTGCCCGGATTTCAGATAATTACCGGCATTTATAACAGATCGAAAATATGCAATGGGAAATATAGCTTGGTTACCCCATGTCATAGAATAAAAATGAGTCCTGAAGTTGGACATCATTTGTAACTGAATAAAATATAAATCAAAGACAAATACTAATTTTATAATGCCCTTAAAAAATAGTATTATTCACAATAGAATGGATATAATAAACTACCAATCAACAAATAATAATCAGTACTTAAAATAATTTTTTATCTAATCACATAGCCAACTGTTAAGTATACCACAACAAAACAGTAATGAAATTTTTATTAAAGCACCATGAATTCAAACAATATTTAGAATAAATAAAAAACAAACAAAATTATCATTTCAGATACCCTAAATATAATCCTTAAGATAGATTAAAATAAAGCAATTAAATCAAATATCGTTGTCCCAAAACAACTGTATATGCTTAAGATATATTTCACTTATAATCAAATGAAAATAATGATAAATTATTCATCAACTAAATTCTAAAATACCTAACGAATCAAACATTGCTTATAATAATATAAACTTATACTAAAATTTAAAGATGTTCATATCTAAATAAAATAATTCATGAATGATTGAAATAACAGTTTTAGTTATGTCCTATAAATTTACAATATTCATAATATCCAAAATATGCAACTTAGTAATTAATTTTAAATCCTAGTTTTAATAAAATGATAAAGAATATTAACTCAGCCATGCTATCCTCATTAATTTACTATACTTATCATGCTATTTATAATAAGATAAAAATACTTACTAATGTAATATCAACAAATCTATAAGATAATCTTAAATCTATACTATCCAATCGTACCAGTATATAAAAGAAATAGTAAATATTCTATTGGATATTTACTTAAGTACAATTAATAAATCATATTAATTTATTTTAAATTTCCTGTAACTAAATTATTAAAACTATATTAATCAAAAAAATTATTAGCATTTATTATAATCAAGTATGAATATTAAATTTAATGTTTAATTGGATTACAGAATAAAATATATTACTATCAGCTTTATAATTGAATAAGATTAAAATCTTATCGACCAACCATGAACTCGATACAGTACTCATCCAATCAATAATAATTTAGATAAGACACTCAAATATTTGATTATGATTATTATATAAAATTTATATAACTAGTCAAATAATAATTATAGGAGTCAATACAAAAAAATAATATGACCATACTCACTTAATACATGATATAATTATTTCAAATAAATTTTAAGATATCGATAGTTTATCTTGTCTTGTCTTACTCTAATGTTATTAATCAATGAATATGTTTGCACAATTGGACAACAATCAGACAAGTTTATTTGATTTAAGTTAAATTAAAATTTATTATTAAATGAATATCACTTATATAATAAAAAAATGCATATTATGATTAAATCATAAACAATCGATATGTATAGATCATCAACTGACATTAATTTCATATTTACATATGTGATTGCTTATTCATCTCCAATTATTTAATTCCAAATACAAAACATATGTTTTTGTAAACACAAATGTGTTGAGGAACATTCAAGAGAGTTTAATATGTATATCTTCTATACCTTATATAAAAAATATATTTTTTAAATAAATATATATATGTAAAGATGAATCTAATTATTTGTAATATAAATTTAAAAGAACAAGATAATGCGAATCTGTAATAAAAAAAAAATTATTTTTTTTTGAACTTCTAATATAAGTGATTATAATAATTACTATATCAAAAGATATAAGTTTAAACTTAGGAAAATGTAACTCTTTTTTTTTGTTATGTGGATAGATTACTATTTAACTTAAAATTATAAACTATTTATCAATAAATATACCTAGGTCTCGTTTTATATGGTAGATCGGTTCCTCAGAAAACGCGCACAAAAATAGACCTAACTTATCTTGAAAAATAGGGGATAGGTTCTGTCATTTTCAGAAATTGCATAAAAGCAAAGAAACAAGAAAAAAATCCTTTAAAATTCGCATTAAAAAAATATTTATGTTAATATCAAAATACACACGCATATATAATTCGGCTATATATAAATAATTCAAATCAAATAAATAAATGACAAACTTTTTATTGATTTCTTCTAGCGCTTTCAAAGGTATAACCTTCATTTTCAAGAAGTACAATATTCCTTCATTTTCACGAAGTGCAAATATGCAAAATAGGACAGATTAAATATGCAAATAAGGGTGTGAAAATTTAAACCTGCCACCTCTTAGATGCGGTGTAAAATGTCTTTTTTTTATTCTTCGCATGTACATCCGATATAATATAGTACGCCTCTTTTACTTTCCTATGCAATTCATGCCGCTCTCTACACATAACCCGAGGTTTACCTGGCCTGCACTGGTGGCTCATAGCAATAGCGTGCTGCACAAAAATAGAAGGGTCGACCAAGGCCTTATTATATGCATATACATGCTGGGCCAGTCTTGTATGGATGGATGTCCTTATTTCCCCATAATATGCCGCTGGGCAATTGTTATTGCTACATGTGATCTTGTAAACCGCTTGCTGGGTGCGTATTGGAGGGATATAGTCCTTAGTATTATTTATGCTCCTATTGAAATTAGGAGGCAATCGGTAACACACAAAAATTGGTGCTAAAGATTTGTGTAAGTCTCTATAATGTTTTTAATGTATGGCAGCAAAATACGGGGTTTATTCTGTTTCAGTTCATGAATAGGACCACGTTTAAATTTCCTGATAATATTATCAATCGCTCTTTTATTGTATTTTGCATTTATAAGCTCATTTCTAAACATTTCAATTTTTTTTTTTTGTTAGCTTTGAAGCTGCACAGATTATTGTTTCTATATAAGAACGATTTAAGGCCAACCATTTTGTATATATATATGGAGTGTTCGATGAGTGGTGTATGTGGCCTCTAACATTGATAATTTAATGTCCATGGACATACCTCACTCATCGAACACTCCATATGTATACAAAATGGCTGGCCTTAAATTGTTCTTATATAGAAACAATAATCTGTGCAGCTTCGAAGCTGACAAAAGGAAAAACATTGAAATGTTTAGAAGTGAGCTTATAAATGCAAAATATAATAAAGAGCGATTGATGATATTATCAGGAAATTTAAACGTGGTCCTATTCATGAACTGAAACAGAATAAACCCCGTATTTAGCTGCCATACATTAAAAACATTCATAGAGACTTACACACAATCTTTAGCACCGATTTTAGTGTGTGTTACCGATTGCCTCCTAATCTCAATAGGAGCATAAATAATACTAAGGACTATATCCCTCCAATACACGCCCAGCGGCATATTATGGGGAAACGAGGGCATCAATCCATACAAGACTGGCCCAGCATGTATATGCATATAATAAGGCCTTGGTCGACCCTTCTATTTTTGTGCAGCACGCTGTTGCTATGGGCCAACAGTGCAGGCCAGATAAACCTCAGGTTATGTGTAGAGAGCGGCATGAATTGCGTAGGAAAGTAAAAGAGGCGTACTATATTATATTGGATGTACATGCGATGAATAAAAAAAAATATTTTACGCCGTGTCTAAGAGGTGGCAGGTTTAAATTTTCACACCCTTATTTGCATATTTAATATGTCCTATTTTGCATATTTGTACTTCATGAAAATAAAGGAATGTTGTACTTCTTGAAAATGAAGGTTATACCTTTGAAAGCGCTAGAAGAAATTAATAAAAAGTTTGTCATTTATTTATTTGATTTGAATTATATACACATGTGTATTTTGATATTAACACAAATATTAAAGTTTTTACAAATATATTCTAACATATGGTTGAACGTTATATATTAAAAAAATAAGGAAATAAAGTATGACTAATAAAAAATTTCAAATATTTGGAAAAAATTAATACAAGACAAACTTTTTTTATTAACTACAGTATTTAATTTTACATTTTTTCATACATAATTTATTCATTACCGCTATTTGACAATATGCGTTCATTTGTGAACTGGTAAGAAATCAGATTTGTGATATGTGATGTACAACTAGCGCCACTTTGTCTTGTACTGTGTTAATGGTTTTCTGTTTCTATATTAAAAAAATGAGATCGCAATCAAAACAAAAAGATTATCATTAGAAAGATTTTTTTTAGTTTACAAAATCAATAAAATCTTGCATTATTTATTTTAAAAATCTAAAAGATTATTTATTTCAGTTATATCTAACAAAATACGTTTTAAAAGTTTAAAATTTTTGAATATTTATTGCGATATTTTTATACGTAAGTATAAATTTATCATTATTATTTACTCATTAGTATAAGTAGGTTATTTACATAGAAGCTAAGATTCTAAATGCAGCTTCATGCCATATTCACATTAGCTGCTAATATAACATTATATTTTTGAAAAAAAAAAAAAAGTATTTCAAGTCAAAATAAGTTATTAATAATTTAAATTTCTTGATATCTAATAAATATAGTGAAATATGAAAGATATTAAGAAGAAACATGAATCACATAACTTCAAAATCGCATTAAAATAATCCGCATAAAACAAGACCCAGGCGTACAATACATTTTTAAATGAAGATAAACGGACACATATATATATATATATCAATAATAATGACAAACAAATAAACGACCTGAATGAGTGTTTAAATACTGTATTTCCAGGATGGCATCACAGTTTTGATTTCTAGTTCAAACTACAAAATAGTAATATGTTTTTGCTCCAGAGAAGATATATATTTGTCAAACTTTTAAGTCTAAATTACATTTTATTGATTTCGATGTATTGTGTATATATATACAAATTATTCTTTCAAATAATAATCATTTGGTTTATATGACATTACACACATAAATACTAGTTTATGATGATATGAATAAATATTATTTCAAAATATGATGAATGAATAGATGCTAGCTTTATCTAGAACAATATGATGGGAATATCTTAGAAAAATTTAATCAATCGATCTAATAAAATTACACAGGTGAATAAATATGTCTTATACACCTGACGTTTGTATTCTGTCTTTGAAATATAAGTGACATCCATTTTAAAGAATAACAATATTCTGATGGTTTACAATGTAATGAAGCAGCAGTTCAATGATTTTTTCCTTTGATAATAGTTTTTCCATCAAATTTTCTCGATAATGCTGTTTGGTCCATGGGCAGACAATGTTGCTTATTACCCCTCCATTTTGTTTTAATAATTATATACTTCTAAGGCAAATAAAAAAAAATCATGAAAAGAAATGTATACATGCTTTTGCTTAAAATAAAAACGAGAAAGTTCAAATCAATCATTCCTTTTTATAAAATTTATTTTATTGATGTCAGTGTAACTATAGCAATTCCCTATTTTCACTCTTAAGTGATAAATGATTAAACTTAATCTAGTAAAAATCATAAAAAGTGGAGTACAAATAACAGAATTCATTGTTCTTTGATAATTATTTTTTTCTTAATGTTTGCAATAATTAGTTATCTAATTTGGGTTTTTTGGTTTACAGTAAAATTATACATGTACATTGCAGAATAACTGTAAAAAAAAAAACCTATATGCTAAATATACAAATAAACAGATAAATGAACTGATATAGTAATTAAGCTTTAGTCAAAATGTCAGTTGTTAGTATTAACTATAACAATTGCATTCATTCTGTAAATCTCATTTAGCAAGGAAAGTCATTTTAGAAGTTTGTGCTGTAGCAGACTCCATTTATTTTATTGCATATTTTTTCTAACTTGGCTATTCTTAATTCTACATGAGTTTTTATAAAAATGCATTTTATAGCAATTACTATCTAAAAAGGAAGGTATGAATATGTTCAAGGTAATCAATCTTAAAACAAGTTTTATATAAATTAAAATAATTGGGGATAATGTAATGATAGAACTTCTCTTGAATTTAACCTGTTCATAATTTAATAGCTTACCATTTAGAATTTGTCTTGTATAACATCTTAGTTTTTGCAATTAGCTAATAGTGGGTAATAAAGTGTTCAATAGTTGGTTTGGTCATAATGAAATATGCCATTTGAATATTGACATTTATTTTTATCTTGAAATAAAAAAATAATTTTTAAAATATATATATATTGCATTTTTATTATGGTAAATCTTAGTATTGATGGAAAATTCGTTTTTATATTTCAAACTAGTTGTAAAAAAAATTTATTAAGAAAGTTTTTTGTTATTGTTTACAGGTATAACAATCGTAATTACAAAATTGAAGATATTGATTGGTCTGTAAATCCTGGATGTACCTTTGACTATAAAGGTTCTCAGATAACCTATTTAGAGTATTATAAGAAGGTAAAATAATTGTGTTAATATATATATATTGTATTAAAATGATACAAATATGTGAAACTGTAATGAATTATTTTTATAATTATACTGTTGTTCTTATAATACTATTCTTTTCCACTTTTCTATATGAATTACTAAATGCTAATAAGCCATTTAAAATTGACACAAGATAATGGTGAATGTTGTTTAAACTATATCAAGAAATATACTGTATATTGTATGTGTTATGAAAACTTAATTAGCAAGAGTTTCTATTAGGGATATGTGTGAGTGGAGGAGGAATTTGTGGCAATGAATTTATCATATCAAGATTTTCATTATTTCTTTTATTTTCCATCAGAAAATTATTATATATTTAGTACTTGAGGGATCAGGTGGTGTTTGAGCATTTAAATAGTACACTTGAGTGTAAGGTTTTTACATGCATATGTCCAAACAGACTTTTTTAATATTATTATTTCATTTTGAAAAAAAAAATATTGCTTTTTATATCTGAATTTCTTTGATGCTTGAAAAAATGAAATCATTAGGAATAAGGAAAGAGTGAACAGCAATAAGAGACATGAATTGCAACATCTTAATAAATGTATTGTTGAATAATTTGAAAAATTATACAGATAATTGCAAGAGGCTAATGTCAACAGTAGTTAATGATGTTCCGAAAAAACTATTTACTTCTAATTTTTTGAATGAAAAAATAATCGCTAGATAAATATTATTTTTACTATTATAGTTTCTTTTGTTGATTTTTTTTTTAAAAGCATGATTTTTATTGTTGAAAATTATTGTTTGAACATATATAAATATAGTAATGTCATTTTTAGAAATAAATGGGTTAGTGGAATACTTTTCCCAGGAAAATAAAAAACTTGATCAAGTTAATGATTTGATTTCATGCTATCAGATTAAATTATTGAAAATTAAATTATGAAAATAGTTTTGATTAATAGATCTTTTACATTCAATTTACTTACAAAAATTTTTGATAAGTCATTAATCACTCTTAACAAACTTACATGTTGTGTCAGTGATTGATAATTGCATAATAATGTGGTTTGTTTGTTAGTAAAAAAACTAGGGGTCATAATTTTAGTCATTTGATACAAGTTAAATTCTCTATCAAGCACGGATAATTTGCTCTTGCTTTATTCTAGTGTCCAAAATATTGGTAAAGAAATATATTATTAATTAAAGAAAAAAGTCTAGATTTGATTTTGTTTGAAACTTGTAATTTTTTCTTCTTCTATATTCTGTTTATAGTAATAAGGACAACAGATCATTGTAATTAATGAATTGTAACTCAGATATTCCAATTTTTAATTGAGTACTCATAAAAGCTTGCAAATATAATTGTGCACATAATGATCTACAATTATTTAGTTATTCACATTTGGCGAAAGTAACCAATGAAGTGTCAATAATTATAGGCTTGTAATTTTCATCTAATTATAAAATTGAAAAGTTATATAAGCTAGATATATGTAACCATATAGTTTGGCTCAATTACATTAAGCTTTATTCAAGTGATCCAGTATGAAAAATTTTAATTAATAATATTCATAATATAGAAAAATCAGTGTATAAAATCAGTAATAGGTTGAAATGCTTGTTGGATTATAATTTTCCAATTAAGTAAAAGCTCACCAATAAATATCCTGAGAGTGATGAAGACTTGGACTGTTGAGATACACTAGAAAATCTGATAGAGTGGATATGAAATTCATAAACATTTTATCATACAGTCTAGTGGCAATTATGTTTAAAATGATCATTTAATAGTATTAAACCAATTTGGAAGTATGAAAATATTTAGCACTTTATTATTATTAAACAGAAAAGAAAATCAATTTATAATTCTTCTAAATTTTGTGAAAAATCTTCAAATATATTGTATTGCAATTTAAATTGGTATGAAACAGTCTAATTAGTTATCACTAGAGGAAGAAATATTAATTTATTCACACTGTTCAGTTATTGGTCCATTTACTATCACAATGCAATGTAATACAAGATATAAATAAGTTAACAGCATAAAAGGGACTTCAATATCTATGCCTATAAAATAAAGAAGAAAGAGCTGAAAAATCAGTAAAATTGAAATCTACTTGAACAAGATTGCAAGATATCGTCTATTTAAAAACATGGAATAATATTCGTTTCCTCATTATTTTCCATTGATTTATAGTTCCTGAGATTCATACTGGAGAAAAGAAAATTAGAGCCATATGGATAATTATTTGCCTCAACAAATACTACTTCAAACTAAGGACAAATCTAGAAAGTGTAAGCATTTACTTTTGTTTTAATTATGTTAGCCAGTTTTTCTATTTAAAAATGATGCATAAGTTATTTAAAGTAGCAAGGAAAGGAAAAGAAAAAAATGTTTTTTTTTTACGCTCTTTATAATAAAGAAGAAAAATACGTTTGTTTATAAATTATAATCTTCATAAAATATAATTAGAAGTAATTTTGAAGAACAGTGTGAAAAGATAAAGTAAACAAATTAAAAAGTCATTTTAAGTAGTATAAACTTTAATCAATTTAAAAAGAGAAATGCATGAACTTATTTCCTATTCTTATTAAAGAAGAAAAATCGTCTGGTAGTTTTGTTTTAGTGTGATTTTGCTTGGTTATTGAAAAATGGAAAAGTTACAGTGTTAAAATGTCCAAGGATATTGTATTTATAATTGCTAACGATTGAATAAAGTCTTCCTGGTATTATTAAACACATATTAATTTGCTGATAGAAATGAATAAATAAATAAACATGCGAATTAATAATATTTTAAAATGTTTTAAAATGCCTAGATCGTTTTAAAATTATTACAGATATTACCACAGATGGAAAAACAAAATAAATAAATCAATAAATGATTTTAAAAAGTTTGTTTTGTAGATCGTAATAAACCTATAAATTCATTTAAGGAAAATTATCTACAGAAAGTGTGGATAAACATATTTTTAATTGTGCTACACGGTTTTTGGAAGTGTTTGAATTTTATTTCACTATGCTAGCATCGAATATAATAATCATAAATATATATATATATGCATTACTTATGAATGTTTGCTCATGATAACAGTTTCCTTATCATTCAGCTCATAATGATGGAATAAACTTTGAACTAAGGGGCATAAAATAAATGGGAATAAAAATGTTCGTTTTTAGTTATTGTTTATGTTTAGTATTGTAATATACTTTTTGTTATGTATTATTCAGGGACTTTTTTTTTTGTGGTATGAAAATATATTTAGTTAAGGACAAATAGGTGTATAAAGCTATATACATTTATTATATATATTATTATTTTCCCAGTTGAGGGAAAATATAATATTAAATATCATTTATCTAGACAGAGAGAGAGAGAGATTCATCAATCTCTCGCACTTTTGAAACAGATTTTAATATTTTATTGAAGAGTTAACAAACAGACCAAAATTTGTCAAAGATTATACTATAATGACACAATTGTTTTATTATATGAAATATTGATATAAGCATTTTGCATTTATTAAATTTTGCCTATGAATTACCATGTCCACTTTAAATATAAAATATAGGCTAATCTTCATTGTCTACGTGCGTATTGCTTGTTATAACAAAAGTATTATTATTATTTTTTTAAAAACAGTTAATCGTCATTTGACTTACATGTTGGTTTGTTTAATATACTAATAGTTTCTGCATTGTGAAATGGAATATTTATGTTTCCATTTTTATTGTTAGAATTATTTTATCTTGCTATTGTACTGATAAGGATTCGTGATAGCTTTCAGCGGATAAGTATGTGCCACATATAATGGCATCAAATACATTGATATTGTGCATGGGCAGATTGAGAATTCTCCCATTGCTGATTCCATGAGAGGATGATATTGTCGAGGCTGATCAATAGTTGGTGCTTAGTTAGCATAGTGGATGCCAAGAGAGGATGATATCCATGGTCTTAATTCTATTTCCCTGTGTTAAGGCAATGCCCACACATTTGTACCTAGGAAAAGATATTAGAATTGGCCATATTATTGTAAAACTAGCATGTTGTTTTGTAGAGCCTCCCTTTATTGTTTGATCCCTTATGAGGTTATGTAGTTAGTTTTTTCACCGTGTATGGTGAAGTTTTAGTATTTTAAAATTAAATAGCAAGGATAAGATTAAGTTAGATTCAGGGACACTGGTTTATCTATAGTGTTTGCCTAATTGGAATAGTGTCTTTATGATGTTGTAGGATCTTCATCAGATTATAAACAAATCAACCAAAACTTACTAGTGATTGTAAAACTTCTGTATGGCAGAGCAAATGATGCACCCGTGCAATGTTGATTTATTTTCATCAGGCAGTGATTCGCCGATGGATCGGTAAGATATGTAACTATTAGAATGATTATATTGTGGACATAGGCAATGTTTTGGGGTCATGTGTGCATTTGACTTCTGATATCTGTTCCCACATTAATACAATAAATCTTTCTATATTGAATAGTAATAATTGTTAATTGTGCTGAATATGATAATTGTCCTTATCATATTTTGATAAATAAATAGCTGTAGTATAATACACGACTTTATAACTTTGAGTTTTAGATTTAAAATTTGTACATATCTCAAAGATTTAAATACACTTTTGTTTTATAATTTGAGTGCTGAATTAGTTTAAATAGAGTTTAACCTTCCTATTCTATAAGATAAAATAATAGAAACATAGCCAATAATGATAGTGAGAATATGGATATCACTGTACTAGTTTATCTTATATACTATGTGTGTAGTCAATAGGATATAAATTATTTTCTAGACCTAATTTTATATAATGTTTCTGTCTTATTTCATGCAATGTGTTTGAAATAAATTTGTAAATAGTGTAAATAAATCTTGTTATGTTGAAAATTTATTTAGTGGTTTGTAGTCTTATTGCTAAACACCATGTACATTATTATTGTTATTACTATCGACATATCATCTGATTATATTGAAATCATCATCAATCAATATAGTATATTTAACTATGTGTGTTAATATACCAGAATAATTTTGTTAAGCCCTATAATTTAAGAGTTCATCTAAGGCATCATCACTTAATAACCAAAATATTATTAACCTAGATTGCATATTATTTTAAGTGGTATACTAAAAAATAAACACTTAATGTTGATTTAATCAGTTTATTTGAACCCGCAGACCTATCATTCACTGATCTTGATCACATTGTTCATAATTATTTGAGAAAAGGCAGTTGGTAAATTATTGTGTTTAGTTATTAAAAGGTTATTCCTATTTCTTGAAGCTTAAAGTTTATAATAGTTATGGAGTTTATAAAGTTTCTTTGGAATTGCTAAATATTGTTTGTTAATTCGATTTTGTATTAAGAGCTGTTTTGTGCATTATATTTGGGTAGTGACAAAATCCTCTCACTGTCCCAAGTATATCTTGTATAACATTATTTAAGTTGTTTGAACCCTGAGAAGAATAAATTATGAATTTGCAATATAGAATTTGAATTTATGGTAAAATTTTATATCCACAGTTATTTATTGTAGTTGGATTTGAGTAATGTTATATTCACTGTTGTATGAAAGTCAGCCAAACTTTAAGGTGTAAATTGCTTCTTGTGTCTTAAAACGTTTAGCTTGTTTTGACTTTATGATGAATATTCTGGTTTTGTCAAGCTTGGAATCCCTATTTTATTTAGTTTAACTTATTATCAATTAATACAATGTTAGTTTATAGTTTAAGATCTCAGTCTCCATCATCAATATTGTTCTTCAATTTCATTTTGATTGTTCTTTTATTTATTCATTCACATTTGACTTTAATTCATTATCATAATTGATTATTCATTCATTAACTCTTATTCTATCATCATCTTAATCATTCATTATTCTCATACATCTTCGTTTTTTTCTCTTCATTCTCAGACTCATTTCATTTTATTATTTAATTATTACTTATTTTCATCATCCATTTAGTCATCTACATCCTAATTTACTTATTACTTAATTCATAATTTTAAGTTCATATTCATTCCATAGATCTAATTATTATTTATTTATTGGTTTGACGAATATTAAATTTATTTCATAACATTTTGTTTGTGGATTTTAAAGCTAGTATGACCAGAAGTTATTATTTTCATAGTAACCTTGATTATTTTCATAATCACCTTGTAATCTTCTTGAGATTTATAATTTCATGCTAGCTTAATTCAATAAAGAAATCATCTCTTTAGTTTAACATTTCTTTTTATGCTTATATTCTTGATGATTCGGATAGTGTAGGTTACAAAGGCGGATTTAGCGCCTAAAATGTGGAGCTTGATTAGTTACAATTGCTAGTCATTCTAAGAGAGGGTTACAAAGGCGGATTTGGCACCACGAAACGTGTGACCAGATTCGTATACAATTCCAGCATAGAAGAAAAGGTTACAATATATATATATTTTATAGTGATTTGTAATTGTGTGTGTATATAGAGAGAAAAATTAACACAAGCTTTTAAAAATTGAAATAAAATTCTATCAAATTTTTTTTGGTTTGGGAAAAAAATAAAATGTTTTAATAATTATTTTATAGAATTATGGTGTAACTATTAAAGAGGTTAACCAACCAATGTTAGTGATTCGTCACAAAAAACGAGAAATACGTGGTGGTCAGTCTGCTAAAGCTTATCTTGTCCCAGAACTGTGTGTTATGACGGGTTTGTTTGCTTTTTTTTTCTTTTTTAACATATAATAAAAGTGTGTATGAGAAATCATATGAGTTAAGATTAATTTAAAATGTTAATGTAATGATTAATATTAATCATTTTAGAATTAGAAGTTTAATAAAAAAGATCAATGCAAATTATTTTATGCCAGCCATAAAATGACTTCTTTACTCATAAGAAATTATTAGGTAAATAATTATTATAGTAGCCAATTTTAATTATCATTTTAACTCCCTACCATATAATTGCATTAGCCCATGACTTTTTTAACAGATTACTTACTAAAGTTTATTAAATATTTTTGTATCTATAATTTATTATTCTGTTTAACCAAAGTTTAACTTAAAACAATTGTAAATTCAGAGCCATTTTTTTGGGGGCCATAGAACTATATATATATAGTAAGTAGAGATAGCCCAAGATATCATCAACAGTCTCTCTTAGATGACATGTTATATATTAGGCTTATTAATATTGGTTGGAGAGGATTTAAATGATTTTCAATTCTTGTATAACTCTCTAAAATTATTTACAAAGTAATATTTGATGATTAGCTTGATTGACGACTATGGGTCAATTGCCTGAGGGGAAAAATCGCAACTTTGATTATACTTTAAAGAAATTCAAGTTTACCAAAATTCAGATTTGAATCCAGTTGTACAATATGGTGGATGGACTTGCATTTCATCACAGGACTAGACACGACAAATATAAAGTTAATTACCCCAAAATGAGTAACATTAAGCAATAGTATTTGATTATCATTGGTGATAGTTTTATTTTGTTTGGCACTGCTTTTAACACAGCTTTTGTCATTTTATTTTTAAAGCTATATTATAAATCTTAATGGGTCCGACATTGTTAAGATTTATACCTGTAATAAAAAAAATTGTAATGATTTGCAAATCAAATATTTATATATATATAAAAAATAAAGATTAAAATCTTCCACATTTTCAAAATAACATAATGATTTTCAATCCTTTTTTTTTTTTTATTAATTTAATCTTAACATAATTTTTATTATCGTAAATGCTTGTAATTTTAATGTCTTTGTTTTTATTATTATTATATAGGTTTGACTGATAATATGCGCTCAGATTTTAAAGCCATGAAAGAGATAGCAGACTACACAAGAGTGAATCCTCAAGTTCGCTATGATCAAATTAGACGCTTTCTAGATAAATTGAACAAGTAAGCAATAACATAAACTATTTTATTACAATTTTTATAAATCTTTGTTTAATTATAAGGATTTGCAAAATGTAATATAATTATTTTTGCTTTACCGGTAATATTTTTTTTTTTAAATTTCGTCTATAGTTGGAACTATAAAAAAAATTTTATTATAGTTACGGTTTTGGAGTGTTCTCAAGTGAGACTTGAATGAAACTATATTTTGTTCTTAGAAGTAAACACACATTTTAAAAACTTAAACATACAAAGTAATTAAACAAATGACATAAAAAGATATATTACAAAACATATGTCTGCCTTGATCAGTATTATATTTAATTAAGTCAAGCATCTTACATATCAGCAACCAAAAATTTTCCAAAAACATGGAATTATGTAATAAATGTGTATATCTTTAACAGGAGAAATTAACCTTAAATTTTGAGTATGATTACGAAAACTTCTGTGAATGGGTTTTTGTATATATATATATGGTAGATATCTAATTACTTTTAAAAATCGAATATTGTGTGCTTTTATATATTTTCAAATATTATTCATTTTCAATCATAAAGTTGTATATATTTTTCCCCGAAGAGTTTTTATAAAAAATTGTGCAAAAGTGATTATTTAAATAAAAGCAATAAAGTTTACTAATACAAAATTGAATGTCCATGTTAAAGAACTTTTGTTTTCCCCCATATAGAGAATTAAGCAGCAGGTGACTAGAATTTTTTTTATTTTTTATAATATTATTATTAAATGGTATTGACATCATTAATTCACAATTATATTTTTGTGAAGTGAAGTCATAACAAAAATTACTTTATGGTTGGTTTTTATGGAGAGTTTACATCTTAGTACACATTTCCTCTCTTGATAAACTATATATACGAGCTATTGCAATGCTAATATTTTGTTATATATGATAACACAATTATTTGCAAAGCTTGAAGATGCAAAATTGTCATTGTCTTTTGTTTGTGATCAGATTATGTTAATACTATATAAGTTAACCTTCACTGTTAATCATATTTGCAAAACTAGAAATCCAGACATTTCACTTTTTTATAATTTAACAATATGTTTATTTTTATATATATTGATTAAATCCTTACTTAAAGAGTATGGTTTTGTTATGAAAAAGGAATGAAATTTATTAAAAAACATGATCCAAAGGTGTATAGTGAACCTTAATAAATGAACATTTGCTTAACAGAGAGATTATGATAATACAACTAAGTTTAAAGATTACTCCTGTTTGCAAGTCATTTGATTATTCTTCTATACTATTTTTTTTATTATTATAGATAGTTGCATAAAAAATGTCACCGTCTAGACCAAATTTATGCTTATGATGATATACATTTGAAAATTTCCCCTTATTTTTAAATTAGAACCTATTAGAAAAATACTCTGCCATTTTAAATGAGGCAGAAAAATTTAAAAATCTGCGTTGAGGGAGTGGAAATAAATGTACTGCAGTTATCTCATGCTTTAAAAAATTAAATATGGACATCCAACAGGCAGTAAGAAAGTATTTGGCTTATTTATCAGTTAAATTGATGATTACTTGATTCTGTTTAATTTTTTCTCCAAACTAATTTTAATAAGCAACCAAAATGAGCTTTCAATACAAATACAGTTATCTCATTCATTATTTTTCAAGGAACTGCAGAAAATAAACACACTGTATACATGAAAATGATAGAAAAGACTCTTATTACATAAGAACAATTTAATGATTATTTTCTAAAATACTGTGCACAAAAGAGTATAATTTAACTATTAAGTAATATTTAGATATTTTTAATTCAAAATTTTCTCAACACCTATTACTTACAAAATTATGTGGGTGGATAACATTTTTATTCACGTTGGCATTATATAAGACAGTAGACATTAATTGCAAATTTAATTAAACGATGCTTTGGGAATCTGACTTGCTAACGAGTGCCTTTTGCTTTTATTTGTGAAAGCTGAAGAAATTTTTTTTTCAGTATATTTATGCATATGAATAAAAACATTTTTTTAAAAAAAAATATTTTTATATATTTATTTATTTTATTGATTTTTTAACTTTACTTGTGTAATACTGAATCTGTTTTAAATGAATCGTACAAGGATTGTCACTAGACATTACTAGCAATATTACATATTGAAATGATGTACTCATTTCACATGAATATAGTCACCTATTATTTCATAGCAGGTAGTCATGGTGGGTTAATACAGCATAGGGCATTAACTTTTTAGAGACTGGCTAGACAAGGCAAGGGAAGAATTAAAAGTTATTTGAATATAATAGTAAAAGGGGGGGGAGAGAGCCCTTTGTGCCCCCCCTCCCAATTTTAATATTCTTAATGCCTAATTCCATACAATAAATATAGATTGAAGTTGGATGAAGAGAAGAATGATGCCAAACACACATAGAATTTAAAATAATTAAAATCGTCAATTATGATTTTTTGTAACTTACTAGGGCAGGCTGTATTTCTAATTTATATTTTTAAAAACAGATTATTTATTGACAATGTAAAAAAAGATTGAAAGAATGCAATAATAAAGAGTACATTATTAATGCTTTTCAGAAGACAAAAAAAATACAGAATTATATTTCTTTAAAAAAAAAGAAAACTATAAGTTACATTTGTATATTTTAACAAAAACTATAAAATTACTTGCAAAATAAGAATTTACAGTAATCCTATTTTAATGTGTTACATAAAATTGTTACTACTATCACTTATGATTTTATATCTATAAGGTATTTCTTGAAAAAAAAAAAAACAGTTACATTTATATATTTTAACAAAAACTAAAATTACTTGCAAAATAAATCACTTCCATCACCTGTAATTTTTATGTCTTTAGGATGGATATACATTTTAGGAAGCAAGCAAATAAGCGTGTGATATATGGTGTGTCTATATATATTGTAACATTTTTTAAGTTTTGTGTTAGATCTTCAATTACGCACTAGAATGCATGAGTTAATCAAGCTATGAAGAAGAAAAATATTTCGTTCATATTTCTAAAAACATAGCTATATTTCCTGATTAACTTGACCTAATAATTATTACGAATTGAATTGCTGGCCGAATCAATTTTTAATTTATAAAAGAGGGCACCAACTCACTGATTCTGCGTCAAGCACATTGTAATTTATAAAACAATAATTACATGATCGGGATTAAGATTTCTTGTCAGTCTATTTTAAGAAAATATTCCTCCTGGATTTAATTAAAAAATAAGCATATTGGCAAGGCAATTTACACACTACTCTAAAACTAAATAAAATCTAACACTCAAAATTAATAATGTAACTAACTAAAAATTGAGCACGTACAATGAAAGTTTTATATTCGTAGTAAAGGTTTATTACAACCCATTAAACATTTAAACAGTTATAATAATAAAATTATAATATTGGAAAGAAACGCGCATACTCAGATAATTATTTTAATCATTGAATTCAAATATCTCACTTTGAAGTATTAGATAACAAATGCCTCTTTTCTTTTAGTCTGCTGTAACAGTTTATTATTTAAAATTCAATTTGAAAATCTTTTATATAGATAGAAGTTATGGCCATTAACTTACCGGTAAGCTTCAAATATTTACGTAGGTGATTGATCATCTTAGTAGTCCGATTTCTTTCGATGGGTAGTCCGATGTACTGTTTTATGGTTTTATTTTTTCCATATCTCTGATCTGTGTTGAGGTAAGGCTAGACGAAGGTTTAGGCGACTTTTCCAAGATAAGGTGCCGACGACAGATCTGGTTCTACTCGCACATGGAAAATAGATTCAGTTTAGTTCTAAGTGGCAACATTTTATTCTTAATTAAAAAAAAAAAAAAATGCTGCACATGAGAAACTGCCCAAAACACGAGTGAAAAAAGATTCCTTCCTAACTTATCTGTTCCTTTTATATTCCAGATCATTTTTGAGAAGTCGTGCGCATATTTTCTTTATCTTTTGTTTTATTATTCTATAATCTTCCACATTATTTCTTATTTTCAGCTACAAAGTTTTTTCTTTTATAACATAATTCCGCCATCTTTAATTAGGTTTAGAAAGATTTTTCTGATAGTAATCTTTTACATTTAGAATTTCCTTTTGTTATCTGGATTAATTAATCTATGCACTTTCCAATATTAACATTACTCCGATTAAATTATATATAGATAAATAAGAAACAAAGATTAAATGTCATTGTACATTTTTTTTTTAAATATTACCAAATGACAAATATATTTGTACCATATATAAATAAACGGTACAATATATATAGAGAGTAGGTATGTGTTGTATAATATTTTTTAAAATAATATGTGAGATAATTTTAAGTTAATTATTAAAAAAAGGTAATGATAATATATAATTAATGTTCTAAAACTTATAGAACATTTAAAAAATTTGTTTAATTCCTAATGCACATGAATCATATGTTAATATTGACATTATTTTAAAAAGAAAATAATTTAAAGCAGTGTCTCGGAAGAATTCAATTATTTGATGCCTTATAAAAATTACTATTTTATTAAGAAATATCATATGCGGCATTCTAGAATCGTTGTAGCTGAAATTTAAATTTTAACAAATGTTTAGCATAAATTTAGCTTCATTGCCTGTTCTGAAATATACGGCAAGCTAAAATTAACAAGATCTTTCTTAGATTTGGAAATCAGCCTTTTTGTATCAAAAGTCTTCAAAATACTTGAATAAAATATCATAGTTTGTCTCATCCCCTATATCATTTTAATAAATAAAACAAAGGATTACGTGTAAATGGAATTAGCAATATTAAATGTTTTGTACGAAATTCAAGAAAAAAAAGTAAAGAATTTGCAGTCAACAGCTGGAAAATTAGAGCTCTGAAATAAATAACTAAAGGATACTTCATATTTATGATTATGGACATGTATGAATTTAAATTAAGGTTATATGCTATTGATATTTATTTGTAATTATTTGTAAACTGTAACATAAACTGTTAAATTACTGATGAACTTTTAGTACAAACTATATTATTGGTTGTTTTTATTTTATGTAAAGTGATTTATAAATTTTTTAATAATAAATTAAATAGTCTTTTACATATTTAATGTATAAATATTTTTATTTTGAGATGATAAAAGCTTCACATAGTTTTATTTAGGGTTATTAAAAGAATAAACCATTTTCTATTCAAATTAATGAAATCAGAACTAGAGTTAAAATATATCCTTAATTGTCATAATAATATGATGTAAATTCATAATAAAACATGAATGTAGGGCGAAAATAGATGAGCAATTAAGATTGTTAGACACTGTGGATGTCTTGAATTTAAATTATTCTTTGAAGTTTATTTTATATGTGCTAGATATTAAATGTTTGCTATAACTTTTTGAAATTTGTCATAAAATAATATTGCAATTTAAGTAATTTAAATGTATGGATTGTTTGTTGTTTATTTATAGAGACAATGAGTTTGAGATGTGCATGTATTTAATATTTTCATATATCATCAATATTAGTAATAGGCATGAATATGTTCTTGAAAGTTTGCAAAAAGGATTTTGTTGATAATTGTGTTTTATATTATTCTGTCAGGAGTATATAAATGCAGATGTGGTATTTTTATTCTCATGCTGAATAAAATAGATGCAGATATGATATTCCTGTATTTATGTTAAATAAATATAAATGCAGATGTGATATTCCTCTTATACATAATAATACGTAATGCCACCTGATTGTTTTGTTGACATATTCCATATATTGCAGAGGAAGTAAGGCATATAATGATTATTTGTTACATATTATAGTATGTATAGATATAATATTTTGTGAGCATATATATATTTATGTACTATCTGAAAATATCCAAATTCATTAAGAGATATGTATCATCAATATGATCTACTGTTGATGAGAATCGAGTTATGATTATACTTTAAATATTATGATTTATGTAAAGGTGTACGTTTTTATTGTGGGTCTCATCTTTGCCTCTTTATAAAGAACTGTATTCTAGGATAGTAAGTTATAGTATTATTGTTAATAATAAAGATGCTAACTCATGCATTTTCAGTATTTCATCCTTACTAGGTCATTGATTTTGCAGCCTGTCTAAGAATCTAATTCATTTTTAAATATTTATGAACGGTGGAATATTGTGTGCATTCATGTCTACATGTTATATTTAAAATAATAGTATTATAGAAATTAAGGAATTAATGAGCAATGTTGTTATGATATAGAATAACTCATTTATGACAGTGACATTCATTTAATTGGATGATTGCACTATTACAAGATAACTAAAGATATTTTTTGTAAAAGTTTTCTTTTAATAATAATCCAGTATAATTTGGGATAATTTGCTTCGTAATTTTTGTTAGAGTGCATCATAAGCACTCATCCCATTTGTCACTTTATTTATTTTAACTTTGGTGCTACCGATATGAAAAGCAAACTATTTTTTTTTTAGTTGTGGAATTATTGAAATTTATTATTCAATTTAAATATTAATAAATATTTAAATCGGTTTTACTTGGTTTTATGTTTCATTTATAATTATCCATTAAGTTGTCTGCTAAAAGATAAAATTAAAATTTTTTAATTTTTATTAGTTTTTTTCTAAAATTGTTTTTAAACTCATTGGGAATACATATGTTTGCAAACTTTCAACTAAGTGGGAAATTGAGAAGTGGAAGAAAATCAAATTATATTTGATTGAGACAAACAGAGTAAAAAATTAAGTAAATTAAATGTAACCATATGGGGGGGTGGGGTAATGAATAATTAGCAAAATAAAAGATATGCAGTGAGACAATTAAAATATTTTTAATTTAAAAAATAAAGATTATTTGAATTAAAAGAAAGAAAAAATGATATTGCTATTGTTATATATAGAGCTTGCAAAACAAGCTCTTAACAAGCTTCGAAAATATCCTCAAGCCAGACCGGTTTCTGCTTCTGGCGTCGTCAGTAAGGTGTCAGGATATTCAGCATTAGATTAAAAATACTAGGACAAGCACAGCACTTTATCTAATGTATAACTATTGAGTAGAAAATCTGAAATTGTCAGACATCCATATGTTTTCCAATCCAACTATCTAACTCAAATAGCCATATGGGACTGAACTAAGTTCAGATACACTATATATTAATAGCGATAGCAATATAAAATCACCAAAGCCTTAACAGCAGAAAATAAAATGATAAAAAAATCAAGTCAGATGTCACATGACTTAATTTAATAAAGCTTGTATTTACAAATGTTATACATAGAGCTCGCAAAACAAACTTTGAGAATATCCTCAACCCCAGACCGGTTTCTGCGTCTGGAGTCATCAATGAGGTGCCAGGATATTGAGCATTAGATTAAAAATACTAGGACAAACCCAGCACTTTATCTAGTGTATAACTATTGAGTAGAAAATCTGAAATTGTCAGACATCCATATGTCTTCCAATCCAGCTATCTAACTCAAATTGTCAAACATATGGATGTCTGACAATTTCAGATTTTCTACTTAATAGTTATACATTAGATAAAGTGCTGGGCTTGCCCTAGTATTTTTAATGTAATGCTCAATATCCTGCATCTCACTGACGTCTCCAGAAGCAGAAACCGGTCTGGGGTTGAGGATATTCTCAAAGCTTTATTAAATTAAGTCATGTGACATCTGACTTGATTTTTAATTTTTATTTTAGATATTGCTATTTTATATTATTCAAAATTATATTAAGACTAAACTGCCTCCCCCCCCCCAATTATTTATATGATATAGTTTTTATCTTCCATAAGTAATAATCCCTGAAATTAGTGGGTACATTATTTTTGCAAAACATATATTTATAATTAATTAAATTTACCTATCATTAAGATCTTAATTATTAATGTAACGTCCATTTATAGTTGATGTATATACATAATTATTTAACACTTCCATCAGATAAGATAATATTTATTATATACACCTGGGTCACGTTTTATGCGGTAGATAGGTTCCTCAGAAAACGCGCACAAAAAAAATTGCACAAAAATAGACGTAACTTACCTTGAAAAATGGGGATATGTACTGTAATTTTCCAAAAATCGCATAAAAGCAAAGCAACAACGTAAAATTACTTTAAAATTCGCTTAAAAAAAAAAAAGAAGAAAATAAAATATGACTAATAAAAAATTTTAAATTTGGAAAAAATTGATCCAAGACAAACTTTTTTTTTTAACTACAGTATTTAATTTGGTGCTTGTAATCGGGCTTGGCCACTTGATGGTGTTCTGGCTCACCAAAACACCTAACAAATGCGGTTTACAAGGCCTGACTTACGTCTATAAAAAACATCTATGTTTGTCTTAGCCATTAAGAAGGCCGTTTATGATGCGTAACGCAGAAATAATACGGCCTATTTCTGCTTTGCGACAGTTATTGTGAATTCGCACACTTATCTTTCGTTTACAGTTTGATATATATGTGTGTTTAGTTGGATTAGTCAAATTTTTACAATATACATTACACAATATTTGTATTTATAATTTATTTAATAAACATGAATATATAGTAATTTTCTAAACGGCCACACCCTTAGTTTAGAGAATGTGTAAGGTGTAAAAGCTTGCCGAGGGTAGGTAAAAAAGAATTCGGCCGATATCACGTGCGAAATCTCGTTTTCACATGAAATATCACGTAGTTGATAAAATGATGGCGATCAACTTTTTCCGCAGTTGCCGACAACAGAAGCCGAGTATTTCTGCTGTTCAATAAAAATATACACGATTTTTTGTAAATTTCATAGAAAGCACATATTATAAACATGTTTAATAAGTAAATAAGACATTTATATGTGTTTGTTGTTGTTTAAAAAAGTTTGAGTTTCTTCCTTTTGTCCGACTACGGTTATGATTTTGATATCTTTTATTTTAGCATTACAAACAACAGAATACTAACCCTAAAACTAAACCTAACCCTAACCCTACATAGTTGTTTTGTTATGTAGAAAGCAATAATTAAGCGAAAGACATCGCAGAGTAGCAGCTTTGTCCAAAAACAGCGATATAAAAAAAAAAAGGTTGTCGTTTACCAATAATTAAGCGAAAGACATCGCTAAATAAACATCGCAGAGTAGCAGCTTTGTCCAAAAACAGCAATTTAAAAATAAAAAAAAAGATTGTCGTTTACTAAATACAAAATTAAACAACTTTTTTAATAAAAAGGCATGAAAAAAAAGTTATAGCAATCAATAAATTAATAACCAAAAAAAAAAAAAACCGATTCGATTTAAAAATATAACGTGGCCCCGAACATTGTATTGTATTGTTTTTGACTGCCAACAATGCCATCAAGTGGCCCAGCCCGATTACATTATAATTACCTTTAATTTTATTCAAAACAATATATTTTTATGCGTAATTTACATTTTTCATACATGTATGGTATTTTAATCATTATCGCTATTTGAGACGTCAGATTCATCATGATGTGATGTAATGCAAGGTACTGTAGCAGCTTCTTAAACAAAGTTAAGAGGAAATATAACTAAAACATTTTCCAATCGTTGATGATCCTTCCCATTTCGCTAAGCGATCTAAAATTGAAATTTTTGTTTCCAAAGAAATTCATTTTCTTGGGTGTTTTTTTCACTCCATTAGGGTAAACTAAAAGTTTAAAATAAAAATAAGAACTTAGACTTACGATAATAAAAAGTCACCGACTCGCCACTGTTGGGCAAAATTTAATTAAAAGTAACAATTAAAAATTGAATTCTTATTTCTGTCTTTAATTTTTTAATTTTCAATTCCATTTAAAAATCAAATTTCATTGTTTCACATCATATTAATTTCAGATCACGTTACGTAATTTTTAAATTGTTAATTACAATTAAAAATCAGATTTTAATTGTGCCCACCGCTGTTACTTATCTTTTAAAAATAAACTTGCGGACACTAAATGATTAATTGATTACATACTCTTTTTATAAAAAGCAAAAATAGAACGTGATTGAAAATGCAAAAACAACATACATAGTATTTTTAATCTATAACATTTGAACAGATTTACATTATAGTCTTGTAAAATTTATTACTTGCGGACACTAAATGATTAATTGATTACATACTCTTTTTATAAAAAGCAAAAATAGAACGTGATTTAAAATACAAAAACAACAACATACATAGTATTTTTCATCTATAACATTTGAACAGATTTACATTATCGTCTTGTAAAATTTATTACTTGCGGACACTAAATGATTAATTGATTATGTACTCTTTTTAAAAAGCAAAAACAACAACATACATAGTATAGGCATCTATAACATTTGAACAGATTTACATTATAATCTTGTAAAATTTAATGCGCTTTTATAAAATGGGGAAGTCCTGATTTTAAGTGAATTATGAACTTCTTTATTGCATAAAATCTATTACAATACTATTATAAAGCGCTGAAAATATTGAAATTATTAGAAGTCGAACTCCGATAATGCACTATTTTTTTAAATATGGTGTGAGGGCGCGAAATTTATAATATTTAAAGTAATAGCACATTATCGGAGCTCGTCTTCTGATCTAATAATTTTTATCGCATAAAAGAAAACTGCATACAAAGATATTATAAAGAAACATGAATCGCATAACTTCAAAATCGCATTAAATAAATCCGCATAAAATGAAACCTGGGTGTATAAGCAAATTTTGAAATTCCAGTTAGCCCTTAGGAAATTTACTTTTAATTAGTTCATAAACTACTTTCATATTACAAAATTTTTCTATCTTGTGATCTCATTTGTTGCCTTCTGTTCTTAAAGATACAAAATTTTTTTGTTTTACAGTTGTTATTTTTATAAAAGGGATTGGACAAAATTTTTCTATCTTGTGATCTCATTTGTTGCCTTCTGTTCTTAAAGATACAAAATTTTTTTGTTTTACAGTTGTTATTTTTATAAAAGGGATTGGAATAATATATATATATATTGAAATTCAATTTCTTTTTAAATTTTTTTAATGCTTTGCATTTATTTTAAAATTTAAAAGATAATAGATAAATTTTCAATTATTATTTTCATATTATTTTAGGATGTAATTTTAAAAATAAGTATTGATGCAATATTTTTACTCTTAAAATACAATATCTTTATATCTTGTGTAGGAATCTCCTATTAGTTTTTTTTATAAAGATTTATTATCAAATGAAAAAGTGAATTTTATTAACACACGGGGAAATGATTACTTTGGAGATTTTTATAAAGACAATATATCATTAAATTCTTTCATTCAAAATAAAAATCTAGTGTTATTTGAATGATTTTTATATTAAAAATATAGTTTTGCCTGTAAATGAATTATACTTTAAGAGGAAAACATTTGGGATCATATAGTCTGATCGAGATATCCCCACTGAATTATTTGAAATTGTTTTTTTGCCCATCTATTGACCATGAAAAAATGTTAAAACTATTGATATATTTTATATATAATTGTTATTAATACAATTGTTTATTTTATTTTTATGTCGGAAGATTGAATATAAAGTTAGATTTATAGCCTGGACTATGTATCAAGCACAATCATGTTAAAGAAATTACAGAGTTTATTCCAAAAAATTATTTTTTAGAAAATATAACTTTCAACCTTGGATTTTCCGCTGAATGAATATTATTCAAACAGAAGCTATTTCCTAAGCACATGCACTTTGATGTTGTTATAAAGTGTAACTCCCTTCTGTGATCTCTGTGTTAGTAAATAAAATTGAAAATTGAGTGAATATTGATATTTTTTTCTGAGTAGATTTACACTAAAATATTATTGTAATGTTGAAAATTTTTTGGTACACAGTATCTCAAGGAAATTTATTGTGGATAAATATATGCAAAAATGTATTCGAGATAATCTTAAAATCTGTGAGAATTGACAATTTGTGCAGAATGCGCTTTCGACTAAGTTATATATTAGTTATAGTAATGGTGAATCAAAGGCCAACTTGTCTACCCGGCTGCCCACTCTCGGCCATCCCTTTGAACCTACATCTGCCAGCATTGTATGACTAGAGCGCAATGACGCCAAGCAAAAACTGAAGGAGATTTGACACATCGTAAGAGATAAGATGCAATTAACAAGAAAGACTTTTGTGCTCCCTTTTCTAAAAAATGACTTTAATAATTAGCCATTCAGTTACATTTCTTTAATACACTCTGCAATCTCCCCTCCTCCGCCAGTTGCCATGACTATAACTTAGTTGAAAGTGCACTAGGAAAAAATTGCTAGCTTCACAGATTTTAAGTTTATCTCTTAATACGTTTTTGCATTTATTTATCCACGTAAAACAAGTCATGAATTCAGCTTTATCATAAATTTTAAAAAAATGTTGAATTTATGTATGTAAATAGAATTTAACTACAAATATAAAAAAAATACCTTTTTCATTTTCTTCAATTTAAAAGTAATGTGAAATTTATTGAGTATACTGCTACAAATACTTAAAAATCAATTATTAAACTGTTTAAATCCTTGTTTTATTATGTAAGAGAATACAATGAGACCGCAAAGTCTGCTAAATTGCACTCATGTACATCACATATAGTAGTTGCAAGTTTTGTTGATAAACTTTAATTAGAATGGAATATATATTGTTTGTTGTACATACTTTTCAACATGCACATGTAACCCTTTTTTATATATATAATATGCATATATAAATTAAGATTATAATTTAAACATTTAAAATAATAATATAATTATTAATAAATTTGAGGGACAGATTCACATATATTTTATGTGTGTGTGTTATTTATTCATTGAAAAATAATAAAAAAAAATTATTTTTTAAATAAATAACTGAATGCTTGATTTTTGTTACTATGAAAATCACTGGGCAGTATTATTATTATTTTTTATTCAATAATCTTTTTTACTAAAGAAATTTAATAGTGGTCTTGGTATCAAGAAATGAGGTTCTAATTGTTTTGATGTTTTTAAGTCATATCAACTTTCAATGTATTCTAAAATTTTGTAAAACTTTTAGAATTAAGTTTAGAAAACATTATTCAATAAACTGTACAGCAAATGTGGAAAGGAAAATAAAGAAAAATAAAATGTAATTTCAACTTAAATTGAATCAATATTAATAAATATGAACACATACAGCACTCAGAGACAAAAAAATTGTTGATCATGCATTGTAAAATATATTTACAAATTTTAGTTTTATTTACTAGCTTTTATAATTGAAGTTGTGTTTTTTCATAGTGTAGTTTGTTGCTTCACTTTACAAAGTGATGGATATCTCTTGTAACATAAAGGAAATGCTTGGAATTTTTTTTTTTATATAAATCATAAACAAAATTCTATTGGTTTTTTTTTTTTATTAGTGCTATCTTAATTTTTAATGATATAAATTTCTTTTTATGTTTGTCGTTATAGTCAATAAATATATAACATTTGCTTGCTTGAAGTTTTATTTAATTATTCTTATTTGAGAAATTTGTGATAAATATTTGGAAGTTTTTATTAAGATTTTTAAATGTGTTGCTAGTTTCTTTGATTTATTATTATTATTATAATTATTATTATTTTGAAAGATAAGATTCAAATAGATCTGCATATGTGCAATTTTGTGTGTATGTGTTAAATTACTTTTTATTATTTATCCTATTTGAGTTAGTAATTATTATTTACATCAAGTAATATGATAGACATATTTATTTAGTTTTAAATAATTTTAAAATAAAGTTGTTTTGATCTTTAATAATCTTATGTTTTTAGTTCTGAAATTACCTCTGCTACTCTTCGCTGTTGGGGATTAAAATTTGACAATGACTTGGTGAAATTAAGAGCTCGACAATTAGATCCAGAGAGAATATGGCAGGGTACTAGATCTGTAAGTAAATGAAAGTTAACTTTTATTTTAGGCAGCTATATAAAACTTTTACAATTTTTAAAAGTTGTATTTTTATTTATTAGCTAATATATATATTTTAATCATCTTGATCACAATTTGATATTTATTTTTTTCTTAACTTTTATTAATATGAGCCATATTGATTTTTTTTATACACTTGATTGAAGCTGTAATTTTCATAATAACATTAGATTGTATATTAATAAAGATAAAATATTATATGAACTAAAGAGATAATATATAAAAAAAATATAAAGCTGAGAAAGTATAAAATAAAAATAAAGGATTAAATATTTAAAATTTTAGTAACTAAAGAATAGGACTTTTTATTATTATTATTATTATTAATTGTAATTACAATGGCAGTCAACTTACAGATTATATTTTTAGCAATTGACTTTACAAAAATAAGAATGTCTTTATTATTTCATTTTTTAATCTAAAATATAAAGTGAAAATATTTGTTTAGGCTGTTTTTTCTTTCCTAATAAAATATTAATAATTGATAAATAATCGCTTTATGTCTATATTTGTAATGAGTAAGATATATGCGATATATTACACACTATAAATGAATAAAATACAATAATAAATAAATAATTGGCTATATTTGGCTTAGTACTTTCAAAGGAATACCTTTATTATCAAAGCCGTGTGCTAAGTGAATTGCTAAGTAAAACTTGCTATGAGAAATGCAAAGTATATGCAAATTATGTTTGCCATTTTTGGAAATTGCGTAACACGTATCTCTTATTAATCTAATTACAGTCCAAGTTAATAAAATATGCCTTTGATGTGATGAGATGTATTATGGCTTCTCCTTAAACGAAGTCAAGAATATCTCAGCAATTATGCCCAGATAAACCTGTTAGCCACTTTATTTTACATTCCCCACTCTAAAGTTACCCATAATCTGCTCTATCCCATTTACACAACGTAATCTTTGTCAACTCTATAACCTTTATATCTAAATCTCCCTTATCTTTTCCCAAACCCAGCATAAAAACCAATAATTCACTTTCTGTATAATCACTCTTTTCATATTTATTTTTCCACAACTTCATTATATGTACCCTTTCTGTTTTCAAACATTTACATTCAATTAACAATGCAGGGGTGGCCCATGGAGAGGTGTGCATAGTGTGTGTTTGTGCTTTATAATAAGCATACATGTGCTGTGAGAGCCTTATGTGTAATGTTGCCTTCGTTACTCCATAATTTGATGCTAGGCAATTGTACGGACATGCTATGTTATATACTGCTTGCTGTGTGTATATTGGAGGAAGCTGATCTTTAGTATTGTTGATGAGTCTATTAAAGTGGGGGAGGGATGCGATAGCATAAACTGAAATTATTGTGTAGTATTATTGATGAGTCTATTAAAGTGGGGGAGGGGTGCGATAGCATAAACTGAAATTATTGTAAAAGATTTATATAAATTCTTATGTATGTTCCTTATATATGGGAGGAGGATTCGAAGTCGGCTCTTGTGTGTTTGCTGGGTTAAGTTGGTGTTTAATGGTTCTGATTATATTATCTATATTTTTTCTGTTATATCTCGCATTTAATAAGTCTGCTGGATACATTTCGATGTTAGCATTTCTGTCAGCTTCGAAGCTGCACAGTTTGACATTTCTGAAGAGAAATGCTTTTAATCCAGCCAGTTTGTAAGTGCTAGGGGTGTTTGATTGGTGATGGATGTGGCCTCTTATGTTTATTGAATTGATTAGTATTTTGTAGTGGAAGCGCTGGGGTTTCATTCCTACTTTCAAGTCTAGGTATTTGCCAGAGTTGTGAGCATCTTGATGTATTGTGTTTATAATGAAACCCGTGGCTGTGTTCAAATCTGTCTTTATGTCTTCTATAGTTTCCAGAGACGCAGCTATAAAGATATCGATGTAATGAGGTGTACGATACGAGGTCTGTGGACAGGTGTTTGGGAATGATGATCTTCTCATATGTGTTGAGGACAATTCTGGATATAACTCCACTCATAGTAAGGCCCATCAGCCAACCATGGCGTATGTGGTACCATTGCAAAAAATGCCACTACAAATTGTATGTGTTGCTGGTGCATGCCATGTTTTGTTAATTCTTCTTTTACACTGGGTATGGATTTGGTTCTATCGATGGAACCATAGAGTTCCGCTATATCCATTACTGCCATGTTTGTGCTGTGTGTGACCTCGATTCTGTTCACAAAATCGAATGATGATTTCATTACATAAGAGGCAAAACCTATGGTTTGCATGAGCCATGCATTGATTACTTTACCTGCTTTGTAATAGTGAACCCCTCCAAAGTCCATCATTAAGCGTAGTGGTACGCCTTCTTTATGCATTTTGGCATTAGAGAACATTCATGGGGGTCTTGTGGCCGAAGGGTACATTTTATGACAGTCTGCCTTGGAAAACGCTTTGCCAGTGTGTGTGCACAGATGATATGAACTTGTCTTTTTTAGTTTAAAATTGAGAGTAAGTACTTCAATGAAATTTTAACTTCTAGATATTGTTGCTGAATCTTGGCTCTATAGTCCAGAGTAGTCATGATGATGAATCTGTTTCCCTTGTCTTTGCGCAGGCATATAATGTTATTATGTGTTAGGAATCTCTTTGCTATTATTAGTTTCTGCTTCCATCTAGGCTGTATCACTTTTTAGTGATCTTTATGGGTGTGGTTAGCTAAGCTAGCTTCCACATCTGCAATGAGTTTTTTTTGAAAGGTTCTATCCGCTACCAACAAATCTGGGGCCTTTTGCCAGGACAGCGTTAATCGTTTCTGGTACAGGAAGGTTAGTTAAATTTACATAGCTTTTGTGGTTGTATTGCTGTATGTGAATATTTTGCTTGTTGGCCAAGAAGTTGTGGTTGAACTTCGTCTCTAATGCTCTACACAGTCTATTGCATTTGTGTCTGTTATATGAGGGGGCATGCTGGTGTCATTCAAAATTGTGTTTCTTCTGTTGGTTTCATGGTGTAATTCCGTTCTGCACTCCTGAATTACTCTTTAATATGAAAATTTGAACCTGTTTTGAGATAGCGTCTCTAATATGTATTGAACAGATTCAGTATGTGTTACAAAACTTTTGGGATCTGCACTTACATAGAAAGTTTAATCTCAGCCTGTATTTGCATACTGCTATAGAAGATTTTAATGCCAACTTATTGCAAATCATTGGATCCATAACGCATTAGTAATTGTAATTGATAAATAATCGCTTTGTGTCTATATTTGTAATGAGTAAGATATATGCGATATATTACACACAAATAAAATGATACGAGTATAAAGTAAATAATTAAATGAGTGAAATACAATAATAAATAAATAATTGTCTATATTTGGCTTAGTACTTTTGTAGGAATACCTTCATTATAAAAGCTGTGTGTGAAGTGAATTGCGGAATAAAACTTGCTGTGAGAAATGCAAATTATGTTTGCCATTTTTTGGAAATTGCATAACACGTATCTCTTTTGTTCATCGAATTACAGTCCAAATTAATAAAATAGGCCTCTTTGATCTTTCTCTATATGTCATGACACTCCCTGCCCACAACTCAAGGGTTGTCTGGAATACAGATGTGTGTGGCGTATGTTTGTGCTTTATCGTGTGCTGGAAGAGCCTAGTGTGTAATGTTGCCTTTATGTCACCATAATATGATGCAAAGCAATGGTTGTTGGACATGCTATGTTATATACTGCTTGCTGTGTGTGTATTGGAGGAAGCTGATCTTTAATATTGTTAAGGTCTATTAAAGCTGGGGGGAGTGCGTTAGCATATCTTTAGTATTGTTGAGGAGTCTATTAAAATTGATTATGCGATAAATTGCTTTCAAATATTTATTTAATAACATTGATATATAATTTGAAAGAGCAAATATATTTTACTCACTTTGGGCAATTTATACCCACAAGTTCATACATATACATTCACATGTTGTATGAACATACATATTGTAATGGTCAAATTTTGTATATCCGCCTAACAGAATCTAGAATCCAGGCAAAGAGACCAAAGTTTGATCAGATTAGGATTGTGATATTCCGAATCCGACCACACTTCAACTAGTCTGCCAGTACTCCCAGACTCAAGACCCTACAAACGACCACATTTGAAGTTACACGTAGTATACCCATTTTTCGTGGCCGGCATAGCTGAGATTTAAATATATATGTTAATTAACTTAAATGCGACTAGCGCGGATATTAAACATAACATTAATAATGGCTGTATCACACATATATATTTATCTAAGATTGAATTGGATTGAAATAGGAACGAGAAATCACATAACCAGAATAAATTTAACATATATTTATTAAATGATAAAATAATTAAATATAATGAAAAAATTGATGTGGAAAAGCATGCAGGCTGTATAAAATGAGGACTTAACATGTCTCCTCATTAATTTCTAATTACAAGGGTTTTCATATATATATAAATAATCACTAAGCTGTGCCTAAATTATATTATGCCAATTCCTACTGAAATGATGCCTGCTATTACAAAATGCTGCACTAGTCTTTAGCACATTATTCATTATTACATTCTTATTTTAATAAAGATTTGAAAGTGTAAAAACCTGCTCTATGATATAGATTGGACCTCAGAACAAGATATAATTGAAGTTAATAATACTGAACAATTTAATTAAAGGGATAAAATTGACTGCATTAGTTTACCATCGGCTATAGCACCGGCAAATAAAAAGTACTGAAGTCGCCCTGCGGATTGATTAGAATCAAGGGTTTTCATGACCAACACCGGTACCCTTGTATCGAGCGTCCTACTGCGAAAAAGGTCGGGGTGGCTATCACGATTGCCTGGAATTCAACATCAGGTCTTACTGATGCTCAGGAAGGTAAAATGGGGTGGTCTTGCCCGAGGTCTGACCTTAAGTAGAAGATGCAGCAAAACATTAAACTTTGAAGAACATATATCTAATCTGCCAAGCGAAGGAAAAATAGAACATATTTTATATCATATATATGCAAGAATGATAGCATGTCCCGTCCCTTACTAGAAACCAATTCTAATTAACGCTCAATAATTAAGCGTCTTAATAAGGGCATAAAATTATACAGTAAATCTTGTTCGCTTGTTTCAATCTACATGTATGAGTATTATAGACACAAAGGGGGGGGGGGATAAAAGTATATTTGAGGGGCTGCTTAACAGTAACTAATATACTCTCACAATCCCAAAGACCAGTGCATACAAAATTGTAGATGAGTTTTAAAAGAAAGCCACCATATATATTCATTTTAAATAATAACTAATAATGACGAACGCAGAGTGATTAGTTATTATTGCAAATATAGGATTTTCGAAACAGCGTGCTTGATTAAATGACCTTTAGATAATAATTATGTGAAGATAATTTAAACTATATCTTTTTTAAAATTTATTGAAAGTAAAATGCTCGCTGTTTCAAAGTATTGGCATATGAAATACATAAGAATAAAGATTATAGGCATAACTGCAATGATATATATATAATGGAAAAATTAGTCAAGTTATAATTAATTTACAAGTAGAATTTTGGTAGAAATCATTCATTTGAAGAGTGGTTTATAATTTAATTACACTTGATTATTTAGGCTTTAAGATTTTAGCATTACAATTTTAGTTAAAGGTTAATAAATTACATTCTAATCATTTATATAAGCAATTAACACCGAAGGTGAGTTTAGATAGTTTAAATACTGATTTACACAGAGCTCTGCGGTTGTTTAGGTTTTATATTACTGGTTTATTTGCTGGACAGATAGGTGCTGGATCTTCAGGTCTTAGGTGGTTCATTCTCAGGTCTGGCATAACGGTCGTCTTCTTCATTACAGCAGTAGGCTGTTGCTGGCTTTGGTTGTTGGGGTATCTTCTTGCAGTCTGCATACCAATCTTCTGTGGATTGGTTGCCCTTCATCCAGCGACGCTCTTCTAAATAATTGACTACATCACCAAGCTTAATAACAAAGAGCAAAATCTATCTCAAAATGAAAATTGTCCTTTTATACTGGCTATACTTTTTAATCACTAGAACTTCGGATCGACCGCACATGACATAGGAGTCCTGAGGTTTTACTTTCTAGTCCATGCCTGGCTTGATAGATCTTTTACAGAGCGGGAAAATACAATCTCTAACTTTTATCTATTCGTAGTCATGCCCTTAGGTGATTTAATTCATTAATACAAGAAATTGTTTAATATTTAATTAAATCTGAACACTTCAAGTTTATCTTTTATTGAGTTTCAACTTACATGCTATTTTTAGCATACTTTTGACCTGATTATGAGATTAAATTTATAAAATCTAATTTATTCCAATTTATTATTTTTATTTTTAATTAATATAATTAAAAGCCTTCTACTTTTTTTTTACAAAACTAAATCACACCACTCTATATATTATATAAGGTGAATCATACATCCACATACAAATTTATATTTCAGAAACTTAATAAATTAATATTTCTATTTAAAATTACAGCATAAATTATTTCCTTATAAAATTTAAATCATACTCACTGTAACACTTACTAGCCTATATAAGTACAGCATTTATTCGTATGTGCATATATAATGCTGTGCAACTAGCTGTAATAGTTAGGTTTATATGTTTATTTTAAAAAAAAAATGATTTTAAGAAGTTTGAATCCAGCACAGTTGGGTTTGGTTGTTAAACTGAAAGGTGCAACAAGAAGGGATTGAACCTGTCCATTGCAATATGTATACGGGTAATTTTTTCCACAAAGTATTTAAAAAATGTAAGTATTAATGTTGTAGATAAACTTATTTTTTTAGTTTAAAATAATTTTATTTTCTCAGCTTAAAATTTGAAATAATTTGAAACAATTGATTTTTTTAAAAATTGCTTTTTCAATAAAATTCATTTTAAGAACATTTACTTTCATTTTAAAGAAAAAATTATCTTTAAGATAACATTATCTTTAAGATAACATTATAAACATGTAGTGCATATCATTTTGCCTACTATATGTAATAAAAGAAAATTTTAACCATTTAAAATTCTGAAAGGATTTGTAATGTGACCAGTAAAAACTAGCATTAACTTTCAATTACAAACTGATTTATAATTGTTATCATTGGTTATTTATTATGATTATTCTGTAAACATAAACTTTTTTAACAAATAATCCTAAATATTGGTAAACAGTTACCTAAACTAGGATTAAAAAATTTCCACATATTAGAAAATTATTTTTATTTTAAAAAGATAATTTATTAATAACATTTCATATAAAATATGATATTTAAGCTTTATCAGTTTTTTGATCATTCGAATTTACGCACTCAAGCAACTTTTAATTAAATATTTACTTATGGAAAAAATAATTACAAGGACAGTCCGTTAATTATCAACCTCAATTGTGTGATTTCAATAAATATATATAATAAAAAAAAAGTAAAAATAAGAACATTTGATTACTTGAATTAAACACACCCTCACACTACTTCATAAAAAAGTGTGAAGTGTGCGATTTGGCATAAATAATTTACTGCAATGCGACAAAGCGGTCTGTAGGGTGTATTACAGCAGAATTATTGAATTACACATAAACACTGCTGCGAAATGTCGGCCGCGTAAACAGCATTTTTTATGTGTTTAGCACATAAATCGCACCATCCCGCGGCGCGGATGTCTATAAAACTACCACTGAATTTTTTTATTTATTATATTTTATATGTATACTTTTTTTTCTATTAGGCAAGAAAATGTACTATGAATATATACTTATCTGCTTTTCTTTTTTGCTTCTTCATAGAAATTTTCATAAATTTTTTGTCTTTAGTAAAATACAGTTCTTACATAAACAAACTGGGAAATTATGTCAATTTTTGATTCAGTTTTCTAACGTCAAAAATCTTAATACATCAGTCCCGCTTAATTTTTGTCATTTCAAAATACTCATTCTACATTGATTATACATTAATATATATATGTGCACTGCGTACAGATAATGAAGCTATTCAACGTACATTGAATAGCTTTATTATCTTGCGCAGAGCACATATATATTGTACCATTTATTTATATGGTACAAATATATTGGCATTTGGTAAAAGCTAAAAAAAGTAAATTAAGATTTTTTTTTTTTTGGTATAATTTATTTTTTTTAAAACGTACAATGAAAGTTAAAATTGGAGAGAACAAAAGACACACAAATTAGTAATCTAGATAGACTAAAAGAAAAATATTTTAGCTAATTAAAGATGGCTGAAGGACTTAATAAAAAAGAGAACTTTGTAATTGAATTTTTTAAAGAATGTACAAGACTATCAATGTATATTTTTGACAAACAAAAGGTATGCGCAGGAGTCTAAAAACTGGGCTTCAAGTATAAAAAGGAAGAGGCCAGTTTGATCAAAGTCTTGTTTCGTCTGTTTTTCTATAGTTGGTCCTGGATAACAAAAGCATATATCCAGGATCGCCCTACACTGAAATAATTCTGCATGTTGGAGTGAACCGGAGCTTCTGCGGACATTTTGCCTGAAGATGGATACCAGAAAAACCTACGTGACCGACTAGGAGAATAGATTACAAGATCAACTTATAACCAATGGCCGAGCTCATTCTAACCCAAAAAACTATGCATAGTAATCTACAACCTTCTCGCTAAACTTACCGGTAAGTTACGACTCATTATTATTCCTGATTGTGACTAAATTGTCGACAAACCATCTTAAAAATATATGTATAATAGGACCCCCGATATGGACTTTAATTTTATTGATCAAGAGACTTATTTACTAATGAACTTTTTAATTGTGAAACTGTTGTTTTTTTTATTAATGTATTCATATCTGAATTACTGTGTGTTCTCTCCAGTTTATTTAATTACCAAATTTAACTTAAAAATATTTTTAGTTTGTTAGAATAAAAGAGATTTTATTTTTATCAACCTTTTTCATTTGTACATTATTAATAATAGTTATTAATTATTATTAAATTTATTAATATTAGTTTAGTGATCTTTAAAAATATAATTTACCTTTGCCAATATGTTTAATAAGTTCCAGGAATAATAATATTTAGGAAATTATTCTAATTCACGGTAAAATATAATTACCGATTATTTAAAAAAAACTTTTTTCTTTTTAATTTACGAGTTACGATATGTTTGACGCAGAATCAGTGAGTCTAATCGACTCGGGCGCCCTCATTTATAAATAAAAAACTGATTCAGCTCACGATTGTAATCGTAACAATTTTAGGTCAAGTTGATCAGGAAATATAGTTATGTTTTTAGAAATAGGAACGAAACTTCCTTCTTTTTGCATAACTTGATCAACTCGCGCATTATTGCGTATAGAGGCCTAGCAAGATGGAAAACGTTACAATATATTAATTTATTTCAAACGCTAATGAAGTAAAGCCTTAACTATTGATTATACAATAACTTTTAATTTGATTCTATTGTTTATTAATGAAATTTACAATTTTTTTACAAAAGTTGATGGGTAGTTTGTTTGTGATTTGCTGAAATTTACTTTGATTAATAATTATTGTAAGATAATTTCAAAAATAATCAAAATTTTGGGTTTTGACAATTTCAAAAGAAAAAAAAACTTTCATTAATTCATTTATATTTTACAATATAATATATTTAAAAAGAGGTACATGATAGCATGCATGATAATGACTATTTGGAATAAGGGAATCGAGTGTACATTGTAAAGCACTTATGTGGAGAAAGATATAGATTATGAGATTGGAGGATATAAGATTTGATATTGAGGAAGAGACATCATAGAGAGGAATGCAGTATGGAAGAGCATTTAAATCAGTAGGAATTTATTTGAAGCCAATAACATTTATTTTTAGAGAGGAAAATCATCATGAGAGATGATCTTGCGATATATATATATATATAAGGAATCTTTATAAAAGGAGTCTGTAAAAGCAGTCTTTATAAAAGGAGTCGAGTAAATATTTGAATTTATCAACACTATTATGAAAATATAGAATTATAAGGGATTTGAGAAAAGTTAAAAAATCTGAAAATAGTGCAGTTTTACAGAGTCATAAATTTATAATCAAGACAATTAATGGCGAAGACAAGTTAGATATAATGAGATACTCTACTTATGATAGAGAAAATTTATGATGGTGTTCCTCGGAAATGATTTTTGGAAAGCATTTGATGACTTGTTTTTTAATGCAATTAGGTGAATATGTGAACAAAACAGATGTTGAAAGTAGTTCAGAAGTTGGCAGGGAAATTCTTAAGGGATATTGTATGAATGCTGTATGTTGTCAACTCTATTTAAAATTTATATTGATAGGACTTTGAAGGAATGTGCAAAGAAATATTAAAAGATTGAACTTAAAAATTGTTCTATGTCAGTAGATATTTGTTCAATTGATTTACAAATGACCATGTGATTTTAATACAGGAAGTGAAAGATATTGAATATTTATGAGAAAACTTAAGGATGAATATATCATGCTGGATTAAATATTAATTTTGGAAAGACTAAATAATTGGCAATAAAAAGAAATGACATATTGATAATTAAAGGACAAAAATAATGAAATTGGATAGTTATTCAGTGTTTAGGATTAATCATTGGAAAAAGTATATTATCAAAAAGCGAAATCTGTAGATTTGGCAAATTAGGCAAGTACAATTTTATATATTATTAGTAGTACATATATAAGTTACGAAAAAGGCACAGTGCTCCGATGATAATAAAAAGAGAAGCTGAAATTGTTAGTCAAAAAAAAAAATCAAGACTGGAGAAAAGAGGAAATCATAAAAGTAGTTGGAATGAATGAAAAATGCGATAAAAATAAATGAAGAAATGAGATTAATATGATATAGTCATGTTTGCGTGAATAAAAGCAGAATACCGGAACTGAGTGATTTGGGGGGGGGGGGGCAGACTAAAAAAACATTTATAGTTGGAATGAAAGAAAAGTGTGATAAAAGTAAATGAAGAAATGAAATTAATATGATAGTCATGTTTGTATAAATAAAAGCAGAATACCAGAACTGAGGGATTGGGGGGGGGCACACTAAGAAAACATATGAAAGATCTGATAAATAACATGGGATAAGAATAATTGTCAGAAGCAGATGATATGGCCAAAGAGAGATGAAGAAGGAAAATACAAGATACTTTTGGTAGATAACCTGGAAATGAGACAATTCTGTGTAAAACTTATAATAAAAAAAAATATGCATTTTACAAAAATGTATATTTTTATTAGATCAGTTTTTCATCTCTCTTCCTTTAGGCTAGTTATATCCATATTGTAATGGGCCGGAGGAATACTCAGGAGAGGGGGGGGGCACATTTTACTATGGTCGGACTTTGGGTATTTGGATAGGATGCAAACGATTACATGATGAAATACATAACTTATGATTGTATCTACTTCCAATAGACTAGCTATGTATATTTTTATTAACTTAGACACAATTCGGGTTAGTTCATCCAGTTCTCACTCTTCTGGCTCCGTTATATCGCAGTATTCAAACTCAGGAAGTAATTGCTTTTGACTCTCTTAACAGGGAATAAAATTACACTAATTAGAAACTACTATATCTCTGTAGATGATGGTTGATTACCTAATTTCGTTTAATAAACTCCTATATCGTTGCACATAGAATAAGAGGTGTGAATGCCATTGATGAGCTAGAGACCAAATTAAAATGATAAATTCTGTAACATTTACTGAATGACAAAAAAACAAAAACAAAATAGTTTAACAATAGTGAGTTATATAATCAGCTATTTCAAGGATGAGCTTCTACCACATTGTTATTTAAAATAATGAAAATCCTTATCCTTAACACATGGTAGAAATTCATGTACTTGTTACCAATTATTTACAAATGCATATATAAATAATTTTATAAGGTCATGAATCTGACTGGCTAAATGAATATTATTTACAGTCGGATTTAAATAATTATCCTTGCCCAGTTCATGTTGATGGTTATCGATCTCCTTGGGGTCCCTTCCCTATCTATGAATAGATGTCTTATTAAAAGGAAAGAATGTTAATCAATTATACCGAAAAAGGAATACAACAAAATGTTAATTAACGATAACAACTAACAAAAAATTCTGTCCTACATTTAGTGTAGTACTTGATGTGGGATATGATCAAAATCTTACTTCCTTTTATTCCCCATTAGTATGTCAGCATCATATTAGTGATGGGAGGGCAAGCTGACCTAAATTTTATTTAATAGCAAAGAAAAAATGCTTAATTAAACCTTAACTGCTTCTCATCCTTCTTATTCTTAAAATAAACTTTTCTGAGATTTAGACACTTCTGCATCCAAGTGTAGAAATGAAAAAATATATATTTATATAACAGTAATAGAAAACAAAAATCAAAATTTGTGTGTTGGTTAAAGCCTGATGACATTTCTGGCAATGTCCTTCATATTATCAGTCCATCCTTTTTAAGACCCATCTCCTTGGATAACGATAACACCCTGCTCCTTCGGAAAATGGTATAATCATGCATGGAACAATAGGACAAGACTCTTCTCCAGTTGATTTCTCTTGGTTCATACGCAGGCATTTCTCTAAAGACAGTAGATGTTTTTTTAGGCTTTGTGGCAATAGTCAAGTGAAGTCATTGTGCTTTCATGGCTCCAGAAATGACGTTCACCCCTATGGCATCATTACTTAGGCTGGAACACATTGTACAGCAATCTATATCATATACGAATTTTATGTAATTCCACTTTAGCATTTAATAGTGATATGTGTATAAGAATTATTTTGCTTCTTTTTCTCAGTTATTAATGTCTATTTTCTTTTCCCTCGTGCGCGAATAGTTAATGTTTTTTAAAATAAAATAACAAAATTATTTACTTCTTTGAATTGAATGATTTACTTACTAATTTTGAATCTAATTGCTGGTTTGGCTTTCTAATTACTTCAGCGTTATTCAAAATTTATTTCATTTCAAATTTATATACATCCATTTTATAACATTCGAAATCTAAGTATGACGAGGTTGACTTGTTTAGCGAAGGCATTATTTTGCAAGAAAAAGGATGAGGATTCAAACTATTTTTATACAATATTTAGTTTGAAAATGAGATTAATTCATTTCCTACTGTTGGTATTATACATTCATATTATTTCCTATTGTTGTAGTAGATTTTATTTATAGAAATTGGGCTAAAACAATTATTTATTGAAGTTTTAATTTCATTTCTACAGTTGGTCGTCTAGTGACTGATTTGAGATTAGGTCATTCTTTTATACGTCTTATCAAACGTCTTTATTATTGTTCTGGTTTAGTTTATGAGATATAACTGATTTTTTTTTTTTTAGTTTTGATGATGTCTGCAGAGTGTTTAGTTTGATTACTTATAATTTTATGTTTTCTTTTTATTATGATAGAAAATTAAACTATTGTGGGATTAAGTGTTTTTAATCACTAATAAATCGAATGTTTAACATGTGTATGAGAGTCTTAGATAAAATATACTAAATTACTTAGTAGTCTAGGGATTAAGCACATATTTTCCATGGCATAATTTGGTGATGTGGGTTAATTTGAGATGGTGTAACAAGGCTGTAAGCTACCCTTACAATATGAATGAAAATTAAATATCTTAAATATATATATTATATGTTTATTATACACATCATTGTTGACTTAAAATTTAAAGTCACTTGTTAAAATTCTGGGTTCAACTACAACACTGAAAGTGCACTCAGCCAGATAATAAAGTAGAATGGAAAATATACACCACTTCACCAAGCATACATATATAAACACACAAAAGTATTATATATATAACGAAATTAAAATTACTTAACTTAATAATAAGTTATTTCAAATAACCTATATAGTATCAAATAAAATAATTTTTCTATATATACCTACCTAATGTAAATATAATTATACATTGTAAGGCAAAATTGGTCAGAAATTAATTATAAAATAAATATTAAGAATTTACAAAAAAGAAAATTAGATATATATACTTGTATGGATTTAATCAATTGAACTTATTTTTTTATGAGATATCAATTTATTATTTGTTTTTTCAATGCCCACAGTTGAAATCAATAATTTTTATAAAATATCTGCAAAATAAAAATATATTGGAAAGCCAATAAGATTTAATGTTGGATATGAAAACATATAGACAATCTTTCATGGGTGAATCTAGACCAGCTATATTCAACATTTATTTTTTCAGGCCACATACTTTCTATGTTATGCAAGTCGCCGCATAGAACACTATACCTCATAATATGGTAGTGTAAAAAATAAACCTGAATATGTTCAAGTGTTTAATTTTATAAAATTATCGTGATTTTTGATGTTGAGACAAACTTTTGATTATAATTGCTACATGCTACTTTTAATATGTTTTTTGCATATTTTATTTTAAAATAGGATGATTTGCAAAAGTAGATTGTTGGGAGAACAACCTAAGCAGCATTTCTGTACATTTTTGTACAATCTTGTATTTTTCATGCACTAATTTTCAAAATCAGCATACGTTTGATTTCTTTTTTCTTTTAAGAAAAAAAATTCTGGATTTATATAGTTTTTGAGCTTGATGGATGCTTCAAAGATCTTAGCACAACCATATTCCGGCACAGTTATATAGTAATTGCTGTTTCTAAATATCGGATTTTCTACAAGCAACAAGTAATTCTTAATACTTTTTAAATCCCTTGTATAAGGCAGCTAAATAATTTGAAATAATTGTATAGTTCTTTGGAGAAATGTTAATATGGGATCTTGTTTAATAAAATATATATTAATTACATAAGAGTCAATGGTAAATAGAGATTTTATGTTACATGAAATCTAATTAAACTTTTTTTATAATTAATATATATTTTATTAAACATAAAATATATATTATTAATTTTACTCCTTATAATAGATGTAGATGTTCTGAACCCAATCATAGCAGTTGGAAAATTATGCAGTATTTGGTTATGTATTTTGTTATAATAGATGGTTAATTTCTCATTAATTAATTAGTCATTATTTGAATTACATATAATGACTCATTTTTTATATTTATTTTCACCATATAAATATGTGTGTGCATTCTACAAATATTTTTTATTCCCCATATGTGAAATTATTTTATTTTCAGTCTATAAAAGATTAAGTTCACCAAGTTTTCCTGTGACATCACACAGAAAATCTAATTTCAAAGTTTTCTGTAAACTTTAAAATTTTGTCGTGGAGAAAAATACCAATTCTGAACTTGTCTTCTCTAAATGTGTAAAAGAATGTCACTAAAATTGTCCGTTTTCATGTCTTTATTAAAATTCCACTAAAAAAAGAATCCTTAAATGATTTGGTTTCATGGTATAGTGACAAACAAAATTATATTTTTTGATACTTTGATAGAAGCTATATGGTGGAAGTTTGTCACCCGTGTTTATTTTAATTATCCATTTACACGGGCATAAAAATAATATAGCTGACTACAAACTATTGTATTTAATATTATTTTTTTGATATGATTTTAAAAAACATACCCAAAATCATAAATAATTGTAAATAAAGAAAATTTACTATAAATAACAAATGAAAAAGCTGGTCAGACAAGTATAGCAAAAATGTGTTACAAACATGGGTTCTTCATATCTGCAGCAGAAATCCTTAATAGCTTGCATCATTGCCACAGATGTATCTTCATCTTTATATAGTTGGCACAACATAAATTCTGCCAAATGGGAATCTGTGTTGTTTTGCAGTTCCCTTTGCTTTTTGTTTATTCTGTCATTGAAAGATCTCAAATTTTAATAATTTCTACAAAAAAATAAAATAAAAACTCAAAAATAATATTACATTAAATATAAAATGGTGCCAAATAATGTCAACATTCGCCATGTGTTTACATTCACATGCTATCATATACATAAAAAAAATTATTAATTATATGTTGTGAAATAGAATTTATAAGCCCTCTTAGTAATATTTTTTATTGGTAACTAACTTATAATTAATTATCTTAATATTGTTTAATTTTAATAAGTAATACTGTTTGATAAAATATTTTTGAGAAAACAAATACAAACAAAAATAGTTGAGCCCTCTAAAATAGATAGCTAAGACAAACAGATGGCGAACTTCAGTCATAGAGCTTCTACAAAAATTTCTAATTTTTTAAATATAACCTTCTCATGATAAATCAAACAAGTTGCCCAATTGTATATTTTGTGCAACAAAATAATTTTTTTTCCCAGTTGTCATGAAACAATTATTTTTATAAGATTGTTTTTTGTTTGTATTTTTAAAATACTTCTGCCATTGTGAGTAATTAAATTATACTTTGGCTTAAAATAATGTTTCAAAAGTCACAAGTTTGCTATCATAACAATTATAAGAATCAATATTATCATACGTAGACATAATTAAGCAATGTAAAACAAACACATCACAAATGCAGTTTCCGATTAAAGTGAGAGACGAGTGGCTGCTGCTCATCTCAAGATTTTAAAAACTTGGATTAATAAATGTATGTCTTAGCTGCATATAAAAGCTCATTTAGCGACATGCTGCCCGGGTCCCAGGTTGTGTATGGCTGATCTAGTCAATCATTAAAGAAATTACCGAAACATAAAATGTAAAATTATGAATCAACAATCATGAATGAAGGAGCAAAGTCATTTTTTCCAGAATAGCACAAAGCTATAATAAAAGTTGTTTTAAAAAATATAATATAGTAATCTCTTCATATCTGTGGTTTCAGTTAACCACAATTCAAAAACAATATTAAATAAAATTTAGTTGACATCATATTAGTAGCTGCTACACAACTTGAAATCAAAATGTCTTGGATATTGGGGAGATGGGACTGTTTTATTTATTAACATTGATAATATAATAAATTTCAATAAACTCCATTTTATTATACATGTATATATATATTTATAGTATTCATATAGACCAGACAATGCAGACTGGACAGCCAGCCTACGAGATTCTCCATTAAAATGTCCAGTTGTGTTAGAAAAATGGGTACTTATCTTTTACCAGCAAAATACTAAATTGGCTGATGATTTTGTAAGAGCTTTAATAAATTTGGGTTCACCAATGGGGATGCGTATTTCCAGACCCCACATGTATGTATTTTTCGTATATATATCTGTTTGATTATTTTATTACTAAACTTTATTTATCTTATTATTTTGCTTGCTTTCTCATCTATTCAGCTTGTTATTGACTCTTTTTTTTTTTAGCTTAGTCATACATCAAATATTTTAATTCATTTATTAATTTTCTTTTATTATATTTAATGAAATTTCTTCTAATCTTAAAGGCATCACAGTTTCATGATGCAGTTCTGCAGACACACAATACATACATATATATGTGAGGTCCATTAAACTTTGTGATGGAGTTCTACATAAAGTACTAGAATAAAGTGTTTTTAGAAAATGACCTGTAATACTAAAACTACCACTAACAATAAAAATTAATTGCTTAGATAGTATCCTATTGTTTAATTACCTTAATATTTATAAAATTAATTTAAAAACTAACATTTTTCTAAAATATTAATAAATATATGTTATTTTGATAAATAATATATATTATAAATACTAATTTACACACATATATATATGTATATTTTAAGGATTTGTCTTTCCAATGATCAAGCACATGCATATACAAGTGCCATTACAGCTAATTGTCAAGATACTCAATTAATTGTTTGCATGGTACAAAGCATGCGCAAAGACCGTTATGATTTGATTAAAAAATTATGCTGTGTGGAATTAGGAATTCCAAGTCAAGTAATAATTTACAAATCTTTGCAGAAGAATTTAAGATCAGTAACAACAAAAATTGCCATTCAAATAAATTGTAAATTAGGAGGTGAAGTGTGGTCTGTTGAAATTCCGTTTAAAGAAAAATTAATGGTAGTTGGGATTGATTCATATCATGATTCCCAACAGAAAGGTCGCTCTGTAGGTGGCTTGGTTGCCAGTATGAATACAGAATGTACACGTTACTATACTCGGATAGCCTTCCAATCAACTCATCAAGAATTATTGGATAACCTTCATGTTTTATTTTCTGGTAAGTTTAATTTTGTTAACTTTTTTATAGAATAATAATTTTTTTTGCAACATAAACTAAATTTAAAAAAAAAAAACTGTCGCATCTATTTTTATATAATAAAGAAGAGGGCTTATTTTTTTGTATTTCTTGTAATTGCTTTTCTTTAATGTTTTATATATTGTAACCATATGTTTTGGCTCAAAGATAGTAATTTTTATCCAGTGGATAAACGTGTAAAATTTTAAATTTTAATTGGTAATAATTTGTTAAGATATTGAACCTCAATATGTAGAGACTAGTTATAGAGTGAAATGCTTGTGGATTATAATTTTCCCACTAAGCATAAGCTCACTAAGAAATATCTTAAGAAGTGATGATGATCTTGACTGTTTGTGAGACACTGGAAAATCTAATAGAGTGGATATAAATCACATAAACATTTTATCACATTGTTCCAGTAGCAGCTATTTCAAATGTTTTAATAATATTAAAATATTATTGGGAAGCATAAAAATATTTAACTCTTTATTTTATTGGTAGTGTTAAACAATAATTAAAAAAAATAAACAGCAAAATCAATTTATAAGTCTTCTAAATTTTTTATAAACAATCTTTAAATATACTATATTTTAATGTAAATTGAAATGCATCAGTCTAGATGATTCTCACTAGAGGGATCAAACTTAATTTATTCACATTTTACAGTTATTGGCTCATTCAGAACCAATCCTGCCATGTAATATAAAGTATACAATATAAAAGTTTGTAGGGAGAGGGGGTAAGAAATGTAAATGGAACAAGACTACAACTCCACTTCTGAAGTAAAATAGAAGAAATAAGCTAGAAAAAATTTTTTTTTTTTTAAATTAATTGGGACAAAATTTCATAGATATATGGATTTGAATACTATGGAGTAAACTTAATAACCCTGTGAAATCTCTACACTACTTTTCATCGATCTTAGATTCTTAACTTTGCCTACTGAAGGAAACACTGGAAGGACTGCTATTTGAATAAGTATTTGCAGAAACGTACTATTTGGAACGGAAAATAATACCAGAAAACGTAAGCAATTATTTTTGTTTTCTTTATTTTAATCAATTATCAGAACTAATCATAACACAAAAGTTATTTAGACTGAAGAGAAAAAAAAGATTAAAATATTTTAATTTTCGCGCTGCCATTAATTCAGCATTAAGCAGAAAAATCCGTTTGTGTATAAATTAATATTTCAAGAAAATATTCTAAATCATTTTAAGAAAAGTTTCAAGAAATGATGAAGAAATTAAAATTCCACTTTAAATCATATAAAATATTTAGTTTGACAAGAAAAGTGCATAAAATATTTCTTATTTCATTGGGAAGAGAAATCGTCTGCTCTGATATTCCCCGGGAAGCAGTAACGTATATATATTATTAATAATTGCTTACTATTAAATCAATTCTGCTTAACATCCTTAAATATGAAATAAATTGTCAATAATAGTGAATAAAGAAATATTGATTTTTTTTTCTTGATTATACAACATATAAAGTAATAATATTTTAAGTGTTTAAAATTACCCAGATTATTTAAGATTGTAACAATTACTGTGGACGGGAAAAGCAAAGTAAACAAAATTCATAAATGATTTAAAAGTTTATATTCAAAGATCGTAATAAACTGATTATAATTGTGCTACATTTGGAAAAATATATATTATATATTAATTAAAATCGTTTAGAAGATCGTATTTATAATTAAATAGATTCTTCTCAGTATAACTTAAAACATTATAATTTGCTGATAAAAGGGAAGTGAAAAAAATATTTATTTTATCGTTAGTGAATAACTTGCAACATGATAATATTTCAAACGGTTTTAAAATCACCCAGATTATTTAAGAGTATGACAGATCGTCGCGCAGATGAAAAAAAAAAGAAACAAAAATAGACAAATCAATAGATATTAATTAAACCAATTTTAAGTGACTTATTCTCGAAAATGTTTATAACCAATATATATATATTACTCGGGAATGTTTGCTTATCATATCCGTTTTCATGTTGTTTTACATATAAGAACGAATCAAACTTCGATAAAGTCCAATGGTAGAAAATGTATTGTTTGTTTAGTTTGCTATATATAATATTGTAATGCGTTTTTTTTTCTTTCATGTGTTATTCAGGTATTAGGTTTTATATATATCAGAGTATAGAATATACTAAGTAATGATGTTATCAGAGTATAGAATATACTAAGTAATGATGTAGCTGTGTATAAAGTTATGTACATTTATTATCCTTATTTATATTATTTTCCCAATGAAGGGAAAGCATAATGTTAAATATTATTTATCTGGGAAGAAAGAGAAATGTTTATCTCTTTCACTGCTAAAACAGATGTTAATATTATATTGAGGAGGGGGAACAAATAGACCCAAAACTGGTCAAAAATATACACATAATGATACCATTGTTCTATTATATAAAATAATTTAATATGTATTTTTTTATTATTGCTTAATTTGGCTTATGAACGAGAATGTCCGCTTTAAATACAAAATGTACTTTAATCCTCCTTGTTTACGTGTACATGGCTTGCTATAATAAAAGGTATAATTATTATTTTGAAATAATTAATGGTTATTTTACTGATATTGGTGGTCTGTTTATAAAACATTAACAGTTTCTGCAATGTGCAATGGAATATTTATGTTTCCACTTAGATTATTAGTGTTGTTTTACCTTGCTATTGTATTGATCAGAATTTGTGATAGATTTTAGGATGAGTTTGGGCTACATATAAGAGCCTTAGATATAATAATAATTAATATTGTACATGGGATGATGGAGAATTCCCCATTGTTGGTTAATATGAGAGGATGATATTGTTGGGGCTGATTAAGAGTTAGTACTTAGAGCATAGTTAAGCCTAAAAAAAAAAAAAAGGATGATCCTGTGGTCTGAATTCTGTTTTCCAGTGAAGAGGCACTGTCCACACTTTTATACCTATGAAAAGGTATCAGAATTGGCCATATTCTTATACAACTATCATGTTGTTTTGTAGAGCCTCCTTTATTTAGATCCCTCAAGAAGTTATATAGTTAATATTCCACCATGTATGATAAAGTGTAGTGTTTTTTTTTTTTTTATCGAATAGCAAGGATAAGATAAAAATCAGATTATGGGACACTGATATAGATAGTGTTGTCTAATTGAAATAGTGGCTTTCTGATGTTGTGTAATCTTCATCAGTTTATAAACAGACCAACCAAGACTTACTAGTGTTTGTAGAATTTCTACATAAAAGAGCAAGGTGTGTACATGGACAATGTGGATTGGTTTTCAACAAGTAGGTATTTACTGATGAATTAGTAAGATCAGTTAAATAATAAATAGTTAAGTTGTGGACATAGTGAATGTTTTTGGTGTCATGTGTGCATTTAACTGATGATGTTTGCCCCACATCAATGCAATGAAATTTTTTTATATAGTAAATTATAAGAGATTGTTACTTGTATTGGAGTATGATAATTGCCCTTATCATATTCTAATAACTCAAACAGCTACAGTTTGATATAATAAATTGTAATTTAGAGTTGTTGTTTTTTTACATTTAAAAGTTGCGCATATCCAAAGGATATTAATACATTTTGTTTGCAATTTCAATGCTAAGATAGCTCAAATAAGTTTAACTGTTTTAGTCTACCTGATAGAAAAATAAAGAAACATATCCAAAATGCTTGTCATATTAGTTGGTCATTACTTACCACATCATTAATTTCCATCCCTAATTTTGGAATGGATTTATCTTGTTTCGTGTAATGTGTCTGAAAGAGACTTTTACATAATATAAATAAATATTGTTGTGCTAAAAATTTATTTAGTTGTCAGTATTCTTATTGCTAATAAACACACCCACACATTATTATTGTTATTGCTATCGACATATCCTGTGATTATAGGGAAATTGTCATCAATCAATAATGTAAAAGTCACTATATGTAAGTATATCAGAATAATTGCGTTAAGCCCTATAATTTATGAGTATATCTAGGGCATCCTAACTTAGTAATTAAACATACTAACCTAAAGAATATTAGTTTAAATGATATACTAAAAGATTAAAAACCTAATATTGGTTTGATCTGGTCTTGATCACCTTGTTTCTAATTAATAGAGAAAGTTGGAAAGCTATTGCATTAGTTATTGAAAAATTACTCTTACTTATTGGAACTTAAAGTTTAGCATAGTTAGGGAATTTATAGAATTTATTTAAAATTATTGACTATGGTTTAGTAATTCAATTCAGCATTAAGAGCTATTTTGTGTAGGTTATGCTTGGGTAGTGGTAAAATCCCTCTCACTAACCCAAGGGTATCTTGTATATCACCCTTTAAGCTATGTGAACCCTGAGAAGGATAAATTATATCAATTTGTGATAGGATTCAAATTTATGGTAAATTTGTATCCAGTTAATTATTGTAATTAGAATGGAATTATGTTACATTTACCGTGAGATATAAGGTCAACCAAACTTGAAACTATTTATTACTTCTTTTGTCTGAAATGTATAGTTGGTTTTGACTTTATGGTGAATATTCTGGTCTTGGTAAGCTTATTCTATATTTTATTTAATTATCTTATTATCATTTAATTCAATATCAAATTTAGAGTTTTGTACATCATCTTTCATCATCATCATTCCTCTCCTCTGTCATTTCAATCTTTCTTTATTCTTTTTTTTATCCTAATTCACTCAGCATTCATTAGCCCTTATTCCATTCTCATCTTAATCATCCATTAACTCTTACACATCTTCATTCTCAGACTCATTTTTATTTTATGATTTAATTATTACTTATTTTCATCATTCATTTAATCATTTACACCCTCATTTACTTATTGCCTAATTTATACTTCTAATTTCATATTCATTCCATCAATCTAATTATTATTTATTTATTAGTTTGACAAATATGAAGTTTATTTTATAATTTCTTTTGTTTATCTGCTTGTTTGTGGATGTTGAGGCTAGCTTGACCAGAAATTATTAATCCACCTTGTGATCTTCTCTAAGATTATAGTTTCATGTGAGCTTAGCTAATAAAGAAATCATCTTTGGTTTATCATTTGTTTTAGACATATATTCTAGATTAGTTGTAGCAAGGAAAGTTACAGAGAAAGATATGTTTTCCCAAACATGTAAATTGGACTAGTTAGATTAGCGGGAAGGCTACAGGGAAGACTATAGCGCCTAAAATGTGCGGTATAATTCATTTATGATTACAGCAATCTAGAAGATGGTTACAATTGGGATTATGCCACGCAACGTGGTGGCTTGATTGATTGACTAGGGATCATGTAGGATATATGGGATTATGGTACCCACAAATGTGTAGGACTGATTGTCCAATGATCAGAGAAGGTTACAATATATATATATTCCTTTTTCTATATATGTATAAAAAAGGAAAACATTTAAAAGTATGTAAAATTAAAATTATAACAAAAAAAGAGCATTTGATTTTATTACTGTATGTATTGCATTTACTTATTCCCATTATTATGATAAATAATATTTTTTATTACCCGACTTCTGATTCTGGTTGTGATATAACTTGTATTGGGCAATTTTTTCAAGGCACTTAATTAATATCTTTAACTTTTTAATAAATAAATACTGTAGATATATTTTTATTAGTATTCGTATGAAATAGGTTTAATCAATGAATATTTTAAACTTTTTTATTACTTATTATTTGGTTTAAAAAAATTGGTGATTTTTGTTTATGAATAAATAGTTAATTTATTGAATTATATTCTCATATAGAAAGCTTGCTGTTTCTGCAAATTAGAATAAATAACCGTTTAATCATTTTCAACCATTATCAAACTACTCCAAGTTTAATCTGGTGTTTCCATTGCTTTCTTTTCCACATCATCTTTGCAAACCTTTTTTTAATGTAACTATGTCATAGTGTTTGTTTTTTATTTTAAATCCTTTACATTTCGACATCCTGTTTAAGAATTCAGTTAATTCATCTATTGTCATTTATTCTAGCCATCTACTCAGTTCAATATTAATTCAACTTTTAAATTCCTTTAATGATAATGATATCAGGAATTTTTTTTTTTGTTCATTATCATATTTCACTTTTGATCGTTCTTGTTTCTCTCTATATATTTCTCCATACTTCTGAGATTTTTGTATTGCTCTTTTAAATTCACTGATTTGTAAGCGAGTCAGGATGGAAATATCACTTATAGAATTTTGTTAAGCTGTGCATGTTAGAATTTAATAAATTATTGATTGACTTAGAAATAAATCTGCAGTATTAAAAGTTATAAATTGATTGCATGGTAGCTTTATGAGAGCTCTTATATAGTTTATTTTATATATTGTAATGGAAAGTATATTCCATTATAATTTATCTCAGCTCTCTTGGCTTATTTTTATCAAAGTCCAGAGTTGGAAAGCCAGTTGTAATGGAAAGTATATGTATAAAAGAAAATAAACTAGCCCAATCATTGGATGTCATTTGTAATGAACTGGATTATGATGCTAAACTCTTATTTAATGATCCTATAGATTTGGGCAACAATTATAATGAATTGCATCTATACATCAGAAGATAAATTTTAAGCATGAGTAAATATGGTTTAATCATTGATTAACAATTACAATATTACCTATACATAGATACCAAAGAGCAAAAATAAAGAGACCTTAAAGGATTTACTCTCAGGGTTAACTTGGCTAGTGAGATTTAATTACTCAGTAAAATATAAATTGGAAACAAAGGGAATTTTATTGAATCCAGCCTATATTTGCAGATGGGATTATATGTAAAACAATATATTAATTAGTGATGGCTTAAATAAGTAATTATAAACTTGAATATCGGCAAAATTATCATTTAAGTAATTCTCAGTCTCAGAGCACTACCTACTTACTGACCTTTGTACTGAAAAGAGAAAAATAAACAATACATTTCAAATAAATCGCAAAGTCATTTCATATAAAAGAAATGGTATATACTTTATTCTAATTGTGGATTAATTTTATTTTCAAATGGCAATAATTATATTGAACACATACAATATTTGTTTACTTTTTTAAATTTTCATTTTAATTCAATACTAATTAAATTAATATTTGCTAACAATAGGCATAGATTGACATTTAAATCGCATAAGAATCATTGAATATTTAACACACAGAAAAGATGGGTACTTTTTTGATAGCCAGGCATGGCCACTTGATGGGGTTGTTTTTGTGAAAAAAAACAATCGAATGTAATGCTACCGGGCCAAGACTTATTTTATTAATAAAACCAAACAAAAATAAAAAATCTTTTTTTTTTTGTTATTTTTTAATTTTTTTGTTTTAATAAAATATTGTTCTACCTTTTTTGGTTTTTCAAAACAAAATTAAAAACAATCACATATTTTTTTTCAAGACTTATTTTTTTAATGAAATCTTGTTCTCTTTTTTTTTGGTTTTTGTTTATTCTTCTTCTAAATCAAAAATAACTTTTGTTGTCTTTATTTATTAATTTCTGGAAAACAAACCTTTTTTTTTAGCATGATAACAGACAGACGGCTTTCAAAAACGTTATTCTGGAGCCTTGCAACCTAGTGTTGTTTCAAATCGAACACCGATTACAGGAACGTGACTGACTTCAGAATTGCCATGTACTTTCACAAATACAGTTCCATCAGTCACATCGCTTGTCATTTGGGAGGACATTATTACTCTGAAAATATCGCAGCATCAGCATCTGTAGTTGGCAACTGGCACAATTTAAAAAGCTGATTGTTTTCTTCAGCCATTTTATTTCTCTTGTACATTTACTCGTGAAAACGTGACTTTCCGCATTATATCTGGGAAATCATGTTCGGCCCTACTTTTTGCCGATGTTTTCTACATTTCAAGTTGTTTTAGGGAAGGATGGTTGGTGACGGCGTGCCAATTTTAGATTGCGTGATTTAAGTAGAAATTAAATACTATGTATTCGACAGTTAAAAAATTATGCTCACTTGAAATACAAACACCATAGCATGATACGATAGCCAACTGTGAATTGTGCGAATTCGCATAAAGTATCGCAAAGCACGAAACAGGCCGTAATATTACTGTGCAATGCCATCAAGTGGCCTAAAATAGCTCATACAACAAAAGTGTTGTATTGCCATAAGTACGGTCACGTAAACGGCATTTTTGTGTGTTTTTACACTTAACCTACGCCATCAAGCGGCCGTGCCTGGCTATCAAAAGGGTACCAAAAGATGCAATATACCCTTTGCCAATGTTTTCTCCATTTCAAGTTGTGTAGGGAAGGGTGGTGACAGTATGCCAATTTCAGACTGCGTGATTTAAGTAGAAATTAAATACTATGTATTCGACATTTAAAAAATTATGCCCACTTGAAATACAAACACCATAACATGATATATAGCCAACTGTGAATTGTGCGAATTCGCATAAAGTATCGCGAAGCATGAAACAGGCCGTAGTATTACTGTGCAATGCCATCAAGTGGACTAAAATGGCTCATACAACAAAAGTGTGGTATTAGCCATAAGTATGGCCGTGTAAACGGCATTTTAATGTGTTTTTACACTTAACCAACGCCATCAAGCAGACGTGCCTGGCTATCAAAAGGGTACCAAAAGATGCAATAATGGAGAAATAATGAAAATCATAATAGCTTCTTAAAATAATAATTCAGAATCATCGATATGTTCCTCAAGGTTAGATCACTTAACTTAAAAAAAATTTTTTTAAGAATTCTTTTCCTACTGTGTTGGATATTTATATGCTTCATTTTCTATTAAAACTATACTCCTCTTTTGGACTACAAGTACGAACTCTAGATATATTATTTAGAATAGGGCTTCTATTATGACCCCTTCATTCAATATCTTCCTTTATCCTCATTAATTATGTGACTTCAATAAATATTTATCATGGACTATATAACCATTAGAATATGAAACGTCTATAAATAAGTGTAAAAATGACTCCTATCTCATATGTGAAGAAATATGCATATATAACACAAACATAAAATATTTACAACATGATCTACCCTTTTAAACATACCTAATGATGAAATTGTGAATTAAATTCTGAAGAGAAATATTAAATAATGAAAATTGTAAACACAAATATAATATATTATGACAATCAATTTAATTTCCAGCCTACATTGTGTACAACAAGTATGTATAGCATGTGTATATGATGCATTTAAATTAAAACATCAACAAGTGTTTTTTTAATGACAAATAATATCTAATATATAATCATTTGTTAATAAATTGAAATTTGAAACCAGTTTATTTATATAATGTACACATATAACGCATAAGAATTAAAGGACAACAGAAAATTTTTAATAAGTGACCTCTAGCGTTTTTACTTATTAATACTGATAAATTAAAGATTTAAAACAATTTACTTATATTATCTACAAATATATATATTGCATGTAAATCAAAATAAAATAGAAAATTTTATTACTCAATGAAACTTAATATGCTGTTAATTATAATGATTGATTAAAACTTAAAATTAGTTACATATAGATAAATAGTAAAATCAATCGTATACAAACAAAAAAAAAAATGACCAAAGTAATTACCATTTAATCTTCTTTGTTTTCTCTTTATTTGATGCGTTTTTGTCTGTTCTGGCGTATGTTGAATTAACATGTAAAGTAATTTGAAATGGTGAACGTGTGAATTCATGAACCCTTTGTAAATGGTTGTCTCAGAGTATTCTTTTATCCAGATTAGATTATAATGGATCAGTTGAAAGTGACAAACCGATTTTGGATATTTAGATAATGCTTATATTGGCTAGCTGTATCCGAATAGCTATTGATTCCATTTGTTTTCTACTCCAAATGCCTGCCTGTCAATAATTTGCTTATTTTTCCACTAGATGTTAATCATGAAATAGTGTAAGATGAAGGGTTTAAACCCTGGACCGTAATTTATTATTTAGCCTGCCAATATACAGAGTCCAATAAATATTATAGTTGCACAAAAAAAAATTGTATAGAAGACAGTAACAAAGTTTTACTTCCCTTAATGGCGATTGTCAATTTTTGTTACCACAGTATTTTTTTTTATGTATATTGTTTAGCTCAGTCTTTCATAGGCTGCTGATATTAATATCTTTATTTCAACAAGTTAAAAAAAAAAAAAAATACATATAAAAATTAGCTTTACAGTTTACAAAAACAATAAATAAATAAACAACAAATAATAAAATGACATTGCAAACAATTTCAAAAACAAAAATATAATGTAAACACATTTAGTAATTTTAGATGCCAATATTTTACTCATTGATATTACAAAAAGGCAAGTACTTTAAACACAAACCAATATCTTGATAAAATCTATGTACATATATATATATCACGCTGCTATTTAAATTCCACAATCATAAATAAATGCATATACCCAAAAAAATTGAAATAAATAACTAACAACTATCAACAATATATATATAAACTCCCATACCAAAGTCAAATCAAAGATTTTTTTTTTTTTTTTAAACAATAACACTTTGATGGAAAGGGTGGATCTTTCCAACCTTTATAATATATATATTTCTCCCAAAATAATTCTTGAATTAGCAAAAATAGGCTTTTATAAAGTATTAGGATATCATTATATATTGTAAATTGAATTTTAATCGAAGTAAAGTGGTACATTTCGATGGGCTTGAGAGTTGAGTTTACCTAAATATTATCCTTGATTCACTAGAAAATATTTTACTAAAACCTTCTATAAAACGTTTTTCACATCAGAGCTGTGTAAAATTAATTGTTCATGCCATTTTTTTTTTTTTTTAAATTTGCATGATTTATTTATTTTTATATGGATCCTGCTTTCTTAAATTTTGAGTCAAGTTTATCCACTTTTGTTATACACCTGGATCTCGGTTTATGCAGTAGATAGGTTCCACAGAAAACCTGCATTAAAAAAAATCGCACAAAAATAGACTTAATTTATCTTGAAAAATGGGGAATAGGGTCTGTAATTTTCAGAATTCGCATAAAAGCAAAGCAATAAGGAAAAATTATTTTAAAATTCGCATTAAAAAAATAAGGAAATAAAGTATGACTAACAAAAAATATCAAATATTTGAAAAAAAATTGCTACAAGACAAACTTTTTTTACTTTTTTTTTATTAACTACAGTATTTAATTTGACATTTTTTCATACGTATTTTAATCATCGCTATTTTCGAATGTGCGGTTCGTTTATAAAGTGGTAAGAAATCAGATTCGTCGATGTGATGTAGCTTCTTCTTGAACGAAGTCAAGAATCTCTCAGCAATTATGCCCAGAGAAACTTGTTAGCCACTTTATTTTCCATTCCCCATTGTAATTTTTACCATATTCTGCTCCATCCCATTTACACAACTAGTGCCAATTTCAGTCTTGTGCTGTGTTAATGGTTTTCTGTTGACAACTGATTTTTACTACTGAAATAAATTTTAAATGTTCATATTTTGTTTCTATATTTAAAAAATGAGGATCACAATCAAAACAAAAAGATTAGACATTATCATTAAAAATATTATTTTCAGTTTATAAAATCAATAAAATCTTCGTTATTTATTTTAAAAATCTACATTATTTATTTCTGTTATACCTAACAAAATACATTTTATAACTGCAACACACAGGCTTATTATATACCTGTGTCTATATATGTAATATATAGGGTATATGAGCACAGACTTTCACATGACCCACCACTCTCCACCCTATCTCATAACATTGATACACTCGAACACATATATGTTGAAAAGATAAATAATCACCAATATACTTATTTCATGCTAATCCAGCAATCATCAGTTGGTCCCAGATTACCATCTCTCCACATATATGCTATAAGTGCTCAGATATATATTAATATAGCCAAACCTCATACTTTAATGGACAGCCTTTAATTTTAATATATATCTGAGCACTTATAGCATATATGTGGAGAGATGGTAATCTGGACCAACTGATGATTGCTGGTTTAGCATGAAATATGTATATTGTGATTATTTATCTTTTCAACATATATGTGTTCGAGTGTATCAGTGTTATGAGATAATGTGGAGAGTGGTGGGTCATGTGAAAGTCTGTGCTCATATGCCCTATATATTAAAATACATTTTAAAAGTTAAAATTTTTTGAATATTTATTGTGATATTTTTATATGTAAGTATAAATCTATTATTATTATTTACTCATTAGTATAAGTAGGTTATTTATTCTAAATACAGCTTCAGGCCATATTCACATTAGCTGCTAATATAACGTTATATTTTTGAGAAAAAAAAAAGTATTTCAAGTCAAAATAAGTTATTAATAATTTAAATTTCTTGATATCTAATAAATATAGTGAAATATGAAAAATATTAAGAAGAAACATGAATCGCATAACTTCAAAATCGCATTAAAATAATCCGCATAAAACGAGACCCAGGTGTATTTACTTGTGATTTAAGAAGGTCATTTTTGTTTTTAACTTCGTTTAATTTGTATTCTTTATTGCTCTCATATATTACGATACATAGAAGTATAAAAATAAACATCAATTTTCGGAGCTGGACTTACAGAACATTCTTAATTAAATTTTAGAGGATTTGAGTACTTGCTATATATTGAAACAGCACTAAATATTGTAACTTTTAAATATGTGTGTGCACACACATATAAAAAGAGAAAATAGTTATTTCAAAATAAATTCAAAATAATGTTTATCTCTTGCATAATTGCAATATACATCACGTGTGTGTGTAAACATTTTAAAAGAGCAGGTTAGCTTAATTTTTAAACACTAAATTATATCTGAAAAGTTTTATAAGTGAAATAAAAGCTATTAAATAATTTTGATTGTTTTTAACTTGTTAATTATAAATTGAAAATTTTAATTTTTTAAATCTTTATAATTTTTTTTAAAGTAATTTTTAAAACCAAAATCAACTTTATCATATCTGAAGACATTTATTTAATGTTTTCAATTGTTTATACCAACTTTTAATTGTGAATTATTGCATATCATATATTTCAGTTATCAGTTTGTTTATTTACAATTGTAAGGGACATAAAAATATATCAAGTGTAAAAAATAAAACATTCATGTATTGCAAATTATATTGAGTTAGAATATAATCTACAAATTATTTAATTTGAATTTGAGTAATCCGAAATCTTGGCCAACGCAATGACCTGAGATGTTCTTGTTGTTGAAATAATAAATTTGAGTGTTAAATTTTTAGAAACCAAAGTTTTTGATTCAAAACTTATAGAACACAAAATTGTATGAAAGATTATTTTAATATAGCTAATTTTAATTTAATATTTATGTAAGATTTATATGTTCAACACAATTTCTATTCTTGCACTGCTTTATGTAAAAAACTTTCAACTAATTAACTTTTTATAATGTTTTATTTAATTACTTTTGATTTCTCAGTAATATATATATTGTTTATAAATTTAAAGAATATAGTATTAAGAAATCTGAAGAAAACTGCTAGAAAGTTAAAAGCATTGTAAAACTTATTAAGTTATAAGATATTTTAATTTGGTAATACCAATATCATATAATAAATTAAAAATATCTATTTAAAGTAAGCAATTGAAAAAGTGCATTCAAATAATTGTTTGCATTATCAAAAAAAATTTTTTTGTTCAAAAAAATATATAATTAAATTAAAAAAAAAAAAAAAATTAATTTTTTGTGTCGTTATTTATTTTGGTTCTTGCTTGTCTCATACTATATCTTTTGGGATATATTATAATGTGACCAACTATACTCTTTTAGGAAGTTTTGTACTCCGTTTTCGTGAACCATACTCTTTTAAAACCTTTACTCCAAAAATACTTCTTTGCATTCTTTTGTATTCCTAAAAATATAACGATTATTGTATGCAACCTTTTATACGTTTGTGTGCATAAACTTGTCTACGATATGTGTGTACATGATTATGCATACTATAACATAGGATTGTCTAGATAATCATATACTGGATGCATTAAATATGGATACTTTGAAGTCAAATGCTCATAACTTCAAACTATTAGCTCAAAAGGTCACTACCATCTTGTTGGGTCTGCGCATGTCCTCCATCCAGTATATGATTATCTACAGAATCTTCTGTAATGTTGACATAGTGCATGTTTGCTGTTTATTGAAAGAGGATTGGGGGGATTCTCCTTAGAGCAAACAAAAGTGATTCGGCATAGTTTTAATGAAAGTGTTAGACTCATTAAATACTCTAAATTAAGTAAAATTAAAGTGGTTTTGTTGAGTTTTTTGTGCTGCTTTTAATTTTAAATCAATATTACTCTTTCAAACTTTTTTGACATTTAACTTTAATCTTTTATTAAATAAATATTACTAGTGCAAATATAAAATAAAATTTATTGTTTTAGAATGCAATGTGAGTGGTTCAAAGAAGTGTAAAAATTATTTTAATGAAAATTTAAAAAAGGAGTTTTCATTTATTATAGATAACAAAGAAAATGATGATTCTATGATAACATGTACAATCTGCAATTGAGAATTTTCTATTGCGATTGGTGGAAGAAGTGCAGTATCAAAGCACATTGATATTAATAAATATAAAACATCTGCTTCAATGTCCAAATTAACTACATTTTTAAAAACTGACAATTTTGGATCAAATGAAAAAAAATTAGAAATTATGGAGGGTACTTTCACTTTCCATACAATCATTCATAATTAGAGATTTAGAAGTATGGACTGTACTACCAAATTATTAAAAAAATTTCATAATGCAAAATTTTCTTGTACAAGAACTAAAAGTGAGTCAATAATAACTGGAGTAGTTTAATGAATCTGTATTATTTGTATCTGTTCTGTCAGATAAAACATCCAATTTTAGTAAGATATTTTGGTATTAAAAGTGGCATTCATCTTAAGATTTAAAATTTTTAGTCTATTGAAGGGGAAATTTTATCAAATCTCTTATTTCGTATTACATCAGAAAATAATTTGAATTCAAAAATTTTAGCATTATCAGCAGATAATACGAATATGAATTTTGGTGGACGTAGCCGAAGAAATGTCAATAATATAGACACAAAACTAAAAGATCTACTCAAAGAGAAATATTTTGGGAATTGGTTGCAATGTACACATTTTATCAAATGCCATTTATACAGCTTGTAGTTCCATGTCAATTGATTTGGAAGTCATAATTACAAACGTATATTTTAGTTGCTTCACGGTTCAAGTAGCAAGTCTTAAACAATTTTGTGAAGAGGTTGATGTTGAATACAAAAAGCTTCTCAGCTATTCAATAAGTGAGGTGGCTTGCCTTGATTCCAGCAATAGAGCGCATTTTGCAATTATATGATCCGCTTTGCTCATATTTTTTAAGTTTGGAAAATGCCCCACATTTCTGAAAGCGTTCTTGCAATATGGTACATTAGAACTTATGCTCTATTTCATCACCAGCCAGGCATTATTTTTTCATAAAACTACTCTAAAAATTTAATATGTATAAAATTTCAACTGCAGAAGTTAGTGATATTTTAAAAGAGATACGATGATGGATTCATACTGCTAATGCTAAAGAATAAACTAACAATTTTGGAGAATTCTAATCCTGGGATTAAGGAAAAATTTCTAAAAGAAGTTAGAAATTTTTATAAAATTTTTTATGAATACATTGAGCAATGGTCGATCAACTTCATTGAACTAAATTGCTTGAAGTGGGCTCTTTTAAAGGCAAAATTGAATGGGAAGATGTTTTTTCAACAGTCGTGTTCATAATGAAAGAATTGAAACATGTTATTGATGACAATTTTCTGTTTGAAGAAATTTGAAGAGTAGATATGCATTTAAATGAAAAAAGACTGAAGAAATGGATAGATGAAAAAGTGAGCGTGGATAGAAGAAGGTGGGTAGAAATATTTTTCCATTTTAATCTAGAATATACCCCCCACAAAAATCTAAAATTATTGATTGAATAGGCACTAGGTTGCCCCGGCACCAGTGCTGCTGTAGAGAGAGTATTTTCATTTGGTAATGATTATTGGAGCAGTGAAAAATCACACCTATCTGTAATGACACTAGTTGCAGTTTTAACAGTTAAAATCAACATGGGGGGTGCAAGTTGTTCTGACGTGTTTGCGCTAGTGGCAGAAAATTCAGAATTATCCAAAAAACTTCCTACAACATAAAAATATGATTTCAAGAATTAAAAGTTATATAAATTTAAAATTACTATTAATTTTTATATTATTTTAAAAATATATAGTCAAATGGAAAAGACTTTTTTTTCCAACAAACCCAATCATTATATCCAAGGAAATTCCTTTTGTATAAAAAATAGTTGGTCAGTTTAATTATAATGGTTTGTTTAATTTGTTAAAAAAATATTTTCATATTTTTTACCATGATTAATAATAAGAATATCAATAAGTCAATTTAATACTCTTGTTTATGCAAACATTCACTTATTAAATTATATTTATTAATTTTGTTTATTATTGGTACTAATTTCTTCTTTATATTCATTTTTTAATTAGATAGCAATTTTTTAGAATTTACTTTCATTTTCAATATCATATTTGTTACAATCTTAATCCATTAGTAACATAATTATGTGTAACAAATGTTCAGACAGCAAATAGCCTATAAACATTTCATTTTTAATATAATTTCATCTTATTGGGAAATTTGTTTTTGCAAATCAATTATTTTCCCCATTTTTGTTTGAAAAACTGTACTCTGTAATAATCATTTTTTTAAACCAGAATTTTTATAAATAGGAATTTATACATAACAAATAGATGATAATGCAAAAAGTATTTAAAAAAAAAATTGTTTATTAATAAGTGATTTGCATGAATAGACTTGTGTATTTGCGTATTTATTGTTTTATGATGTATATAATTGCATTTTAAAATAAATAGGAGTAGAATTGTATATACTTATCTAAATCAGTTTATTGAAAAAGTATTGGTAATATCTAAATTAGCATAATATTTTGAAAAATTGCATGTTTGTATATATATACACACACACAGAAGTTCTATTGTCCTCATTAATTAGTTTTTGAAAAATATCATTATGAATTTGTAATAAATCCAAATGTCTATAGAAATAAAATAATGTTTAATAGGGATGATATCACAGTTTTGTAATGAATATATTGTATTACCATGAATATATGAGTGTATAAGTATTTATTTCAATTTGTAACAAAAGATATTAAATAAATACAGTATTAAAAATTTGCATTAAAAAATACAAATGTGAAAGTTATAAAAGAAAAAACTATTTTTTATAATATATATATTTGTTAAAAGACTCACTTTATAAACTAAATACAATTAGATTTTTATTTATTTATTTCTATGCAAGATTGTTTTTATCTTGTTGAGTTAAAATTTTGTTTTGGGTTAGAAACTGCTGAGCATTTCATTAAATCTATTTATTAGCATTTATCCTTAAATTTTGAATAACTTTTAAATGCTGATTTTTAATCGATGACACTTTTTAATCAAGTTCTAATATGAACTCGAGTATATTTTCAGATAGCATTTTGTTTGCATTTAAATAACTTCTAATTTTGCATTAATTAAAGCTATAAATATGATTTTTTCATTAGAAGACATCAATGATACTGTATTTACTTAAAATGCACTCCAGCGATGGGGGGGGGGGGGGTCTTCACATTTTATTAGTTATAGAAATATCTTGAAATTTCAGAGTAAAAATGCCATAAAATTAATGTTAATATTTAATTAGTCCCATAACACATAAAACAGTCTAACTTTTAATTGGTAAGTATATAGTATATATCAAAATATTTCTGTATTTTGGAAAGATTTTTAAAAAATGAATTACAGATTTAATTTAAATAAAAATAATAAGTAATAAGAAATATTTGAAGGTTTATTTTTTTTGTCTAAATTTGTTGATATGATTTTAAAGATATGTCAATTTATTTCGTTTAAAATTAATTTTAAACTTTATATATTGTTAATAATTCTTATTACTATTTCTATTTGTTTTTATTAGAATAAATGTAATATTTAATTTCTATTATCACTTGCTTAGGTAAAAATATTTGGTGTATTTTTAAATTACTGCACCTTTTTTTTTTCCTTAAATGTGTTTATGCATTTGTGATGATGTGACAAATGAAAAACTCTATAAAAGAACATTTTATTTTCTGAGTTTTGTTTTTATGGTACGTATGTGAAATTGTGGTGAATGAAAATATGGAAGACCTCATGTATTCCAGTATATTGTACTCCTATTTCCTTTTTTATATTCCCTGATTATTTATTTTAGTAGTATGAATTTTTAGTATCTATTTAATTTAGAATTATAATTATTCTTGTAACAAATTTATAATTGAATCATTAATTACACTAAATGAATAATTAAATTATACTTTTAAATTGAGCTTATATAAAAACACATAAATGAACTTATTTTTGAAAGTTAAAAACTATTTACTATCCAAAACTTGAGTTATAAATCGTTAATTGATTGTTTTAAAAGTTAAGAGGATACTTCAAAAGATTTTATATATGTAGAGATCAGAAAAATGATAATATATATAATGCTTTTATATATTTGTTCTATTATTATAAAATTAGTGCATATTGTACAATATACTATGCTTTATATATTTGTTCTATTATAACAAAATTAGTACATATTGTATATATTTTATTGCATTTATCTGTATTTTTAATTAGGAGCTTTAAAGCATTATTTTGACATCAATAAAGTTATACCCTCTAGAATAATTGTATATCGTGATGGAGTCGGCGATGGCCAATTGCCAGTAGTTCAAGATTATGAAGTGCCTCAAATATTAAGTTGTTTCAATGCTATTGGCACAGATTATCGGTAATTTAATATTTTGATATATAAATATTATAGTTCATTTTTATGGTATAATATATTCTGATATAAAAATTTGTTTGTGAGTGGAAAAACTTACAAATTCAAAACACTATCAATTTTTTTTTTTTGATTAATGCTATAGTATATATCTTGTATTTATACTTTCATTGCCTGATAGTAAAATTAGATAATAAGTATATGGGAACTAAAAGCACTTGCATTTACAAAAATTAAATCATAATACATTAAATATCAGCCTTTTACAGCTATTGTACATGCGCTTTTACGAAATCATATATCTAGCTCATCATACCTAGACTTCTGCTTAAAAATCTAACAATTGTTAAATTAAAATTATGTGTAGGCAGGAAATAGAAATAATATTGTTGTGACAACTGCTAACAAAATTTTTAATTTTGGCTGGAAAGTTTAATTTGATGAGCTGAATATGTGAAATAATTTATATGTGAGAGCAAATGTAACTTTTGTCATTTTCCAGTTTACTGTATATTGTAATGGAATAAATACTGGATAATGTATCCTTCAAGTTGGGATAGTGTAATTGTAACCCTGATGTATTATGCAATTATCTAATGGAATTATTCTACTGATGAATAAGCATGATGTGTCATTAGTAAAAATTTGAATTTCCATTAGTTAAGTTTTAGAATTATATATATATATGAAATTATAGTTGACCAGCTTTATTTATATAGGATGCCATAACAAATACTAACTGAAGATCTCGTGCTTTTTATCCCTACATAAGCACTTTCTAACATCAGATTAAATTTATTGAACAAGTTTGAGACCACAACTGATACTATGAAAAGAATATTTGAGCAATGAATAAAGAATGCAGAGTTAAAAAATAAAATTTAATCATCAAACTAGTTATTTTCAGTATTTAACTTTAACTATTTACATGATTAGAAATTAAAATTTGATACATTTAATTAAAAAAATTAATATCTGCTTGACAATTTTCCAAAAACTACTTATAAATAAGTCAATTATTTTATATAGCGCGATGTTTTTTATGAACAATAATATTTAAACAGCATTAAACTGTTGCACATGCGCTTTGGTTTTTAAATATAAAATGAATGAATACTAACACTTCAACCACATGATAAAAGACATGTGGTTGAAGTGTTAGTATTCATTCATTTTATATTTAAAAACCAAAGCGCATGTGCAACAGTTTAATGTCATGTGATTGAAGTTTTAGTATTCATTCATTTTATATTTAAAAACCAACACGCATGTGCAACAGTTTAATGCTGTTTAAAACCAAAACTACTTATAGAAAATGAAATCGAACATGCAAAATTATAGCATTCTAATATTTAAATAGCCCGGTAATGATTGCAAGGATACTTGACATATATATATAATGAATCGTATTAAAATGCATATGGTTCATGAGTACATTGGCATTTTATTTTTAAAAAAAGAAAAATTTAAAGATTGTTCAAAAAACGCAATTTAGTTTTCTTTTTTTTTAGTTAGTATGATTTATTTTTTAGATAACATGCAATGAAAATTATTTTTGTTTTGAATTATCTATTTAATTAAAAATAAAAATTAAAATTGGAAGGAATAAAAAAAGGTATGCAGATTACTAGTCCAGATAAACAAAAAGAAATTATAAATGCAAGAGATTACAATCAGAGAAAATTCTTCTAATGCTAATTAAAGATGGCAGAAATAAGTTATAAAAAAAATAAATCTTTGTATCTAAAAAATAATGTGTAAAAAACAAAAGAATATATGCGCAGAGGTCTAATGGCAGTCAAGGTCATGTTGTCTTGTCTTGTGCTGGCAGTTCCCATGAGGATCCTGGGTAGTGAAATGTGTATGCCCAGGATTACTACTCACCTCTGAACGAAGTCTTCAGGCGGGTGTGGAAACGAAGAGTTGCGGACACCGTCTTTTGTAATATAGAGGTCAGTTCAAAAAGCCTTAGAATCTAGCTTTAGGATAGACCAGGAACAGTTTAAAATCAATAGCCACGAGCTCATTCTACATCCCAAGAAAAACCATGCCTGGTATAATCAATGGTCTACCTAAACTTGTTAAGCTTACCGATAAGATTATTCATACATGATTTGTGACTAAATTGTTTGCAAACTAACCTAAACTATAAGTTTATGATATATTACCAATGGAGATATTCCCTGATTTATTATAGACATTTTATCCATGGATTGCTTTCTACAAGAAACTAAAAAGAAATGAACTGTTTTAATTATTTAACCTTTCGATTTAGTGGGACGACAGAATTTCGACTTTTGACCAATTTGACCCTGGTGAACTTTTTCGTAAGTATTATACATTAAAATGCATGTAAAACGGTATATTTTATTGTATTAAATTTTCCCTAAAAATTTTACAGTAGAAGGCAGGAAATTCAAAATTCCTGCTCTTACAATAGACAAGTCCGCCCTGACATGTTCAGCCATTGTCAGTTGCCAAGACTGTAAAACGTTCGGCGTTTTACGACATTGTTCAAAGAAAATAGTTCCAATGGCCAAAAACATGTTACTTGCGAATTTATTACGGTTTTAGGTATTTTTTTAAAAATAATTTACACTATATTTATTAGATATCAAGAAATATAAATTATTAGTAACTTATTTTGACTTGAAATACTGTATTTTCAAAAATATAACGTTGTATTAGCAGCGAATGAAAGCATGGTCTGAAGCAATTTACAAGTTTAGTTTCTACATAAGCAATCTATTTATACTTATGAGTATGAAAATAGCACAATTTTGCAATAAATATTCAAAAATTTTAAACTTTTAAAGCATAATTTGTTAGATATAAGAGAAATAAATAAATATTTCGTTGATTTTATAAACTGAAAATAATCTTTCTAGAAATGATGACGTCTAAACTCTTCGTTTTGTTTACGATCATTTTTTTGATATTTACAGAAACAAAATGTGAATATTTAAGATTTATTTCAGTAGTAAACAAAAACATCTATCAAATGATGTCAAATTTATTATTTTCAGATAAGTAATAATCATTTTATCATATATTTTATGTTGAGGTGTGAGACAAAGAAAAACGTCAGAATATGCAGACCTTGAGAGGGTTAACATTATTATCTGGATGAGCATGTATATGTATGTGCTTTCCAATTTTATTTACTTATTTCTTGTTTAAATATTTTAATTTGTTATAATAAAATATTTAGCTTTAATATCAACTTTTCATTGTGCGTTATTAACGGCAGTTTATTAGAATTTATTATGTATAAATTATCTTTGCCAATATGCATGTTTAAGCCCGGAGAAAATTAATATAATATTAATTGACAAGAAACTTAATCCCGATCTTACTTTTATTATTAGTTACGAATTGATAATGCAATGCGATGAATTCTGGTACCCTCTTCAATAAATAAAAAACTGATTCTGCAGGCAATGTACATTGTAATAAATAGTAGGTCAATTAATCAGGATATATAGCTATGTTCATGAGATATCTAAACTTATACACGAAAAAATTCTTCTTTTTCATAGCTTGATTAACTTGTACTTTCTAGTGCGTAAATAAGGCCTAAATCCAACCATGAATGGTACAATTTATATATACAAATCTTTATTAAAAAATAGTATTCCCAAATACCTATGATTGTCATCAACATTAAGGAATAAGCAAACAGTTTACACTTTGTGGCTAATTGTTCTAAATCAAAATATATAAAATGTGCTAACACACACAAGCACACAAAGGTAAAAACAAATAAAGAATATAATTAATAATTATGAACATTTTTAAAAAAAAATAGATTTAGCTTAAAATGTTATTTTCTCCTTTCACTTTTAATGTAGATTGCTCTTAAAACATCTAAATATAGTAAATACTATGCACAGCAGTAATTTTGGCAATATTAAATATTTAAAAAATAGTTCAAAATTTAGAAACTTGTAACTTTGGATTGCCACTAGATCAGATATAAATTTATTTTGGTAGAATAATTCTCTGATGACACTAGAGATATTGATAAATCTCTTTATTTTTCAAAGATTACTTTATGTAAAATTGCTATTGTGAAAGTTATTAGAAGAAATTGTCTGAAGATGAATTTTTTGATGAGTTTCTGTAAAAATATCAATATAGCATTTCAACTTTTTTGAGATATCATACATATTAATGTCTGGAGATTGTTAAAAGAATTCCATTTCAAGAACTAATTTGATCTGAAAAGGTTTTCATAGCCATCCATTTTTTAAGAACTTTTGTCAATAGATAAGAAACCAAATTCTTTGTTGTGCTGTTGTTCCCTAGACCTTCTTGCTGAATGTCACTTTAATTATAATTGTTACTGTTATTTATATAACTATCATTCACTCCTTTTCTTTCAACAGTCATCTTTTTTTATAAATATATTTTTTAATTCTTTTGTCTCTATATAAAATTTCAAAAATTCTTTTAAATAAGTTATTTGATCTTTGACTAATAATAGTTTTTCATTTTTTGATAAATAAGTATAGAATCAAGTAGTCTCTTTTATCTACGATGTAATTATTTTATACTCAATTTTTTAAAAAAAAACAGTTCACTTATCTTAAAACTAAAATCAAATTAAAGAGAATTCAACATTTTTTAAAAATGTAATTAAATAAATACATTTTTTATTTTTGTATTTAAAGGTATAAAAATACAATTGAAAAAGAAATTTTTTTCCGGTAGTGCTGTTCATTATGGAACGTGAACTAATTGTCTTATTTCATAAATATATGAAAATACACAATTTCTTGTAATTATGATTGGTGTCATTGCAGACAAATGTTTTGGAATTTAAAAATTTGATTATTTTCTATACTAGGAAATTGAGTACTGATATATTCAGATATCTACATTTGATTTTACATTTATTTGATGCTTTTAAACTCTTCCTTTGAAGTAATAAAACCATAGTGGGATAACTAATCAATAAATTTAAGTTTCAGTCTACTTTATGGGTATTAATATATAGTTAATTTTTTTAATAAAATAGAACAGAGAATGAAATATAAAAATAAAAAATTTTGTGTCTTATGTTAAAATATTTTTTAAATCTAAAAATAATCACTCAGTTTCCTCACCGGTAATAAAAAAAAATTTCAATCTATTTTTTATTGCAAAGAAGATTCATTATTTTTATTTTGATTGTTTTTATTAATTTGATTTCAAATTGTATTGAATATGAAACCAATTTATTTTATGAAAAATAACAATCTATAGCTGGATAATGAAGCTGTACATATATATTATACCGAACACTCGATCCCCTTTTGATAAATGTAATGGAGAAGAAAGAATTATAAGAGTTTACAAAAGAGTAGTTAGGAAAGAAGAAATTGTTAAAATTGGGTTTTTGAATATGCAAAGTGGTAGGAGGCCAGAAAAGTGGATGGAATTAAATAAAACAATTGAAAATGAATAGCTTGAGGTATTAGCAGTAGTGGAAACACATCTAAGAGAAGAACCTATTTTGGAACAGTTGGTATGTCAGGGTATAAATAGAAAAGAGAAAGAAAAAAGGGGTGGTGTTATATCAAAAAATATTTAAATATTGTTAAATGTCAAGAACATTTGTGGTTTGAATTAAGGTTGGATAGACAAGAATGGATGGTGGCTATAGTTTATATAGCCACTGGAGATAGTCAAATTATAATGGAGTGGAATAGTAACATATATGAATGTCTAGTTAAGGATATTCAAAGTTTTAAAGAAAAGGGGAAGAGAATAATGGTTATAGGGAATATGAATGGACGTATTGAAGAAATTGATGATGTAGATTATAAAAATGGGCAGCTTTGGAAGGAATTTTGTCAGAAAGTGAATTTGAGTATTGGAAATTTATTAAATATTTATGAGGGACAATATACACGGTCTAGAATACATTCGATTATGTATTGGTAAAGAAAGAGGGAATGAATAAAATACGGAAAATTAGTGTTTGATAAGGAAGAAAAAGTATGCACTAGTGATCATAACTTTATTGTAATTAAAATGGTTAGTAATGTGATGGAGAATAGAAATAAAAGTAGAAATAACAGTGAAAGATGTGGATGGAGAGTGAATGATAAGAATAAGTTGGAAGTGTATAAAATACAAGTTGAAGAAATCATGGAAGAGTGGGTTGGGGGTGAGTATAAGGACTGGTGTAAAAAAGTAGAAAAAGTGGCAAATAGGGTTTTAGGTGAGAATATTCAGAAGAATAAAAGTAATAAAAAAATGAGAATTAGTAAACGTGTAAAAGAGAGGAAAGAAGCATGCAGAGAATCTAAGTGTGCTATTAAGAAAAAGGAAAGTGAAAAAAGATATTATTGATAAATGGGAAAAGTACTTAGAAAAGAAGTTGGCTAAAATAGATAATTATATAGAGAGAATGAAATTGAATAGTAAATTGTTGGAGGATATTAATAGAAGTGGAAGAGATGGGAGTAAAAAATTTTGGAATTATATTAAAAGGAGAAATGTAGGGGAGAGAGAGAGAGATAGTATTACTAGATGATGAGGGAATACAATATAGCTCTAGAGAAGATTTAGAGATAATCTTAAATAGATATGTAATGAATATAGAAAAGATGTGATGGATAGAGTGATAGAAAACATGAAAGCATATAGTAATGGGAATATTAGGTTTTCAGAAAATAAATTGAATGAGGTAGAGAATAAATTGAAAAATGGAAGGGCTAGAGGTTTAGATATATAATGGACGGAATGATTACCACTTGGATAATAGATCAGATTCAACAATCAGCTGGTTCGATCCCAATGTATGACCAACTTACACAAAGTCTATATGTGATGGTACACCTATCTATCGAGCCCTAAAGATGGCGCCAGATTTAATGGACGGAAAGATTACCATTAGCCTCAAACGTTGCTGACACCAGATATAACGGACAGTACTCTTCATCAACAATCATGTGCCAGATGTAGGATAGTCAACTAACTTGCAGACTGTAATACTATGCAGATGTAGCAATCTGGTGTGGGATAAGTTAATATGCTCTAATTTATTAGCCCCTAATGAAACAATCTGCAGAGATCTACCAGGCTTAGAAGGGGGGAAGTTGCATCTAACAATGGTCAGACTTCAGGTCTTCTGATAGAATGCTAATGAGAACTGATGAAATGCTTAACCAATGATTGCATACACTTTAATTGACTGACTATATCCCTATTTAATAATATTAAATGCAATTTAGATTAGTTCATACACTTTCCCCCTTTTCAATTCCGTTATGCCCTAATATTCAAGCCCAGAGAGAATACTGCTTTTGACTCCTTTAACAGGTATGAACAGATACAGCAAGTCCTGCACCTATATATAGGTTACAACTAGCATTTATTATATTTGTTTTATTTTTCAAGCTTTTATATGATAAGAAAAATAGATGCATAATTGTTTATAAACTGTGGAATGTCAGGATAACTCAATAAACCAGAGACCGGAATAATATAAACTCTTAAACATTTATTAACAATAATAAATAACATAAAGTATAATAACAATAGTACTGATAAACAAAAAATAATAATCATATGTACATGTGTCACATGTGAACCTCTACCATTTTATTAATTAATGACTCTCCAGATCCAACCCTTATACCCCATGGTAGAAATCCATCTATGTCACTCATTCTTTACAAATAATAATTATATAGAAAAATAAACTTTAGTAATTTAAGATAATTGAGATGCTGGCTAGCTAAATTATATATTTACAGATGTTAAAAATCTATTTAACAAGTTCCCCCAATTTATATATATGATAGAGATAGAAATTAATACTAGTTTATTAGTCAATCATACTGGAAAATATATGTATACAAGGTTAATCAACAAAATAAAACATATAATATGTATTCTGTATAAGTGTTGCAATTTAATCTATGAAAATAAATGTAGAGAATCTTACCTTACTATTTATGTGGATAACCCGATTGAAGCAGGTGGGTTAACCTAAATTTTATTTACAATGAAAATATTTTATTTACATGAAAATATAAAAATATCAAAATGAATAATCCCCCCTTTTCTTCTTTGCTAATTCTGAAAAATGAGGCTTCAGCATCAGAGTGTGAAAATACAACAGATAAGAATTTAAAAAATAAAACAAAAAATTTACAATGTTAATTTCTTGATTAAAATAATTGTAATTGGAACAAAGTTCATAAAAATCAACCTAATGGAAGTAGTAGTAATTGATAGTTAGGCAAGTTATTCTTCAAAGCAGTTTCACTTAGCAAGGATAGATAAGTACAATGGTGTCTCCTATAGTTGTGTATAGTAAACACCTTGATCCTTATTTGATTCACCATTAAGTATTCCAATGCTTGTTTAATTTGGACTGCAGGCATCTTATTGTGTGTTTACAATAAAGTAGAAAAATAAATAGAGGTTTAATGCAGCTGTAGGAAATAACATGATGCACAATAGCATGTTTTGCTTTAGCCCATATTCATATTAAAGTACAATTCAATAATTATTTGTAATCATAAATTTATATTGGATAATATAGAAGCACTTTACGTATATATATATATTAAGAAAATTATTTCATTTTTCTTTTCCAATTTTCAGCAGATTAATTTTCGCTATTCTTTTTGAAAAAATTTAAAATATTACAAATTACTCCAACAACTTTTAAAACATGCTTTAATTATTTCAAAATTTATCAATTATTCTTATTTCACCTTCTTCTGAATTTGGTAAACTGTTAGTTACAGCACTTGACTTTTAAAAATTTTTATGATTTAAATAAAAGAAAAAGCAAAACTACATTTTAGTGTTCTAAATTTTAGTTTAAACTCCTGTCTATTGTTATAGCTGCTATATCTTTTGACAAGAAGAACAATTTGTAAAAACGTTTTTATTTTTATATAAAACGCTGAGAATCTCCTGAAACCTGAGATTTTTTAACTGCCTATTGTTTAAGTACATTTAGATTTTTAAATGCCTATTATTTAAATACATTTCATTTATTACAGATAAAATAATAAAATCAGTTTTATTTTCACACATGGCCACCTAACTTAACCTCGGGCTATCCCTAAATCCTTTAACTATAAATTAATATTCAATTTTAAATTTAAAAAAAAAAATATACATTACAGTTTATTAATCAAATAGTTTATATATACAATATTACTTTGTAAAATATTGATCGTATTTTATTTTATAATAAAATAATCATTTATTGTACATTATATGTATATATGTAATAATAAACAAATAATCTTCCCATTATTAATATAAATTCCAAATGGATTGGGTTTTATAAATAGGCTTGATCTTTTTAGGAATATGTGCATTGTAAGCTACCCTTTACATATGGATGGGCAGCAGAGATGGTAATGAATTTAGGATATAGGGCAAAAGTATAGTTATCCTGTTTTAATAAGATGGCACTGAATAGCGTTTTCCCAAGTAGTTGGAGTAATACAGGAGTAAGATTATTATTTAAAGGAAAGGGTAAGGATCATAGAAAGTTAAATAATTATAGACCGATAGTGGTAACATCAGTTTTATATAAAATTTTCTCATATATAGTGGCTAGAAGAATTGTAAAATGGATGGAAGGGAATAATGTAGTGGGGCAAATGCAGGGAAGTTTTAGATTAGATAGGCATATAGGAGATAGTTTATTTGTAGTTACACAACTTATGGATATGAGTATGAATTCAGGTAAACAGTTACATATGAGTTTTATAGATATAGAGAAGGCATATGGTAGAGTAAATAGAAATAGATTATGGATAAGTTTAGCAAATTTAGGAATGGATGGAGCTTTAGTAGATATTATTAAGAAATTATATGAAAATAATTATTATATATATCAATTAGGGAATATAGAATCAGTTATAAGTTAAAAATGGGGTGGGATTAAGGCAAGGATGCCCTATGTCACCTATTTTGTTTGTGTTGTATTTGAGTGAAATGGAAAGAGCAATAGAAAGATTAGGAAGAGGGATAGAGATACCGTTAATAGGTAGTAAGGGAGTATATATTTTGTCAGGTCTTTTTTTCGCGGATGATATATTTTTGTGTGCAGGAAGAAGAGAAGAAATGGAAGTTATGTTGAGGACATGCGCAAGGGTGGGTAAAGAGATGAGGATTAAATTTAGTGAAGAAAAATCAAATATAATGATGGTTAATATTGGGGAAAGATAAGATGTAGAATTTTTATTGCAAGTGTGGTGAATAGATATAATTATTTGGGAATTATTTTAAGTAATCAGAAAAATTAATTGGATGTATGGGAGAAAAAATTGATAAATGAAGCAAAGAAAAGAAAGGGATTGATAAAGAAATTAACAGTGTTTTCATATAATAAATATGATGTGGCTAGAATTATATGGAAAGGAGTTGCAGTAGCATGGTTAACATATGGTAATGATGCATTATATGTTAGCAATAGGGTATTAAATTACTTAGAAAAAGTTCAAAGGGAAGTAGGAAGACATGCATTGGATGCAGATGTATGGACAGCAAGGGAGGCAATTCAAGGAGAAATGGGATGGTCAAGTTTTCATATGAGAGATGCAAAAATTAAAATGAAAATGTTTGGTAGATTGCAGTTTATGGATAATAAAAGAATAGTCAAAATAGTATTTAATTGGGTTATGCATAAAGGGCGGGCAACAAGATGGGTGAGAAAGGTAATATGGTATGAAAAAGATTTGGATAAAGATATTTATATCGGTATATTTGTACAAAAGATGGGATGATTGTGTTAGTAGGATTGTTGAGTGTTATAGTGGTAAGGAACGGGATAAAAGAATAGATTTATTAATAAAGAATAGGAAGTTAGAGAGATGGAGAACTAGTATGGAGAGTAAAAACAGTTCAGGAACGGAGTATAATTGCTTGTGCCCAGATATATATATATAGATTGCGGAATCCAATCTATCAACTAATTGCGATCCCAAGAAGAGGTGTTAACTCATGAAAAAATGATTACAGAAGCATGAATAAGTATTGAGACACCCATGAATCACCGAGTAGTGCAATACAATAGAAAATACAGACAAACAACCATTAAACTTAATTATGCATGTATATAAAATAGTGTGATTCAAAATCCGCTATTAAAATAATTATTATTTTATCCCTTGTTAACTAATATAAAATATAAGAAAGATGAGCATATTAACAAATTGATTATAGTTTAACTAGTTTATTCAGTGAGCTAATTAATATTTCAAACTTTAATTTATATACAAATGTACTGTCCCCATCACTTTTGCATATAATAATTATTACGAACATTTAACTGAAGTTCTACAGAAAACATACATATATTACGAGTAACTCCAGGTTGACTTAAGAGGCATATAATACAAGCTCTGACTACGGTTTAGAGACAGAGTGCTATCCAGCCTCAAATTAGTCTCATATGAATCCATCATGTCTGGAGATCACCAAGGACCACGATTAGGTTTTTTTTTCATTATATACTTAAAACCTTGCTTTTATACGATCGAAATGTTACTGTGTAAATCTGAAAAATGTCCGTTGGGGGGTTTCTTATTTTAGTTTTCAGAGTAAAGTAGGGCAATACTTAAACATACCCTAAATGGTATTTAACTAGTTTAACCAGTTATTTATACTTTGTAATTTCGCCCTAGAGCATTAAATCACTGTCTCTTTTCTTTCAAATGAAAGCAACCTAGTTATTGACTTATTATATATATTTTTTCCTCAATGATGAAAGTACACAACAGTTAAAAAGGTTTACAAAGAGATGATTACATGGCAAAATGAAATTCAAATACAATATGGTGATGGGAAAGGGATACATATGAAATGGGAAGGGGATATGGAAAGGGTGTGCAGTCTAGGCAAAGAAGAGTCTTCAGTAAGGAGCATTGTTGATAGGCTTGGTTGCCCTGGTGGATTAATAGGAGGTTCCATATGTGACATTAAACTTAAAGGAATTGCTATATGTTAAATCTTTATAGGTTTCAGGGATGAACGAGGAGATTTCTGAGTTATGCTTAGATACAACAGGCAGATTTTTGTCCTTTGCAGATGAGTAATTTTAGTTTTCCCTGTTGTACTTGGAATGACATTATGATTGGTCATGTTGTTCTTTTTGACTTGCTTTTCACCTTTGATAGAGCAAACCAAAGCCTGAAAAGGAGAAAAGTCCAGAGGATAAGGAGATGTAGACTTTGAAATAGGTTCATTGGTGATGATGTTTTTAGTCAGTTTTGTTTGAAATTCAATTTGGGTAAAATTTGAATAATTTTGAAGGTTTTAGTTCATGTAGTTTAGGACTCTGCATGTTTTTTCCACAAGGGGCAGCGGCCATCTTTAAGCCGTTTGAAAGAATGAAAAGTAAAATGAAGAAATAAAATTTGGATATGAAAAATTAAATATATTGATGTAAAAGCAAAAAAGAACCGCTGGAAAACTTGTTATTAATAATTTTAGTTGAGTAATGAGAAAATTGAGTGGAATTTTAGGCAGGTAGTTACCCCCAGAAGGGGGGGGGGTCTGAAAAAAAAGATCATTAAAAATGACCTACATAACTGGATCAACACACAAAAAAACTTTATAAACAAGTTCTGAGTGACAGGGAATTGTGGTAGGAGAAATATTTAAGAGTCTAAGAGGGAATAAAACCCTTTATGATATATAAAACAGTTGAACCACCTACCAAATTGGGGGGGTGAAGTAGTTAAATGCTGATAAGCACAAGGTAGACATAGGGAAAATTGTGTTAAAAATGCACTAAAACTGAGATTTAGTGAATGAAAGAGTATATTAATAGCCGCAAAATAAGGTCTTTAAAGGAAATAAATATAGAAGGCACCTTTCACTGCAAAACTAACCTTTCTGAGCCATACTGTGTGAGCTGTGAGGAGGATAACTTTCCAGTAAGAGCTCCACCTTTGGACTGCGTACTATTTTATAAGCACTAATTTAATTGTTTACACAAATTATTGGATCTCATGTATACTATGTAAATAATAAACTTTCATTTACTAGTATTACAACCGTGCTGATTGTCTGTGTCATTATATATATAAACCTGATTATCATCTGTTAACATTCCCCTATGTGGATCTCATGCATACATTAAAGAATTCTCTTGACATTTGGGAAGTAAGCCGCATGGTAGTAATCTGGAGGAGTAGGCGAGGTTCGAACCCCTCTACCTATATCTCTGGATTAGGTTAAAGCAGCTCTACTTTTCTTAGTGCTACAATAATTAATTATTGAGGTCTTAGTATTGTTTTCATAAAACTTGACACTTAGAATTGACTGCTTTTTTTTTCTCCCTTTTTCAAAGCCAAATAAATTTAAATATTTAAAAAATAAATAATAAAAGTTTGAAACAAATCTGTCAATTATAAATAATAACATCCATTTATAAATTAATTTGTAAGTCTGTATTAGGTACTATTGTGAGAAATTACTTTTTCAAATAAAAAGAAACTAATCTTTCTCTTGGTCATTCTGGATCTGTGGAAAGAAGATGCTTTTATTAAAAATTAATTATAAAATGAAAATACATGACAAACACAAACAGAAGTAAAAGGAACTACATTGCAAGATCATTGAAACTATTTAATAAAGAAAACTAAAACTTGATCAAGTGTTGCAGATGTTCTATGTTTACTGGGGGGGGGGGGGTTCTTGATATCTATGCATATTATAGTACGAGAAATGAAAGTTTTTGTTTGTTAGTAGTCGTAGATTGGTATTAGTAAATTGAATAAAAAAGATTGTTATATGCTAAGAGAGTAGAAAATAGGGATAGAATTGGTACACAAAAGGTGGCTAATTGGCAGATTTATTAATTGGAGTAGTGATGGGTGCAGAGACACTTAAGTTACAGGATGTGCTCCATGGTAGGGTGTACACTGGCGTACTAATTTCATATTAATTATTAGAAGTAATAACTATGAATAAAAGATAGGATTGAGTAAAAAAAAAGAAAATCAATATAATTAATGATAACATGATCACATCTGACAAGAATGGAACAAGAATTAAATATGGAGAAACTTGATGGAGATAAGAGGTAGAACAATCAGTAGAGTTGGATCACAAAGGAATAATAAGTAGATCTATAAGACCACGCCGGTAGTATCAGATATAGAAATGCCGTGTAATTTGATCTCCAAAGGGCAATAAAAATACATGTACAATGCCAAGAAATGACCATGGATGTAAAATTATACGAATGCTATCAGAAAATGGATTTAAAATTTAAAGGTATACATGAAAATCGAGAGAAAAGTGTGGTAAAAGTTAAGAGGAATAATCAAACAAGAAAACCAGAAAAGATAATGATAAAGTTGAATGAAATGAGAAGGGAGATAAAAGAGAGGATCAAAGTATGATAGGAAACATATGGAAAGAGGATTCGAATATGCTTAAAGAAAAACAAGATGACCAAGAAGTTGAAAGAAGATTGCGTTAATACAAAAAAAATAATAAGCTAAGCGGTAAGAATGAACACTGGTGCATTTTAACAGTTTTAAGCAACTTTATTAATCATATTCAGGAGAAATTACTTAATCTGAATGATAGCTCTCATCTGTTCAAAAAACCTCTGAATCATGAACTCTTTATAACTATTACTAATCATACTGTGGTTGAAGATCTCACCAGGAGGGTAAACCCTTACTGGTTTGCTAGTTGAAACCTGAAGTTATGTAGCCTTCTGCCAACTTAAAGAGTGAATTATTTTCTGTCAGCGGTCATGACTGATGTTATAAGAACAAACTGTTGTCTGCCGATTTTTATAAATCTATTGATAATGGATATGCAGCTATAAATTATAATAACTTCAGTAAATAATATTAATAATTAACTGTATTATAAAACAAATATGTATAACACTATAAATTACTCAGCTTAAAAACTCATATATATATATATATTCTTTATAATTTGGTGATATACATAAATAGACTCTCAAATATATTCTTTATAATTTGGTGATATACATACATAGACTATATATTGTTTATTTAAAAAAAAATTGATAGGTTGTAGAAAACATTTAAGATTATTTTACTCTCTACATACATGCACATATTTACAATATATATATGCACAAATAGATGTTAATATTAAAATATAAATATGTATCATTTTTAAAGTGTGCATTATTTAATTTTAGTCCCAAATTTACTTATATTGTGGTGAACAAGAGAATAAACACGCGCTTTTTTTCAATAAAAGAAAGACTTAATAATCCTCTTCCTGGCACTATAATTGATGATGTTGTAACACGTCCAGACAGGTATGTTTTTACAAATCTTTGTATTATTATCTAATTAATAATTAATTTTTAAACATTTAGGCAACTTATACATGATCTGACAATTAAACCTGCAAACTTTCCAGTATGCACTTACATTGGCAGCTCTATACAAACAACTTGGTATATTTTTATAACCTTGGAATTTTAATGTTTCACAGTAATATTCATTATTGTTGTGTGCTATTGTGCAAATGTTGGCACTTGAATTAGAAAAAAATCCAAATTTTTTATTAAATTTGGCAAGAGTGAAAATGAAATCAGACATGTTAGTCCAACTTTATGGAAATGTCACTGATGAAGAGAGCTCAGGATGTGACAGTAATGAGCAGAACTTATGAAAATACTGTAAAAATTTGTCAAACTGTGCATCCAAATGGTTGGTTGGTTCTAAGAAGTTTAGACGAGCAAGTAAATATCAATATGAAACAAAAAAAGCCTTAGCATCAGCTCAAGTGGTCCTGACTGTGAGGGAGTTTTTCAGCCAGTAAACAAATAACTACTGGAAGATTCACTACTCTCCTGATCTGGCCCCCAGAGACTTTCTTTATCTCCGGTTAAAGGAAATATTGCAAGAAAAACATTTTGATGACATTCAGGACATCAAAGATAATACAATGATAGCTTTGATAACCCATGTGGTTATAGGATGAATTTGCAAACTTAATTGTCAGAGTTTGTATATATATATATAATTACTTAAAGAAAAAACATTAATTGTTATATTTTATAGCCAATAAAATTTCTACCTATTAATTTGAATAAAAGGCAACTTCTGGATAGTACTAATGCAAAAATAATACGTACTGCAGGCAATATTGGCGATATTTGTCACTATGATCTCGTGTTATTGATTTTCATACTTAATAGTTTTTCTCTCATCAAATTATTATCAAATGGAGATTAAATGAGACTTAGGAATCAGTATTCATATCATTTGAACTTTACAAATAATTTGTAATAATAATAATAACTAATGGATATTGAGATATTCAAGTAACAGTTTCACTCATTTGTTCAAATTATGATTTTGTTTTGAAAGTTATTAATATATAAACCATTACTTCTATACGCTCCAATCATATTGTATTATGCAGGCACAAACATTTTTAAACAGATTGTGTGTGTGTATATATATATCCACACAAGTAACAGTTTGATCTTTTGGTTCAGTTCCATGATAGCTCTTAACTAAAATAACAATTGAGTTGTCTTGAAGGCAAGATGAATGTGTGTGTGAACAACCTTTACTTTTTAAAAATAGATATAATCATGACGGAAAAAACTAAATTATGGCTCTTATTCCCAGGAGACTAATTCACCAGACAAAGGAGAAGAGTGCTAAAAATTCCTTGATCGCAGACCCATGTTACTATTTGATGGTGGTCTTTTATTTAAATACTTAAAACTGCAGATCACTTTCAAGTGAAGGAAGATTGCAAGTTTTGAAAAAGAACTATAATATTAAATAGGTATTGTTAAACTTTGAAAAGATGAAGAGACAATTGTTTTAAAAAGTGGAGACACAAATATTGCATGCACAAGCGGAGTAGGATTCATTATATATAAAAAGTGGAAAAACAACACTGGAGGTTGATAGTGTGTCAGGCAGAATGATGAGATTAGTTATTCAATTTAATGGACGATAGATACCAAATGCAGATAATTCAGGTTTATGCCCCAACAAAATCTCATTATGATGAAGAAGAGGATTTTTATATGTATGTACAAAATGCTTTTGATGAAATTAAAATTTTTTAAATTTAGTTATGGTGAAAGAAATAAAAGATGCAAACTTATGGTATTTGCAGGGAAAAAAAACTATATCATGACATTATATTTTTAATTTACCAGATAAAAACTACAATTCTACCAAAAAAATGTTTTGTTATAATTTCTATATTAAATTACATAAAAATATATGTATATAAAATGTAAAAAGTCTAAGACAGACTTGTCACCAGCATAAAACTGCTTACTGTAGCCCACTGTATTGAAACAGAAATGAAGTTTTAAGATTTAGTTTTATATTATATAGCAGAAATATAGAAGGGAAAGTTTTCTCATACTTATTATTTAAGAATCACAATTTTATTTATTAGTTCTGGCTTTCATTTTCATTGAAAATGAAGAAACTAAAGAACTTAATTTTGAAGACCTCTTTAAAATTCTCCGAATGAGAAAAATGCATTTAATATCTTAATAATAATGTAATATTAAATTTTAAAATATGTTAATAGTTTGTTTCCCTTCATCCAAAGCATATTTGATGTATCAGTTTTTCTGAGTAAATTTTTTTTCTAATAATTTTGCATATATTTGGATTTGTATTGATTTCTTGTGGGGATCATTGCTTCAACCATTATTAATCTGCTCTTATTCACACCTTCTCTTCACATCACAGCAATAAACTTAATTATTTCATCCAGTCATTTTATATATGATTTCTTTTTAGATCTTTTACAATCTCTTGAAATCCTTTTTAAAACTTAAATTATCCAGCTATTATAATCTCTTCTAGCAATATCTCTTCTTGTTAATTGTATCATTTATCTCTCCTCACTTCATTGAATCATCTGAAATCTCTCTATTCATCTGCTTGTGTCCATGTTTCAGATCCATAAGTAAGAACTGATTAAACACATACACTAAAAATTTTTAATACTAAGTTATTTCTAACAAATATGCTCCATTCAATTTTAATTCTCTGATTAATTTTATACATTAAGTTCTTGTCTGTATTAATAATTTGACAAAAGTATTTGTAGTTGTTAATATCTTCTAATTTATGGTCATCAATCTTGATTTTTTTATGAGAAAATTTATTAAACATTTTTTGACTTTTTTTACATTTATTCTTAGTCTTACTATTTTATTTGATAACTTGCTGCAACATTTCCTGAAATTCTGAAGTACTGTATTTACAAAAGCAATCATATCATCTGCAAAATATAGATAATCTAAATAATCTTCATTTAGTTTTTTACTCCTTTAATTAATTTCCCATTTTAATCTATGAAAATTATTTGACAAAACTCTGGATGATTCGGTGCAGTGGTAGAGTAGTAAGTAACTCTAGTGCTTAAAATCCATGGATTATGACCCAGCTCTATCATTTCAGTACTCAAACTTCTTATGATCTCACAAGCAATAAAGTCAATGGATTATTAATCATAAATTTGTAATTGTTAAGTATTATCAAGATTTTTATTTAAGTCATATGTCAGTATGATAAGGGTAATACTTTCTTTGCTTTATATTTTGGATACTTTTATAACAATATATATATTGGTAGAAATAACTTGATACTAAAAGGAAATATGCCTATGTGTTTGAAAAGGAAGGTTTTTAACAAATGTGTTTTATCAGTTCTTACTTATGGATCTGAGACTTGGACACTTAATAGAAGAGCAATATAGAGACTTCAGACCACTCAAAGAAGTATGGAGAGATGTATGTTGGGAGTAACAAGAAGAGATCGAAAACGCAATGTATGGGTAAGAGAACAAACAGGTGTTACTGACCTCATTGAAAAAATTAAAAGATTGAAATGGAGTTAGGCTGGACATATTGCTAGAAGAGATGATAATAGATGGACAATTGAAATTTTAAACTGGATTCCAAGAGATTGTAAAAGACCCAGAAAGAGACCACATGTGAGATGGATGGATGAAATAAGAAAGTGTGCAGGGGTGATGTGCAGAAGAGAAGCTAAAGATCGGAGAAGATGGATTAAACTTGGAGAGACCTTCATCCTGCAGTGGATTGATAATGGTTGATTATGATATATATTTAGGATCTGTAATTTTGAACTGGATAATTCTATTAAGTGTTGCATAGTTGATTCTTTATTAATAAGATCATTTGGATTTCTGAATTTTATTAATAATGAAGATGGAAAGGCTATAATCATAAATAACAATTTTAAATACGAAAATTAAAATTGAATTTGCATCTGGTTTTAATTATTTAAATAATTTATTTAAAGATCAAAGTAAACATGAAATCTTATTAAAACATCTAAAAGTGATGTTTTTATTTCACACATTTTGTTTGATTTATTTTGATTGACAATGAAAAATTGAAAAGAAAGAGTAAAATATATATATGAAGAAATAAAAAAATCCTTGAAAAGGGTTATAGAAATAATTGAACTATAATAATGAACAATTGAAATTGTTTTATTAGAACTGAGAAGAAATGATGATAATGGATTGGCTAAGAATGGGAGAGGTGAAGAATTGATAGATTTTTATAAAGAAAATAGTACAATAATAATGAGTACATGATTTTTAAAAAAAATCCAACCAAGAAAAATAGACTTACATTAGATCTATTAAATAAATCTAACAATGTCAAGTACTTGTCTGCATCTTGTTAAGAATGTATATGTGCACATTAAAGTGCTAATAAAAATTGCGATTCCAACTAATTTTTTAAAAGAATTAACCCAAAGCAAAAAAAAAAGAATAGGCAATAAAAGGGGGAGAAATATAGATTTTTTTGATAAATAAATTAGACTAATTGATAAAATAAAACATGGGAAAGAAAAATTTAATAGATGTTGCAGTAAAAAAACTGCTAAAAAAAAAAAACTAAAAAGATTTTTAAAAAGCCATGAATTGAATAATGAAATTAGAGAGATGGTTAAATATCACTTTGAAAATGGTAATAGAAATGGCTTGACAGAAAATGAGACAGGAGAAATAATTAGAAAAAAAAAAGGAGAATAAAAGATTTATACAGAAAATGGTTTTTTTTAATATACTGTGGAATGACTTTGGGAAAAATGACGGCAGAAATTAAATAGTAATTGAAGATATAGAAATGATGAAATTGTTAGTAAAAAAAAAAAGGTGATGCATTGGAAAATGCACTTAAATGATGTGGCAGTATTTGTATGTAATGAATCTGAGCATAATAAAATGTTACAAAGAAACACTAGAGCTTGTAGAAAGTTTGAGACTAACATAAATACTAGTAAAATTTCAAGTCATGAAGGTAGATAGATAGTGAGGAAAAAATTAAGAATAAGTATTGAATACGAAGTTTTAAGAATAGGTTACAACCTACAAATACTATAAATGCAAAGTTGATTGACTCCTGAAAATAACAGTAATTTATAAGGTCTAGTGAAAATTTATTTTTGTGTTTGGAGCATACATAGTTTTATGTGTAACAATGTGGGCAATTTGGAAAAGTATGGTGAAAGAAATATGAGATTTAGAGGAGGAAAAAAAAATATTTGAGTGAAAAAAAGATTTTGAGAATATTATGAACTTGTTTGAACATAAATTTAGAGAGAGGAATTGTGGGATCCAGAAAAGAATTAACATACAACATAAAAAAAAAAAGTAGAAGATGAAAGAAGTGAAATTATTTTCAGTATTTGAATAATAATTTTATGGAACCTATTTTTTGGCAGATAAATAGCATATATTTAATTTGCTTATCATTTAAACTACTACTAGCCTTGTGTATGAATGTATTGAGAAATTTAAAAATCACATAAGAATAGTACACTTTTGAATTCTATAAAGTTAGTCTCTACTAAATTGATCAACTAGTATTAACATATTAATCGGGATACATAAATGTTCTTTCTTGTTATTTTTTTACTTTTTTAAATTATAGATATGATTTTTTTATTGTACCTCAAAATGTACGTCAAGGCACAGTAACACCCACACAGTTCAATGTTGTTTATGATGACAGAGGTCCCAGAGCTGATCATGTACAACGTCTTACTTATAAGATGTGCCACTTGTATTACAACTGGTCGGTAAGTATTGGCTTTTTCAGAAATGTTAAATTTTATATTATTGTAATTTTTATTTAAGTATATTTAATTTTTTTTTCCCATCTAGGGGACAATCAGAGTTCCTGCTCCTTGCCAGTATGCTCACAAAGTTGCGTTTTTAATTGGGCAGTGTGTTCATGAGAAACCACATGATCGACTAGCTGATACCTTGTTTTTTTTGTAACAGTGTTAAACGTTTCTTTTATAAAGTTGTATATTTATAACAATCATTTGGATTATTTGTCATAAACATTTTTTGACTTTCTAAGAAAGTTTCATTGCATTTATTCTTCATATTTAGTTATATTTTTCTAAATAAAAGATTTATAAAATATATGGATTTTGTGTTGTTTTTTAAAAGTTATAACTTTGTTTCTCATTTTAAGATATTTTATGCGTGATTTTTTTTTTTCTTGCTCATTGTTATTTTTATAGACAATCCCAAAATTATCTTATACTAAACTGAAAATTTGCATGGCTTTCTCGGTATAGTTTTAGCTTCTGCATTGGCAGCCAAAATATCCAATTTCCTCATCAGTAAAGGCAAATGGCCAGAAACCAGTCAGATTGTTTATTTAAAACTTTCATTAGATAACTGTAGTAGCATGGATTAATGCTCTTAATGTAGAATTTTAAATAGTATATAGATATTTAGGAAATATTGATACAAATGTATTTTGTCTATAAAAGTCTTGCTCCAAACATTTGTTATTTATTAAATAGCTATTCCTGGAGCATTATATTGTGCTTTCTAACTAACAAATTATAATCATTGGATTATTAAAGAAATATTCCTTTAAAATTTAAAAATCTTTAACTCATATAGATCAGCAGTTGCTTATAATTTTTTTAAATCATAATGAAAGCATGGTCTCAGCGTCCTATGACACCTATTAATGAAAGCTACATATTTATAATTTTTTATTTTCACATTTTTAGAATCAGTGAATCAACACAAACTAATTTATGAAACCTTATTTTTTAGCAACATATATTTGGATGATGGATTACGAAAATATTTAAAATCTGTCTTATCAAGATAGAATTCTATATTGTAGGGTTTACATGTAGTTGTGCTACTGTGAAACCTGAACTTAAAAAATTCACAATGATTTTTTTAAAAATTCAGTTATAATTTTAAAATATATATATCAATATGAAAGTTTTATTAACGTAATTGCATATTGAGATAATGGAAATTACACATCAATTAATAAGCATTTATTTTGTATAGCGTCTGTATACGATTGTATTAAATTTAAATATCAGCCTTTCAAGCCAATTGTGCAAACGCTTTGCGAGTGTTAATAATAAATGAATACTTTCTGACCAATACAAGATATAGCATTTATGCAGGAATAAAAGGAATCCCTCTTATTCTTACAACTCTTATTCCTGCATAAATGCTATATCTTGTATTGGTCAGAAAGTATTCATTTATTATTAACACTCGCAAAGCGTTTGCACAATTCGCTTGAAAGGCCGATATTTGAATTTAACATCAATTAATGTAATATAAGGTATTCGAGCTCAGACTTTCACACAATCCTCAACTCTCCATGCCATCTCACATTGCTAACCCACCTGATCATACACATGTTGAAAAGATAAATAATGACCAATATACATATTTCATGCTAAACTAGCAATCATCAGTTGGTCCAGATTATGAAACCTTATTTTTTAGCAACAAATATTTGGATGATGGACTATGAAAATATTTAAAATCTGTCTTATCAAGATAGAATTCTATATTGTAGGGTTTACATGTAGTTGTGCTACTGTGAAACCTGAACTTAAAAAATTCACAATGATTTTTTTAAAAATTCAGTTATAATTTTTAAAAAAATATATATATCAATATGAAAGTTTTATTAGGTTATTAATGTAATTGCATATTGAGATAATGAAAATTACACATCAATTAATGTAATATAAGGGATTCGAGCTCAGACTTTCACACAATCCTCAACTCTCCATGCCATCTCACATTGCTAACCCACCTGATCATACACATGTTGAAAAGATAAATAATGACCAATATACGTATTTCATGCTAAACTAGCAATCATCAGTTGGTCCAGATTATGAAACCTTATTTTTTAGCAACAAATATTTGGATGATGGATTATGAAAATATTTAAAATCTGTCTTATCAAGATAGAATTCTATATTGTAGGGTTTACATGTAGTTGTGCTACTGTGAAACCTGAACTTAAAAAATTCACAATGATTTTTTTAAAAATTCAGTTATAATTTTTAAAAAAATATATATATCAATATGAAAGTTTTATTAGGTTATTAATGTAATTGCATATTGAGATAATGAAAATTACACATCAATTAATGTAATATAAGGGATTCGAGCTCAGACTTTCACACAATCCTCAACTCTCCATGCCATCTCATATTGCTAACCCACCTGATCATACACATGTTGAAAAGATAAATAATGACCAATATACGTATTTCATTCATACACATGTTGAAAAGATAAATAATGACCAATCACACAATCCTCAACTCTCCATGCCATCTCATATTGCTAACCCACCTGATCATACACATGTTGAAAAGATAAATAATGACCAATATACGTATTTCATGCTAAACTAGCAATCATCAGTTGGTCCAGATTACTATCCTCACACATATACAATCAGTGCTCAGCTTTATATTAAGATAGCCTATCTTCATACTTTAATGGACAGGTTTCAAACTATTCCATCCCACAAATCTTCAGCCATCCATTTCATTGAAAATCTGATGATGGAATGTCTTGGGCGTTCCTAATAATATATATGGATATGTAATGATCCTATAATGAGGAGTTAGACTGATGTAATGTCTACATGGATATGACTACAATATTAAATCCAATAAGATCTGAGCACTCCATTTTTGGTTTTTCAATAAAATGGATGGTTGAATAGTTGGGCAAAATGCTTGAAGCTTATCAATTAAAGTTTGAGGAATTATCTTGATATAAACTGAGCATTGATTGTATGTATGTGTGGGAGATTATGAACTGTCCAATTGATGAGTGTTGGTTCTGTATGAAATATGTATATTGGTGATCATGTATCTTGTCATGTGATTATGTGTATCGGTTGCTTGAGAGGAGTAGAGGATGAATAGACAAAAAGAGTTAAAATCCCTCTACTTATATGAAAAAACAATCATTTTGAGTGCTCATACATTTGAATATGGAGTTATCTAATTCATTTCTCTATATTATAGTTTTGTGCATAATTTCATTATATGCTTAATTAAGTCTGTATGGAAATGAATACATCCACACTTATTTAAACTATTTGATATAATCTAACTTGCACATGTATAGGTGATATGCACATGCATTAATAGTTTAATCCAATCCTACATAAAAATATATTAAAATTCTTAAATATTGATATTTGAAATCTTTGATTTTTTTAGCACAAAACATTACAATTTTATAAATGTATAAATTGTTAAGGAACAGTAGTAATTGTGGATTTAGTTTTATTACAAGAAAGTATAATTGTTTGTATTTAATATAGTTTCATTTTGTGTGATTAATTATAATTTACTGCCTTTGTAATCTTTCATTTAATCCATTAATACATGCAAATTATTTAGTATGGAAATGGTGTGGAAGGTGTTTGGCTTTCCATTGCTCTCCTGTGGATATCTGTAGTGCTAATTTAAAAGTTTTGCATTTTTGGTGGCAAAAACGAACTAAAATATATTATTGATTTATTAGTTTAAAAAAAATCTCATAAATTCAGAAGTCTACAGCCAAAAGGATCCTAACTCTGCCTACAAGGTAGTTGATTGTTAGAAAGGAGTTGTAAGACTAATTGTATATTAAAATTTAATTGTTAGTAATGACCAAAAAAATGTATATTTTCCAATAATACATTTACATTTTTTTTTTTTCTAAATTATATGTTAATTGTAGGTGGTTAAAAATGAGATAAATTCTCCTGTAATATTTGACTTGTTTGTACAATTTGAACATTGTTTAAAAAATCAGGCATATAATAGATTCAAATCCTGAATAATCCATAGCAAACAATATTTGGCTTATATGTAGATAAGCTTGAAGGACAAGTGATTCACTTGTTCTTTAAAATCTTTGCTTATCTGAGTGCATATCAATTTATATTAAACAGCACATGTAAAGATTAGTTTACTTTCAAAAATATTTGTGTAGTAATTATTAAAAAATATTTTCATGATTTTTTGGTAAATGTTTTATTTTAAAAATACAATACAATGAGTCTATTAAACACTAGTACAAAACTATTGTATTTTAATAGTTATAAATACAATTTTAAATTTTAGAACTGAATTTCATAAATTTATGATATAATTTATTCCCATTTTACAAATGAAGTTCAGTCAACAAAGATATTAAATTATTCCACCAGTGTTGTGATAATCATCCAATAAGAAAAAAGTTTTTCCCCCATTGCGTATTTTACTACATTATTTTTTTTTCTATATTTGCAAAGTTTCAAATATGATGTAAGAATATTTTTGTTTGGAAAATTATATTTCTAACAAATCAAGCTTAAATATTAAAATCAAATGTTTACAAAATTGTTACCAAGAACAACGGAAATGTCACCTTGTTGAAGAGTTTAAGTTTGTCCATATTGTAGATAAAACGTACTTATTTTTATATTAGTCTGTATTATTATAGTTTTATTTTAATCTAAAATGTTAATGGATAGGCCAGTCCAGAGAAGCAGTGTATGGAACATGGTATTCATGTGAAGATTAATTATCAAGAAAAATTAAGTTGTCACAAGATCTATTGCTATTATATATACTTTCTAATTGAGTGGTTAAATTTAGGTATTTCACTTTCAAATAACATTCAAAGCTTGTTCAGGGTTTGATGTCCAATGTAATTGATGATGATCATTTCTTTTACATAAAATGCCAAAAGTATCCAATCTATGTAAGTTAAATCCCCAAACTTGGCATACAGACAATAAGAGGCCATATATTTTACACATCAAGCAGACATCATATATATATATATACCACACGTGATTAGTGACACGTCATTACATTCTTGTAAAAATTGATTTGATGATTTCAGAATGGGGAGATCCCAAAACCATTAGTTAATATAACCTGCTACATCTACAGAGTCATTAGATATAAAATAATAACCTGCTCCAGCATCTATGGGGTCCTTAGATCCATTACAATAAACAAACTTGTAAATTCTTAAAAAAAAAATTTATATTTGTACAAATTAAAATTTTTTAAAATACTTTTTTAATCTAAAAGTACAGTTTAGTTTGCTCAAATTACCTTAATTTTGCAATTTCCCATTAATTGTAAGATTATTTTGACTTATTTCAAAAAATATAATTTCTAAAGTTAATTGGAAAATATTAAGATTACCAATTTTTTTAAGTACATTAAAAAAAAATATTGATGTATATACATAAAATAATTTGCTGCTGCTGTTAAAAATGGCTTTTGGATTACAGGGCTATGAAAAGCCCATGCCGGCGTGAAAATTATGATTGTATCAATTACAAGTATGTACTACTTCAATAGAATTTATGGTTTATAGTAGTGTCATGCTAAGACTTACTATAGATTTATTTATCTGATCTCTTAACCTTATTTAAATCTGCAGAGGAAATTTATCTAAAATTACTAGCTGAAAAGAAAGTTCACTGATTATATTTTTAATTAGAAGGAAAACTGTTCGAGACCTAACAATGTCAAAGGTCATTTCTGCCTACATAAAATTGCAGGTGTCAAACTACAATGAAATATCTATTTACAAAATTTTGTGTTAATCTACCAAGAATTTTATCAAGTAATAAACTTCTGAGAATTTGCATGTAAGGAAACACTTGCAGTAAGTTTAAATTATTAAAGAAAATTCATGTTTGCAGATTTTATCAATAGTTTAGGCTAAGATAAAAAGCATTTCAATTATTTTTCTATGCTAAATTTTCATTAATAATTGCAAAATATTAAAAGCAGTGAATTACATCAATGGTATCTCCAAAATTCAGTAAATTATGTCTTTAAATATTCTGAGTGATAAAAATTTTAAGACTTTGAGACACCAGAAAATCTGCTCGTGTAAAAGAGATGTCATACACCTTATTGGCTTTCAGACAATTTAACAGTATTATTAATTTGGGGATATAAATATGTTGGAAAGCTTAAATTTATAAGTTGTAAATGAATTATTGTATTCAATTCCTTAAACATATTTTTATTGTAATTTAAATTGGTCTTGAATGGTCTAGTTATCAAGAATGAAGGTAGATGGAGTAATACTAATGATACGCACACTATGCTATCATTGGTCTAATTTTAATACCATAATGTAATTGAATAAAAAATATAAATAACTTGAGTTTGTAGGGGGGGGGGACTATCAAGAAAAAAAATCAGAGAAAAGTCTTCAACATCTAATACTACAAAATTAAAAAAAGCTACAACACTGATTGAATTGAACAAGATTAAAAGGTGCCACATTTTTAAAATCGTGGAATAAGAAATTTTATTCCTTGTGTACATTTTTCTCAACTCCTCCATTGATTAAAAATTCCTAGAGTTCATACTGGAAAAGAAAAATGTGAGCCATATTGAAAACAAATTGTCTGACAAAATGCAAATTCGAGCTCTGGATTAGTCAGGAAATTGTAAACATGAACTTTTATTTTACCTATTTTAGTCAGTTTATATATTTAAAAGATGCATCATTTATTTAGAGTGGCAAGAAAAAGGAAAAAATATTGAATAGCGCTATGCTATTATATTGCTACAAAAGTTTGAGTGTTTACTATGTTTTTCAGTACCAGGATCAAATATTAATATAAATATATATAAAAGGATATATAGATGAGTTACTCATAACATGTTTTGCCTGTGACATCATTTTCCCTCGTCGGTCAACTCATGGTAAATAAACTAGGGAATTCAGTAAAATGGGACAAATTTTTTTATTACTCATGTTTATTATTATTATGGTATATTGGTTTTAATGTTATCAAGGCAAATATATATTTTATATTGTGGTATGAATATATAATTGCATTAAAGACAGATTAATGTAAAGGTATATAGGTTTTTTTATTTTGCCGGTTGGTTTAAAATCTATTTTATCTAGCTTGTTTTAATATAGAAATGCTAATCACTTACATTAATGAAAATAGCTTCCGATATTCTATTGATGGGTAAACAGAATAACTTGTCAAAGGTATAATGACACACTACTTATTATTGAAGCTGGAAATATAGTACATATTCCTGCTTCACCTAGTGCCAATGTCATCAGCACTAGTCTGGGTTTGAACCCAATCTTTATTAACTGACACCCATCTCATAATAGGTGGTAGTATATTTTAATCAATATTATAATGTTTTATATTTCATTAATCTTATTTTATAATTAAAACTAACCTTTTTATAGTAGTTTATTTTATATTTGTAAAAATGTATATTGTGTTTATTTTATCAAATTGAATTGAATCCTAGATATCTATAAAATGTTACAAATATTTCAAATTCTTTATTAAAGTTCATTTTCTTCAACAAATCAGTTGGTAACATTTTATATTTATCTTTTAATCAATGTACACTTGAGAATCAATTATTTAAACAATGTAATATTTTTAAGAAATATTTTGTAAAAGTTTATACCAAATGTGTTTGAAAGTCATTGTACCAAATTTTTCTGAATAAAATCTACATTTTGTTAATCTAAACCATAATTAAATAGATTTTGTTAGTACAATGACTGATAAACTTAATATGCTTGTTGTTGTTGTTTTTTTAATTAGCAAATCAACCCTTGGGGCATGTTCATGCAGAGTTAGAGATTTTCCCTCCAAAGTGGCACCAACCTCACAGAACTGCTGAGAGCAGTTACAATTGGTGGAGGTCAGTGTAGATTTAATCCTTTAGATAAGACCAGAACACATAAATATTGGAAAATTTGATTAGGGATTAATTATTGTTGAGTTGACTGAAGAGAAGTGATTAATCTATATATATCGTGCCTAAAGAAATGACGGGATGAAAAGATCGGTCGTTTGCTTCTCAGAGGTCTGTTCCACCAACTCATCCATGCCTTAAACATCTAGCCAGAGACTGTCTGTGTCGAGGAAGCCTGCAAATAATCTAACTGTATAAATGTCTGTTTCCAGCCATGGAATGTGTACTGATTGATTCTGAGGTAACGTCCAATTTGCTGCAAACCATTGATTCCATTTTACTTGTTTTCCAAATCAATACTAATTTATATTTTATATATCTGTGTGATGTTTATACGGCTTGGTTTAAAATGCGTCTTTTAATTTTATTCAATTTAAAATATCAATTCTTATAAAATTTTACATTATTTTGATGCGGCAAATTAAATTAATTTTTGTCGGTTTGTTTAGATTATTTGACTTACTGAAATGGCCAACTACAAAATTCAATGAGCTATTAACTTTAAATCCTCCCCCTGTTATTTTTTTTTTTAATTTAAAAATCATTACAAGAAGACTTCCTTCCATAAATTAATTAATAGAAAGCTCATTTAGTTTTGTACCTCATATATATATTTATTTGAATGATTGAAATTATTTTAAAAGTATCTTACTATTACCTCCAATTTAAAATAGCCCTGTAATTATTTCTGAAAGAATAAATAATTTTAGTGAATCAATTAAGTAAAATTTATCATAGAATTTTATCAATCTATATACTTCATACATATATTTTATTTGTCAGAAAATATTAAAATTATGCTTTACAATTTATTAGTTTGATACTTAATGCCCGTCTATGTTAATTAAAAACAGTCTTATTTTGTAATCTTTTATAAATTATTTAAGAACTTATTAATAAATGAAATATTTGTGAAGTGTGGTAAACAATTTATATTTTAGTTAACTCTTTTTTTCTTTATTTATATATTATATTTATGATTCATTCATTAGTGGACTAAGGTTTGTGGGGACTTTCTATCGACGTCAGGGAACTGATTATTTTAATCAGGAATTCATTTATTAATTTTGCTAGTGATACATTATCTATATATATGTCTAAGGCATTATGTATTTATAGCTACAACCATTCATTTAGTATTAGTATTTTGCTTTGCTACTTACTCACCAGGACCTTCGGAAATTTAACTTTGACCAGTCCGGTCTTTCACACTCTCTCAAAGTAGACGTAGTTCATACGAAGGGATCTTTTCGGGCATTGCCATTTAAAATGTGTATGGAAGGCCAGCACATCAAAAATATTTTTTTATTATTTAGAGACATGCTTTGGCTAGAGGGCCAACATTTCTCTTATCTACCTGTACATATCAGGAATTTCCTTTACCAAAGCCACCTCATTTATTTTTGTTGTAATCTATAATAGCATATTGCCTTCTTCATCATTTTATATCTTTATTTAGCTAACCTGAAACGCTCTCTGCCATGATAGCATGACCTTCACAAACAAATTTCATAATTAATTAAATCTGACTGTATAATTGTCAATTATCTATTTAAGAACTATTTTGCTTCCCACACTCATTATATACGAATGATTTTAAATGTAATAATGTTTTAAATGCCCATCTTTCATATTTTGTAATATATATATATATAACAGATTTATTTGTAATATTTTATTGCTGTTTGGTTTTGGCCGACCAATTAACAAACTTTTACATTGTTTGTCAAAGCCGCATCAAAACGAATTAAAGAAAATAACCAAGTTATATAAACAACGACTACTTATTTTGTACTAAATTCCTTAATAAATTCCTATAGTATTGTTATTTAAATAAGCTTAGTTTGTCATCACTCCCAATCTCTAAGGTTTGTTTGATTTAAATTCACTTCTTTATAATGTTGCCAGAAAGAATTATCATTATTACAGTTCAAACCATTAGTAATCGATCAAATCATATCTGTACTGTTCTGCAATTGTCAGAACTCATTAAATCATTGATTTTTCATATAAACCCTTTTCTTATTTTGAGTCTCTATGTGAACCATGACCTCAAGCTGGGACGAAATAAAACCAAGCACTGCTAGTGTCATCACAAACGTTCTCCATTAGTCAGAGAGGCAATAATTTAGGCAAATAGGTTAGGATTCATCCTTGTCCTGACATATGTATCTTGTGCATGGTGGGATTCAAGGCACTTTTGCTTGGATTATTGGTCTTGTTGAATGAATACACGATTTTGACCGGCACATTATATAAGCATTTTACATTAAATTTTGCCTATGAATTAGCATGTCCACTTTAATTATAGAATGTATGCTATTCATTGTCTACATGTTTCATGTTATAGCAAAAACATTTTTAAAATTAATGGTCAGTTGACTTACATTATTGGTTTGTTTAATACACTATTAGTTTATGCATTGTGAAATGGAATATTTATCTTTTGTTAGAATTATTTTTATCTTGCTATTGTACAAGGATTTGTGATCATTTTTATCTGAGAAGTATTGGCATCAAATATTGTATCATTGATATTGTGCATGGGCAGATGGAGCACTCCCATTTGCTTATTCCATGTGAGGATTAGTGTTGAGGCGGATAAATAATGCTTAATTAATCCCTAGAGGATTATATTCATGGCATGTTTTGTTTCTGTGATGAGACTAGGAAAAAGATTGGAATCTGCATATTATTTTACAACTGTTTTGTAGAGCCTCTCTTTATTGTCTGATCCCTCATGATGTTAGGTAGTTATTTTTCCATGTATGGTGAAAGTCTTTGGTATTTTAAAATTATATTGCAATGATAGGATAAAGTTAGATTCAGGGACACTGGTTTATCTAGTGTTTGCCTAATTTTAAATAATGTATGTATGATGATGTAGTACTTTCATCAGTTTAAAAGCAAACCAACCAAAACTTACTAGTAATTATAAAACTTCTGTATAACATAGCAAGAGATACACACGTACAATGTCATTGTATTTTCATCAAGCGGTGATTCGCCGATGGATCGGTAAGACAAGTTAATAGTGGGAATGATTATGTTGTGAACATAGGCAAGATTTTGGTGTCATGTATGCTTTTGATCTCTGTCCCCACATTAATATAAATTTCTTCATATCAAATAATTATTTGTGCGGCATATAATTGCCCTTATATCATACTCTGATAAATAAAATAGCTATATAGTGTAACATGCTACTTTATAACATTAAGTTTTAAATTTTTCACTTATCCTAAATATTTGAATACATTTTTATTGGTAACTAACCTTCCCGTGCTAGAATATAAAAGAAACACAACTGATAATGAAAGTATCACTGTACTATACCATTTTATATATTATGCATGTAGTCATAGGGATATACCTTGTTTTATGTCTCTGTCGTTTCAGATATTCAATTATTTCTGATGTTTAAAGGAAATTTGTAAATAGTGTAAATAAATCTTATTGTTTTTAAAAGTTTATTTAGTTGTCTATGGTCTTATTGTTAATCATCATGCACATTATTATTATTATTGCTATAGACACATTATCTTATTATTTTGAAGTCATCATCAATCAATATAGTATATTTAACTATGTTAGTATATCATAAGTTTTGTTAAGCCCTTATATTTTAAAAGTACATTTAAAGCATCATCACTTAGTGATCAAAATATATTAAAAGCTAAAACACGATTGAACCTGTTTATTTAAACCATCAGATATATCATTCACCGATCTTGATCACATTGCTTATAATTATTTGATAAAAAAAAGTTGGTAAATTATTGTGTTTAGTTATTAAAAGTATTTATATTTCTTGAAGCTTAAAAGTTTATAATATTTAGGGAGTTTAGTTTATTTGAAATTGCACCTAGCAGTTTTGCTATATTTGGGTAGTGGCAAAATCCCTCTCTCTAACTAAAGTATATCTTGTAAAATAATAATATTCAAGTTATGTGAACCCTGAGAATAGGTTACTAATACAGTGTAAATTTGAAATTTATGTTAAATTTTATATCTAGTTATTTATTGTACTTGGATTTGAGTTATATTATTTTCAATGTTTTATTAAAGTCAACAAAACTTTAATGTGTAAATTTCTTTTATTTTAAAACCTATAGCTTGTTTTGACTTTATGGTGAATATTCTGCTTTTGTCAAGCTTGGAATCCCTATTTTATTTTAGTTCATCTTATTTTCACTTAATACAATATTGGTTTACAGTTCGAGATCTCATTCTCCATCAACATTGTTCTCCCATTTCACTTTGATCTTTCTTTTATTTCTTCATTCTCATTTGATCTTAATTCATTATTATAATTGATTCACCCTTCACTGGTTTTTATTCTATTAATCTTACATTAGCTCTTATTTTATCATTCATTATTCTAACACATCTTTCTCTTCTCTTCACTCTTAGGCGCGTTTCATTTTATTATTTAATTTCATTATCCATTTAGTCATCTACATCCTAATTTAGTTATTACTTAATTCATAATTTTAATTTCATATTCATTCCATAGACCTAATCATAATTTATTTATTGGTTTGACGAATATTAAATTTATTTCATTTTTTTTTTAAGTCCAGTCTAACTAGAAGTTATTATCTTCATGGAAACTTTGTGATCTTCTTTAGATTTATTGTTTCATGCTAGCTTAGTTGGTTTTAAGAAATAATATTTTTAGTTTAACATTTCTTTTTATCCTTATATATTCAGGTAGTGAAGTTCGAAATAAAAAAATATTTTTAAATATGCATTAAATCAAGATTTTCTCCATTGTATATAAAGTTAGTTTAGATTTGAAATAAAAATTAATTTATTTTAATAAGCTAATAATTTGAATTAGCATTTAAAAAGCAGTAAATATACTTGAAAATATATATGGTATATGAGCACAGACTTTCACGACCCACCACTCTATCTCATATCACTGATGCACTTGAACACATATGTCGAAAAGATAAATAATCACCAATATACGTATTTCATGCTAAACCAGCAATCATCAGTTGGTCCAGATTATCATCTCTTCACATATATGCAATAAGTGCTCAGATATATATTAAGATAGCCAATCTTTGTACTTTAATGGACAGGCTTCAATCCACTCCACATTCCAACTCTTCAACTATCCATCCAATTGAAAATCTGATGATGGACTGCTCAAAGGCCACCCTGGGGCTGATTCTTGTCAACCATATTGACCTCAAGTCAATCTGACCCCTCATGTGCAGGACAATCCATTTAATACATATATAAGCGATGGGCAGACATGCATTTTAGCTACTTTGCATAAATAGTTGTCCATATTTAAGCAAATATAAATTATATATTAATTACACTTGTTACTGAATGTTTAATAGACAACATCACATATGCTATCCAATAAAAAATGTAAACAGAACAAAAAAAAAACATTAAAAATCACAAATTTAATCAATTTTCTTATACACAAGTAAAACATTTCTCCCTCTCTAAATAATGTAAATGACCAAATTAAAAAATAAAATGTGTAAATAATTTTTATAATATGCTAGAAGCCATTTGGAGCATCCTACATAATTATAATTTTTAATGAAATTTCTTCAGTTTATATTAAAAGCACATACTTTATTGTATTTTAAATTTAATATGCAGTGTTCTCCACAATAAAATATTTTTTAAGGCTTAATGCTAAAAATTTTACAAAAGTTATTGAAAAAAAACCCCAGAATATTAGGCATTTTTCACTATCCACTATTTTACATGGTAGTAAGTTTTTTTAATTCTTGTTTCAGTGAATGAATGAGTAAACACATTCTTAGTAAAATATATGTAAATGTATCCCTTCAATTTATTATTGATTTTTTTAAATGTTATTTATACTATAATTTTAATTTATATATGCATACTATGCATATAAAAAATACTATATATATGTAAAAACTGAAACACAGGCTTGTTATATACCTGTGGCTATATATATGTAATATAGGGTATATGAGCACAGACTTTCACACCACCCACCTCTCTCCACTCTATCTAATAACACTGATAATATATGCTGAAAAGATAAACAATCACCAATATACGTATTTCATGCTAAATCAGCAATCATCAGTTGGTCCAGACTATCATCTTTACACACATATATAGTATAAGTGCTCAGATATATATTAAGATAGACTATCCTCATAGTTTAATGGACAGGCTTCAATCCACTCCAACTCTTCAACCGTCCATCCAATTGAAAATCCGATGATGGAATGCTCAAAGGCCACCCTGAGGCCGAGATTATTGTCACACCCATGTTGACCTAAGGTCAATCTGAACCCCACATGTACAGGACATAATCCATTTAATACATATGCAAGGATGGGCAGATATCTCTATAATGTAATAACTGAAACACAGGCTTGTTATATACCTGTGTCTATATATATGTAATATAGGGTATATGAGCACAGACTTTCACACCACCTACCTCTCTCCACTCTATCTAATAACACTGATACACCTAAACACATATATGCTGAAAAGATAAACAATCACCAATATACGTATTTCATGCTAAACCAGCAATCATTAGTTGGTCCAGACTATCATCTTTACACACATATATAGTATAAGTGCTCAGATATATATTAAGATAGACTATCCTCATAGTTTAATGGACAGGCTTCAATCCACTCCACACTCCAACTCTTCAACCGTCCATCCAATTGAAAATCCGATGATGGAATGCTCAAAGGCCACCCTGAGGCCGAGATTATTGTCACACCCATCTCGGCCTCAGGGTGGCCTTTGAGCATTCCATCATCGGATTTTCAATTGGATGGACGGTTGAAGAGTTGGAGTGGATTGAAGCCTGTCCATTAAACTATGAGGATAGTCTATCTTAATATATATCTGAGCACTTATACTATATATGTGTGTAAAGATGATAGTCTGGACCAACTGATGATTGCTGGTTTAGCATGAAATACGTATATTGGTGATTGTTTATCTTTTCAGCATATATGTGTTTAGGTGTATCAGTGTTATTAGATAGAGTGGAGAGAGGTGGGTGGTGTGAAAGTCTGTGCTCATATACCCTATATTACATATATATAGCCACAGGTATATAACAAGCCTGTGTTTCAGTTATTACATTATAGAGATATCTGCCCATCCTTGCATATGTATTAAATGGATTATGTCCTGTACATGTGGGGTTCAGATTTACCTTGGTCAACATGGGTGTGACAATAATCTTGGCCTCAGGGTGGCCTTTGAGCATTCCATCATCGGATTTTCAATTGGATGGACGGTTGAAGAGTTGGAGTGGATTGAAGCCTGTCCATTAAACTATGAGGATAGTCTATCTTAATATATATCTGAGCACTTATACTATATATGTGTGTAAAGATGATAGTCTGGACCAACTGATGATTGCTGGTTTAGCATGAAATACGTATATTGGTGATTGTTTATCTTTTCAGCATATATGTGTTTAGGTGTATCAGTGTTATTAGATAGAGTGGAGAGAGGTGGGTGGTGTGAAAGTCTGTGCTCATATACCCTATATTATATATATATGTAAAGAAAAATACAGTACATTTCTCATTCAATAACCAAGATGAATTCTATTCTAACCAAAGTTTATCAACAAAATATTAACTATTATATGCTATATACATGAAGGGAATTTGGAATAAAATATAACTGATATCATGGCTCCACTCTACTATGATTATTTAATATATTGATCTGATGTTTTCATAATCAGAGGAAGTTATCTGAGTTTAGTAATGGTACTTTAATGAGAATAGATGTATGTATGGATTTTTTCTCTCTCTCTGGTAATGTGCGCAATTTACACATCATAATCCATTATTGATAATATATGTATGCATATTCTTTGATTTTATTATATTGGAGTAATTTACAAAATAAATGAATTATACATGATCATCATAATAAGTGGAATATCACGTCCTTCCAGATCATACACATTCATGGCAATATAGTGTCACGTTGTCTCCTACACCATTACAATATATATAATAAATTATGGTATAGATTTAAAGAACTTTTAATGCTTTCCTAATATGCTATATTTTAATGACAATAAATGTAACAATAAAAACTTATCACAATATTTTTAATATAATACATATTGTACTAAGCAATACATATATAGAAACTTTCCAAAACATTCACTTTAACAATATGAAAATAAAAAAGCAGAAATTTTACTTAGTTTTAGAGTACAACAAACTAATTTTCCTTTAATTTACTGTTTTAAAAAAAGGAGGAAAGGCAACTAACCTTCATTTATAGAAGGAAAATAAATTATTCAGTTTAACTACACACAATAAAGTGTTTTATAAAACAATTTATTGATTATTAAATTGTTAATTACAGAACATTGATATTCTAAGTGCTATTAAAAATGTTTCAAATAATATGCTTTTTAATATTTAAAAAAATAAAATATATTTCAAAAACATATTAAAATACTAATAAAATCATTTTTTTGTTTACATAGTCAAATTATGCATAAAATTGTGGAAAGAAATCCTATATGAAGTTATTTTATTGCAATGTTTTGTATTTTTTTTTTTTTTACAAATATTTAATAAATAAAACAAAACAGTAAAATAATTTTTAACTCATTATATGTAGTAGAAACAACACATTTTTATCAGTTAAAAAAAATGATCCATGTTTCCACTATACTTTTATTATGAAAATTTTATTTCTAGGCATTTTGTCTTACCATATATGATTTAACTCATTAATATAATATTATAAAAAATATTGTTATATATGCATAGTTATTCCAATTAGTCAGACTTTAATCAAATGGAATTAAGATCCTAACTTATTTGATTAGATTTTACAGGGTGGACCAAAAATTACTATATTTTATTAACAAAATTACATAAAAACTAAGCATGTATAAATAAAGAACTATGACAATAATCCGAAAAGTTATTTTTGGCCTTCTTGTAATTTGCACGTTTATTAATTATGTAAAATATATTAATGATTGTGAAATTGATTCTTGTCACTTTTAGAATGTTTTAATAGCAGAGAATTAATCTGATCTGCAGTTGATGTTAAATGAACTTGAACTTTTGAAGAAAAAAATATATAAAAACTAATAGAGAAAGACAAATATAACAAAATGTTCTAGAGAGGAAATCATATCCTAGAATGTGTTTAAATCCTTGACATATAAACATTAGAATTACACCAACTAAAGGAAATTACAACAAAAAATTAGGATTACTAATACCTAAAACTATATGTCTTTATTTTAAAAAACATTTCATTGAGAACTACATCTGGAATATCACCTTATATTGAATAGTCATTACTTGGTATAGAAAAGACAAACAAAAGCTTTGCACCACATGATAGGATGAAAAATGCGAAAATAATGAATGATAAAAAATAGAAATAATTTGGAGGTCTTAAAAAAAAATTAATAGCACACCATAGTTAACTCGACGAGACATTTAGAATGGTGTATATTGTTGTTGAAGGGAAAATCTAGGACAATATACAGATGTAGTTAGGGGAAAATGGTCTTGTGAATTGTAAAAGATTTGGAGATGGAAAAACAATTGAAGAACTATACTACAAGTTGAAGAAAAGGTCTTTATACAAACATATTCATGTTAAGATATTTATTACAATTATTATTTAATCCAGAATGTGGATATTTCCTCTTTTGCAACTCAAATAAAATAAAGTCTTTATTTAAAATAACATTCTACTCTATTATGATTAATTAAAATTTCCCTAAATTCAACCAGACCAGCCAAGAAATAATAATAAAACATAACCAAAGGTTTCACTGCTACAAGCAGACTTCTCAAGTGTAAAGAACTACAAAAAACTATACCATATATATATATTAAACATTACCCCCAAATCCATTTACTTCCCATCCACCCTTAATATTAAAAGAACTCTTAAATAAGTTAATTGCTTCAGAATAATAAATTTTCAATAATAAAGATTCTTTACTTCTTTTGATTTCATTTCTCTCAAAGAAGACAACCTTAGCTCCATCAAAATTAATAGTGTAGCCTGTATCTTTTCCATGGACATACAAAACAGAACTAAGATATCTATTTCTAACTCTACTTTTATGAACCTTTATTCTTTCATTTAAATTTAAACTACTCAGACCTATGTAGACATTCTTACAAAAAAAAAAAGGGATAAAATATACTACCCTAGGAATAGTCTTACTATCAAAAATTTCCTTTGTATTATTTAATAAATTATTCAATGTAACACTCCTTTTCCAAGCAATTTTCTTATTGGAAAAGGGGTGTTACATTGAATAATTTATTGAATAGAAAGGAAATTTTTGATAGGACTATTCCTGGTGTAGTATATTTTATCACTTGTTTTTGTAAGAAGATCTACATAGGTCAGAGTAGTTTGAGTTTAAATGAAAGGATAAAGGTTCATAAAAGTAGAGTTAAAAATAGATATCTTAGTTCTGCTTTGTATGTCCATGGAAAAGATACAGGCCACACTATTAATTTTGATGAAGCTAAGGTTATCTTCTTGGAGAGAAATGAAATCAAAAGAATTAAAGAATCTTTGTTATTGAAAATTTATTATTCTGAAGCAATTAACTTATTTAAGAGTTTTTTAATATTAAGGGTCAACGGGAAGTAAATGGATTTGTGGGTAATATTTAATATTATATATATGGTGTAGTTTTTTACATTTGAGAAGTCTGCTTGTAGCAGTGAAACTTTTTGGTTGTGTTTTATTATTTCTTGGCTGGTCTGGTTGAATTTTGGATTTGGGGTAATTTTAATTATATATTGGCTAGTTTAGCTTTATGCTTGTAATGTTTATATTATGATTAAAGACATTTTAGACTACTGATGAGTTAGCATTAGTATTGTGAGCTTTATTGTGCTTAATCTCTATTCACCACGCACTCAGGAAATGAAACCAGTGTTGTGTCATTCATGAAAGTTGCAGAATTTTGCTTTATATTTTAAACCAAAAAATAAATAGTTAAAAACTAACAAGTATAATTGAAAAATCTTCTAATTTAAATCAATATTTGTTACTATATTTCCATCACACAATGGAAAAAGTGGGGAGTTTCAGTTTTTTTTGTAGAACTCAGATATAATTAGGTAAGGAATTAATGTGTTCCATCATTTGTTTGAAAAATTGAATAATGTGTATTATTTCATTTGTAATTTTTATGGATTGTTATTAAATAGCAATTTTTTAAAAACTTTTTGAGAAACAATTTTTAAAAGATAAAAAAAAAAAATGAAGATATGATTAAATTATGTATTCTCGTGAACATGTACTCAATCTGGATGTGCAATTGGTTGGGCTAGCAGCATCTGAATAGATAGTATTATCAAAGAGCTAAGCTATTTTTCTTCTTGGATTGTAGAGTAGAAAACAACAAACCAATATCATGCACCTATAATCATGTGACTTCAGTGTTTTTTTTACAGGACAAAAAAAATAGTAAAAACTCTAGCAAATCAAAATCCTGAAGAAAAAAAAAGACAACTAAAAATATTCCTGAAATATTGAGCTACATAGGATAATTTAATGTCATCTGGATGTATCATTATTATTTAATTAAGCCTCAGATTATTAATGTATTTTATACAGCTTTGTATGATTAAGTAATAATTTGCAATAGACACACAGAGAAAGATTTGATTAATATATTCACCTTATTTTATTACTTATCAAATATATCCATGCTACTATAATTAACTTCAATATTAAACAATATTTAATTCAACAAAATCTTTATTTTAATTTATTTATCTTTAAATTTTTTTTTTAGAAAATCAAAGCATCTTTGACAAAAAAGGGAAAGACCAAATACATTTGAAGATAAAAGTAAAAAATTATTTTTCCCAATACTTCAGTTCTTAAAAATTGATATTAAGTTCCCCGAGAAAATCAAAAGTTCCTTGCATTTGAGCATATAAAGATTAAGTTTACAAAATGGAGAGCACAGGCTTGTAATAATTACACCATTATAACTTTATTGTTATTAGCAATTTTTGCCTCTTAATTCCACAATAAACTTGAATTTCAAAGGGTAATAGTATTAGTTATATTCACATTCATCAACTAGTTTCTGGCTTCTAGTCTTAATAAAATTCAAACTTACAATAGATGGCTCTGGAGTAGAGAAATTGCTCCGGACATATATTTCATGTGAACATAAGTAGTTATATGATATTTTCTAGTTTTAAACATTGCTATTAATATGATAGAACATCTGGATAGAAATAATAGTTTCCCATAATACATTTTGTTTATGGATTAAATTAACTTTTTATGTGCGAGATAAAAACTTTATAAAAAAAAGTGCATCTACGTAATGTAAATTTATTTTTAAAAACAATAAATTAATAACTAAACTCAAACTAAATTAATATTTAGTGTAGTGTATGTCTGATTAGATGACAACGGCATAAAAATTTTCCTTCACCTTGCTTTATATTTGTTTTGCAAACCTAGACTGCAGAGTTTAGTTTACAGGCCACTTTTACTTCTACCATTATTTTTTATAATAAAATAAGAATAATTTAAAAATATGTAACAAAAACCAAGTGTGATGCTAACATATTTTTAGTGACTATTTGCATAAGCACACACATACATGAATTTGATTAAATTACAAAACTTACACAATGAATTACATCATCATAAAATTCAAATAAAGAATTTTTTCATTGAACTTTTTTTTTATTAAAATATTTCATGATGATTTTCTTAATATTATACAAATAATAGATTTTAATTTTCGATTCTGATGTTATTTAATGTGTTTAACTGATTCTCTGTTGTAACAGCCTTATCTTTTATCTTGATTGCCATGTTTTCCTTTTTTTTTTGGTAGTTATTTAGCAAGATTCTGAAAGAAAAAAAAAAAGCTTTTTAACATGCTACAATAAAGTATAAATATCAAAATTGGAAAAGTTTTTTTTTTTTAAGTACAGAAGATGAAATAAAAACACTACCGCAACAATACAACACAATTACCACTATTAATTCAAATAATGGAGAAGACTACAATATAACCACCATTAAAAATTAAAACAGTCAATATTCGTTCATTTTTTTTTTTTTTGCATTCATTATATTAAATAAATCTCTAAAAACTTTCACCCCCTCTTTGCACTTTTCATGTTTTAATTCAATTACTTGATAGTTTTCACTATTTAACAACTTCCTTCAGAGCTGCAAAATATAATTGCATTACAATATTTTTTGATTTTTTATGTATGTACATATATATGACTATTAAAATAAGATTACTGTGTTTATATAAATAAATAAATAATAATGTAAATCAATTGTATTTTATAACTCTGAAGAAGTCTAATAGATAATCAAAACTATCAGATAACACTTTATAAAGAATTGAAATTTTTTAAAGATTTATTTAAAAATAAAATATATTGCATTATATAAAACAATTAAACTTAAGAAGTAAAACATAATAGCATATAACACAACTATTACTAAAAACATTACATTTGCATAAACATAATGACTTTTTAAAAAATAAAAATCCTATAGCATATATATAACAGAACTGCCACTGAAATAGATTTTTCCGCATGGTCAAATTATAGATATACAAATTGATATACTACTTGTGATATTTCTAACATCTGAAAACCAGTAATGATAATAAGGCAAGCAAAAAATATCACATTAACTTGCTGTATAAATCAGATTTTATGTTAAGGCATCCATATTATTCAAATATGATTCATTAAATCTGAAAATTTGAATTTAAAAAAAAAAAAAAAAAAGTAGTCAACTCCAGCTAAAATATCACCACAGATATAAAATTTGGATTGGAAAAGTGAAACATTGAAATTTCCAGAGTAATCTATAATTGTTTTTAGTTTCCTTACCATCTTTATGTAAATATCATATAGCATTCTGCAAAAACAAATAACTTTAAAAAATTAATAACAGATCCAAGATATTCTACATATTTTGCATTCCTAATGCATTGCTTATACCAAATCTCCTACTGCACTTTTGATAATACTAATAGTCTTCTTCAGATCTAAAAAACAATTGTATTTCATTATTTCTTTTCATAAGTATACATTAATTTAGGTTGAAAATATTTTATGTTGGACTATTTCCATTATCTAATTAATAGTAATTGTTAAATAATTTTAGAAAAATTTAAACCTTCCAAATACATTCAATTGTTAAGTTTCGAGTAGTATTATTCTCCTCTTTTTCAGGTGTTGTTGGCTTGACCACTGAAAGTACTAGCATGCAAAGTGAACCTGGGATCTTTAAAATTGTGAATAATGAATTTAAGGTGCTGCTCTAACCAACTAGACTATTCTGTCAAAAGCAACTATCAAAGTTATAGCATACTATAAGGAATCTTAATCTCTACAAAACCTAAATTTGAAGTGCTAAAAAATAAAAATTGTATTTATAAAAAAAAAAAACCATATAAATGAGCAAAAATGTATATTTTTGAAACTAATTTCCCCATTGAAAAATGATTACAAGAATGCAAAGTGATGATTAGAAATAAAAAAAATAGATTTATCAAAAGCAAAAAAAATCAGGCATGTACCAATAAATTATAGATTCAATTAGGAAAAGACAAAAATATTGGGCAACAAAGAAAAAGTACAAACAAGAAATTTAAAGAAACTCCTCAAATGATTATGGCAAACAATCTCACGTCAACCTAATATAATAATTTCATAATATATGAAAACTACTCATTATCTTTGCCCTTAAAAAAAGAGAGTAGAAATCAGTAGGATTCTCATGGATAAGTATACAAAATTTCTGATCACTGACTTTGATAGAATACCCTAATAGATTAAAACAGGAGTGGGCAATTGTTTTGGCTCGGGGGTCGCAGAGGTCTGCATCGGGGGCCACTTTGTGGAAGTGAAGGTTAGTGGAGGGACACACTTTTTTTTCATGACACAATAAACACACTGCTTTATTCCCTGTATTCCCAAAGAAATATTTCTTTGTCCATTCTTCATTAAACACATGATATTCATTACCGATTTTACATTTTTTTGGAGGGTTCATGGTTTCACTAAAGTTGGAAATGTATATATTTGCTAATGCAAAGACAAAATTGAAATTAACCAGCTCAACTGGAAAAGCACTGCACATCATATCTACACTGCGCATATGTATTGATGTGGCCATCCTAGTGGAAAATAAGAGACGAGTCTTTGGTCGCGCACAGGAAGGAAATCTCAGTTCCAAGGCGGATTTTTCTGATTGTCTTGGTGAGTCACATAACATGTGGCCCTTGGGCCGCTATTTGCCCACTCGTGGATTAGAACATCACCTTAAATTCAATACTTATAAATCTAAAAGTCCTAGGTTTTATTCCCATACTAGTACACCTGAAGAAGAAAAGAATAATACCACTCAAAACATGGTACAAATTAACTTCTGTGCTACTATTAACAGTTAAATATATTTGAAAAGTTTAAATGTAGGTTTAAGTTTTTTTTATAAACATTTAACAATAAATATCAGATGATGGAAATAGTCCAACAAATAATTACAAGTAAAATACCATCATCACAAACTTCAAGACAAATATGTTTATGTAAAGAAATAATATAATACAATTATTTCTTAAATCTGAAGAAGATGGCCAAGCAGTCAAAACTTTTATAAGTGCATTGAATAAAACAATGTAAAAAGTAATGGCATAGTTTTTTTAAAAATTTAATAAAAGGTTTTTAAATTTTTTGTTTTAAATAAACTTCTTCACATAACATTTTACTAAAGAAAAAGTGTCGAAAAATTTAGCTTAGTTAAACATGAGATTACTATAGAATGCCAATAAGATTTTCAACTTGTGTTTGAGACTCTCAAAGCAAATTCCCGGATATCAATCTTTAGAGCCACTGTGAAATTAAAAAGTTTTTCTAATTTTAGGAAAAAATTTAAAAGATGAAAAGGCAGTCACAAAGAATTAACAATCATGAAAAAAATAGATAATCTAATCAATAACTGAGAAAAAAGTATTATAATAAATAAATAAAAATATGTGATTAAAAGACAATAATTTTTGAAGAGCATAAATTGTTAAAGGAAGGTGATGTGTACTCCAAAGCTTAATCGATACTTATCAATTATGGGATATCAGAAATATAATATGACTGAATCACCAACTAAAGAGAATTTCAGTAGACAATCATAGACTTATTTAAACAATTTATAGAGTAATGCATTAAAAATGTCATATGAATTCAATGCCACAATCTTCGCAACTCTAAGATTAATTACCATTGCTTTTTATTCTAATGAGAAAAAACAACAGCAAAAAAAAATAAAAGTGAATCTTTAATATAATTAAATAATTTCTGAACAAAATACTTTAAAAAGTATAATTAAACTAATAATTTCTTACATTAATAGATATGCTGCTTATGTAGAACAAGAAATCCAATAATACTATTTAAAGTGTTTTGCACATTTTCGATTCAAATCAACTTTTACACTGTTAAATGTACACTACGATATGAGTTATAAATTTTATTTTATTTGTCAATACTACAAACTATAATCAACTAAAATGTTTGTCTTGTGAAGAGAGTGCTCTGTTTGAAAATGATTTTAATTAAAAAACTTTAAATAGTATTATTGGAGTTCTTAAACTATATGAGAAGTATTTCTATTAATATAAGTATTAAAAAAAAAAAAATTAAAATGGGTGGCACCCTAAAATTACTAACAGTCAATATATAAAAAGACAGAATTTTAAATAAAAATCTGTATGAAAGGTCAACTTTCTCCAACATATTAATGTCTACTAAACTAACAAACAAAATTCTCAACACAGATATCGTATATTTAATGAAATTTTAACAAAAATATTGCATATTAAATTTGGAAGGGATAATAAAGCAAAAATCAAATATGCTTTCAACATAAACCAAAGAAATTTTATTAATGAACATGACCCAAGATGGAAAAAATGAAGGCCAGCTTAAATTTAAAATTTATTTACAATTTTTTTTTATTAAAACCTGATCACATATGGCATTCAGAAACAGAAATGTCTGCAAAAGTATTGTCAAATATATTAAATTTGTGAATTTTAATGGGGTTTTTTTTGTTTATATTTTTTTGGCTAGCATATAATTGAGGTAGTGTATTTTGATACAGCATAGTTTGTGGCTTCATTACATTTCAGCAAGATAAATTAATATGTAAGAAAATGAATTCATAAAAACTCATTTAACAATGCTTCTAATTTAAAATTACTTCTGTGCAGTTTAGTACAATGATAATGAGAGATTCAAGCTAGAAGGAAAGTTCAATCTGCGCTCATCTGGTCCTCAAATGTCACATCTTCCAAGCAACAAATCATTCAATTACATTTAAAATTATTATTTTCTCTAACAGTAAACAAATGTTATTTAATATATTTCTTTTTTTAAATTATCCTTAACCAAAATAAGTTTTTATTCTTTAATAATGTGCAAGCCAAAAAAAAAAATTAAAAAATGCCATTTTCAGTATTATAATTTTACAAATTTGTATAGCTATCATAATGCATTTTCTAGATATAGAATAACATCAGTATTTCTAACCTTACAATGAAATTGAAAGCTGATCACATCAGGAATAAAGTATCATGCAAATAAAAAATTACACAATGAAATGTTTATCTAATATAACTGCTGAGAATGCTTTATCTTTAATAATAATTAGATGAAAACTTAATACAAAATTTTCATCTTTTAATGTAAATAAGCAATTATTTTATCTAGCGCCGTGTTTACAATTATATTACATTCAAATATCAGCCTTTCAAGCTAATTGAGCACGCGCCTTTTGAGAGTGTTAAATAAATGAATACTTTCCTCTTCAATCCAAGATATAGTATTTATGCAGGAATAAAAAGGATCCTCTTATTCCTACAACTCAAATTCTTTTATATGAGCAAATCTGAAGAACTGTTGAAGAGAGTGTGAGTAGAATTCTCATTTTAAATTACTATTTCACCGACGTCATTCAGTCAAAAAACATCGTAAATAGTAATTTAAAGTGAGAATTCTACTCATGCTCTCTTCAACAGTTCTTCAGATTTGCTCATATAAAAGAATTTGAATTGTAGAAATAAGAGGATCCTTTTTATTCCTGCAAAAATACTATATCTTGGATTGAAGAGGAAAGTATTCATTTATTTAACACTCTCAAAAGGCGCATGCTCAATTAGCTTGAAAGGCTGATATTTATATATAAAAAGATCTATTTTATAAAATTTAAGCCCTGAAAATTATTGTCAGTTATTAGTTATACAAAAAGCTAATAAAAAAAAAAAAAACATCTTTACTTTCTTAAAAAAGTGATTCACTTTGTAGATGTGTTTTTTAAGTTTCTAGTTAAAATTGAAAATAATAAAATTAAAGTGGGGGTTAGGTAAAACAACATTCAATTGTTTTTAATTTTATGTTTTATTAATTCATTATTTATTTTATATTGTATCCCCTGTTTTAAACTTATCAGTCAGGCCTCCTTTCCGCCGTGTCCGTAGCTTGGCGCAGTGTTCCAATTTTTTTCTTGCTTCTTCATGATCTCTCCCTTTATCAATGTTTTCTGGACTAGCGGGTAATGTGGATTTATACAATCGAGGTATCGCTTGTCCGAATTGAAGTCTTACAGGTGCAAATCCGGTAGATTCATTATGAGTCCAATTTATGAAATTTAACACCCTTGGGAGTTGTTTCACCCATCCTCTATGGTTGGATGCAGCATATACCCTGAAAAGGCGTCCTAACTCTCTCATCACCAGCTCGCAAGGGTTTGATTGCGGATTTCGTATGGATGACAATATGTGTTTTACCTCCATCCTCTCTATCCACTGTTGCCAATCATAAGATGTGAAAGGCGTACCGTGGTCTGACAAAATAGCTTTTGGTTTGCCTACCCTTTTAAAATATCGTACCTCAAGGGCTCGTATGGCATTCCTAGTATTGGCTTGGGTCACCGGATATGCCGACACCCATTTTGAAAAAAGGTCATATACTACTAGTAGATATTTCATTTTCCCAAAAGCTGGTAATGGTCCAAAGAAATCAATAGCCACCAGGTCATTGGGTTCTTTAGGGATGATAGGATTCAATGAACCTTGATATGACTTGTTTGCTGGTTTTGTCTTCTGACACATTTCACATGAGCTTACTATCCTGGTGACCTGTGCTCTCATATTCGGCCAATGGAACCATGTCCTCAATAAGCCTTCCACTTTATTTGCACCATAGAGCCCATACAAACGATGGGTATACTCAATAAGTCCCTGTAAACTTTCTGGTATAATCATTTTCCACTGATCCCTTTGCGGGTCAGTGATATACCACAGTATCCCTTCTTTCAGGCGGTATCTCTCACCAGCATTAGTGTCTGCTGTTTCTCCCACTTCATCTTTGTCTTCTAGTTGGTCGATAATTTTCTTGTAGGTAGGGCTTTGCCGTTGTACCTTTCCTAAGTGTCTCAATCCTTCTACTACAGTGTCTGTTTCTAATTCTACACTTGTCAAACAGATATCTTCCATCTGCAGATGGTCCTGGGTATCAGAAACAATATTCCGGCTCAATGTGTCCGCTACCACATTTTCAGTGCCCTTCCTGGAGAAAAAGGCTCCATCGGATTAGCCTACTATTTGTTAAATAACTGTGGTTTAAGAAATTCCAGGCTCTTATGATCTGTCCTAACAATCGTTTCCGATCCTATCAAGAATTGGCGGAACTTCTGAAATGCCCACACCACAGCCAAGGCCTCTTTCTCTCTTACACAGTAATTAATCTCTGCGCCTCTCAATGGTCTGCTGACAAAAATAAATTATGCCCAAGGTACCATCCTCTTGAGCTTGCATAAGAGCTGCACCTAACCCATACCCACTATTGTCTACCAGAACAATAAACGGTTTCCTCAGGTCAGGGTAAACTAACATCACTTGGCTAAGGAATTTCTCTTTAATAACCCTAAAATTGGTCTCGTGCTCTTCCGTCCATTTCCATGACGTTCCCTTACATAATAATTGCATGTCTGAAGCAAAGTTTTTGTAAAATTTATTGTAGAAATTACACAGCCCCAAAAATGATCTCACCTGTTTTGGTGTTCGAGGGGCTGGGAAATCTCGTATTGCCTGGATTTTGTCCGGGTGGGGTCTGATTCCATTAGCATTAATTAAGTGCCCTAAGAAATTCACTTCTTCCGCTGCTAAACAGCTTTTTTGTAAATTAATGCGAATATCCTTCATATTGCACTCTTGTAGAAACAACTTGAGGTGTTGTAAGTGCTCCTGAGAGTTATTGGATACAATAATCACATCATCCATGTAGATAGTGATTAACTTTTTGATCTCAGGGGACAGCACACGGTCAAGACATTTTAGCAGGCCTGCTCCACTATTCTTGAGACCAAAAGGCATTCTATTAAATTGGTACGATATACCATTATATCGAAATGCTGTGTACTTCCGGTCAGCTGGGTGTAACTTGATTTGCCAATAGCTGGCAGTCAGATATAATATGGAAAATATCTTTTTTCCCCGGAATTTATTTACCAACTCATTAATTAGAGGTGGAACATTTTGATCTGGCCATGTAATCTTGTTCAATTGCCTGGCATCTGGGTGTAACTTGATTTGCCAATAGCTGGCAGTCAGATCTAATATGGAAAATATCTTTTTTCCCCGGAATTTATTTACCAACTCATTAATTAGAGGTGGAACATTTTGATCTGGCCATGTAATCTTGTTCAATTGCCTGGCATCCAAACACAGTCTTACGGCTCCATCTTTTTTTTTTACAACCACCAATGGGTTATTATATGCTGACAAACCCTTAGTGATAATATCCCACTCCTCCATTTTAGCTAATTCTCTCTACCTCAGCTCTATATTGGCGTGGCACTGGGAATGATCTTGCCTGGTATGGTGTACTGTCAGCGACCTTGATCCTGTGCTCATACCCTTTAATAATCCCGGGTTTATCTGAAAAATTCGATTTATATTCAATTAGAACTTCTTTTAGGTCCTCTTTCCATCCTTCATTCACTTCATTTATTATCTCATCAATCCGTGCCTCTATTGAAGGCTGTTCTATCCCAACCTCCATATTACATACATTTTGCTGGTTCATTCTCATCCGCAACCCAAACTCCACTTAAGATAATCTTTTCATCTTTATAATTGATCACACACCCAGTTTTGTGCATAAAATCTGACCCCAATAAGGCTTCATGTACCAACCCTTTTAGAATTAATAGCGTGTGGGGTATAATTTTATCCCTTATTTTAATTTGCATTCAAACTTGTTTTGAGCCCAATTGTGCCTTTTTGTTATTTGCCAATATTATCTGCATGCTTTTCACTGGTAGAGTTGGTATCTCTATGGGTTGGCTCCGCATGCGTTCATACGTTGTTTCCGACATTACTGATATCTGGCTGCCAGAATCCCACAATGTCTCTACCTTGGCATCGTTCATTTGCTAAACAACCTTTGGGCATTCTTGAGACGTGTACTTAATCGATTCGCCGTCCCACTCACAAATAAGATTATCTATCCTCTTTTCTTCAGTTGTTCTACTGATCACTTTATTTCTTCTTTTTTTCCTTTTTTTTTTTTTTACTGGTTCTTTTATTTCTTCTTTTAATTCTCTGACCATCTCTGCCGTTTCTTTCTTTATATCTTCTTTGAATTCCATTTTGAATTCGTGTAATAGTTTTCTTATGAAGGGTTCCACGCCCTCTTTCAATTCTTTCTCGCCTTCTGCCATATTGTGTATATTTTTACTACTTCTCAATTTCATATATGCTGTGTTGTTTATTTTTGCTGCAGTAAAAAAAATCTTAACTTCATCAATTGTTACGATATAAATTCAATATTTTATTTTGCTTTGCTAATAAATTCGTTCACCGACATCCCTCTCTTTTATCACTCTATAATCTCCCGTCCCTCTCTACCCTTACTGTCATTACTAGCCTTTGATCAATTTTATTTATTATTTAATTTATCCGCTATTATTTTGTTTCAATATAAACTTATTTAAAATCTTATATTCTTAAAAAAAAACTTTCGTAATCGTACGCAATAACTTTTTAGACTTGCGCACTGTTTGTGGTCATATTTATTTTCCGGCTACGGACATTAAATTCTCAATTTTATGCAGTTTTTTAAATTTTCTCAGGTCGTTTTTTTTTTCGTAAGCCCGAGTTGGGCAAGCCATAATAATGTTTTCCGAATTTCTAGGCCACTATACGCATTATAAATGCGCGAGTTGATCAAGTTATGTAAAAGAACGTTTCATTATTATTCTAAAAACATAACTATCTTTCCTGATCAGCTCGGCCTAGAATTATTACCGAGTACAATTGTGAGCTGAATCAGTTTTTAATTTCTACATGGGGGCGCCAGAGTCGTTAGACCCACTAAGTCTGCGTCAAACATATTGTAACTCGTAAAGTAATAATTATATGATCTGGGTTAAAATTCCCGTTAAGTAGAAGATATTCCCCTTTGACTTAATTAAGAAAAATAAATCTATTTAGCAAAGGTAATTTGTATACTAATTTGAATTTATATAACTAACTATAAAACTTAAATATAATAACATTAAATTTATACACGTACAATGAAAGTTAAACTAATAATAAAGATTTATTCTAGCCCGTCAAACATTTAATATTTATGATTAATACAAAATTATAATATTGGAAAGTATTGTGCATATGAATTTAATAATTAGATTCAAATATTGAAGTAATAACTAGTTGGTGTCTTATTTTTTCGTGGTAACAGTTTCATTCACTTCTCCGTTCGCAAATCTTTAGATCAAAAAAATTATGGAATAACATTTCATTCAAATCTCTATTCATAAAGCTTTATGTAAAAGTTATGGCCATTAACTTACCGGTAAGTTGATATTTAAGTAGGTCATTGATCCTCCAACGTCCAATTCAGTCAGTGGGTAGTCCGCAGTAATTGTTTCTTTTAGTTTTATTTCTTCCAAATCTCCGATCAAATTTAGGTAGAGCCAAACAACGATCTAGGTGACTTTTTTCGAGAGAAAGTGTCGGAAAACGATAGAGTTCTACTCACTAATGGCGAGCGATTTCAGTTCGTATCTAAGTGGACACATTTTATTAATAATATTTTTTTTTTTGTATAAAAAAAAATACGAGGCACTTCAAATTGCTCAACACTCTCTGTAACAACAAGACAAAAGACACCTTTCAAACCTGTCGGCTCCTTTTATATCCCCAGATTCTTTTTCGAAGTTCTGCGCATATTCCTTTTTACCTTTTGTTCTATTTTATACACTTCTACATTATTTCTCATTTTTTTATTACAAAGTCTCTTTTCTCGTTATGAATTTCTGCCATTTTTAATTACTATCAGAAAGTTGTTTCTGATAGCAATCTTTTACCTTTGAAATTTCCTTTCACTATTTGAATCAATTATTCAGTATACGCTTTCCAACATTGAATTTATTTTAGTTAACTTATATTAAAAAAAAAAAATTAAACTTTCACTGTACATTTTTCTTAAAACAACATTATATTACAAAAAAAAATTAAAGATCGGGTTCTCTCTTTTTTGATTTAAATGATACACAATATTAAATAGTAATTTGTACCATATATATATAAATAAATGGTTCAATATATTATAACACTATCGAGAGATATATGTTATAAGACCTAAATATATCTGCATTATATGTTTCATAATTTTAAAAAAATATATGATTAAATTTATTTGAAAGAAATAATTATTTCAGAAGTAGATTTTTAAAACCCAATTTTATAAAATAAAAAGATTGCATTATAGGGGGGGGGGAGTCTAAAATAAAAAGATTTTAAACTCGGCTTATCCTTTTTACAAATTAAAAGAATAAAATTTATAAAAATAAGTAAATATAAAAAATCAGAATAAAATTTAGCTTGTAAAAGAAAAACTTTCGAAAATGTAATTAGTTTAAAAGATTACTGATTGAATTAATTAAAAGAAAAACATGTAAACTATTTCATAAAAACGATAGTAGATTAATCTAAGAAAAAGATTAGATAATGTGCAATGTGAAAATCAATTAGATTAAGGAAATGTAAAAATTAGTTAAAAAACAGATTCAAATTACGATGAAAATTAAAAATAATGATAAGAAATTAAAACAACAGAAGTGAAGTATATAAAGTCACACAATCCATTATTATTCCATCCAGTCTGCATTTTGTGATAAAGTTATTCCGCTAGAGTCTGTAAGTCATTCCGGTCTTCATTTTGTGCTGTTACATTATTCATTGTTCCAGAGATTCAGAAATCTAAGGACAAATAAAACCATTCATTACTGCTGTGGGAAATATTACTGCAGAAGCAGCAGATGCAGCAACATGCAGGGCTAGATCGCTTTAAAAGTATTCAACTGGGCTTCAGGTCCCAAAGTCCTCGCAAAATCAGCTGTCCCGCTGAATCCTCATTGGAAACTGATGCCAAAATGGTGAAATAGACACTGCCGCAAACTCTCTCCCATTGTCAAGACAAAAAAATGGAAAACAAGCCCTGAAACCATCAACGGAGACCAAAGGTTAGAAACTGACAATCATGAAAAACCTAGGTAAAGATATTTTGATACTTGTCTATAGACCCTTTTATATTTATTTTAAATGTATTTAACGAAGAACTATTATAAAATTTAGCATAAAACTAATCATTTATATTTCTTTATGTAAAATATTAGATTGTTATATTATGTGTGCTTAAATAAATATTAATGTTTGCTTAAGTATTATTTGGTCTTCTCTCTCTTATCACTGTGTCACCATTTATTTAAAAATATAAATGTGTATATGTGTTAAGTTAATGTGCTGGACACTGGTTAAAGTATGAGCTAGCCTGGGATATGTCAAGCATTGGACTATATCCGAAGCATGCCAACTATATAACAGATGGTTGGCTGGTACCCAAGTTTGATCCTCAAAACAAATAAAATGCTTTGGATAGGAGGGATTTTGTTCCAACAAATGAGGTGGTCCACGGTCAGGAAATATGATCGTGTCATACATTGTATAGCCCGATCTGACTGTGGATATCATTGATGGTTATGCTATCAATGATATTCTCCGCTCTGCTTGAAGGGCCGATCAGTTCCCGTAGTATTAAAGATATAAAATAATAATTACCAAGAAGTTATGTATTGAGTTTAATAATATGCTTATTAAATTTTAGATATTAAACTTAATTAAAATAAAGATATTAAAACTAGTTAAAGCCAAAAGATATAAAAGGATATGTTAAAAAGATAATTAAACCTAGTTAATATAAAAATTTTGACAGACCCACTTCAATATAAAACTAACTTTTGTATTTTATTTTAAAATCACTATTTTATTTCTAAATATTTTTTTTTATATTAACATATTAATACTCATGCATTGTCTAATATATAAACTAAATATTGCAGTTTTATTGTACTATGATACAAAGTAAACATTATTCCTATGAAAATTGGCCTCCATCAAAAATTCAAATTTTGTGGGATTTTTCTCTAATCTATCAACCACGATGGATAAAGAATCATATAAAATAACAAGGTGATCAGTAAACAAAATTAATTGATCAGCTACATGGTCAGTTGAATCTGAAGATCACTATCAATGGGACTGGTTTTTATTTTATCATCACCAATCGGAAACTGATCCAGAAATCATATTTTAATGCAGTAACTTCAAAAAATATAAAATGTGCAAGTGAAAGGGAATTTTTAAAAAAAAAGACATTTAAATGAAGGGATTAATGCTAGAGTATTTAAAAAAACATGATAAAAGATATTTTTATAGGTATTTTTTCTTTTTTCATTAATATGTCCAGTCAATTTTATTTTTTCTTCTACATCATAAGACATATACATACACATATATATAAAATAAATGACATCAGTCTCTATAAAATGGGTGCAAATATATGTTCAAAAGAATTAATTCTTATTATTTTAGGCAATACTAATGCTACAATATACTATCTAAATAATTGTTAGTACACAAAAAATATTTTTTAATACAAAAATTAATTTTTTAGTTATTGGAAAATATTATATATCTACCTTTAAAATCAAGTCACTTTTTTCAATATAATTGATTAAGTTAAAATGAATTATTTTTAAATGCTCTAAAATAGTTTTCAACACAGTAATGCATTACTAGATCTTATTACCATTAATACACAAAATTATTAATATAAATTTTATATATATGAAAAAATTATTATATATCTTTTGTTTTTAATATATAGCATTAATATATAGAGTTGTATTCATGTTAGGAATTTTATTTTTGCAAGTTAACCTTTCAAACATTTATCCCATCAGTATACTGACTTTTAGAAATATTGTTCACAGGTAATTTTTTAAAAAAAAATAGCATTTTACCTTTCAGCCTTTTTGTAGATGATTTGGTGTTATCTTGCAAATGTCTTTTAATTCCTTTTTCTTCAAACTGCTCTTCTGTTCCTAATATTTCATCTGAAGTACATTTATGTTTCTTCTTCTTTTTGCTTGATTGTAATTCAGTTATTTTTTCAACATTTCCATTACTAATACTGTTGTTTATTTGAAGTGATTCTTTGTGTGATGTTTTATGCTTTTTTTTTTTAGAAGAATGTGGTTCTATTTCTTTTTCAGTTATTTTATGTTCTTCTAAATTGGTGCAAACATTATTTTCCAATGTATCATCTGTCTTATCTTTATTCTTCTTCTTTTTTTTACTTGAATGAGTCATAAGTTCTGAATCATCTTTCTGATTTTTACCATTATTATTTTCAATGGAGACATCTTTATGTGGTTCTTCCTTAGTAATATCAAAAGTTTCACATTTATTTTTATGTTTTCTTTTCTTTTTTTTAATCGAGTGTGAACCAGTTTCTTCAAAATCATTTCCCTGCTCTTCAAAGTTATTTAATTTAAAAGGGACTTCAAATGTAACATTCTTATGTTCTTCATCTTTACCGATGATATTACTATTTTCTAAATCTTTTTCTTTCCGATTTTTCTTCTTCTTTTTCTTTTTTTTAGATGACGGTATTTCAGTTTCCTCAATACCATTAATGCTATTATTTGATTCAATAAAATCTGTAAAAGAATCTTTTTTTTGCTTCTTATGTTTCTTAGCAGAATGTGTTCCATTTTCCTGCTCAAGAGAATGTGTTTTTTCTTCATTTTCTTCTTCTTTAGAATGGCCTATCAAACTATCATTTTCTATATCATTTTTAAATTTATTTTTCTTCTTCTTTTTAGATTTTTTTTTAATATTTTGCCCATCTTCATTTTTTTCATGTTCATCAAAATTATTAGAATCATTAATAAGACTCTCTGTTGATTTCTAATAATAAAAAAAAAGGTATATGAATACATAAATATACACAATCTTAAAACAGAATATTAAATATCCAAAAATGCTGCTAAAAAAATAAGACTTAATATTCAATAATTTACTTCTCCCATAAAGTTTATACCAATTCTCCATCTATCATATATAATACATACAATGCTCAGTGATTATATTATAATATATTAATACAAGATTTAAATGATTTATCATGCTTTTTTTTTTCATCTTTCACTAAGAATAATGTTTTAAGATTGACAATAATTTGTAAAGCTATAACACATCTTGAACATGTACGTTTTGGTAGTGCATGTAATGAGATTGGTTACTTTTAAAAGAACTGGAAATAGAAATGCAAATAGATTCATTTTACATAGCAAAACTTAATTCTATAAAATAGAGGATAATATATTGATATAACTAGTGCTTGGATAGTTTATCAATCCAGTGACAACATATTAGTATTATAATAATTAATATTTAAATATACTGTATATATGAAATATGTAATCATTATATATTATGTAACAAATTATTCAATAACAATAATATGTGAACATAAAATAATATTCAAATTGTTCAGCATTTTCCCATTATTTCTTAAAATGGACAAATGTCCTTTTTTCTCATTGGGTTTCACCATAAGCACAGCAATGCTTCTTCTGTTTGAAGTTTTTATCATAAACATGCTTTTTTAAAAAAAAATAGTTGCTGTTCATGGATTTTTTTTTTCCCAAATAAACTTTTTTTTATTTCAGTTTTAGATTTTCTCAAAAATCAAATATAAATATTGTATCTAAATGATGAATTTAAATATAAATCAATTACCTAGGATAATTATACTTTAATAAACCAATATTTTAAAATGATATTATTTTTAAACATTCATATTTTGCTACTCCAATCAGAGATAAAACACTGGCAACCATACCATAAATTTCTTTATATATTACATACATACATATCTAATATTTAAAAAATTTGTACTAATTTTTATTTATTTCTAAAGAAATGTAATATATATATAGTAGACATAATAAATAAAATCAAAAGCGTGTGTAAGCACTTGAAAGAGAAGCTATAACGAATGCACAAATATTAAATGCTTAGCACTTTCGAGGCGGGTTGCCTCATATTCATAGCAATGTAGAAATACTGAGCTTCACAAACAATTTGATGATTCAGCAGGAAATACTGTTAATGAAATTGGAAGTCAAAAGAATGTTATAAATTGAGCATTATTTTATGTTACATTATTTATCACTATTATTATCATTAAATAATTAAAATATTTACTAAGATAATAAGATCAAGAAGGTTATTTTAATAAATGGGAGGAGAAAACAGAAAAAAACAATAATAAATAGTATCAGATTAATTTTATTTCATATTACATATTGTTATTGGATATGTGACTTAAGTAGAACTTCCTTAATATGTTGAAACAATGACCTTATTTTATTAAAAGAAAATATAATTGTAAAAGGCCAATAATGTGCACGTGACTGTAAAGTAAATAACAACATTTACACACTAAACACTTTTTTGCTGTCTGGTAATAAAAATTTATGAAAGATATTAATTTAATAGTTTTTAACTTTAGGCTAATTAATATATTTTCAAGTACTACAAATTTTGGATTTAGAAATCACCGTTAAATTAGATTTTTTTTCCTCATATATATAATTATTTGTTAGTAATGTATGAAACAAATGACTTGCTAGATTATGGAAGAGAGAGAGCATTATCTCATTAGCTGGACTTGTCAAAGAGAACAAAATATGTTCAAATAACTACCAAATAATTTTGCCATTATATTAACCAAGTATGAAAGTTCAAATATTTTAAACTATGGTCTAACTGTTAAGGGAAGCACAGCTTTGATCTCAAAAGATCTAGGTGGAAAGAAAAATGGTACTCTTAATAAAAATAAAAAAAATTAATGAGAAATGGTAATAGAATTTTATTTTTTATAGTGCTAGCATAAACTTTTTTGTCAAGTTAACAAATTAGTAAAGTATTTATATTTTTTTGCCCACTATCTATTATTAAAAAAAATTTCAATTTCAGAAATGATATTTTCAAAGTAAAAATTAAAAATATACTTTTAATTAACAAATACACACTTATAATGATATCTGCAAATTTATAATATAAATAATAATTTATAAGTATATGCTAATTTACCATAAAATATTTATTTATATTTCTAAGTAAAGATGAGTAAGATGCTAACTATAATAGTTGCTTCTGGAAATACCAAAAAGTTTTATTTTATATTTTAGTATATATCAAAAATGGGCACATAAATATCAAAACAGAGTATAATATCAATATTAATTCAAGAATAAAATAAATATCCCTATTATAAAATTGTCAAATTTTAAATTAATATGATATATATTTAACACTCATTGCTTTATTATTTTTTAGCAGTCCAAAGCAGACATGTCAGAGGAATCGAAACGCCGAGTTATGGTCTAAATTAAAACAGCGATATGTTATTTTAGATAGCACGAAACATCCTGAAGGGATAAGTAATATACACCTGGGTCTCGTTTTATGCGGATTATTTTAATGCGATTTTGAAGTTATGCGATTCATGTTTCTTCTTAATATCTTTCACATTTCACTATGTTTATTAGATATCAAGAAATTTAAATTATTAATAACTTATTTTGACTTAAAATTTTTTTTTTTCCCCCCAAAAATATAACGTTATATTAGCAGCTAACGTGAATAAGGCCTGAAGCTATCTTAGCTTCTATGTAAATATCCTACTTATACTAATGAGTAAATAATAATAATAATAGATTTATATTTACATATAAAAATATCACAATAAATAGTCAAAAATTTTAAACTTTTAAAATGTATTTTGTTAATTATAACAGAAATAAACAATTTTTTAGATTTTTAAAATAAATAATAACAAATATTTTATTGATTTTATGAACTGAAAATAATCTTTCTAATGATAATCTATAATCATTTTGTTTGGATTACAATCTCATTTTTTTAATATAGAAACAAAAACTGTGAACACAGCACAAGACTGAAAGTGGTGCTAGTTGTAGGTCACATAAGGAATCTGATTTCTTAACATTTCACAAACGAACGCATATTGTTAAATAGCCAAACAACCGCTAATGATTAAAATATGTATGAAAAAACGTAAAATTAAATACTGTAGTTAATAAAAAAAGTAAAAAAAGTTTGTCTTGTATTTTTTTTCTTCAAATATTTGAAATTTTTTATTAGTCATACTTTATTTCATTATTTTTTTAATGCAAATTTTAAAGTAATTTTTCCTTCTTGCTTTGCTTTTATGCGATTTCTGAAAATTACAACCCCCTATCCCCATTTTTCAAGGTAAGTTAAGTCTATTTTTGTGCGATTTCTTTTGTGCGCGTTTTCTGAGGAACCTATCTACCGCATAAAACGAGACCCAGGTGTATTTATATATGATGTTAATAATAGCTTGTATTAGTCACAATTTACATAAACAAAATATTATTTAATATAATGGGTAGTTATATATGAAATAACTTTTTTTAAAAGTTTATCTGGAATTTGTTTGTTTAGTTATTGTTATAAATAGATGCAGCTTGCTTTTAAAACAATAGAATTTAATTTAGTACAATAGAAACATAAAAAATAGTTGAGACAGGAATTCTTCACTTATGAAAATTTGGGAAAAAAATAGTTGTTATTAGTAGCAGTTAAAAATAAATCATTCAACAATTTTGGTCAAGATCATATGTAAATCACATTTCCACTAATAAAGCGTAGTGTATATGAAAGGCAAATATCAAAGAGAAATGACATTGTGATATAAATTGTAAAATAATGTGCATTATCCATGCATTATAATTAACTGTCTCAGAAGTGCTGATAGATATAAATAGTGATGAACAGATCTTTAGACATTTTTATTCAAATAAGTTTCTATTTCCTTACTAAAGATTAAAAAAAAAAAGATCATATTAAATATTAAAAAAAAAAAAAATTATATATTTTTTTAAATTATAAAATGAAAATATTTATGAGGCAGAGGATAAAGGAACTAAGCAAGGCAAATTCCTAATGTCCACTCTATATGATTTTATTGTTGCAGCTGTTATTACTATGTGATTAGTAATATAGTAAGTATATAAGCATGAATGGGCTGCTCACCAACGTGTATTAACTAGTGTGGTGAGTTTATTGGCTTTTTATCTCTGAGTTTAAGATTAAGAAACACTGTGGTCTTTTTTCTCAGTTGTCTGATAGCACATAACTGAAATATCATTGTTTTATTGAAGTCAGTATAAATGTATGTGTGAATGAAAAAAATAAAAATTTCTAACAGATATTTATAATCATGACAGACACAAAGAAATCATGGCCATTATTCCCAAGAGGCTGTAAAGTCACCAAGGCAATAATTAGTGACCAAAGGCAAAGCGTGCTAAGAATCCCCGATTGCGGACTCAGGCTACCATTTGATGATGCCCTTTTATATAGGAACTTACAACTGCAGATCACTTTCAAATGAAGGAAGATTTCAAAAATTGTAAGAACTGCCTCATATTAAATGGGACATTATTGAACTTTATGAAGTTAAAAGAAAAAGTGATAATTGATTTAAAAAAGGCCCAAATATTGGAAGTACAAGGTGAATAGGATTCATTATAAATAAAAAATGGAAAAATAACATTGTGGAGATTGATGGTGTATCAGACAGAGTGGCAAGGTTAGTTATTCAACTTAATAGCAGATACCAAATGCTGATAATTCAGGTTTATGCTCCAACAAGTTCTCATAGTGATGAAGTAGTAAAGGATTTTTATATGAATGTACAAAAGGCTTTTGATCAGACCAAACAATATTTTTAAAATGTTACAGGAGACTTTAATGATAGAATTGGTAAACAAATGAAAGTGTTGTAGGTAAATTTGGTTATGGTAATACAAATGAGTGAGGACATAGATTTGTGGAGTTTGCAGAAAAAACCAACAACTTTATATTATGAATTCTTTTTTTTTTGAAAAAAATGTTAAAAGGAAATGGACATGGAAGCATTCAAATGAGGGTACAGCAGAATTGAATAATATTTTGACTAACAGAAAATACATATTTCAAGATTATAATGTCCTTAATAAATTAAATTTAAATTAGAACTTGCAAATCGTTTTCAAATATCAACAGATTTTGAACAGGATTCAGATTTGAATGAAATCAATAGGAATATAACTAATACTTTTTAAAATTTGCAACAAAGATAGCTGGTAGAAAAAAGCAGCAAGTGACCAATAAAATTTCTACTGAGACTAGAGAATTTATGAAGAAAAAAAAAGGAATATGAAGATATGTAAAAATGATACATTAAGAAGGATTGAATATCTCAAATTTTGTAAAATGATGCATAAGAGTTGATAATAACATAAGAAAATATAATTGCAAACTAGCAAAAAAATCTATAGAAGATAAAAGTCTCAAGAGTGTAAAACAACAATTTGATATTGGTAGAAAACTTATATCTGCAATAAGAAAAAAAGATGGGAATTATTACTAAAAAAAGAGATATCATCATGAAATGTATAAAAGAGTTCTATCAAGAATTATAGTTATAAAGAACAAATACTTCCTACAAATATTATATCTTTTGAATTATCCAGGATTTTAAATGAAAAAGTGAAACATGCAATTAAGTTTATGAAGAAGGGAAAAGCTCCAGGTAAAAATGAAATTCTTAAAAGAAACAGGTGAAGAAAAAGAAAAAAATTTGGCAAAGTTGTATACCAAATGTCTAAATGATAAAGATGTACCAGATGATTGGAAGAATGCAATATTAATATTTTAAAAAGGTGATAAAGAAAATATTAGAAATTACAGACCTATCAGTCTTTTATCAGTTTTGTACAAAACTTTTATCAAGATAATTACAAATCTGCAGAGAACTTTGGATTTCAAACAATCAAAATAACAAGCTAGATTTAAAAGTGGTTTTAGTACAGTAGATCATATCCAAGTAGTGAGAGAAGTTATAGAAAGGACCAATGAATATGAGTTGCCATTATGCTTTGGATTTGTAATTATGAAAAGGCATTTGATTCTATAAGCATTTCTTCAGTAATTAAAGCATGGATCATCAAGATATATATAGTCCCAGGACATTGCCACATTCTAAAGAATATTTATCAAAATCCATCAGCAACAATTAGATTACATAATGATATTAGGAAGATTAACACCGAGAAGGATGTAAGCCAGTGCAATTCCATATCTCCAAAACTTTTTACAGCAATGCTGCAAGAAATATTTTGTGGTTTAAAATAGAAAGTTAAAGAAATAAAAATAAATGGAAATTATTTAAGTCATTTAGATTTTCCGATGATGAAGTTGTTTTTTGCAAATAATGCTTCTGAGCTTCAGAGAATATTGCAAGAGTTATCAGATGAAAGTAGGACTAAAAGACTAAAGTAATGTTCAATGGATTTTCTCAAAATATGAAAATAAAGATTGATAATGATGAGATAGAAGAAGTTAACAACTACAAATACTTTGGTCAGATTATCACTACAGATGGAAACATAATGGATGAAATTAATCATAGAATTAAAATTGGGAGAGCTTTTGGTAGAAATAACATTAAAAGAAAATATGTCTATGTGTTTGAAAAGGAAAGTTTTTAATAAATGTGTTTTACCAATTCTTACTTATAGATCTGAGACTTGGACACTTAACATAAGCAATATAGAGATTTCAGATCACTCAAAGAAGTATGGAGAGATGCATGTTAAGAATAACAAGAATAAATCAAAAATGTAATACATGGACAAGAGAACCGGTATCACTGACATCGTTGGAAGAATTAAGAGACTGGAGTTGGGCTGGACGTATTGCTAAAAGAAATGATAATAGATGAATAGTTGAAATATTAAACTGAATTCCAAGAGATTGTAAAAGACCTAGAAAGAGACTGCATGTAAAATGGATGGAAGAAATAAGAAAATATGCAGGTGTGATGGGGAGAAGAAAGGCTAGAGACCAGAGAAGATGGATTGAACTTGGAGAGATCTTAATCTGGTAGTGGATTGATAATGGTTGTTAATGATGAACAGGTATTTATATATGTTTTTGTAATTTATTATTTTATTTTGTAGTTTATCTATTGTTACTATCTTGTGCCCTATACATAGAAAGTCCAAGCTACCTTGGTCCTTATTTTGTTTTATATGCCTGAATTACTCAACCATAGTTTAATAGAGAAATAAGAATTGAGGATGAGCATGCACATAATTTCATCTGTGATAATTATCTGTTACTCGCATGGCATTTATAAATTATAAATGTTTGTATGGACACTCTTCCTGATTTACTTGAATCAACAGGTAAACAGTTTCTATATATAATAATAAAAAAACTAAATAATATTTATAGAAAAAAATGCTACAAAAAAAGTGCAAATAAAAAAAATTAAACAAATCCACTTTTCATTGTTACAAAAATACTTATTTTATTTAATCATTTTGACAATTTCGACTGACCAGAAATCTTCAAAACTGAATAACACGAAGCTGAATAAAATAATTATTGTTACAGTAATAAAGATGGATTTGTTTAACTTTTTATAATTTTATCAGTGCATGTAGAATATAAGGTGAAAGTACCGGTGAAAGGAAGAATATAAAACTTCAAATAAAAAAATCTTTGCATATATTATTTGCCATAGTTTGTCACTCTCTTAACACAATTTATTTTAGAATGTTAATTGTGAAGGAAAAAACTATTTTATAATGCAGCTAGTTATATCAGATATTAAAGACACTATAATGAAAAATTCCAATGACAACAATTAAATATTATCATTTGGTCAAAGTTCATTGCCATAACTGAAATTAAATGCTGATTTTTTTTTTTTTAATATTTTGATCAAAATAAATGAACTTTAGTTTAATTATTTGTGTTTAATTAGACTAAAAGTTCAAATTTATACAACATTCTTAAGTTTCAATCAATATCAATTTCAACAGTATTAAAATGAAGAAATATATTTTTAACTTACTAACAATTTGTTCTTTAAAAACATCTAATAATTATTAAACCATATTAGCAGTTAAATAATTTAAGAAAACTACATAAAATATAAATAAATATATAAAAAAGTATAACTCCATAAAAAAAAAAAAAAAGGTTGTTCAACTTACTTCATCATTCTGAGTATTATTAAACACCTCCCAGACTTCATTTATCAAATTGTTATTGTCAATATTTAAATTAGATTTAACAAATGTCTGCAATATTTAAATAAATAAAATGTTAGTAAAAATACATAAAAAAATATTGTATTATCTAGAAATTATGATCAATCTCACATTTCATACATATCATCCAAATAGTTAAAAAAAAAAAAATCCATGCTAATAGCCCTAAGACACATTTTGATTATACCAGATATCAGATGGGCCAAATCCAACATAGCATCCCAAATGTCACATTATTATTTGGCATTTATTGATACATATTATTTGAATTTACTCCACTGGTGTTTTTGTTTAGCAAACACTTATTTCTAACAAACATTTTCAACAGTCTTCAATGATTATTAATAATTATTAACTAGATTAGAAACTATATTTTGTTTAACTTTAAAAAAAAAATATAAAATTCAACATGATAATCTCCTTTTATTTCTTCTACTCATGTACCACAATCTTATATTATCTAGAATTTATGATCGACTTTATTCTTATACAGTAGTGGTTTTGGATACAGGTTAGAAGGTTGGCCTAAAGAAACGTGATTGATAGAGAGGCATCCTATGATTTATTAGTATCCCTTCCCCAATATCAATAACTATATATATGAAATAGAATAAGATTGATCATAAGTTTCAGAAAATATAAAATCATTATATATGAATTGAAAGACTAAACAGTTATAAATGAGACTATCATCCATCTATATAAAAGATTATAGTGATTATTGTTAATATTTCTTATTAAGGAATATGTACCTATAAATTTATATAAATATATTAGTAATGATTTTAATGAGCATGTAAATAATTTTACGACTTATAAAATATATAATGTTAATATAAATCTATTTCATGGAACAAGTAAGTCCAAATGTATTATTAAGATAATTTACGAACAACATTTCTGAAAAATCATTTCATCTTTTATTTGACAAAATCAATTGGCATAACTTACAAGTTTATAGAAATAATTCTTTGGAAATCTTGCTTGTAAATTATCTCAGTAACATATTCAGATTTATTTGTTACATGAAATAGATAAAAATATATTAGTATCTATCTAACTGACTGTATAAGTAAAATGTTCACCTAATGTTATTATTTGTACAGATCAGTCATCTTTGTTAAAAAGTATTATAGTATTTTTTCTTACAATAAAATATGGTTTTTTTTCTTTCTAATCTGATCTATTTTATTAAAATCGATTATTATTGTTCCTAGCAATATATAAGACAAAATAATAAGAATAACGTTTATTCTGATTGTTCTATAGATTGTTGCTTTTATCTGAAAATTAAATCCTTTTCTAAAGAAAATTAATAAAAAAAATTATATAAGAAAAAAAAGATGAAGTGAAAATGCATTTCCATAAAAAGAATTTTGGTTCCAATAAATAATTTATTTTTTATTCACACATTGAATTAAGAAAAACTATGAATAATAATCAAAGACACATTTGTCAACTATATATATAGATATATGAAGAAACTAGTGATTAAAATGAAATTGGGCTGATCATATTGCTAGAAGAAATGATAATAAGCAGACATGTTACATCTTAAATTGGATCCCAAGAAATTGTAAAAGTCCTAGACAGAGACTGTGTTATGTAAGATGAATATGTATAGATCAATGTCATCAAATATTGCAGCTTTATATTTATTAACATGTTATAGAAATTTATTTTACCATATCAATATATGTAAATAATATTATTTCCATATCAATATATATAGCTCAAAAAAATTTAAATAATTATTAATTATATATTAATCCATAACAATATTTGCTTGATATTTGGGTGTCTGTGTGTACAGCATAGCCTAGCTAGTGAAAGTTGTTAGGCTGAAATGTATTCTAACATGCATTAACACATTTTTTCTTGAATCTATGGTTGTGTCTTTAAGTGTTGAGAAAATGTATTAGTTAACTGTAAAATTTAGAAATAGAAGACCTTGTTACATTAATAAAAAAAAGTTAAAGGATGGAATAGGCTATGAATTTTGAAAAAAAAAAAAAAACTAGTGACATATATGTACTTATTAAAGTTTATATCAGAAATTATATAAACAATAATTTGTAACAATAAAAATGATTACTTAAATATTTATTGAGAAATTACTGTACATTGGTTACATGGTAACAAATATGCACCATTAAGAAATAATTCTGTAATACATACATTTTTAATTTCATCAGCCCTATAGAGTAATGTTCAAATTTTTATAAACAAATATTTAAATATTAGATGTGTTAATAAGATTCATGGGAGAACTATTACTAAAAATATCAGTAAGCAGGGATAAATTTATGCAAAACATTAATTTTTATCAAGATTAATCTACTGAAAAGTATTTCATTGTTTAAAGTGTTTATGTGGGTTGGTTTGTATCAAAGATTGGTAGAATAAGTTTATTACTTGTAAATCAAAATGTAACAATTTCTATTGGTAAACATTGAACAAATGATAAAGACTCATGTAAGAGATTGAGATGTGGGCCGAGGGCTGATTCAGTACGAAATGTATCTTGGGATCATTAGCCTTTCCATCTCTTTATTCATACGTTTTAAGAATGTGTGGAGAAGTGGATGTTATTATGTACATCTATAAACGATGTTCCACATGAAAATAGAGAAATGAAGTTGAATTTCTCCATACATGTCTGTACATTTAATTTTAAAAACAAAAACAGATATACTAATTTTTAACTGCTTTAAAGTTTATATTTAGGCTAGGGATAATCTCTAATTTAATAAATGTTTAATGATAATCATTGATATATTTATCTGGGTTGGTGTTGTGTCAAAGTTGTGGATAGAAGAAGTTTGACATTTGTGAATCAAAATGTAACAATTGACTGTTGATAAATATTGAACAAATTATAAAGATATATATGAGATTGGGACCTGAATGCTGGTTCAACATGGAATATATCTTGGGGATCATTTATCTTTATTCATATGTTTCAAGAATGTATTTGGTAGAGTGGAGATATTAAGTATGTCTACTGCATTGTTTTCTATGTTGAACAAATATTTCATTTTATATGTAAAAATATATATATTAAAGTAAAATTATTTATTATCACACTAACTTCCAACTTGGCAAAGATAATGATGTTCACAATCAAATCATTAGGTAATTCTTCATATTAGATTATGAAGGTAATGAGTAATCAAACAAAAAAAAAACCCTTCTTTGGATCAATCTCTTTTTATTGTTTATCTATATACAGTTGAATAAAATCACTATTTCTGATTTCATAACCAATAACTGTTCATTAAAAATTTAAAAGCTTTTATTTAATATTTTCTTATAATGGCTTGATATCAATTATTCACATACTTTAATGATTTAAAAGTTCATTAAAATTTATGATGTTATCTCTAAAATTAAGCAGTCTAAAATGAAATTTGGCACTGTTATTGATGAATATTTGTTATGAACACATGCACATAAGTTTAGGGATGAAAACAGCTTGTTGGTTAGCAAAGTTCTTGATCGAGAAAAAATTTTAAAAATTTCAGTTTGGGCAAACTAAGCATTGCAAGCACCTGACCATATAAACATTATTATTAATGTAATATAGAAAGTGTACCAATAGCTCTAATAACCTTATATTGATAAGAGCCGAAGAGAAAGCCTATAAAATCTCTACCTAGAATTATTCCTATCCTCAGACCGATCGGTTTTGAGCTTTTAGCTCACGTCAGTAAGGAGCTAGAACATTCAGACACTAGATCTAAGATACCAACTCAAAAGCCAGCACTCATCTAATACATAACTATTAAGAAGAAAATCTAAAATTTTTAGACATGTAAATGTCTTAAAATCCAGCTATTTAACTTAAATAGCTATATGGGACTGAACCAAATTCAAATCTACCACAGCCTTAGCCAAAACATTAGCAAAGCTTCAAAAGCAAAATTAGAATAATCAATAAAGCAAATCATATATCACGTGACTTTGTCTTTTAAGCCTTTGAGTTGGTATTTTAGATCTGATGTCTGAATGTTATAGCTCTTCACTGACGTGAGCCAAAAGCTCAAAACCGATTGGTCTGAGGATGGGAATAATTCTAGATAGAGATTTTATAGGCTTTCTCTTCAACCCATATCAATAAAAGATTGTTAGAGCTATTCATATGCTCCCAATATTACATTTCTGTAATAAAAGCTTAAAAAGCAAAATCATGTGATATACGAGTTGCTTTATTGATTATTATTTATTACATTATTATTAAATAACTAATACAAAATTAATAAAAATAATATATATTTAATGGTATAAAAGTATCATGGAAGATTCCAGAAGAACCTCTGAATATTGGGATGTTAGAACACACTGCTTAAAGAATGGGAGGCAAACTATTTTTGATAATGATCAAATGTTACCACTTAGTTATAGTATTCCATCGTTTAATTAGTTCAATCTGACTTAAGGCAAAATTATACATACAAATACATAATAAATGTGCACAACAGTCATTAAAATTTATTCACTAATTAATGGACAAAATAAATGAAAACATATATACTCACAGCAAATTTTTCTTTCTTGCGAGGAACATTAGAGCAATCTTTCAATCTATTTAAAATCAAACCCAGACGAGGATTACTTTTTCGGCATGTCTCAATTATCTTTTCAATTTTCTGAAATTACAGATAACATATACACACAAATACACTATGGATTTCACATAAGAAAATATATTTTTTTCACTATGTGCAATAGTAATTAATGAAAGGAGAATTTAACTCTACTTAACTGAAAATCATTGATAACTAAGAAAAATTATTTAATTTAAATACATTGCATTTGTAAATGAATGGATAATTTATCACTCACAAATATACCTATTAAACATTTAAAAAAAAATTAATTCTCAAGAGATTTATTATATGGATTTGTTCATAAAGTAACTTGGGATTTTAAACATACTAATTTTACAGAACAATTTGATGACATTCTAAAAATAACTATGAATGACTGATATGATTTAATAGTTGCTTTTAAAATTTAACCATTTAATTAATATTATAATTAGCAAATCCCTTTAATTTAAAATCACATTGGTAGTAAATAATGCATAAAAAATGAAATAGATATAAAATATTATAATTTAAAAATCAATATTTGATTATTTTACTTTATCAAATTAAAAAATCCAATTTATTTTGGAGTAAAAAATCCTAAATAATAAAAAATTTAAAATCATCATCTGCTAAACATTTAGAATTTAAAAAAAAAAGAAGATAGACACTGAAAATGAACAAATTTTGTGAATACGTATAGAAAGTAAAATTTAAAAGAAAAAAATAAACAAATAGTCATTTGTTCAATCTTACCAAAAGTTATCCTACTTCTTTATTATGATATAATTTATTTGGAATTACACATCAAAATGATATTCGATTTGATGGATAAATTAATTTTTATTTTAACATTTCAGAAAGAATAAATAACTTAATAATAGACACTTCTTTAAATAAATATTGACATTTATCCTTAATATTGTTCAATATTATAATTCATTCCTTTGAAAATGTCTCTGTTTATTTACATTGTTAATAATTGCCATATCTAAAGAAAGCTGTACAAAGATTAAATGAATGTTTAAAGTTCATTTTTATAATGTATTAAAATAAAATATACATACAGCAATATATATTTTTCGTATGTGTGGTTTAAAATTTTATTGTATCTAAATTAAGAATGATATAATTAAATACATTACATTTTAAAATGATTAGCTTACTTGTTTTAATATGAATAAATTAAAATTTAATTCATCTCTCACAATAAGTTATATATAAATAGTACTTTAAACATTTTATAATAAAACTTATAAAATGCAATACAATTTATATTATGTAAATAATATTCATGATAATGAGAAAATGTATTATGAAATATGCTTGAAATTATTAAATATTTTCAAAATTAATAAGCGACATCCACTTATATTGTTTTTTATAAACAGAAAAATATTAATTTTTATTTGAATAAGTTGTTTATATTACTGATATATAGCAAGGATGATGGGAAATATAATATCCTTGCATTAATTAAATACTATAAAGATTTTTAGCACATATATATATACAGAATGAAGCTATGATATGTGCAGCATTAATATACATTATTTCAATTATACACTATTCACAAAAAAAAAAAAGCTTTAAAATTAATAAATTTTACAATGTGGTAGCAGCTATTTTTCTATATCAGAACCCATTACATGACCATATTTATTAATAATGTCTTCTTGAGATGTGTAAAAGTATACATTTTATTCTCACTTGTTTTTTTAGCCTTCTGAAATTTTGATGTGATACAATATCTTTCTTAAGCAATAAAATGAAAGATATCAAATTAGTAATGGCGAAAAAAAAACAAAGCATAACATATCTTTGCATTGTGTCAGAAAGTCAACAGGTTGAAAGAGAATCTGAAATGAGTAACAACAAGTAGGAAATGATTGTATTGATTCCAAAGTTGATACAGACTTAAACCAATAAAACAACCAGAGAAGTCACAATCTGCCAATAACATTGCTACTACATTTCTATAAGGTAAAAAAAAAGTTACTGAAAAAAAAAAAAAAAAAGATATCATCCAGTGTGTTTAATTCACTGAAAGTTTGAATTTTAATATTAATTTTATTTTTTTAAAAATAAACACATGGAAAATAAGTTTTTTGATTATTCTTAGAAGAAAATGTGAATTAATCAATACACACACTAAACATATATGTGATTCCTTTGTTATTTAATGACTACATTATTTCTTTATAATTTTATTTATTAATTTACATATATATATATACAAATATATATATGCTGGCTTCACCATTCACTGTGGACTAGCTAAGACCCTAAGTCCAACCACAGTAAATGTATGTTCTTTTCTTAAAATAAATTATCATCTCAAATAGTTAAAGAAGGAAAGTGTTTTAAAAAAGAAATCAATGAAATATAATATACAAAATTTAAATTTTTATTTGTAATTATTTTTTAAAATATGGCAGAAATAGATAAGATAAATTTTCGTAATTAAACAGAATCCATCAAAATACGCAATTAATTTATTAAACATTTTAATTGGGAAAAAAAAAATAGATAACAGGGAAAAAATTGAAACAATAGGCTATTAATAAGTAGTTTAATTAAAAATAGAATTGAAAAGAGTATAAATAAAGAATTTTTCTTTTGTTTGACGTCTAATGCTTACCGCAGTCTTGCTGCAGAATTAGCTTTTATTCAGAATTTAACAGAAAGAAGTTTGCTGAAATTTACAAGATAATATGCTGGAAAAGCTTGCTATACTGTCTTTGAGCCATAGACTTTTTATTTTTGTTCAGCAATATATATCCATAAATCACAAAATGAGCTACTCTGCAAAAAAAAAGAGTAATATTCTTTACCTTCGCTCTCCTGCCCGTTCCTGAGGCTGGAGTCATAGACATGTGAGCCAGCCTGAAAACTAAAGTGCCCTGCATTCATGACAAATGCCATACCCTGTTCAATAAATTTTTTTCAATGGAAATGTGAAATAACATCAAGACTCAAAAAGGAACTGCCATGCAACATCAATGATTTCCATTCTTACACCAGTCTTCTAGTTACCGATAACTATTCTATGATTTGAAATATGTTTATCTTTCCTTAATGTAAATTTAAATATCTGCTTTGTTATTTTATTTACCTATAGGTATATATTTTGAAATCTATATGTTTGCATCTTGTAACATTATATTTCATCAATTCCTTCTTTTCTCTTTCCAAAAATATTATAATGGGTGGTGGTTTATTTCGTATAATGGCGGCGATAATTTTTATTAATTTAAATGAAAATGTGTCACTTAACTTACCGCCATTATGCACTTGTAATTAAGTATTTATTTTATGCATATATTTTATTTTGGAAGGAGAGAAAGCAAATCGCAGAAAGCGCAAAACCCATTCTTAAAATTAATATTTAATTGCTAAAGATTCTGTTAATAACTATAAAAGATTCTATTATAAAACTTCTAAGATTTTTAATTTAGCTTTTTATATATATATTGTTTTTTCTTTATTTTTAATCTTTAAAAATTTTAAATTTATATATTTAATATTATTTAATTTTTATTAATATTTCAAGGGTTTAATTAAAGAATCTATGAGTATTTGATATGTAAAATTGTGCTGATATTGAGAGAGACATTTTAAATGATGATGATTATAATATATAGTTGGAAAAAATGGCCATAATCAATACTGCATTAATATATTTAATAAATATATTTAAAGCTAAAAGTTTTAAAAGATAAGTAGATTAAATACATATTTTATTTTGATAAAATAATATTATAAAAGAATATAAATATTTTAATTATTATAAATCCTTAAATAAAATAATATTTATTTAATAATATCAATTATTAATTTAAAATCTTTTATATTACTATTTATTTTTAAAAATATTTATTTTAAAAATCAATTTTAGTTTATTTTTAGACATAATTAGTAAACAAAATTTTAAATATACACACATCTTAAGTTTTTATAAAGTTGAAACTATTTAAAAATCTTTATAAATTTATAAATAATATTATCACAATAAAAATAAAGATATCAATGTAAATATTAAATCTATTTTAAAATATTTTTTAAAAATAATAAAAAATATTTTTATTTAAAAATAATCTTATAAAATAAAATTAAAATCAATAAGTAAGAATATTTTAAAAGAATTTAATAAATTTAAATAACATAAAGATTATTTTAAAATAATAATTAATAAATATTAAATATTAAATAAATTATTTATTTTTAATTTTAAATATAAATAACACAATTATTTTTAAATGTACCAACAAATGAGAAGTTTCTCTATAAAAACTCATTCAATTTTAGAGAGGACTTTATTGATTTTCAATTAATTTTTATTAAAAATACTATAAATTTTTAGATCTTTAAAATATTTTCAAAATTATAAATTAAATAATTATAAATTTTAAAGATAGACACAGTGTTAACTTAATTTTTCCTATCTCTCTCTATTACAATTTACAACAAATCATGGAAATATATATAGTAAAATATATCGAAACTTTAATAGAAGTATGACAAACTATAGTTGAAAATTAGATGGAGAAAATATATTTTGACAGTATATAATTTTAAAAGCTAATTAGTGCCTATTAGAAAATAGATATTTTAAAGAATAAATACTTTTGTATAAAGAAAGTATTTTTCAATATAAATTTAAATTATATCTAGTAAAGATATTAGAAATAAAAGAGTTTTATAAATACTTCCTTTAATCTTTATGTTTAAAGATGAATTTGATATTTTAAACAAATCAATTGAAATATAATTAGTAAAAATCTTAATATAATAAAATATTATATTAAATAATTTACTTGTTATAGATAAAGAATTTATTCTTACTATATTTTTAAGAAATCCAATAATATGGACCCATTAATTTAAAATAATTAAATAAATTTTCATAAAACTAAAGATAACTAAAATAATAACTTTTAATAATATTTTAAAAATAACTAAATCAGGATCCTATAAACTATTTTAATTTTATTTTATTTCTTATGGAAGAATTAACTTTTATTTTATTTTAAAAGAATTTTCATTTTCATAAACTTTTAAAAAAAACACGGATGGACCGGAAACAGGAAAAGGTTCTAGTGAATGTGGCCTAGGATTAAAGAACTTATGGTGAAGGGAAACACCTGGAATTACGTAATATGAATCTGTTTATTTATTTAACATAAAATTTAAATATTATTAATCTATTAAAATAAGATAGGTACATTTCTTTAAATAATAACTAAAAATAATATAATGATTAATTGCATAAGTTTATTTTATATTTAAGCAACACATAAATTTTAAGAGACGTGAGTGTAAAGTGAATTATTTTTAGAAGCTGTAATTCAAGAATATGGAAGATGGACTGTACATTAAATCATTATTGATGGTAAAAATTGTATAATAATAATTTTGATGATTTAATATGTTTTCTTTAGATCAACCAAAGATAGTTATGTTGAATGGAGAGAATATTTTAAAAATTACACACATTATATTGGTAACAGTTTTATTTAAATATGCAAATTTGATTTATGATATAAATAGATAACATTACTAACAAAATAATATAGATTCTTTCGAAAAAATTTTGATTTTTATTTCATTATTATTATGGGTATTAGATATATTTATTATTCACAATTTATTTATTTCAATGAAGACCAATATAAAGGAAAATCCTGATCGATGTTTTTTTTTAATCAATGAAGGGTTACTAATTTAAAATACTATTTTAAAGAGCGTGAAATAAAATAAACGTTCGCATTTATTTTTTTGTAATAAGAGTGTACATTTGACAATATGTATATATATTAAAGTTTTATAAATAGTGTTTGGCTCTGTGGGTAAATAGGTTAAACTTCAACTAAATCAGTAAAATATCCACCCACTTGTGTTAGTGATCTAAATTTTATAAAAGGGAAAGTTACTATTATTTTTCTGCAGATTTTTTGATTGAGCTTTCATAGTGTTTTATATATATATTTTGCAGAGGGTTTTTTTTTTTATATTTAAAAGTCGTTTGACTGTATTTATATGGTATTGTGCACTGAGTGATCTCAGCATGTATTCAGTGTTTCTTTTTTACCAAGTCTGCTTAGGCTAATATACCCGCATATGGATCTCCATGAAAATAAATAAAAATTCTGAATCTCATATCTATTTCAGATATTTCAATGTAGGTAACTGGACATAAGCAATAAAAACTATATCTGAATCCGGTTAACGCGGTTAGCGAACAGATTCCATTCTCTCTAACCCAGTTTAGAGACAGAGTGCTATCCGGGCTTGTATTAGCCCCTTGGTTGCTACGTCTAGAGACTCACAGCCCACAATATGCTATCACCTTAGGACACAATATTGTATATTAATATTTATTTTGAAATCTTTCTCAAAATATTATTGAACGGTTTCAATCATAGCTGGAAATTTCTGCTGAGCCCACTTTTCATTTTCTTTAGTCATTGGTAGAGGGCTGTGATTTAAGTATGTCCAAAAAGTGTTTAGTTGGGTTTAACCATTTATTTATTACCATGTGCTTTATCCATAGAGTTAATGAATTATGTCTCTCTCTTGAATTTTATGTAACCTGTCCATTGGCTGGAAATATTTTTAAAAAAAATTATAATATAAATTCTTGTCTATCGTTATCATTACAAAGGGCCTGTTCGTATTTATCTGTATATGGTTGTAGGGCAATAGCCTGCAACTCAATCAGTGAATCTTTGTAGAATCTTGCTAGCATAACTAATAAAAGTTTTTTTTTGTCTGTCATTCACTATCATTAAAACTCTGTAGTATTGTTTGTTTTTCTTTGTGTAACACACAAATATAAATCTGGTCATTATATGTATCTCCTTGTTAAAATCCATTTTGGGCTATCTCCCTGACCATTGGGCATACATTAAGATTAAATTCTATTGAGGTTTGGGGAGTAAGTCGTTTAGTAGCAATCTGGAGGAGTAGGTGACGTTCGAACCCCCTCTACCTGCATCTCTAGGTTAGGTTAAAGCAGCTCTACTTTTCATACCATTACAATTTTTTTTGTCTAATCTGGCATCCCAAGTGTGGCCTTACTGTTTAGAGATAAACCCCAAGATATGATAATGGGAATTTCATGAACAGAAGAAATTTTTTTGTGTTTTTTTTTATAAATAAATAATAGTGAATGACAGAAGTGTATATATTGTTCTCTTGTGCTTTCTGTTTTTTCTATCAGTTGTACGTTCTACAAGATGTGAAATCAATCAGTTCGTTGAAGATTTAAAACCAAATCAGATATTAATATTTTTTCTTTCTTTTGCTAGAAAGGGAGATAGAGTGATCAAACAAGGAGCAGAGAAAAGGTGTGCTCAAATAGGTTTTACCCCCCCCCCCCGGCAGTAGTAATCATATTTCATTGAAGTGTATTTCAAATACACATAGTTATAGCCACATATATAACATATAGAATAGGGTAGTAAATAAAAAATAAACACAGATCAGGCAAAAACTATGGATAGGATAAGAGATAAATACAAAGCTGGCAGGTTAAAAAAGGACGATAGTTGAAGGGATGGTTGGGAGAGTGAAGCAAGTTTTTTTTTAAAAAACAAAAATAGAAAAATTTTAAAGACAGTACTAATACAAAGACTAAAATAACAGCAAACAAATATTTTTTTTTTGCCATTAATCTTTCTCTAGAAAGTATGCATGGCCCAGAAGGAGACATGGACATACCGGAACTACAATGAGGTTTGGGAGGTTAGGTTAAAGCAGCTCTACTTTTCATACCATTGCAATATATATTATGCTATATATGTGTGTGTGTGTTGAAAAGTAATATATACTGTACTTGCAGTTTAGTAAACAAAACGTACCAACAAAATGTGAGCTATTATACATAATGTACACTAGAAGTGTGTGTGTGAAATTACTATGGATATCATGGTTCTGTTATATTTTAATAATTGTTTATGTGTTACTTTATCATACAGCATTGATAACCAAAGTATACCTAAAGAAAGAAAACTAAGCATCATTTTTTCCCCCCTCATGCATCATAGCATCAGCCAGGAAGCGAACCCGCTAACCCGGGACAACTGCTTGTAAAGCGGCTGTCACTGACCTCTCGACCACCAATGCTTGACTAAGCATCATTATTATTGAAAATATTAATAAAACAGAATTAAAAATTAATGCCAAAAATATTGCCTCTTTTCATGCAGATAAAATTAATTTTTTTATCAAACAGGATTAGCATGTGACTTAGTTAGCAATTTCAAAGATGCTTACCAAAAAGCAGAAGATATCTTTGCAAAAGAGGATTAAGAACTGTTAAAAATGGTTTAGAATTTTTTAATTCTTTCCAGGCAAATATGAATGAACACTCACAGTCTAACAATTTTAGTAATGAGGTTTTTGAAGATTTTCAGAAATCTAAATTAGGTGATGATGAAATTCTGAAGAACAACTTCAATTGTTCATTGAAGATCAACAAAAAAACTCAATAAGGAAAAAAGAAAATGATAAACTTCTAAGTATTATATTTTGAAAAAGTACAAAATATCATCTGATGAATATTTTTTGGGGGAAATGGCCCTGTAAAAAGCATAAAATGTTCAGTAATCCAAAAGTAACAGTAAAAAAACAAATTATGTCAAGAATATTGCTTCAGCCTAATCTGTAGATGAAGATCAAGAAAGCACTAGCACAGTATATTTTAATGTTTATAATATAATTTAATAAGGTAATAAAATAATCAAAATGTAATTTAGAAAATAGTTTCTATATTAAAAGTATCTAGATTAAAACTTTTACACTCTTGCAAATACACTCTACTGTTGTAATATATATTTTGGCATTTTAAATTTAATACATATTACATTAAGTTTTCAAAAACTTTTAGCGATTCTTACACAATCCATCATGTACAAAAATCAATAGTTACAATTGAATTAGGTAAACAAATGATGAAGGAGAGAATTGTGGATATGACAAGATAAAAACCATTTTTATGCTGCTGCTTCAAAAGACCAATAAAGTAATGGAACAATTATATTAAATTTCTACGAGACATGTAGAAAATATATATATATATATATTTTAGATATGTGCACATATTACTTCTTTTTAAATTTTAATGATCTTTACTTATTACTATTTCACTTTAAAACTAATTTCCAAGTTTTACTTTCCTGATTATTATGAATTTGAACATTATTTTGAGTTAGTAATAAAATAATTGCTTGGGAGATACATTGAGTTAGCAATCTCACTTTTAATTAATAATTTTTTTTTATTATCTTGGATATATAGATGTCTATATTATGGGTGTCTATCATGGGAAGTAAGGGTGGTTAGTTTTAAATTGTTTAAGTAAAGAAATGATAGATACTCATCATAGACATAGAAACTGTAAGTACATAGGGATATCCAAGTAATGTATGGGCATTTGTAAATATTTTTCTTTATTGAAATTTTTCTTTTCTAAATTGATTGAGAATTAATTTTATGTTTGAATATCTTATTTTTTTGTAAATAAATATTATGAAGTTTTGTTAATTGACAAGATCTCTGTAGTTTTGTTGATCCAGCATTTACATTCCATCTTATAACTAATATTATACACATGCGCACACCCACATTATTGTTTGATAGACATGTGAGGAAATGTTAAATAAGGGTTGTTTCTTTTTGATAGATAGGATGTATTTTTTTTAGTTGTTGATTAAGTTTGCATAGATACATACCTGTTAAGAGAGTCGAATGCGAATTCTTCCTGAGTTCGAATTGGAAAAGAATGGTGAACTGATTTGAGTTACATATAAATTTGATGGGTAATGCTTAGGCTAATCTATGAAAGATGTATGTAATCATGAGTCAGGTATTTCATCATGTTATCTCTAGTATCCTACATGAAGACCCTAGGGTCGACAGTAGTTAGACGCAATCTTGCATTCTTTCTTTTATATACATGGATGGACCAGACTGTTACATTTGGCACTATTAACTTTAGGATATGAAAGATAGGTGTACCAGCACTTTTAGATGTAAGTTAATTATACGTTGTAGTCGAACCAGCTGATTGTTGAAGTTGATCTGTGTATTCAAATGTATTTGCAGACCAGGACATCCGAAAATATGTGACCATACCGTTACATTATAGTTCTCTTAAAAATCGTACCTTTTTTCATCTTTTAATTACTATAGATCTTTAACCCAATAGCATGCAGTCTGAGCTAATTATTTCAGTTAATAAATTTGATTTAGTTTATATGTTAAACTCAACAATATTATATTATTCTTTCTATCTCATGTTACAACCATTCACCAAAGTAGATAAACTAAACTGTTTACTATAGAACAAACTCTAAATCCATAGAGAAATAATGAAGGAGAAGACAATGCTAGTGAGGGCTGTAAATTTTTGATGCTAGTGAGGGTTGTAAATTTTCGTAGTTTCCTTTTTAATTTTACCCTCTAGCTATTAATATGCAGATATCCCTTTAGATGCCTAGTTTGATTAACTATGCATCAGCTATCTCAAAGAAAAATCCCCAAATTGCTTAGAAATCCTTGGCAACTTAAAAATTTTTTTTACCTAAATTCAAATCTCAGGTTTTGAGCATAGTAGTTAGATGCATGGTGTCAAAAACTCCATTTCCTATGTTTAAATTTTATATTTACACTTATATCTATTTAAAAATTATTCTTTACAACTTTTTAATTGAATGGTTGTAGGGAGCTTGAAAGTCTGGGTTTAAATTCTCTTTAATTAAATTTTAATTAATGGAAAAATGGAATTGCTTATTTTATGTAGTGCAATATTTTCTTTCCTTTATTTTGGTGCAGTGCTGAAAGATACATCTACAAAATTAGTTCCTTATCACTTTCTTTTAGAAATGGAATGATTAAATTACATCATATGAAAAGTCATATTTAAACAAGTATGAGTCCATTAAAGTACAGGATTTTTTTATAGCAATTCACACTGTTTATATTTTATCATTTGCAGTTTTTATTTGCAATATTTTATTTGCAACATCTTTATCCTCATGCTACACACAACAGTTCAATCTTGATATTCCCTCTTCATTTGTATTTCAACACGTTAGTTCACCTGTGTGATGAAGAATTTTATTTCTTCTTTATAATCTAAAGCTGAGTGCACTTTCGGTTTGCACTGACTTTAGATTATAAAGAAAAAAAGATGAACATATGGAAATTTGAATTATTAATGAATCTAAGAAAATAATATAACATGAAGTCATAAAAAAAATAAGAAAATTGAATAAAAAGATAAAAAAATCATTTAAAAAAAAAAAGAATTGTATATAATAAGTAATTAAAATTCGTATATTGTCCATTTTTATAAAACTGTAACAACAATATAACTAAAACCTAAGTTAAATTTAATAGTCCTTGAAAGTATTTATATTTTATATACATATGTTTTTCAGGGATACAAAAATGAATTTAAACTATGATGAAAAAAAATGTTTAGTTTGTATAAAAGCAATCAAGTTATTGTCAAGTCTTTAAAAGACTAATCCTTAATGTAAACCAATTCACAGGTATGGTCAAGATATCTTGCAGTTTCATTCATTTTTCTTATGGGTGATGTATCTCAAGAGATGTTAAATGATGACTTAAAAAACAATAGAGATAACTTTTTTATTGACTGCTTACAGAAATAATCATTTTGATTACTCATAAAGCAGAAAAGTTAATCAGTAACTTGTAAAATACCCATGACTGTTTATTAGCCAATCAATTTATAAAATAATGGTTATCAGGTGGTGAAAAAGATGTGCGATTCATGCAGAGTTTCGTTCTTATTAAATTTAAATAATTGATCTTTTGATAATTTTCATAATCTCTCAGAATATGTAAATTATATATTTTTTAATTTTAATATTTTAGTACAGTTAAAAAAAGAATCATCAAAAATTTGCATACCTGCATTATATCAAAATCCTTTCATTATCTGCTAGCAAAAATTTTACTTATATTTAGCAAAGAAATAATAAAAAACAGTTTACAAATTGATAAACTTTCTTTTGCCTAATGATTGGTCAGAATATAACAAAAAAAAAAGAATGAAAAAGATTATAAAATCATTACAACAGCTAATTAAATTTAAGAATTTTTCTATCCTTAAGCATATCTTTTTAAAAAACTATAACTAGAGCAATTTTATACAGATTTGGAATAACTGTCCTTTTCTAGGATTACACATATCTCCAAAGTCAGTTTTAAATTTATATATACATTTGCTAAATAATACATGATTATTTTTAATTTTTTTTTGATAAATTCCACAAATAAATAAATTTTATTCAAAATATGAATATATTACCTTTGCCCATTGTTCTTGCTTTAGTTCATTTGTATTAACTTTAGGTACATAATTTTTCCCGCCATATTTTGCATCTTCAGTAATGCATTTTGTATGTTGGGCATATTCACTTCCCCTATATAATATTTTAAAAAAGTTACATAATATTTAGATTTCACACATTACACATAATTAAATATGACAAGTGTATGTCAATTCATACTTATATCAGTGACCTGACATTTATCTATTATTTATGTAAGAAGAGGGATTTGAATTTAGGATTTTTCAGTCTATATTCGTTCTCCAGTCCATTTCAAGCAACCAATACACATGACCACATACATACGAAAAATATAATGATCCCCAGTATATGTATTTCATGCAGAACCAGCACTCATATACTGATATGTAATTATCTGATAATATGAGAGATTAGATTGACGTAATGTCTACACATGTATGACTACAATATCAAATCCAAAAAGGGCTTTGAATGTTACATTGTTGATTTTTTAATGAAATGAACAGTTGAATAATTGGAAGGGTGAGAAGATTGAAGCCTGTCCAGTAAAGTGTAAGGAATTGCTATCCTAATATAAACTGAGCACTGATTGTATATGTATGTGGGAGATTATGACCTGGCCCAACTGATTTCTAGTTTTGCATGCAATACGTATATTGAGGATCATCTATCTTTTTCACATGTATGTGGTCATGGGTTATTGTTTGTTGGAGATAGAGTTAAGGACAAATATAAACTGAAAAATCCTAAGTTCCAATTAAGAATCTCCACCTTTATATATAACAACAAAAGTTGCACTTTCTCTGATTTATAAATATTACTTATTAATTTTCCTATCACTTTTATAATGCAGTCTAATAATATGTACTATTTCTTTCATCAAAGAGTTCAAGATTTTTTTTAAAAAATGGTAGTTCTTCCAGACATTATTGAATGTATAGATTTTACAAATACAATGCTCATTTGATTCGTGTAATTATGCAAAACAAGAAGCAAATATTTAGTAAAACTAAATTTAATCGCAGCTAGATAATATATGCAGTATTTTTTGAAAAGATCAATCAATTATAATATTCTTTAAACCATGGCAAATTCAGTAACTATAAGTTTTTTTTTAAAAAAAAAGGTAACTTAAATCACAACTTTTTTATTCATAAAAATAAGATCATAAGTATTTGTATTAAATGGCCTGCATGGTATAGTGCAGCAATAGTAGCAGAATCTGAACCAAAGTCTATGAAATCATAGCCCAGTTGCCAGTTCTGGCACTTGAATTTCTTATGAAGTCCCAAATAATAAAACTATTTGATTATTATTATTACTAAAATAAGAATTTCCTCCAATGGAAAATTTTTCATCCAAACAGTTAGTGTCTGATATTCAAATATAGTTGTTTTTTTTTTAAACATATTCACATAAAATCATGAACAAAATCAAGTTATATAACACCAATGAATTGTTCATACTGTAAGTTGCTCTTATATTGATATAAGTTTACCACTAACTGATATGACAAAATAAATTTATTTTATTCACAAATTTATAAAAATGTGGAATAAACAACTATGAATTTTGATTGCTCTTCATCTATTATAGATTACCCAAAGTCTAGTATTAAAAGATTAGCTGCTAACTCCATGTAAACTTTCTGACTGAAAGAGATTTTGAATTGTTTATTTAATTTGTATAGTAGATAAGAATGATTATAAGAATGTACTTGATACTAACTACCTAACTATATATATATATACACATACAAAAAGCCTTATGACATGATACTGCATATGTCTATCATACAAATGAGCTAAGATTTGAATCTATGTTTGTAAAATGGGTTGTCAACAGGTTTAACATTTTTCTTTCATACAGCTCACTCATAGCCAAAATAAATAGCAATAAAATGGGGCAGCAAATGAGTGAAAAAACATTCGAAAATAAAAGATAAAATAATGATGAAAGATTGTTAAAACCCAACCACTGTTAAAACATTTGGTGAATAGTGCCTTCTCATTCGTTCTTTTTGAAAGAGTTATTATCGAAGATATCTTCAGCATATAGCAGTCTATTGCACTTGACCAACTTAAAAAAAAAAAAATTAAATAAGTTTTCACCCAATGCCAAATCCTAGGTTTTGAACATAGCAATTAGATGCATTGCATCAAAGACTGCCATTTTACATGCTTTATTTTATATTTTGTTATCTGTATTTAAGAATTATTCTATACAATTTTTTAGGAGCTAAACTTAAATTAATGAAGAAATGAAATTGCTTCTATCTATTTTATGTGGTGCAATATTTTTCATCCTTTTTTAAGGCTATTTACTTTGTTACACTACAAATATAACAAAGTACATTTTTTATAAAGCTATTTTCATCACAGATAATGATTGTGCCCAATGTTATATGTAGTAAAGCAGATTATATATATATATATATATAGCATATTTAAATTAAATTGATAAAAGAAATATTAAAAAAGGAGATTTTTTTACTTCTTGTACATGTCTGTATAAAATACTGCAAGAATATATTAGTATTCTATTTTAGTTTTAAATTAACTTTATTAGATTTACTATATACATTGGAGATTATTTACAAATATTGAAACAAAAGAGATTTCAAGTAGAAAAGCAGTGAGATAGATATTCAAATAATTGAGCAATAATCAATATATATCTAATGCATATTAATTATTATATTCAATAGCCAAGTCATTGGGTTGTTGTTAATGAGATCAAATACCATGTAGCTGTAAAAATATCAGCTCGTGCATGGATTTGATCACTGGTCTTAACGTTATTTAATTTTTTTTAGAAAGACTGATTTAGTATTGTGAGATGTGGGATTAAAGCTTAGATAGCATCTTACGAATCAGAATGTGAAAAGAATGAATGTAGTAATCCTTATATTGGAAAAAAGACCACTTTGCATATTTTTTATGAGGTAGTTGATTATTAGTGAGTTTGAATGAGTCATATTAGTGGTAAAAGTATGACAAGGAAGAAGTAAAAAACAATCCATAAGAAAGTGTTCCAATGTTTTTTCATTTTTATGATAGAAGGCATAAAATAGATCTATATTTGTGAAGTGTCAGTTGTAAAAGTGAAAATAATTACTAGGAAAGGCTTTGATATTTATTTTAATTAAGAACTCCAGATGTCTGGATTCCAAGTGCCAATATCTGAACTTTTTTATAATGTATTTGTTACTACATAACAAGAAAAATTGACTATTATTTGATATACTATTATTATTTTCAATTTCATATGTTTGCCAATAGTTAATTTTATTTAGAAATAGATTATGTGAGAGAGTAGTGTGTTTACTCATGAGAATTATTAAGATTTTGATAAGATTATTGTTAATGGGTAGAGGAGTATCAATAGGATTAACAGAAATTAAATTATTAACACTTGGAAAGAAACTAATTACTTTAGTCATTTCATTACTGGCTCTCTGAAAATAAAATGTAGATATGCTATGTAATGAGAGACTACTGGTTTTTTTTTATTCCAGATTAGTTTGGTGATAAGGAAGTATATATTTTTGAATGAAGAAATAAATTTCATAATGGGTAAGAAATAATTAATTTTAGGAAATTTTAAAATGCTGACTGGTAATGCTTTAGCATATATTGAAAGGTATGCTTTGGATAATGCATTGATGGTGCATTCTACTGAAACAATACACTGATTTTGAATAAGTTTTCATTGCATTATATGAGAGATGCATTGGGAAACCTAAAAATTTATGAGTAGAGGAAAAATTGGAAGAAACGGTCTTATCTGTTAGAATATTCCAATTAGATTTGTTTTTACTAAAGTGGATTGAAAAATTGTTAATATAATTATTAAGTCATCCATATAGGAGATATAATTAATAGTTTTGTTAATTATAGGAATATGTATTCTTGAAATTTTACTTTCTATTTCCAAAAGAAGGGGGTTGATATAAATTGTGAAGAAAAGAGAGCTAAGAGGGGAATAGAATTATGTGGATAAAATCAAGGGAGTATTTTCCCATTGGAGTTATACAAACTTCTCTATTTATAATTAGATTTTCCAGTATGTAGAAATATGGTATTGGTATATTTTATTCCTGAAGTATTTGTAATAGTTTAGGAATAGGAACTGAATCAAATGCAGACTTCATGTCCAATTGCATAGCAATGGTGATAATAGCATATAAATCAGAACAACTCTTCCTACTGCTAGTATGATGGAACTGTTAAATTTTCTGCATAATAACATACTTTCAATATAATAGAATTCTTCCAACAAAATCAAAGGGTGGCTATGGACCATTGTCTTCCCTGATTAGCAATATTTACATGGAAGAACTTGAAATCATAGTCATAAAGACTACTCCATATCCACCTAACAATTGCCTTTGCTACATTGTATACATTTTTATATGCCACACAGTGAAGCACTATTACAAACTTTCTGGAAATGCATCAACAACATATACCCTTCAATTAAATTCGCAAGAGAATCAGAATAAGAACAAAAATTGATCTTTTAGAGGTTCTTGTGAGGAAGATTTCTTCATAGTAAAATCAAAACTACAGTTTACAGAAAACCCACACTTACAAGAAAATACTTAGCATATACATCCAAACACATAATCTATCATTATGGAACAGAATAAAAGAAAAAAAAAATCTATATAGAAAATCTCTCATGAAGAATGGTTATCTATGAGCTGTCATTAAAAAAAACCTTAAATAAACAAAAAGAACCATCAAAGGTAAAACAATTATTGGTATTATAATGTATTCATACATACAAAGAATAGCAGACAAATTAAAGAAAATCTGCAATTCATATAACATCAGAACATCTTTCCAGAGCCATATAGGAATTCTAACATCAATAAAGCTTGAATTTGAAATACTGAAAAGCAAAAAGGGCATCTACAAAATACCATGAGAACATGGAAATGAATATTGGTAAGACCAGTCACCCCATTGAAAAGCGATTGCAAGAACACAAACTGATGATTAGAAAAGAGAAAATGGATGTGTCTAAAATAGTAGATCATATATGTACCAATGAATGTATGTTCCATTAGGAAAATATAAAATTATTGGACAGAGAAGATAAGCTATAAAGAAGAAAATTCAAAGTTGCTCACATGATAATGGAAAATAATCCCATAAGCCAAAGTATGACTACACAATGTCTGGTAACTAATCAACATGCTCTTGTAAAAAAAAAAAGAGAAATCAGGAGCAACAGCATAGAAAAGTATATGAAATTCTACTGAATGCTGCCTTTAGAAGGTGGCCCAGTTGTTTAAAATATTACTTTAAAATTTCCAATATTCAAAAATGAAAAAAGATCTAGGTTAGATTTTCATGCTACTACTGTCACTGATCAGGCCAGCAACACCTGAAGAAAATAGAATAATATCATTTGAAATGTTATGGTGGTGTGCTACTAAATAAAAGTTCTATATAATTCAAAATTTAAACAAAGTTACATTTTTTTAAAGACATTCAATACGTAATATTAGGTGATAGAAATAACATATAAACACAACTAAAATGTCATAATCACAAACCTTCAGGCAAAAACTAAGCAAAAAGTATGTATGCATATTTTGTATTATCATATATTTTTTGCCATATATACGAGATGTGGAATTTATTTGGAAATTAAGTTTCATATAAAAGTTAAATTATCTGGAAAATTCCAGTCAAATAATTGTTTACTGTTTTACATTTCTGTCTTTCACAAATGCTAAAGTATGTAAAGGAGTTAATAAATGTATAAAATGCTTTTCTAGTTTAAAAAATTATATTACTCTTTTTTTAATTGCAGAGTAAATATTATCTATTGGCATCGAGAATGTGTTCCTGGGAGAAATTTATCTCCTGATGTGTAAAAGCGAATTTTAGGAAAATTATTGAAAGGCCACCCTGGTTTAAATTATTATTTTGAATAGTCTTAAGGAAAAATGACTAGGGTTGCAGGTAATAGTAATTCGTGTAAAATGTATTCTGAGTCTATGCATTTCTTCTTCAATATTAGGAATAAAGTATATGAAATTAATATGTCTGCTAGTTAGCTAATAAATAATCATTGTGGCTAAATAGTTGTATTTGTGATAACTGTTACACTTTTATAATCTATACTAAATAATTTGCGGTCGTTTATTTTTTCTAAATTTTAAAGTACTGTATATATGTAATAATAAATATTATATCAAGTTATTTTAAGAAAAATCTAATCAAGTTCTTTTTTCAAAAAACCCCATAGATAGTATTTATTGTTTACTTTTTCTGAAACTGAAATATGGGCCATGATTTACATATATTTTCATCATTGGAGAAGACACAGCTTAAGAAAGATGGACACATAGGTGTTGTAATTTACATAGACCTGTTTACATACTGTAACTGATAAAAGTGAAAATTAAAGTGACAGAAACAAAATTACATGGATATTACAAGAGTATCCATAAATGTAAGGGTTGATCATATAAATAGCAATGTTAAAATCAAACTTGATCAGAATTGCTGTGGTTGCTGAGGTAATGAATATTTAGATTATTCTCATGATACTTTACAAACTATTTCGAATAATAATACTATTTGGACATTACTTTCAAAAATTAATTTGCAGTTAGCAGAGCAATCAATCTACAGATCACAAGTTATATGAAATAGCTCCACTAAGTCTGTAGTTGTTTAACTCTGCTAATAGTGATTCCATATCATGTAATTCAAACTCAAATATAAAAAGACATTTTTAAAAATAAAAGTGCCCTATTGTTATTAAAGACAATCCAGATCGTCATTTATAATTGCATTGTTTTAATACTGGAATCTATCAAATATAATTTTTCAAAGATTAATGTTGCTTTGAGAAACTGATAAAGAAATTGCATGATTTGTAAAACTAAAAAAAATTCCTATAAAATAGTACTGCTAATATTTCAATTGAAATATAGAATCAGTAAAGATCAACTAAATATATATATATTTAAGTTTTCTAATATTACTGAATAAAATAGAAATGACAAGAAAAAAAAATCTGTGCAGTTAAATAAAGTATTGGGCTCATTAGTTTATGATGTAGTCCTAAAACGGAGAAGTCTCACAATAAATTGTGCTTAAGGACGTTAAACATTAACAAATGACCACTAATGATAGTCAAAGTAAAGTTATAGAGCAAAGAACTTTTGAAACAATTGAGATGATAAAAATCATTCAACTGATCATTAGTTAATGACATTCTTTCATTCAAATACAGAATCCTTATATAGGTGCTTTTATTTTATTAATTTATTATAGAAAATTTTTTGCAAACATACAATAAAGAATTGTCTAAAATAAGACAAATTAAAAAAAAAAAAATCGCAATCATGTTGTAAATAAGTAAACAATTATCTTTACAAATTGCTAACAAAAATGTTCTATGAATGCAAATTTAAAAACATTATTTTTCAAATGATTATATATAAATAGATATAAAATTTGCAACTTACCAAAATTCTTTACCACAGTCAAGGCAAGAAATAGAAGAGCATTTTGTACATCTTGAAGTATGCAAATCCACTTGGTTTTTCTTCATAGTATTTCCACAACCATTACAAGTAAAACACACCATTTCTTAAATAACACCAAATATTTTATTTCTAAAAATCTATATATACAAATAAAAGATAAAATAAAGCTGTTTTTTTTTTTTTTAATATCCTAAACCAGAGGATTGAGTTTCATTAGAAAATACAACTAAAAAAAGTCCAGTCCTGTGATTGAAATATTTTTAAAAAAATAACTGTATTGACAAGTGTTTGTGTTTGGTCCTTTTTTTATACATACATTTTATATTGTTACCACACACACAAATATATATGTCTGTAAACCTCTTAATAAAGTAATGGGCTCATTAAAGTTTATATGATTGCTCATAGATATTAATCAATAATAACCAATATATTTTATTTTTTAAATGCATCTTTTACCTAAATCAATCATATCACAACTGTCCATCAGTCCAGAATTCAGATCAATCTCTCTTACTCTGGATGCATTTTTGACACACCTAGTTCACTTTTAACAAATGAGCAAGAAATATATAGTCCATATTGTAATTGTAACTTCATATACACTTTTTTTTTTTTAGATATTCCTTTAATTTCATATATATGCTTTAATATATATGAGACATTTTAATAATGTAAAAGGCTTATTAAATTTTATGATGTAGTTTATAAATAAATAGCCTGAAAAAGATTTTTCCCTCAATGAAGAATACTTAAATATCTACTCACTAACCAATAAATGCATATTTAGCTAAATTGGTTATAAGCATATTACCTTTTCAAGGGAGGGAAATATGCATAATTGAAAATGAAAACTTTTTTTTGTTTTCATTTTTTAGAATTTTTTTTTTTTTTAAAATTTTACCAAGGTTAGATTTAACTTCAAATTATGAATATAGTAGGCAGATTCTCTAATCACTGCAACCTACATACATATATATATACTATACCGAAAAACATAACCATACCTGATTTGATGATTCATTGATACACTGTGAGATGAATAAATTTGCACACACATATATAAATCCTCTTCGTGTAACCGAGAAAGTTATCCATTTAGACACTAGGTTCTTTATTATTATTATTATAAAGAATAACAAAATTTTTAATTTAAGATTAATGTTAAAGATATTATCAAACCATGAATCACCTATATTTTTTAATCACCATACATAAAATCATACCTCAGAGAATTGTACTTCACTCTTATGCAAAAGCATTTTTATGTATGAGTTTGAATTACATCATCCCCTAATTTTGAACATTTTCATTTAGAAAAAATACCCATGGAGAGAATATCTCCTAACACTGCCATCTTAATTTGTCAAGTAATTATCCCTACATTTCCCCCAACTCAAACATGATCAATAGAAATTGTTTATGTATGCATTTGGAATGAGACCAATACAACTCAATAATCTTGATTGGTATTTATCATTAAACATATCAATTTACCTAGATATCATTAGACACTTGGAAGCATATATATACATAGAAGAACTTGGGTTAATTATTATAAAAATTCTATTACAACAGGAATTAATCTTCTATCCTTTAAATCTATTATATCCTTTCTCTACACAACTATTTTGCATACAAAATAATTATAATAATAATAATAATAAAAAGTATATTAATAATTTATGAGTAACAAATAACATAAAAATGTACATTCTCCCACAATATTAGGATTTATATAAAAATTTATAATGCATATAATAAATAAAATATATGTATTTTATCTTTATGAATTTGTTTAAATTACTGAAGCTTATATAAAATAAAAAAGGTCTACCTGTAATTCAGTAAGCTTATTATTAATTATAAGTATACCTATATCGTACAAAGTTATTGTGCATTTGTCCTATACTGTGTTTGTCTTTATTACTAGTTAAAATAAAATATGAATATGTTGGCTGATTCGCGTTGATTTCTGTGGCGCATAATTTTGGACAATGAAAAAACACTTCTATATATATAGGCAGGCAAAAACTATATTACAGCATCACCATTTCAGTCTGGGTAATCTTAGCTTTGATAGTTTTCATCATCCAGCAATTTATCACTATAACTGTATTCGGATTAGTACTGAAAAGAACTTTTAACAGCCTTATTTTTTCACTGAATTTCGCCAAGACACAACTGCTATATCGCAGAATCTTTTTACGGACCAACATGGCCATATTTTTTTAGCTGCATGATGCTCTTTAAGAGCTCTAATTCTTGCCTGATGTCTACTTTTTCTTCTCCAGTTAATATAGTTATTCCAAAACATGAAAACATGTCCTCCCATCTCACTCAATTCCAATTTCTTTCCTATTTTTTATTTATTTTGTTCTTGCTTTGTTTTAATCGGATAATCACCACTAATCATATATTTTTCATTCAGCATCTAATTACCAGATTTAATTTTAATTAAGCCACAAAATGTATTCACAAGATCTTCATTCATTTTTGATTCTTTATATTTATTATTTTCACATCTGTATTTCCTATTTTTTTATAAGATATAAATTATTTTAAATCTCCTATGCTAAAATTTTAATATTCAGAGAATACGAGATCAAATTAACTTTTATTTCTCATAACAAAAGGTGTACCTTCTAAAATACATGTAGTTTTAAAATGTGATTTTACTTTATAGAAATTATTTTTTAATTTACATACTGTTTAAAAATGTTATCAATCAAGAGAATCATCCATTTTTATTACTTTTATCATCTGGATTAAGTTAATTTGTAATATCAAACACCACATTTGGCTGAATTTGTCTAATTATAATAATTAAAACTTTTCATTTCATCACTATAATCTCATAAGAACATTTGAAAAAAGTAAATGATCTTTAAGATGCATTTCATGGCAAACCAGTACGCTTCAATTAAAGTTTAATTTATAACAAGGCTAAAATTATGATAAATTCTAGCCTAATAAATGTTATTTATCTGGGGGGGGGGGGGGATATGTGAGTACGAGAAGTTTGGCATTTTTATATTTATGTATATATTAGAATATCTAAATTACTAATGTAAAATTTTGCTAGTTGATTAATAGAGTAAAGAAATATTAAAGAGTTTAAGAATGTCAACAACATTGATAAACGACGCCTATTATATGATTTTTTAAATCATATTTAATAATTATTAATCTACTGCAAGATTTCTCCAATCACAGCAAACATTCTTATTCATTCAGAAATCCGGTTTAAGATTTCAACTCAGCATCTATTGTCATCTCTTGTAGCGGTGATATGTCTAATCCAGTCTCATAATTCTTTTAATATTAACAATATCTGATGAATTATCTCATCATGTACTGAATTTCTCTTTCAATCTCTACATATTACTGTCAACATATCTTATTGCGTAATTTGAAGACTATATTTTTCTATTAAATTTCCAGATCTCAGATCCATATGTAATTCTGGTAAAAAAAATCTCATCAAATCATGGGTATAATATTAATTTATTTCTAGCAACAGTACTCTATCCATGTTAAACACCACAATTAATTTCATACATTATATTTTTATCCAAGTTAATAATTTGACCTAGTTATTTAGGCTGCAACTACTAATTTAATACTTCTAACCTTTATTTTATTTTCAGAGAAGCAATTAAAATTAAATATTAACAATTATTTTTTTTTGCTTTCACCTGATAGCTCTTGAAACATGCCTACAAAACTGACAAACTTAATTTGCAAATACAATTACAAAGCTTAGCAAAATCTAGATGATTTAAATAATTGTTCACTTTTCTTCCTTTAACTTTTCATTATAATCCACAAAATTTTTCTTAGAAAGTGCTGTAAAAGTTTTGGAGATATAAAATCACCCTCTACATTTTGATTAAATTTTAGAAAATATCTCGAGTTTGCTTTGAATTCCAACACAGTAATCAATCTAGAAATCTAAAGCATAATGGCAGCTCATATTCATTAGCCCTTTATGTAATTTAATTTACTTTAAGACTTGGATGTGACCCATTGTACCATAATCATTTTTAAATCCAGCTTGTTCTGTTGGTAGTTTTGAATCTAAAGTTCTCTGAACACTATGTTGGATTATGTCCTTCATATATCATTAAATGTTGTATGTATAAAAAAATTTTACACTTTATTTAAACCTTTGAAACAAGTTATTTGTATTTGAAAAGTTTAAAAATTTTATATACATCATTTAATGATAGATAATGGAAATAGTTCAACATATTATCACATGTTCAGGCAAATCCACTGAACATAATTGTAAAGAACTTGGTCAAGAGTTTGTACAGAACTGATAGAAAAATAATAGGTCAATAATTTCTAATATCTTCTTTTTCATCTTTCTTAAATATCAGGGTTTTTTAGATTTAATTGCATGGCTTATCATTTCATTTAAGATACAGAATTTCAAAAAATGTAATTGTAGGGACAATCTAGCTTTATTTTATAGTCACTGCAGAATTTTGCTACATAGTTCATATCATTCCTTTTTAGTAATGGTACACAATCTTATCTTCTTATTGAAAAAACAATCTTCTTTCTGGTACCAAAGTGTATTATATTTGTGAAATTTTTTTTCAATAGCTTTTTTAGTAATTCAATTATATTTCTTTATATCATTTTCCATAATTTTAGGTACTCAATTCTTCTATATAGATCATTTTAAATATTTTATATTTCTTTTCATAATATATTAGTCTGTCTCACTTGAATATTTATTAAAGAATTGTTGTTTTATTGTAAAAAATACTATCTATGCAGCTGATCTTAATAGAATATCAGTTATATTTTAATTGAACTCTTTCAAATATGAGAAGTCATCAAAGAATCTTAATATTATCTTCTTAATAGCTTTTGTCACTTTAGACTTCTATTAAACTATTAAATGAGAATCACTTCATATGGTGAATAGTCTTGAAATATATTAATAATTTTTATTAGTCATTCATTAGACTAGAATGTATCCAATAATGAATAATATTTTTGTAGTGTAATTTTCACTATACCACTCTTACACCAGGTAGGGACTGGTTTCTAACCACTTTTAATAATTTATGGAGGGATGTAATCATAAACATATGACCTAAGACATGTGAAAAAGATCTATAATCCCCAAAATGCACATTTTGTGCTGAACCAGCATCAATCAATTGGTCCAGACCACAATCTCTAACATATATCTTTATCATTGTCCAATATGTATATAGATAGCAAATTTCTACAGTTTAATTAATGTGTCAAACATGCTGTCCACAGAACTTTAATACAAATCGCTTAATGAAAATATACTAATATTTTTTATTAGTCATTCATTAGATTAGCGATTATCCAATTTTTCTGTAGAGTAATATTCACTTCATCACTCTAACACAAAATAGGGATTGGTTTCTATCCACTTTTAAACCTTATGGATGGATGTAATCATAAACATATGGTATTAAAAGTGGATAAAAACCAGTCCCTACTTTGTGTGAGTGGTGGAGTGAAAATTACATTACAGAAATATTGTTTATTATTGAATAATATCTAGTCTAACGCATGACTAATAAAAATTATCAATATACTTACATTAAGCGATTTGTGTAAAGTTGTGATGGCAGCATGCTTAACATCTATCAATGAAATTGTAGTAATTTTCTATCTATATATTGTAACCAACCGTTCCCCAACTATCAGTCATCAGCAAAATTGTTGCACAACAAGAAGTGTTGCCTTCCGGCCTTATTTGCTACATCATTTGGTTGATACACTTAAATCATAAAATATCTTTAACATTTACATCTCAGGGTTTTAATTTTGATATGTCCGAATCAAGGCACACTTAAGTTAAATAAGAGGGTTCATTTTACTGCCACTCAATGTGCAAAGGCACCAGCATTAATATAAGACATTGTAACTACTAGTCTGGTTTGGATCTTTTACCTGGTTGCGATATTAAAATGATCCACATAGTAACAATACCACATTACAAGTTCATGCATAGATTTGTCAACTAGCATATTATACTTTCTATAGATAGAATTATGCCTAAACCAGTGCTTAAACTTTACTACTTAGGTATTTGATTATAAGCCAATAAACATCACATGATCACCATTTCTTATGCTTGCTTATTTGATTATAATTGGAAAATAATGAATTCCATCAATCATTCATTGAATAATTTAAATAATCCTATTTCTCAAATTCCAAAAGTATGTGATAATTATCATTTATGATTGCTATGATGGAGTGATTCTAAAATTGTAATATGTAATCAACAACAATTCCCTCAAACTGTAATGGCTAGAAATTAACTGAATTCGTGATTAGTGATTTGGAATAACCATGAACGCAAAAGCAATAATTAGCATATTACAAAGATTATACTAACACTTATTTACACTAATATTTACATTTTATTTACAGATGAAACATACAACAAAACAAATAATTTAAATATTGGAACAAAATACAATATTAAATATCCACACATACTTGCCAAGATACCCAACATAATATCCTAAGTGAGTATTATTTGTGTTCATAAAAAAAAATCATAGTAAAATAATAAGTTTGATAATATAATAGCTTGTTATGGAAATTATTCCATTTAAAGAATCAGCATATCTAACCTACCAATTAATCGCAATTATATATTTTCCATAGGTTCAAATAAGTATGAGTGACACTCATATCTGATTCCATTGTTTATGGATTCTCTAATCTCCCATAAGATATTTATTTATGTTGTTGAAATTTATTATTTAAATAAAGCATAAAACAAACAGCTACAAAACCTTGAGTCTATTAAAGCGAACTGATTGCATTATTGGTTTCAACAATTTCCTTAGTACATTACTTTAATTTAGATTAAATTTGAGGCTAGCTGAATTACAAATATTCATTCAATCTATAAGAACATACCTCGCATATCTTCCTTAAGCTATTCATCATCAATAAGTAATGAACAGTAAAAATTTACACAACAATGACTTACTGCTCAATGCACAGGGTAACACTACTAACATAAGACATTAAAGAATCAAGTCTGCATCAACAATAATATTATCAGTCTAGATTCATGTTGAATACACTTGAATTACATACCCAAGTGTCTATCAGCACCTATATTGATACAAGAAAATACATAATAAGAGATCAACAACTTCCTTAATATATATCATCCCGCATACTCATTAAGATCATGACCACCATATAAGATATTGTGTCGGATATCTCCACGACACTGCAAAATACAATGACTCCCCAATACAATAATCCCAGCATAAAATGAAAAACCAGATACAACCAATGGGAAATTCAGTTGTAAAATGGTCACCACCCATCATCAAACATGAATTACTTAGCCTTATTTAATACTCGCTCTCACAGATTCACTAAATTGTCATTCACAATGATAACGATCGGTTATAAATATATTTTACCATGTATACAATAAATCTAGTAGAATCCTAACCACCTATCGTCAATCTATAAATTGTTTATATCCAAGCAGTAAAATACACAAACTTTAAGTTCATATTATTAAAATCCTTTTCCCTTTAAACCCAATATTGGTTAAATATGCTGTTGAAATATTCTGAATGCTGTTTAACATATTTTAGAATAAATAATAATAAGTTTTATCATCACAATATTAAAGTTCAATATTAGAATTATAATATAATTTAATACCTTTAAAATCAAATAATGATGAACTTTAATCATCAATGACTAACATCTATCCTCCTTTTTAAGATTAAATATTATTATTACCTTAAATTCATTTTAATTAACAATCCATAATTTACATAGCTATAACACAGAACATATGTATAACTATTAAATATAAAATATACAAAATATATATATATAAAATAAACCAACACACAATCTTTAACTTCACACCATCTTGCACAAGATACCCACAATAATACTCAAAACTTAAAATACGTTCGGCATTTATAGTTAGAATATTATTTAAGTTCTTGCTTATCATTTCTATATTATCACTGCATTATAAATATTCCTAGAAAAAGCTTAGATATTTACATATCTCTAGTTACTCATCCCTAATTTATTTGACAATTCTCACAGACTATTTCATATCTCCAAAGAACTTCTAATATAATTTTACAATTATAGTCTTATTCTTGAAAATAGGTTGATTATTCTTGATTTCTTTATCATCCAATATATCACCATTTTAAATAAAGATTTACTTCATGATAATACTGTAAGTAACTTCAGTTCAACACTTAGCCTTTTATCATAAATATAATTTTACGTTTCCAATAATGGCTGGCATTCTCGAATAAATTATAACCATTGTCAACATATCCAAATAAACTTTAAGGATGTCACGAATAATTTTATCTTAGTGACAAGAATATCCAAAATATAATATATATAATATCACAATTCCATTCACAACTGGAAATCTATGATTAATTCCAAACATTGCTGATATATCCAGGTAAGCTTTAATAAATTCCTCAAATAGCCGATGAATGAGTTTATCCAAGCAGTAAAGATGTTTGAAGCACGATACATAATTTAGCAATTTCATTGACAGCATCTATGTTTAAATATAAGTGTTGTCCATATTCAAAGTGGTTTTGACAATTTCATTAACTAGTGAGTAAATGAATTTATCCAAGCAGCACGAGGGTCTAAAGCATGAAGTAGATTAATATGAAAAATTATTAAATTAGTAATATTCCTTTTGAATTTAACAACACTTTAAACTTGAACCAGAACTTTAATTTACTTATTCTGTTTTCTTTTCCTTTACACTAATTTGTTTAGTATTGTTAAATACTGTAATGCATTCTATAATAATGATGAGTATTGTTTCTCCCAATCACACATTGAAAAGAGTGAGAGCGAATGTTCCGAAGGACAGGGATTTTGAGCTTTTACATATTCATAATAAATGAACAAATTCTAATTTTAAGCAATAAAATTAATATTATAAATTCGTTTTCTTTCAAGATATTTTACAAGAAGCTTTTCTTCCTTACTTTTCTTTCCTTACATCTTATAATCCAACAGATTTCTGACCAAAAAAATCTTTTTTTTAATTTTTATTTGCATATCTTAACAAGAGACAATTCAACAGTAAAAAAAATTGAAAAAATTAATACTTGGGAGAATTTATGACTTATCAATTAATTAAACCAAACTAGATCCAGTTTAAACTGATCTCAAATCCAAATAAACCATATTTTTATATTTCCTTTTAATAAAACCAATATAAAACTATACCAAATTTTAAACTACATCTATTTTAGTTAAATACGAGAAATTATAGAAAAAATTTAATTATTGATATAATTAATTTCAATTGCACCAATTAATCATGCCTTAATTATATCATAATGAAACATCAATCATTATAACCAATTTATAATATCAAAATAATATATAAGCTAAATAAAACATAGATAATATAGTCTGAACAGACATATGTAAAGAAAAAAAAAATACCAGGTTTTTCCTTCAATTGCGAATTAATATAATTTACTTTGAATTTATAAAAAATTAAAAAAAATTTTTTTTTCAAAAATACTACCAATGCCAACCGATATATTCCCAATAGAGTTGGATAATAAGGTTACAATATATACTGGATAATAATAAAGATATGTTTGGGAGATTGTAGTCTAGACTAATTAATGAGTGCTGGTTCAGCAAGAAATGTGCATCTTAGGGATCATAATCTTTTTCATATCTTTGGACATATATTTATGATTACATCCCTCCACAAGGTCTTAATAAGTAGATAGAAACCAATCCTACCTGGAGTGAGAGTGGTGTAGTAAAAATTACACTACAGGAATATTATTTTAGACTTGAAATATATATCTGTCAATCAAATTATCTAATTTTGTAATATCTTTTGGCTGCTTCACTAATATCCAAAGTTACCTAAAGAACTTTCCTCTTTCAACTGTTTTATATTCTCCACTAAAATTGTTATATGTGATCAAAAACATTATTCATATGCTTGGATTAAATCTATAATTAACGCAGATGAATATCTTTCATTAAGTTGAATCTTGCAATTTTATCTGATATATCATCAATCTCAACATGGTTGTAGTTCCATTTTTTATTGATAACGAATTTCATTCCACTCTCAATACTTGTCGTTATTGCAAAATATATGCCCTAGTATTAAACAAATCCTTTCTCCCCTTTACTGCCAACTTCCAACAAAGTTATATAATGTCCTATTCAATAATTTCCCCAATTCTTGCAATCTTCTTTTGTTTAAAAGTGATCTATAACTGTTCAAGTTCATAACTTGATTATTCTTAACATCCTCTTCCTTCAATCTCCAACCAAGCCTTGAACATAAACAGCTTCCACGATATGACAGCCATGTTTTATTTTCGCTTGCCATGATTGTAATAGCAAAAGAAATTAATACACGGTCCATCCATGCTCATTTATCTTTAAGAATATTTATAATAATCGCAACAAGCAGCGACAAAAACACATGGAATGGACTTAAGAAATATACTAAGCTACGTTCCTACAAAGAGAAATCTAAAAGAGTTTTCTTACAGATAAAAGCAAACTCATTTTTATAATATATTACCGATGTCGCTGATTACAGCTAAAGATTACAAACGGTTAAGTTGGTCACTGGTATGGTAGCTATACTTTCGGCAAAAGACATATTGCGGCGTAATCGTTTTTCAAATTACTGACACCACGCATATATTTTAAAATACATAATAAATAAATACCATTTAATTTGTATTCTTCAAATAAACCAACATCAAATTCGGCAAGGAAAGAGCACGTGGCATAGAAAAATAATTAGATTGAAATAAAAAATCCTTTCTATTCATTTTTGAGAATTACTTTATTGTAAACATAAATTCAAGTAAATAGTAAAAAACAAACAAACAATACTGCAAAAATATATATTCGTATATAAAAGAAAACTTACCTTTTTTTTTTGATATTAAAATACAACTAACTAGGGTCTCGCAGAAATTATGAACATGCGCACAACGTTTAGCGTGACAGCACTTTCAGACAAGCTATCAAGAGAAAGTATACCTCCGTAAAATGTAATTTGTTAATTCTATTAGTAATGTAAGAATGTACTAATTTTTAATTAGAAATTTGCCGCTGAAAACAATTTCGTGTATGGAATGTAAATGTAGAGAAACATTATTTAAATAGAACATTTTTGGCAAATTAAAAAAAAAAAAGTTGAGTTTTTTAAATATATCGATTTGTATAAGATAATTATTATAAATAATACGAAAATATTTACTCTGTGCAGGTTAAGAAAAACAAAAGATAAATCTTTAAATATATATAAATTAGTTGTACTCAATAAAATAAAATAGTGGAAAAGAAAATATAGGCATTTCACAAGTTTGAAAGATATTCTAAATGAATAGATTATAAGAGATTGTTTCCTATAGAAAGGACAATTTAATAATTAAACCGGAAATTACAGTCCTGGAAGCAAACTATAATACTTTATCATAGCTGAATGCCTCCTTTCACATTTTATTCTACTTTTTTTATATATATAAATCTAATACTCTAGAATTATCGGATACTAGTCATTTGACTATAAAATTTAAAAAATTATTTGACTAATTTACGAATTTATTTTAGATTAAATTGTCATTTAATGCCACCGACTCGCAGACATGTTCTAAAGCTTTATTAAATTATATTGTTTTTTTGCTTAGTAACAGTTTGAACAAAAAATCCGGAGGACTAGTTTTTAAACATTTACGGTGCATTCTGTTCTGTTTAGTTACGTTCTGATCCCGTTCGAATTCAGAAGCATTGTTATATTCATATATTCTCATTAATTGTAAGTATATTTAGATGAAATTATTAATATATAAAATAAATAATTTCCCCAAATGATCGCTGAGGTTTAAATGCACATATATTATGTCCTTTCAAAAAAGGAACAATGATATTTATTTTATATCTGTGATAGTTTGATAATAGTATAGGCTTCATTATCTTCTTCAATTTGCACATTATTTTTATAATATATTGTGTTGTTGAATGAATCTGAATGCTCATATTTTATATAAAAATTAATCATTAACATTTTTAAAAGGGGAGAGACGGACCGGTATAAAAAAAAAAACAAAATGGTTGCTTAATACTTTTCGCTACCATATAAATTTTGTGTTCTATGTTCTTTATTGTTATTGTATTTTTTTTTTTATTCATTTATATAAGTCTTTAAAAAAAAAAAAGAAATACAGTTTTGATTAGTAAAAAATATTTGGAGCCCATCAAATATGGCTTGTAGAATGTTAAGATTTGAATATTTATTTCCATTACTTTTTAATAGTCTTATAAAATATCATTGAAATTTTTGCTTTATATTAAATAGTAAAATATTATTTACATTTAAGTTGTAAAAGTTGAAGAACTTTTTTTAATTTTAATATCATGCACTTAAATGCTAATATCTATTAATGCTACTAGATAGCGCTGCGGTAATTGATGTTACTAGTATTGGAAGAAATAAGTGGACCGCAGTTAAAACTGTTATACAGTACACGTATAATTCATAGCATTATAAGTAAAATATAAAGCATGAAGTTAAAATGTTTGGAAAGTTCCAATTTGTATTTAGAGCCAAACTGCGCCTTTCCGCAAATTTTCCGCTTACCAATTTTAATTTTATAAGAATGATTTAATTTTTGTCATATTGACTTTCGATAAACTAAACTTAATTAATTGGTCGGAAATTCAAATTAACAATATTTTACTATTTTAATTACTAGCGAACGAAATTTACAAATACTATACATAGGATATAAAATCCTTCTTCAAGAAGTATAATTACTTTTTCTTATTGCATTGCCAAATATACACCATATAGTACTAAATCATCCATGCACTTTACTACTGTTACACAATGCTTTATTTACCACCCTCTTTTATAGTTTCGATTGCCCTAGCAATCTTCCTCAGAACTTTTTATGTCTCCTAACTTCAATTGTTGGGGGGGGGGGGGGCACTAAAAGAATAACGGTAAATTTTTAAAATTTGATTTTAGCAGTTGAAGTTAGGAGATATAAAAAAAGGCAATCGAAACAGTAAAAGTGGGTGGTAAATAAAGCATTGTGTAACATTAGTAAAGTGCATGGATGATTTAGTATTATATGATATAAAATTATAATAAAACTTAAGTATGATCTGGAAGGAGTTCTAGATCTGTTAGACTAGGTCAGGTTAGACCAGGTGTCGACAAATTACAGCTCGTGAGCCAAATGTGGCTCTTTGATCCCAATCTCATGACTCTTTTTTTATCATGATAAACATATTTTTTATTTACTCATCTAATTTGTAAATAAATATGTTGATGACTAGGAAATGGAAAATGCGCATTATAACGTTCCTTGAATTCAGCCTTATTATATATGATGAATATATAAATATTAGAAATTTATGAGTGAATCAAACTGTCAAAGCAATTTTTTGTTTTTATTTATTTATTTTTAGGATAAATTTTATTTTCATTAAGATATATATGGATTCTATTATTGAAATAAACATTCAAATATATCCTCATTCATTCAGAAATTCATATTTTTTAGGGACATACTTTTCCCCTCTTTTTTTGTGGGTCTTTAATGGGAGAAAAGAAGGAGATTTAAACAAAATGTCCCTTTGTGTTAAAAGGATTGCTAACCCCTGGGTTAAACAATACTTTGTTTGGAAATTCCTCTTCAGTGGTTATTCAGAATCTAAGTCCCCTCTAAAATATTCTTTTTTTTTTTACATTAACATACTTAACGTGTTTTTTAACTTATGAGATATCACATGATCATCTTTTTCTTTATCTTACACAAACTGTTAAAGCAATAACAAAATTTTTTTCCACATAATAATAGTGCCATTATCCAATATCTTTAGAGAATTTTCTAGCTTATAAATTTTCATCATCAACCAGCATTGGATCTGGGAGCAATGCACCTGGAATCTTTAGATCTAAAGCAACAACTCTCCAGCATCCATCTTATACCTTTTTGCTTAATTATAATTGAAAGCACTAATATTATCAATTTAAGCTAATATACCTGTGTAATCATTTAGATCTAAAACAATTTGAGAATCTATGTATTTTGGTGTCTTTGATTTTTTAAAAACTATTATCATCTTTATTTTTTGATACCAAATTATCTAAATTCTGAACTGCTTTTAGATATATATGATTTATACAGGCAGCTTAACTTGAATTGAAACATTAATGGTAGGTGCTGGAAAGTTGGTACTTTAGATCCAAAGATCCAGGTGCACTATTTCCAGACTCAAGATTCCTTGCTGATAAAAGCCATAAGCTAGAAACTAATCCGAGGATATTGGATTGGAAAGCACTGGATAGGGGTTGTGATACACAGCCTTCTAGCATCTGATGATTACCAGAGCTTGCATTAGATGACGCTATTATGTGGGATTTTTTTTTAACTTCTGAAGCAAATATGCTATTTTTCAATTCAATTAATGTTTTAATTAATCTCTCTATGGAGAGGATTATCTTTTTTCTTAATTAATCCATTGATTTCTATTGTTATCAAAACCTATTTTTAGTAGATTAAGATAGAAATTATCTATTATTATATCAGTGCTAGAATCTTACATTAAATTAACTTTTTAGTTATTTAAAAAAAATCAATTTAAACTGACATTTTTTATTTTTTTTTTATTCAAACATAGCAGCCAGGATTCCTAGAAATAATTTGTGATAGCTTAAGTGTAAGAAATATCAGCCAAAAAAATAGTTGGCAAATATATTTTAATGTATTTATACAAAAATTGAGATAAACATAGTTATAGTTATATGATATTAGAAATATAAGAAAATTGATTGGAAGAATATAAAATTTATTATGTGAATGTTGAAAAATGCTATAGTAGTTAAGTGTATTTAATTTGGAAATTTTTAATATGAACAATAAAATAAGTGATATTATTTTTTTAAAAGGAAATGAAAGGTGAAAGTTTTAAGTCACAGGAAGGAAACTAGGATTTGTTAACTTGGTTGACTAAAAGAAAAAGTGGTGCATTTACTATTAATGTAGTAGTTTCTGTAAAAATAGAGAATAAATGATGAAATTTAACACAATATAATAGCATGGAAATGTGGAATAATATTTTATTGGTATTATTTAAGTGCATAGAAACATTACTGTTGTTTGTATATATTGACTTACAATAAACTATAAAAACTCACAGCACTGAAATATAATAAGTGAAATGCAATAATAACACTGTTTCTTGCATAGAAAAAAATATGATTTTATTCTTATGCAGAATAGGAACCAGACTATTACAAAGATAAATTGCACTACATTGAATATCTTCTCTTTTAGAATCTTGAGAACACTTTATAAACAGAATGAAAGCATTAAGAGTCAATAGATATATTTGAAATAAAATGGAGAAAATGAGGGTTTTTTTTTTTTTTCAGAATGGAATAGGAGGGATGGGGTTATAAATATATTTGTAAATTGATATAGTGATAATTGTCAATAAACTATCACTTAATGGAAATGGGGAGGATGGTGGAAGCAGTTGAAGCTAGATTGAATAGTTATTAGAAATAGCTTGCGGAAAGGATTGCTTAGAAGTGGTATGAATGATCTTTTGTTTACATTAATACTAAGGTTGTATAAAGATAATTTATGCCATGTCTTTTAATTGGGGAATTTCAACTGATTTGAGTTTTTACATGAGCTACCAAAGCTGTACTGAAGGTTTTAATTGATAAATAGAAAAATTCAAATGAATAAATTTTCATTATTTTTAGAATTTGTGATTTTTAAAAAACCAATTTAGTAGTTTTTGCAATTTAAAAAAAGTAATTCTGTCAAACAAGTGTGTCTTATTTTTTTTCAAAATAAATTTTCATTATGAATTTAAAAAATTTCACTTCTATTTGATGCAAATGCTTACAACTAGTACAGTCATAAAATTGGACATTATTTCATTTATCAGGGGAAAGGGTTTCGTAACTTCATTAATTTAATGGCTATTTTTATAATAATACAATACAAATTACAAAAATTTATTAATAAACAATGCATTTTTACCAGTAATAAGCTGATAAAAATGCTTGGTTCAGTTTTTAAAAAATAACTTCATTAGTTTTAATTTTTAATAAAATATACCAATTTGTATGCAAATTTATACTATTCATCAATGCATTATTTTTTTGTCCGATTATTATATGTTTCAAATTATAAAAGTACATAAAATTTTACAATTAAATTGATATTATTTTGCCTTCTTAAAAAATTCTTTTAGTACTTACTTTATTTAGAAAATTTCAACTTGTTTCATGTGGCATTGATGTTTTTTTCTTATTATGTAAAATTAAAATCTGTTAGAACATCTATTTGTATGAATTCTCTTATAATCAAGACTATGAGATGGATAATCTGTCAAATGATTTATATTACTGTAATATCATTAATTCAGAAATATTGATATCTCGATCTTTCTGAATTAGCTATTTTGTCATACTAAGAATAACTCAGTATTATTATTTTTATTTTATGTATCTATTAAAGCAATCATATAATGCTGGATATTTAATGCAATTACTATTAAATTTGTTTTAAAAATATATTTACTGAAAGATATAAAATTCATCAATAAATTGTACAAATAAATAATTGAATGCATTTTTAAAAAAAGGAGATTATTGCAATGGTAAAGAGGAGGAAATAAATCTGATATTAGTTGCAACGCTGATATATAATATATAAAAAATTAAGTATAAATTTTTTTTTTTAATTGTTAAATTCTCAAATTTTTGTTTCTTTTTAAAAATAGTTATTTCACAGCCAATAAATTGAATGAATATAATTTAAATCTGAACCAATAGAGTTGCAGAGTAATGAAAGAAGATTCCATATAACTGCATAAATATTTTCTAGGACAAAACCTCCATCTCTAATTTTTTTTTCTACTTTGTTAATAGAACATAGATTGAAGTTTATTTATTTTACAATTAAATTGGTACTGAAGAAATCAAAAGATGAAACAATTAAAATAGCAATTCTAATTTTGAATAAGAAATCTCTCAATAAAAGGAATATGTGATTGAATGATAGTAATTATGATATATCTGTAAATGTAATGTGGACATTCTAATATTTTCTTTATAAAAGTAGCATATAAGATCATTATTATTGTAAGCCTTTTTAATAAAAAAAATATTAGGAATTTAAAAATCAAAATATTTTAATTGTGGATGTTAATGCTTAAATTTATTTATTGATGAAAGATAGTGCAATAACAGCTTTTGTAGAATTGGGTTAAACCAGATCATACATTTTTCAATATTTAATTATTTTTTAAAAAAAAAGGGAAAGGGAAGATAGAATAAATTTAGGTATACAATATACAGTATATTAAAATATTTCTGTTAAATTTGTTGTAAGAAGAAGATGGGTTGATCATGGTTGTATTAAAATTAAACATTTGTGTTTTTGATAATAATTGTATATGATAATAGATTTATTATAAATTAAAGATAAAGGCATCATATAGTAATCATTATCATTTTCAACCATTATCAATCCACTGTGGGATGAAGGTCTCTTCCGGTCTTTAGCTTTTCTTCTCCCAAATCATTCCAGCACATCGTTATTTCATCCATTCATCTTACATATGATATCTTTCTGTCTTTTACAATCTCTTGGAATCAAGTTTAAGATTTCAACTGTCCATCTACTATCATCTCTTCTAGAAATATGTCCAGATCAATCCCACTTGTCTCTTAATTTTTTTCAGTGATGTCAGTAACACCTGTGTGTTCTCTCATTCATGTATTTCATTTTCAATCTTCTTATTACTTCTAACATGCATCCCTCCATTCTTCGTTGATTAATCTGAAGTCTGTATTGCTCTTCTGTTAAAAGTCACAGATCCACAAATAAGAAGTGGTAAAATGCATTTATTAAAAACCTCAAATTCATAAACTTCCTTCCTTTTAATATTAAGATATTTCTGCCAAAAGAACTCCAGCCAAATTAATTCTATGATTAATTTCAAGCATTGTTTCCATCTGTAGTAATAATGTAACCAAAGTATTTGTAATTGTTAACTTCTTTAAACTCATCATTATTAATCATGGAATATTAATTTAGTCTTTTTAACATTTACTCTTAGTTCTACTCTTATTTTCTTCTGATAATTCTTGAAACATTTCCTGAAGCTCTAAAGTGTTATTCACAAAAACAACTATATCATCTGCAAAACTAGATAACTTAATTTCTGTTTACTTTTAGTCCCTTAGCTTCCCATTGTACTCCATAAACTATTAAATGCAAAACTGTTGTAAAATGTTTTGGAGATATAGTGTCACTCTGTCATATTCGTCTCAATGTTAATCTTCTTGGTAATGGTTGCTGTTGTATTTTTATAAATATTCTTCAAAATATGACAGTATCCTGGATCTATACCTTTATGATCCAATGCTTTAATTTCTGAAGAAATGCTTATAGAATCAAATGCCTTTTCATAGTCTACAAACCTAAAGGATAATGGCAATTCATATTCTCTCAATATTTAGATGTGATCCACTCTATTATTTAAGAATTAGTTAAATCCAGCTTGTTCTTTTAGTTGCTTAAAATCCAAAGTTCATTGTAGAGAATTGTAATTATCTTGTTAAAAATTTTGTATAGAACTGATAAAAGACTAATAGATTTGTTATTTCTAATATCTTCTTTATTACCTTCTTTAAATATTAATGTTGATACTGAATTCTTTCAATCATCTGATTCAATGTTATCATTTAGACATTTGGTATATAAATTTGTCAAAAATTGTTCTATATCTTCATCTGCTTTTTTTTTAAGAAATCAATTATAATTTCATCATTACCTGGAGCTTTTCCCTTTTTCATAGATTTAATTGCATATCTCACTTTTTTATTTTAAATCCTGGACAGTTCAGATGTAGTAGTTATAGAAACTATTTTTTCTTATACATTTCATGATGTCATATAATTACATCTTTTTTTTCTTATTGCAGAAATAAGTTTCTTACCATTGCCAAGTTGTTGTTTTAAACTCGTGAGACTTATTCTTTTCCAAAGTTTTTCTTGCTAATTTATAATTATATTTTTTATATCATCAATTCTTTTTTGCATCATTTTAAAAAATTCTAGATATTCAATTTTTTAATGTATCATTTTTGTATATTTTTCTTTATAAATTGTTTTGTCTTATTAGAAATTTTGTGGTCAATTGCTACTTTTTTGTACTAGCTATCTTTATTCCAGTTTTTAAAAGTGTATCAGTTATTTTTCTATGGATTTCATTCATAACTGAATCTTGTTCAAAATCTGTTTATATTTGAATACGATTTGCAAGTTCTAATTTAGATTTATTGGAATGTTTCTAAAGATTTGGAATATCATTTGTGAAATCTGTTTTTCTTATTAATTTTTGTCTCTAGTTTTGTATTAACATATATCTTACATCTCGCTAATTGATGATCATTTCCTGCATTGAATTTATTAAGAACATTACAGTCTTGAAATACAGATTTTCTATTAGTCAAATTGAGAACATTACAATCTTGAAATACATATTTTCTATTAGTCAAAGTATAATCCAATTCTGCTATAACTTCGTTTAGATGCTTTTATGCCCATTCCCATTTGTATTTTTTTTTAAAAAATAAATAAATCATAATATAATTTTTTTCTGCAAACTCCACAAGTCTTTGTTCTCTCTCATTACTATCACCATAACCAAATTTACCTACAGCACTTTCATCTTTCAATTGTTTACCAATTTTGGCATCAAAGTCTCCTATGACAATTTTAAAATATTGTTTGAACTGTCAAAGTCTTTTTTACATTTTATAAAAATGCACTATTTCTTCTTCACAATGAGAACTTGTTGGGCAATAAACTTGAATTATCTGCATCTGGCATTAAGTTGACTAATTAAATTTACCATTTTGTCTGATACACCATCAATCTCCACAATGATGTTCTTCCACTTATTATTTATAATGAATTTTACTTCATTTGTGCTTTCAATGTTTGTGCCTTTATAGTACAGTACATGTCCACTTTTTAAATTTATTGTCTCATGATTTCAAATATCTATTAGGAAGGAAAAAAAATTCATTCTGCTTTCAAAAAAACTCAACTGATATTTTAGTTAAGAGCTATCAGGCAACAGAAAAGAGACCATGGTGTTTTTTGATTTTAAACTCTAATAAAAACTCATTAAACTCATCACTGGCAAATCCGTATTGATAACAACTCATTTATGTTTGTGTACTATATGAATGGAATTTGCTCTGTTCGATTCTTTTAAAACCTCAAAGAGGAATCAAAGGGTCTTCTTTCAGTTAACAGCAAATTGCTTTGCAGCAGCAATCATATAGTAATAAATCATTAAATTTTGTGGGATTTTGCTTGCTTTTCCATTAAAATTTGCAATCTCTCTTTTCATCTAGATTAAATTAAATAGAGGGTTTTAATTTTTAATTATGGTAGTGAATTCAAAGATAGTTATTTAATAAATAATTGTACTGCATTCTTCAATCATCTGGTATACTTTTATTATTTAGACATTTGATATGTTATGTTGGCAATAATTTTTATTATTTCTTCACCTACTTCTTTTAAAATATGAATTACAATTCCACCACTTACTGGAATTTTTCTTTTCATTAATTTAATTGCATGTCTCACTTCTTCATTTAAAATGCTTGCCAATTCAGAAGATGTAGTGTTAATAAAAGTATTATTAGATAAATAGTTTTGAAAAATGTTAATATATATTCAATAGAGGCAATTTTGAGTGTTGAATCTCAGATTTAATGAGAAATATTTAGGTAGTGCCAAAATTTTTACAGAGAGTCAGCACGGGAAAGAGAACTATTTTTCCAATGAATATGTTTATTGTGGATGCTTTTATACTCACTAAAAGTGAGAAACTTTTGAGTAATATAATTATCAAGGATTTTAAATTTTGAATAGGAAAGCAAAAGATTAGTAAATTTTTTTTATAAGAAATGTATTTTGTGATAAAAATGATATGTCAGATAATTGGTTTTCAGTTTAAACAAAAATGGATGTATTAGGTGTGACGACAAAATAATCTTGCCAATTAGAGTTCAGAGGAAGTAAATCCAGAGAATATTTTATCATTTAAAGTTGGATGAATATTTCTATTAAGCTGGATGTTGGTGAATATGCACTGTGAAACTACGAGAACTTGGGAATGTTCAAGTAATAGAAGCTAAATACAGACATTGAATCATAAGTTATGGATAAATCAAGTTGAACTACAATTAGGATAAATTTCTATCTGTATAGACTATTACAGAGATAAGCAAACTACAGCCTGCGGATTGGTTGTGGCTGTAAGATTGATTTATCTAGCTAATGGTGTGATGTGCTTGGAAGGAAAATGTCTTGTTGTAATTATCAAATAGTAAAATGTTATTTTTCTATCTTGTTATAATTGACAGTTCAAATAATAAAATGTTATTTTTCTATCTTGTTATAATTGACAGTTCAAACAAAAAATTATTTTTCAATTGTGTAATATTGGCAACCAAAGAAAATTACATACCAGCGTAAATTTTTCATTTTTATATAGAAAAACATAAAAATTGTCTGCTTTTCTCCCAAAAAGTGGATAATATATATTTTTTAATCAAAACTAGATTATGTCTGAATGAATGGACTGTTTTATTAAAGAGTTAATAGAACAAAAAATAAATTAAAAATTATTTGTATAGACAGCAAAAAATATCAAAATTAAGCATAAAAATCTTAATTGTCTTGCAATTTCAAAAAAGTTTTCAGATAAAGTAAACAATTTTATATACTTTAACCTATTCAAGTAATTTGAGCTTAGCATCTCTAGTGATTGAATTGGTTGCCAATATAATTTTCATTAACTTAAAATAACGAAACACTAGAATAAATGAATTAAAAATAAATATATAAATTTTAAAAAAAATACTGAGAGATTTGAAAATATGAATTAAACATAAATTAAATTAATGAATGTAAGAATTACTAATATGTATGTTTATTTATTTTTAATGTTTTTATATGCATTGTGACATTTTATATATATATTAGCCTATGTTTTTTTCTTTTGATCCATAAAGATACTTAAAATTTGTTATCTTCCCCTTCAAAGAAAAAGTTTGCTGATTCTGGATTATTATAAACCGAAATATTGTAGAAATTTTATAAACAAATTGAAATTAATGGATTGAGAGAAGGATAAGATGTTGGGATTTTATCTTTAACAAGAAATAAAAAATAGAGACTAGAAATGGCCCTTAAATTCTTAAGTGGACAGAGAAAGAATAGTGACATCTAGAATCAACTGACCACTTTATTATTTTAATAGTCATTTTAATAGATTATGATTAATAATGGAAAACTTGCTGTGATAAAACAATGAATTTAGAATTAGCTTTATATCTATGTCATATCTTGTTCATTGATACTATGAGTTTTTGTGAAGTCAAATATCAATAGAATATATTGTAGATAGGGAAGAGATTGAAATTTAGATTTAAAAATTGTAAAAGATATGTGATAATAAATGTCAGAGTAAGATTATTGAATTTAGCCGATTTTTCATTGACTATAATTTTCAGATGCATTATAAGGATTAACCAGAAATTTTTTATCCTAGAAACATAATAAATGATTATCTGTTTATTCTTATCTAGAAAATAAAATTATATGAAACAGTTCAAATCCTCTCCACCAGGTCTTTTCTTGTCAAATGATAATAGAATCTTTTAACAATTTTCTGTCTTTAAAGAAATAGTAAAATAATGAAAAAAAATTTCTGATATAATTTGCAAATTATTGAAAAGATATGAGAAAATCTCAATTTTATGCTTATAGGTAATTACACATGGAATGTTTATTCAAACTAGAATTAAATAAAAAGGCTACAAGAGATACCAAATTATCGCTTTTGGAAGAGAGGACAGCAATGTAATATACATATTCCATCTTTTTTTTTTTCAATTTTCTTCTGTAATATTATTTATTAAAATTTTTGATCTTTGTTTTCTTTCAAAATTAAATTTAAAAAATTTTTAATTAATATTTTAAAATGCATATAAATTGGCATTATTTGTTGAACATTTCATTGTGGGATGCAGAGAAGTCTCTCAGTTTTTTAAAAAGAAAAACATATAGATGGATTCAGAAAAAAAAAGGTTGTGATTGTGAAAACATAATTTCATACAAAAATGGAATTGTCAGATTAGCATGTTGAAATAGGTTATTACACTAACATGAAAATATAGATCAGGTGAAGTAACGGTAGTAAACACTGAGTCACAAATTATTTTAAACAATGTTTGCCATGTTACCTAATATTTATTTACAATAATCCTGTAACCCAAATTATTATAGTATACATTTTTAGAACCTAATAGAGTGAAATTATTCATAGTACATAAATAAATAAAATTGTTAATAGAAATTAACTTCTGTGTGTGAAAAGGAACATGAAAAGTTTAGTAGTTCATTTTGATTTATAACAAATACTTTCAATTTCATTTTTTATTATTTAATTTGGAAAAATGTAAAACTAATGATTTTAAATAAATCAGATTTTCAAAATTGTAAAAATCTCTTAAGTAGTTTACATTATATATATTAAAAACTCATATAAATTATGAACAAAATAATACAAGATAATATTTAATAGATTTATTGTTATTGTTTATTTTTATTTAATTTGTTAATTCTCACATTAATTAATGCTATTCTTATTATTGAACTTAAATATATCAAATTGATTTATGAACTTATTTTTTATAACTTTTGTTGCAAATCCACTTTCAACCAAGCAAGTTATTGTAAATGGAAATTATAATTTTATTGCCTTTTCACTCAATTGATATTTTTCTTCTGTTTCTAGCCAAAATTTAGGAAAATTATTCTGGTTATCTTTAAATTTTGTTTCCCAATTCTTGTCCTTTGATAATTTACTTAATTTTTTTTTCTGATAAAGTTAAATTATTAGATTTATATTGTAAATGATGTGCACAAAAAAATATCTCCTGCAGATGGGAAAATTGAATGTTTTTTTAATTTCTATAAATGATTAAAAAATTGACATATATTTTTAAAAAAATTCTAAGTTTATATAGTCTTCAGCTATTTGTAAAAATGATAGAAACCAATCAAAACTAATCCTTTTTTAATAGTTGTTTTTTTTTTTTTGTATTGTAATAAATTAGAAGATTAATCTGGTTTTTTTTGCACTGACAAATTTAAGTCATTCATTAACAAAATTATGTCAGCTAAATAAACAATTTTATTATTTCACATATTTTTTTTAAAATATTCTTTTAATGTTGTCTTCTGGTCATTTACTCGGAAATTTGAATAATTATGTCAGAATTTTTTCTCTTGAAAACCATCTTACAAGAGAATGTAACAATATCTTTATGGGCTGAATCCATTTCATCATATGTTATAATATAAGATACAATTGTTTACTGCATTCTTGAATTTGGTTCATTATTTATATGCATTAATTTAAAATGTCATAAATCTATTCCTATGTTGATAGCTAATTGTTTTCCAATGAAGAAAACAGTGAACTGTTATTAAATCTGAATGAGCAATTTTTGTTTTATGTGCTACACCTTATGCTTTCCTGCAGTTGTCACAATCTCATGGGTACAAATTCCTATACAACTATTCCAAGAAATGTTTTTGTTTGTAAATACGAATTGATATTTTTAACAAATTTTCTTACATCACCGAAGACTAGGATTCAAATTATTGTTTAAGAAATTGATATTTAGTATTTCTTAATTAGAGAATAAAACAAGGAGGAGAAACTGTAATACTCATTAACCAGTATTAGACTATTCTGGTATTATTTTCCCCCTATTTCTCTATTGAGAAATGCTGGAGATACCTTTGCAATAAGCAATTTATTAACTTTTATCTTTTTTATATGTCTGTGTGCCTATGTAAATTTTATAATTTCACTCAATAATACATACAAATAAATGGTATTTTTAATATATATATATATATTGTAGGTTGTATAATTTTTAATTATGGAAAGAAAACAAATCATTTTTTTGTGTAATGGCTGCAATCAGTTTGTGAAGAAAAGCCGCATACTTAGACACAGAAGCAGATGCAAAGATTACCAGTATGTTACATGTAAAGATTGCAAGAAAATATTTGGGTAATGTTTAATTTGATTTTTTTCTCCTTAATCAAATAATAATTATTCTATTTATGATTTAATTAGAGATTATTTTTAATGTTTTTGTGTTCTTTCTCTCTTTTTTTCTCAATTTTTTTTTGTTCAGATTTTCCAATCTTTACATCATTCTTCAAGTCTTATCATTTTATTTTATTGTTTCATCTTTATTAAATATATATTTATCTCAAAGTGTTTTATATAAGATACATAAAAATAATTTAATCTTTTTATCTTCTTGTCACTTTTCTTTGTTTTTTTTTTCATCTTAGTTAGATTTTAGAAGCTTTTAGATTAGGTCTTTTTTTAATTTTTATTATTATTATTATTACAATTTTATCTATTCTTGTTTTTATTTTTCGATTCTTAAAATTACTTTTTTTTTCAAAATTCTTTTATTTGTAATTTTTTTTTTTTCCAATATTACTTTCCCATAGACTTTACAAATTTAACATTTTAATATATCTTCTCTCTTTTTTCATTTTAAATCCAATTATCTTTTTATATCTTTCAATCTGCTTTTGCTTTTCATTGTTTTCTTTTTTTGTATTTGTTATTTTTTTCACTTTATATCTTATGTTGAATTTTTTTTTTAAAAAAAATTAACGTAGTGGACACAGAAGCTATATTTGATAGAATACAAATATATATATATATTCTGGTAATATATTTCAATATATATTGTAGCTTTACTAATCGATACTTAAGAAATGTATAATATTTAATAATAATCCTCCGGCTCGCTCTCACTTAATAAAGTAAGTACTAATAATATCTTAATATAACTTTTATCATTAGACTAGCTCAAATTCAATAATTATCAATATATGGTTCCATTAAATAAATAATAAACAATAATCATGAGACATTAGCAAAGATATAACAGTTGGCAAAGATTGAGAACATCTCTAAGAAGACATATCCTCAGTGGCATAAGAACATTATCCCCCTAAATTCATATAATAACACAAATCTATAGTATTTCTACGATTTTGAAATACATTAAATAATTTTAATCTACTATTAATAAATTATAATTTCTGTTATTAAAATATAATCTCAGGTTCTATAAAATAAAATCAGCAAATTAATTGAAAAATCCTCTAGCTAAACATTTGTTTTGTTTAAATTTTGTGGACCATTTATTGAAAAATATATGCAGCTATGTTATTTGTTTTGTTTAAATTTTGTGGACCAGATATTGTGGAAATGAAGAGATCAATATCAATAAAAACACTTGACAATCTTTATAAAAAGTATTAACAAATTTATTTTAGTTAGTTAAACAATTTACAAAAATAAATATACAATTAATTATTACTACAAGTAACAAATATAATTCTAAAGCTAAAAATATATATACAAAATTATAAATAATAATAAAAAAAATTATATTACATATCATGAAATAAAATAATAAAATGTGTAAGCCTTCACTCTGGCTTGATGAAATTTACATTCAGACATATCTCTTACAAAAAATATCAATATACAATTTAAATGTTTATATGTCAAAACTGTATAAAAATTTTGTTATCAATTAACTTGATAAGAAAAATTTTTTTTTCTCTAATTTAAATAAAGATAAATAAGATATTTCTTATAAATACTTTAATTAATCTAATTCTGTTGTATGTATATTTCACTTTAATAAATGTAGACAATAAAAATGTGATTCATGTAACAAATGATTTGCTTGGCACCGCTAAATAAATGTGTTGTTTTGTTTTTTTCATGTTCACAAAAAATAAGACAAGGTAAAATAAACATAAATTACTTTTAACATCCATCATTTCTTTGTTTTGTAAAATATGCTTCTTCAAAAAATTTTATTGATTTAAAATAATTTAAAAAAATATATAAAATATCAGGAATATAATTTTTCCTTTAATATATTTGTAATTAGCATTCCTTATTCAACATCATTTGTATCCAAACTTATTCGAAAACCTATCTTGCCATCTAGTTTGAACAATCGATCTTTACAAGTTTATTCATTATTCAACTTTCTCAAATACTAAGTTCTATGATGTATAACAACTGAAATTTAGATAGCGATAAAATGTGGGATATGAAGGAAATAATAATTAGATTAACTCAATAGTATAAGAAATAAATTCATTCACATGGAAAGCAGTGCAAAACATTACTAGATATGACTTAATCAAGTACTATTAAAAATATATCATGGCTTTTTAGCTCTTATAGAGAAATAACTGACACTGTCCATGGAAATATAAATAATAATACAGGACTTTGTTAGCTGTATTTGTACACTTCTATCATCTTAATATATCCTAAATACATCTAGGGATTCATATCTTACTTTCCTGTATTAGGTTAAACAATCAACATTGTAAAAAAAAATAAACTAACAACAACACCAAAGACACTTGGGCCTCATTTTATGCGATAGATAGGTTCCACAGAAAACCCGCATTAAAAAAAATCACACAAAAATAGACTTAACTTACCTTGAAAAATGAGGAATAGGTTCTGTAATTTTCAGAAATCGCATAAAAGCAAAGCAACAAAAAAAAATTACTTTAAAATTCACATTAAAAAAATAATGAAATAAAGTATGACTAATAAAACATTTCAAATATTTGAATAAACAAATAAATAATACTTCTGTATATAATATAAAAATATTATTTGTTTTTATTTATTTATATTAAATTCTATATTAACAATTGACACGAATTGTTATTTTATATTATTTTCAAATATTTGAAAAAAAGTGGTACAAGACAAACTTTTTTTATTAACTACAGTATTTAATTTTACATTTTTTCATGCATATTTTAATCATTATCACTATTTGACAATATGCGGTTCGTTTGTAAACTGGTAAGAAATCAGATTTGTCACAAGAAGTATAACTAGCGCCTCTTTCAGTCTTGATTAAACTTTGAGACTATGATTTTACTAATTGTTTATATAGCTCATAATATTCAGGCATATAACTAGTTTAGCTCTCGTTGAAATTTAAGAGGTTGTTCATTGCAGCAAACTCAGATTTCAGCATTTTCTGATGTTTTTCTTTGTCTCACACATCAATGTAAAATCTATCATTAAATGATTAATACTTATCAGAAAATAATAAATTTGTCTTCATTTGATAGATATTTTTGTTTACTATTGAAATAAATTTTAGATGTTCACATTTTGTTTCTATATTAAAAAAATGAGATAGCAATCAAAACAAAAAGATTATACATTATCATTAGAAAGATTATTTTCAGTTTACAAAACTTTGTTATTTATTTTAAAAATCTAAAAGAATATTTATTGTGATATTTTTATACCCATAAGTATAAATCTATTCTTATTATTATTTACTCATAAGTATAAGCAGGTTATTTACATAGAAGCTAAGATTCTAAATACAGCTTCAAGCCATTTTCACGTTAGCTGCTAATATAATATTATATCTAATAAATATAGTGAAATATGAACTTCTTTATTACATAAAAGAAAATCCACATAAAAAGATATTAAGAAGAAACATGAATCGCATAATTTCAAAATCGCATTAAAAAAATCTGTATAAAACGAGAGCCAGGTATAATCTACAAACTATCATTTGAAAAATTATGGATACTTCTAAAGAATGGTTTCGAAAAAACCTAAGCTTTGTCACAATACAAATGTCCCAGATAAACTTATTACTAATATTCATATATCTTTAATATAAATATCACATTTTTTTTATTTTGCAAAAACATAAGATTATGAATAATTAATAAAGTTGTAAATGATTTTATCATAAAATTTTATGTATATTTACATTCCATGTTGGCAATATTTTTCAATAAAAATCATACATATTAGGTATTCATACATCCTTCATCAATCCATTCATTAATCATAAAAAAAATATTAAATTCCAAGCAATAAAAAAAAATTATTGTATCACTTCATAATAACAATAATGAAAATTACCTAGTGATTAGTACAACATTATAATCACTTATGACATCCTCTGGTCTCTGGACATAAATAACTATATATTATAAATTCACTCACACAACATTCATTAGAAAAGTCTTATTTTTTAAAAATGTTCATAAATATCTAAATTGTTAATCTATTTCAAGATTAAGTTATAAAAAACAAACATCTATATTAGTGTACATTTAACTAAATGAAATATGAAATAATGTTTAATTATTAATGTTAAAATTTTTTAGAAATAAAATAGTTAATAATAAAAAGTTATGAAAATTTTTCTTCCTAAACGTCCTTCGTTGATAACTGTTGAAAGCTTGGAGTATTAAACTCTGCGCGGTGACTATGACAACCAGTCTTCTCCCCAACTTTTCCGCGGTGTAGATAAATAATAATAATAAAAAAAATGTCAACTTTTAAAATCTTTAATAATTCAAGAAAATATTATTCATTCAGCTTCCAAAATATATTAAAACAGTCCATTTCTATAAATCTTCAAGATAATTTATTTAATAAATACTTTAATATTCATCTTGGGAAAGTAAATCATTTTCTTCCAGGTATGTACATATATCCAAGGATCCTTCGGTGCATAATATTAAGACATTTTGGGCATAATATTAAGACGAGTTTTGGGTTCAATCTTTAAAACTGAGTCATTATTAACATTCTATTTTTCAATTAAACATTTTCTTTTTTTAGACAGCTATAATAAGCTGTAATTATAAAGTCAGGAAATTCAAATTATTTATCCAACATTTAATAATTATCATGAAATAGTTATAATAATTGTTCAGGACAATATAGCATTTTTTATCTCCACTTTTTTAAAATTAAAATATAAAATGTATTTTTGTTTCTTCAAATGTTTTATATTAAAATAATGTCTTTTAATAATTATTGCTTTTATTAGCATATTAATAGTCATAATATAATATATATTTCTTGATAATAAAGGTTCTTACTGTTGAAGTATTCCATAAGAAAAATTATTAAAATTCTTACACAAACTTAACATGGTTATGCTCCAATAAAACCATCGGCATTTGGCCAGTCTTCTCCTGATATTCCTTATAATAAGTTTACATTCCATAAGTTAATAATGAGGGTTCTAATTAAGCTTCTGAACAGATTCACTGATAGAAAATGTTAAATTTCTATTCGCACATATTGTTTAATGAGTAATTAATCCTTTATGTTTCAAATTTTATAAAATAATAATTTTTAAAATTTAATTTAAAACAATTTACTATTTATTTTATTATGTTACAAACCTATTGTAATATATAACTTTGCACAATTCTATCCCTTGTAAAACAACAACATACAACACCTCTGATTTTATACTCTTGTCTATTTATACCTTTTTCTATCAAGAGATTTGATTGTATGAATACAGTCAAACAAATCAACTAATTTATATAATAATTAAATTTGGTAGTTTTAAAAAGTAAAATAAAATTATGAGTCATATTTAAATAATAAAATATTTAAAATATCTACAACTCTATTCATTCAAATAAAAATATTTTTAAATAATACATACAATTTATTAATTTTCATTAGAATATTAAACTTTAATAAAATATTTAATTCAATGAAGCAATTTATTCTATTTTTATCAGATTAAAATATTATTTTAAAACTAACTTAAATATTATTCTAGACTTGTTTTATAATATTCAAAATATATTGATTTCATTAATAATCCGGATTAACTGCCGAGTGCTGGTTTAGCACAAAATATATATATTGGTGATTATTTATCTTTTTGACTTGTATGTGATCAAGTGTGTCAGCAGTATGAGATAGCACGGATAGTTGAGGGTCGTGTGAGAGTCTGAGTTCAAACCCCCTATATATTACATATTGGAGTGCAGGTATGAAAAAAACCTGTACTGTAGAAAAAATTCATATACTAAAAGAAAAAATTCATATATTTATAATTTTAGAAAATAATTAAAACTTTCTTTTAAATCCTAGAAAGCACTTCACACACACCTATTTATTAGACAGTCATGTGATAACCATCCCGGACATAATGTAGCAAATTTTAACTTATTCTCTGTAATATGTTTCAAATGAATATTAAATTTAAAAAAAAAAAAAAGCATAATATAAAATATTTAATAATATAATGTAATTTAAAATATTAATTTCGATATTTATTATATAACAAATAAAATTGAAACACTTAGAACACTAGACAATATTATTAATAACTCTAATAAAATTATCATATAATTTCAATTTATTTTATACTATATTTAACAAGGTAGTCAATTATCAATAACTACATTTAAATTATTGATTTATTAAAATACTAATTACATAGGATAACTGATATTAACCTGTTCCACTTGTAAAATATTAAATTATCCTGCTCTTACCATTTAATTTTAGGGTTAGAATAATTTGAAAATGATTTATAACTTACTTATGGACTTATTTAACCAAGTTCAAGTCCTTTTAAACTAATACAACTATAATTATAATCCCTATAACTCTCTAAGTTTAAATTTTTTTTTAGAAATTGCACTTCTACAACCTATCTATCCTTAATAAATGGGCACAATATATATAAAATAACTAAAGTAAAAATATACAAAAAAATAATAAAATACAAAAAAAAAAATATTTCTGTATAAAATGATTTTCTAAAGGACTGGTTTTCATCAGAAACGAAAAGTATATAGTAAAATGGCAATGTTCAAAAATAACATATTTGACAAAAATCCTTTATTAGTTAAAAGATTTTACAAAGAAAATTTAACCAACCAATGACAAATTTATTTCAATGTACATTTTTAAAAAAAAACTCATTATGTATTAATGAAACAGCACAAAGGACTGCAAACCTAATTTAAATTAAAAAATACAGTATATATAAGACTGAATAAATAAATGTCTATATACAAAAAATAGTCTGTGCTTATATTAATAATTGTATAAAAAACTGAAATACTTATACATATTAATTAAATAGTATAGTTAGTACTGGTTTTTCTTCTACAAGAAAGAGAAAACAAAAGGAAAATTTTTTTATTTTTAAATTCAAGGCCTTATACCCACATGAAATGAACTTAAACATAGGTTATCATATCTTTAAATTACCTCGTTTCCTAATGCATTTCTTTATTATTATTTTTTATTAGCTTTGTATATTTTCATTTATATTTATGTGACTATGGATATATACTCCTCTTTACAATTAATATTTAACAGTTAAATATTAATTGTAAAGAAAAGTGTATATCCATAGTCAAATAAATATAAATGAAAATATACAAAGATAATAATAATAAAAGAATGCATTAGGAAACTATGTAATTTAAAGCTGTGATAATGCCTATGTTTAATTTAAGTTCATTTCATATGGGTATCTAGAATTTAAAAATAAAAAACTTTTGTTTTCTCTCTTTTGTGGAAGAAAAATCATTCTGTAATATCACTACTTTTAAATCGCCAATTGAATGATCTAGTAAATTAAAATAGTTTTGATACCAGTCTATCTTCATTTTTATGAAAAGTGTCCAATCTATGGTTAACCAGTTATTCTAACATGTAGACTGCTGACTCACCTATGTAATGATTTAAACATCTATTACACTCTATAAAATATATTAAATTTACACTATTACACATGACGTAATTAGAAATATACCAATTGAAATTATTACTAGTGCTTTGGACCACTTTTGTCACAATAATATGTTTACATGTAAGACATACTGTATCATCACATCTCATCACATCACATGGATAACAACCTTTTTCTGATACAGAATTTTTAATCAAATTTGTTTTAACAAATATATCTTTAAGTGATCTATGTCATCGATATATAACTTTAGGTGGTTTTGAAAAAAAAAATTTAAATAATCGGTAGAACTTTCGGGTTATTAAGCGAGTATCCTGCGCATCTTATTTGATTGGTCAAAATGTTTTCTTTTTTTTTACTGATGTAAAACCTATAAGCATGATGTCAAATGAAATATGGGCATTTGATAGATCTCACGTAGCTTTCTAAAGATGTCTTTAACAAAAAAATCCGATGAAATTTGGATTTTTTATTAATTTTTTTTGTAACTGGTGCATTTAATTTTATTTATTTTTTTTGATCAATTTTGTAATTTCCATGAAGCGATAAAGACAGAAAACTTTTATTGGTGCAAAAATACGCCATTATCAGAATAAAAATATGCTGATTCACAAACAAGGCCTTTCATGGAGTCTAAACGTAAGCAGAATATCGGGCTTGTAAGTATACAATTTTAATTTTTTAATATTTTAATTTTTTTTTTTTTTAATTATTTGAAAAAATGATTTCATTTTTATTAATTTGCATTTGTAGGGATGTGTGTCTATACAAATTCTATATTTATGCTTATATGAATTCATATATACTGTAATTTTGTGTGTTCAAATCCACTTATTTTATAAAAGTAATGATTCTCAAAAAGTTTAATAATTTATTATTTATTATTATGTTTATATGGTGTGTTTAAGTTTACAAGTAATGATTTACAAAACTAATAATCAAATGTACAGAAAGATTGCATATGCAGGCAAATAATCAAATTCTGATTCTTGCCTAGCTCTAGTTTTGCTATATGTTTCATCACATTATTTTCAAGTCTATAACTAACAAATGGATTATATGCAAATAAATTATATCTATGTGATACAATAAATATAATAGGATAGCATCACTGGTATGCATAAAGAATATAAACATCACTGGTGAGCATAAAGAAAATAAACATCACTGACGTAGACAAAAAAAAAATAAAATGAAGAGATGAAACTCATTTTATCAATGATACGGACAATAGCCTACAATTTCTAGTTTTGGATAGACAAGAAGCCAATTGCTATGATAACAAATGCATATCTATCTTCTGGAAATGATTTGTATCTTTTATTAAGATGAATCTTTTTTCTTATAGACGCCTTTGTCACCTTTGGAGTACAAGATTAAAATGAAGAATTCTTATGTGAATATCTGAAGCTATGGATTATCTCAGATAAGACATATTATATATGGTTTGAAAGATAATTTTGTGAGGAATACAAAGAAATTATCATTGAAGATGTAATTTAAACTTAATTATTATTTTATTGTTTGTTCATAATTTGGTTGTCATCTGATCGTTCGTGTCAGCCGCCAGAGGCGCGATTTCTAGCTAAATTTCTAGAAATATGCCGTTTCCGCGGCCGCACCCAAGCCTTTAAGCATTCTTTCTAAAAGAAATCCTAGAAAGATTGTTAACTCGGAGTTAAGTCTACTTTCTACGCTAAAAGGTAGAGTATTAACTCGGAAGTTAAGTCTCCTTTCTACGATAAAATCTAGAAAGAGTGTTAATTCGGCTTAGCGGCTAACGGTGTGGCTTTTTCCGATGCTAAAAGCAGAGGAAAATGCCGTAGTTGTTTGTGTCACACACTATATCATAATGCTGCGTTATGTATTCGATGTAACAATATCGTACTAGGGTGTTTATTTTGATCGTGTCAAAATTATTTAAATTTTCATCGGTGCCTTGTTTTTCTTAAGACCAATCGATGTACTGTTACATTTTATCAATTTTAACAGTATCGTGATTGTTCCTCATAAATTTGTATTTCTCCTAAATTTTCGATTAGGGTGGAATAGCGTAAAAATTTAAAAATCACGCTTTGAGTCACGTTTTAGCGAGAAATTTTCCGAGACAAAAAGTACGGCTAATTCCCACAACAGAAAACTTTAAAAGATGGGAATTGCCAGACACGGGCCAGCGCTGGAATATTTCTACAGCAGAAAAAAAGAAAAAAACATCCTGCTGCTGAAAGAAAAGATTGGATTGTGCGGCAAATATATGCAGATTTGAGGTCCGAAAACATCTGCCGACGGAAAGGTTCACTTCGTAAAGGCAAGCTTGTTTGAGGGATTCTAAATGACTTTCGTCAAATGTCAAAAATAAAAGAATTAACTTCAATTTTTATTTAAACGTACATCCCTCTTCTCCCGATAATTGTTGGCGTCGGCAATCAAATGTAAAATAAAAGAAGTAACTAAAATTTTTATTTAAACATAGCCCCAAAAACCCCTCTTCTCCCAATAATTGTTGTCGTCGGCAATCAAACGGTCAAATAAAAGGAATGTCAATTATTCTTTAATTGTATAGAAAAAAACAAAAAAAAACCTCCCACTAATTGTCCTGGCCAATCAAATGTAAACCAATCGAAGTAAGACAGTAAATTATTAGTTAAACATAACCCAAATTACTATTCGAACGTACACCGAAAAAGACTTGCTCTTGTCAATCAAAATTAAAGAAACCTAGACTATTATTGTCCCATTGTCAAATCGAATATTATTTGGGAAAACCCAAATAATTTATAAATGAAAAATAAAAAGAAAGTCAAATCGGTTTTCAATCAAATGGTAACCGATAAAAGTAACTTAAATTTTGATTTAAACATACACACGAACAAAAACAAAACGCAAAACTCTTTCTCCCAATAATTGTTGTCCTCAATCACCAAAAAACACCCACCCCTCTCACTAATTATTGTCAGCAATCAAATGTACACCACTACTAAAAGTAACGTAAACTACTATTCTTTAAACGGTTACATCCCTTCTCCCAATAATTGTTGTCTACAATCGTACACACAAAAAAACACCCCAGTAATTATTGTCGGGAATCAAATGTAAACCGATCAAAGTAAGTCCGCAACTTATTATTTAAACGTAACCCAAATTACTATTTGAATCTACACCAAAAAAAAACACCCGCTCTTGTCAATAAAAATTAAACAAACAACAACTATTATCATCCCATTGTCAAAAATATTTATTTGTAGAACCAAAACCATAATTTATAAATGAAAGGAAGTCCAATCGGTCGTCCATCAAATGTAAACTGATAAAAGTAAAGGTTTTAAATTTTATTTAAACATAAACACACACGCGCGAAAAAAAAAAACAACACTTCTCCCAATAATTGTTTTCGGCAATCAAATGTAAACCTATCAAAGTAACGTAAATTATTATTTAAAGATCCATCATAAAACCCCGTTCTCTCTTGAATTTTGTCAATCCAATTTTACAAAAACAGTAATATTATTTTTTTTAAAAAAAAAACACAAATTACTATTTGAACACACACCAAAAAAGACCCTTTGGTAAAAAAAAAAACTATTATTATCCCATCGTCAAAAATATTATTTGGGAAAAATAATTCAGAAACGAAAAAAAGTAAACTTTGTAAACAAACCAAAAAAAAAGTCAATATTAATAGAGAATCGCTATCCCGGGAACTATATATTAATGTGTTTTTCAGTTAGAAATCGCGCCTCTGGCGGCTGACACGAAGGATCAGATGACAACCAAATTATGAACAAACAATAAAATAATAATTATGTCGGATGTTGAAATTTCTTTTTTTCCTTATTTTTTAAATGGTTATTACTATTTGTTTAGACTTATTGTTTTCCTTAGTTTTTCTAGTTTCTATTAATTTAATTTTTTTTGCTCTAACATAATTAAAACTGAAGTTATTGTGAAAATTGTGTCTCAGGTCAGTTTTTTTAAAAATTCAATATGGCTCTCTAGTTCCAAGTAGTTTTAATATATTGAAATGCTTTTCCAATATACGGTTAATATTGGGTAAATCTCTATACAAAGTAAGAACCAATGGTGTAACATCTAACTGTTTCTTGCTCTTCTTAGGTAAAAAAAGTTACTTTCTTTCAATTCCTGAAGACTTTATTACTGTATTATCTTCGTATTCACCAATCTGTCATATAGAATCATATTATTTTGTAGAAGAAATTTCTCATTATTACAAATTCCTGTCATTCTTAAAAATTGACTATAGGGAATATTAGCCTTTAAATGCTCAGGATGGTTACTATAAAAATATAGATAGCGATGTTTGTCAGTGGCTTTCCTATATACAGTAATAGTACCCTATTAGTGTAAATAATTTCAACATCAAGAAAATGGGTAATTGTTTTCGAAAAATTCATTATAAAATTTATATTTTTATTAAAATTAATTATATAATCTAAGAGTCTATGAAGTTCAACTTCATTATGTGGCCATATTGTGAAAATATCATTTATATATCTAAATCAAGTATGAGGTTTCAGCCTAGCATTTTTAAGTACAGAGGATTCTAGTTTTGCCACAAAAATGTTTGCATAACTTGGGTGCTGTTTTTGTACCCATTGCAGTATTTTCTTTCTGTAAACTATTTAAAATTCATGGTAAAAAAAATTATTTGTTAAGACTAAATATATTAATTCAATCATAATTGTAATAAGATGATGATCATACTTTCTATCTTGTAGTGCAGATTTAATAGCCCCAATACCATCATCATGAATATATTAATGTACAGTGATGCAATATCTAAAGTAAGTAAAAAACAATCATCTGATAATTCAGATTTAATATTTTATAAAATTGAAAGGAAATGTGCAGTATCTTTAATGTAATAACTAAATGATAGTGGAATAAAACTAGTAAAATTGTCAACATATGCTGAAATATTTTCTGTAGGACAACGAATGCTCGCTACAATAGGTCTACCAAGGCAACCTGGTTTATGAATTTTTGGCAAAATATAAAAACTTTTGGGATGAATTCTGATTGATATTAAAAAATTATACATATTTTTATCTGTGAGACCTCTTGTTTTCTTATCTTTTAGGCTTTAAAGTATACCCTTTGAGATGGTATTTTCTGCCAGCTCATATATTTAAATGTGTATATATATTTATTTTAATAAAATTGTCTGAATTTAAAATAATATATTATCTTTATTGAATCAGTCAAAGTTTTTTTTATCTCTTGAAGAAATCAACATTTCTTCATTAGATTTTCTTTTAATTTATTTAAATTAATTAGAACTCTAGATAAAATAGTATCTTGAGATATAAGTTTTTATTATTAAAAACTTTTTTTGTGTGTGTTTCTTGGAAAAATGTGGGGGGGGGGGGATAGAGAGATTTGCACCTAACTATTATTGAAACTCGAGATACGAAATATATTTGTAATTAAAAATATTGCTAGAATCTATTTATTGTGCTGATCAAGAACTTTTTTCGTTAATTAAAAATACCACAAGAGTAAAAGAAAAGAAATGATAAGTTTAAACAGATGAAGACCAGAATAAATATGAACTGTTGCTTAGGTGAACTTTTATTCTAATTAGCATGATAGTAACTTAAACTCCATTAACTGGGTCAGTTGTACGTTAAAAGTTTCAAAAATAGAGTGTGGGATTTTTAATAGGGATTAATCATGTTATTTTGATTGAATTAAAAAGAGAGGTATGGTGTTATCTTACTTAGTTTTATTCATTAAATTTATGTATAATTTTAATTCATTTTTATTATATTCAATGTTTGTACAGTTTTGAGTCCCAAAATGTTAACTATGCTATCTTGAAAGACAAAAACAGGTGTGGGGGGGGGGGTAAAAATCAAGAATTCCACCTATAAGCAAACACCGGAAACTTGTGCCAGAATCAGGAGTATGATTTTCTTCTTTTTCCTTTTTCTATGTATTGATTTCTACTTTAACATATACGATTTACAACTTTCTTAAACACTTTATCCAATACTCTTTATTTATATCAAAACTAATAGTTTTGACTGTCCTGCAGTCATCATCAGAGCTACAATATTCAAATCATCATCATCAACCATTATCAATCCATTGCAGGATGAAGGTCTCTCCAAGTTCAATCCATCTCCAATCTCTAGCATCTCTTCTCCACATCACCCCTGCACACTCTTTCTGGATCTTTTACAATCTCTTGGAATCCAGTTTATGATTTTAATTATCCATCTATTATCATTTCTTCTAGCAATATGTCCAGACCAACTCCCCTTCAGTCTTTTAATTTTTTCAATGAGGTCAGTAACACCTGTTTGTTCTCTTACCCATATATTGCGTTTTTGATCTCTTCTTGTTACTCCCAACATGCATCTCTCCATACTTCTTTGAATTGTCTGAAGCCTCTGTATTGTTCTTCTATTAAGTGTCCAAGTCTCAGATCCATAAGTAAGAACTGGTAAAACACATTTATTAAAAACCTTCCTTTTCAAACACATAGGCATATTTCCTTTTAGTATCAAGTTATTTTTACCAAAAGCACTCCAACCAAGTTTAATTCTATGATTAATTTCATCCATTATGTTTCCATCTGCATTAATAATCTGACCAAGGTATTTGTAACTGTTAATTTCTTCTAACTCATCATAATCAATCTTTATTTTCATATTTTGAGAAAATCCATTAAATATTACTTTAGTCTTTTTAACATTTATCTTTATTTCTACTTTCATCTGATAACTCTTGCAACATTTCCTGCAACTCTAAAACATTATTTGCAAAATCAACTACATCATCTGCAAAATCTAAATAACTTAAATAATCTCCATTTACTTTCACTCCTTTAGCTTCCCATTTTAATCCACAAAATACTTCTTGCAGCACTGCTGTAAAAAGTTTTGGATATATGGTGTCATCCTGTCTTACACCCTTCTCAATGTTGACTTTCCTAGTATCATTATGTAATTTAATTGTTGCTATTGTATTTTTATAAATATTCTTTAAAATATGCAATATCCTGGATCTATACCTTGATGATCCAATGCTTTAATCACTGATGAAATGTTTATAGAATCAAATGTCTTTTCATAATCTACAAATCCAAAGCATAATGTCAACTCGTATTCATTTGCCCTTTCTATAACTTCTCACTATACCTGGATATGATCTACTGTACTAAAATTACAAACAGCCTTTTCTCTTGGTGGAAATCCAATGTTCTCTGTAGACAAGTTGTAATTATCTTGGTAAAAATTTTGTATAAAACTGATAAATGGCTGATAGGTCTGTAATTTCTAATATCTTCTTTATCACCTTTTTTAAATATTAATATTAATACTGCATTCTTCAAATCATTTGGTACATTTAGACATTTGGTATATAACTTTGCTAAAAAAAATTCTATTTCTTCACTTTTAATATATCAATTATAATTCCATCATTACCTAGAGCTTTTTCTTCATAAATTTAATTCCATGTCTCACTTCATTTAAAATTCTGGCCAATTCAGAAGATATAATAGATATAGGAGATACTTGTTCTTTATTACTAGATAATTCTTGATAGAAGTCTTCTACCCATTTCATGATATCATCTCTTTTTTTTTTTGTAATAATTCTATCTTTTTTTCTCATTGCAGATATAAATTTCTTACCAATACCAAAATGTTGTTTTACACTCTTAAGACTTTTATTCTCTTCTACAGCTTTCCTTGCTAGTTCACAGTTATACTTTCTTATATCATTTTCTACTCTTTTCCACACCATTTTACAAAATTTGAGATATTCAATCTTTTTTGATGCATCATTTTTGTATATCTTCATATTCCTTCTTTTTTTCATAAATTCTCTAGTCTCATTAGAAATTTTATTGGTCAGTTACTGCTTTTTCTACCAGCTATCTTTGTTGCAGTTTTTAAAAGTGTATCAGTTATTTTCATATTAATTTCATTCAAATCTGAATCATGTTTATTTGTAAGTTCTAATTTGAATTCATTAGAATGTGTCTGAAGATTAGGAATATCATCTATAAATATTGTTTTTCTTAATAATTTTTGTCTCTAGTTTTGCATTAACACGTTTTGGTCTCTTTAGTTTTGCATTAACACGTATCTTACGTCTTACTAATCGATGATCACTTTCTGTGTTAAATTTATTAAGAACATTACAAACTTGAAATCCAATTCTGCTGTACCTTTATTTGGATGCTTCCATGTCCATTTCCTTTTAACATTTTTTTTTCAAAAAAAGAATTCATAATATAAAGTTTTTCTTTTCTTCAAACTCCACAAGTCTATGTCCTCTCTCATTTCTATTACCATAATCAAAATTACCTACAACACTTTCATTTGTTTACCAATTCTAGCATTAAAGTATCCCATAGCAATTTTAAAATGTTTACTCTGATCAAAAGCCTTTTGTACATTCATTTTAAAATCTTATACTATTTTTTATACAGTACTGATAGGGCATAATTAATGTATGTTCAAATGATAAATATTTTTCCAATAGATATATACAATCATGACAGACACAAATAAATCATGGCCCTTATTCCCACAAGGCTGTGTGCGGTTGGCGGAGGGTGCTAAGAATCATCTGTGATTGTGGACCCAGGCTGTCATTTGATGACGACTTTTTATTTAGGTGCTTACAACTGCAGATCACTTTCAAGTGAAGGAAGATTGCAAGAATTAGAAGAACTATCTTATATTAATTGGGACATTATTGGACTTTGTGAAATTAGAAGAAAAGGTGAAGAGACTATTATAAAAGTGGACATGTACTCAATATTCAAATATATAATTAATAGACATATACACCTATTCGTATACATAATTAATACACAAAATAAACAAAAATAAATATAAATTTAATGGTCAGGTTAAAAATGTATATTTTATTTTTGTTTATTTTGTGTATTAATTATATATATGAATATATGTATAAGTGTATTAATTATATATTTGAATATTGTAACTCTAATGATGACTGCAGGACAGTCAAAACTGTTAATTTTGATATAAATAAAGACTATTGATAAAGTGTTTAAGAAAGTTGTAAATGGTATGATAATCAGGAATGTGTAAAGGCATGCTCAAGGGTTCTAAACAAACTACTGGAAACTTAGGCCATCCATTCATGATAAAAATGTGTGAAGGTAGAGAGTTTAAGGTGTGTGCACTATTACCTACTATTATAGTAAGCTGCCTTAAAGTTTGACATCTGTTTGGACAGGGTCTCCATTTGTCATTTGTCAGATTAGTGACAGCGTATGTTCCCTCAGGAAAAGGGAATAAAATGTTAAATAATTGGACCATCGCAAATGATAATGAGGGGTTAAAATTTACACTTATATTATGTCTTTAAAGTAAATCGAGTCAGTTTGGAGTGCTCTGAAAGGGAATTGGGAAAGCAGTTAGTATTGAAAATGAGAAATAAATATTTGAAGCCATACTTAAGTGCCTTTTTTTTAATAATAACTTCATCAATTATTGTGTCCTCTGGTAAGAACATAAATTATAATTAGTAGAGTCCACATGAGATTACGCCTTAAAATTTATTATGTGACCATAGTATGTAAATAAATTAACACTACGATTGTTGAAGAATCTTCTCCTACTAGTGCTAGGCTATATACTTAGTGGCACCCTTGTATCATTTATTATAATTTGGATAATCTCCCAAATTTTGTAGACAGAGTGATGTTTTGTAGAGCACATTTAATAGTCCCAATCTCGTGAGGTATATTAGTGTAACAGTGATTTAGTATCTAAAGTAACTAAAAAACAATCAGCTGGTAATTCAGATTTAATATTTTCTAAAATTGAAAGGAAATGTGTAGTATCTTTAATGTAAGAACTAAATGATGGTGGAATAAAACTAATAAAATTGTCAACATATGCTGAAATATTTTCTGTAGGACAACCAATGCTTGTACAATAGGTTTACCAGGGCATCCTGGTTTATGAATTTTTGGCAAAATATCAAATACTGGGATTTGGTATTAAAAAATTATACACATTTTTATCTAAGAGATCTCTTGTTTTCAGATCTTTTAGGTTTTAAAGTATACCCTTGAATAATGTATTTATAGTTGTTAGTATAATAGGCTCATAAAAATTTTCATCATCTAAAAGTTTCAGAACTCTCTTAACATATTCACCTTTGTTCATGATCACTATTATAAATATGTTATTCAGTGATATACTTTTAAACCTAAAAGATATGAAAACAAGGAGTCTCATTGATAAAAATGTGTATAATTTTTTAATACCAACCAGAATTTATCCCAGTAGTTTTTATATTTTGCCAAAAATGTATAAACCAGATTGCCCTGGTAGACCTATTGTAGCTAACATCGGTTGTCCTACAGAAAAAATTTCAGCATGTGTTGACAATTTTATTAGTCTTGTTCCACCATTATTTGGTTCTTACATTAAAGATACTACATATTTCCTTCAATTTTAGAAAATATTAAGTCTGAATTATCAGATGATTGTTTTTTACTTACTTTAGTTATTGCATCACTGTACATTAACATACCTCATGATGATGGTATTGGGGCTATTGAATCTGCATTACAAGATAGAAAGTATGATCATCATCTTATTATAATTATGATTGAATTAATATATTTAATCTTAACAAATAATTTTTTTTACCTTGAATTTTAAATATTATTTACAGAAACAAAATACTGCAATATGTATAAAAATAGCACCAAGTTATGCAAACATTTTTATGGCAAAACTAAAATCCTCTATACTTAAAAATGCTAGGTTGAAACCTCATACTTGACTTAGATATGTAAATGATATTTTCATGATATGACCACATAATGAAGTGGCACTTCATAGATTTTTAGATTATACAAATAATTTTAATAAAAATATAAATTTTATAATGAATTTTTTGAAAACAATTGCCCATTTTCTTGATGTTGAATTTATTTACACTAATAGGGTTCTTACAGGAAACTCACTGATAAGCATCCTTAACATGTAAAGGCTAATATTTCCTATAGTCAATTTATAAGAATGAGAAGGATTTATAGTAATGAGTAATTTCTTTAACAAAATAATAAGGTTCTATATGATAGATTAGTGAATATGATGTATTCTAAAACATTTTTGGAGAATGCAGTAATAAAGTCTTCAGGAATTGAAAGAAAATAACTTCTTTTACCTAAGAAGAGCAAGAAACATTTAGATGTTTCACCATTGGTTCTTATTTTTAATAGAGATTTACTTAATATTAACTGTATATTTTAAAAGCATTTCAACCATTAAGTTCTACAGATTATTTAAAAGCTATTTTTTTCCAATCCACCTAAGGATGTATATCAAAGTTATTGATCCCTTAAAGATATAATTGTTAAAACAAATATAATTAGAAATTTTATATCAGAAAAAGATTGTTATCCATGTAATGATACAAAATGTCTTACACGTAAACATATTATTGTGACAAAAATGGTCCAAAGCACTAGTAATAATAATTTTAAATGGTATATTCCTAATTATGTCACATATAAAAATATAAATTTAATAGATAATAATAAATGTTTAAACCATTATGTAGATGAGTCAGCAAAAAGTCTACATGTTAGAATAACTGACCATAGATTTGACATTTTGCATAAGAATTAAGACAGACCTGTATCAAAACATTTTAATTTACCAGATCATTCAATTGATGATTTAAAAGTATTGGGAAGTGTCCAAACTTCTTGACCATCAAAAACAGAGGATCCCCAGCTGCCTTTCAATCAACATCCCTCAAATGATAAAGGTGACCAAGTTCTGGAAGTTGCCATCAAAAATCGTAGACTTCCTGTTGAAATTGAGCCTGTGTGCCCTCCCAACAAAGCCTTCCTCCACTATAAAAGGGGGCAGGATATTGACCCTAACTGTACACTGTGTCAAAGACAGGAAGAGACTACCGATTACTTCCTCTTCGAATGCACAACTTTGAACAGTTTAAGAACTCACTTTCAGCAAAACATGATAAGAAATCACATCCAAATGAACCTCAAGACAGCAATTGAAAAGGGCATTTTCTCCGAGATCCAGCTTTCGGCTATAATTAACTTTTCCATCTGGGCATTGTACTGTAAGCTGGTGTTCCAAGCGGAAACCTTGAATAATATATTCACAGCATTTCGGCAAACACTAAACAAGGAAAGGGATAGAGATATGCGCACCGCTGACCCCTTCACAGCTGCGCAAACCTGGGATTCCATTGCAATCAGATAGAGCTTTCCTGCAACTTCGTTGTTTGTCGAGTGGCTGTTGTCTAAAATACCTCCCCCTCAAAAAGGGGGGGGGGAAGCCAACCATGAATAACCACGATCTTTCATACTAGTGAACAAATGTACACATCAACACTTCTAAACACATCATAACCTTAAACCATTCAATCAGCAATGCTTTGAAACTGAAAAATAAGCTAAAACTAGAAAATAAGCTAAAATATAGATCATCTAAACAAGATACAGTGCCAATCAAAACCAACAAAATATATCTTACATATCATTTTACAAAACTGAAACATGACTAATATTATCTATTAACAGCATCTCATTTTAATCTTCCCTGTTGCATTTACCACAAATAGATGTTGGAACTGGGGGACAAAGAAATTGAACTTTAGAGAAATTATACTTCTATGATTTATTTTCGAAACAAGTCACATGTTTCCTATCAACTCAAATATATCTCTTTTTTTTTCTTTCCTTTTTTTTTGAATGTTATCTCATAATCATTTACTTGTTTTATACTTTTCGGTCTGTATTTCTTTGGTCTAAATGTGCAATAAATTTGTTTTTGAAAGTAAAAGTAGTGATATTACAGGATGGTTTTTCTTCCAGAGAGAAACAGAGAAAAAAAAAAGGAAGGTTTTTTTTTTTTTTAAATTCAAGATCTTATACCCACATGTAATGAACTTAAACATATGCAGCACTATCACATCTTTAAATTACTTAGTTTCCTAATGCATTTTATTATTATTATCTTTGTATATTTATATTTATATGACTATGGTTTTACACTTTTCTTTACAATTAATATTTAATTACTAATATATTTATTTTAGCTTCTACTAACTATACTATTTAATTAATATGTATAAGTATTTCAGTTTTTTATACAAATATTATGAGCACAAACTATTTTTTATATATACACACATTTATTTATTCAGTCATATACATTTATTTATTCAGTCATATATATTGTTTTGTCTCAATGATCGTAAGTTTTATCCAGTGGTCCAGTGTGTAAAATTTTAAATTTTAATTTGTAATAATTTGTTAAGATATTGAAAATAAGTGTGTAGGGATTAATTATAGAGTGAAATGCTTGTGGATTATAATTTTCCAACCAAGCAAAAGCTTACTAAGAAATATCTTAAAAGTGATGATAATCTTGACTGTGAGACACTGGAAAGTCTGATAGAGTGGATAAAAATCTCATAAACACTTTATCACAAGTTCCAGTGGCAGCTATTTCAATATAATATTTTATAGTATTAAACTAATTTGGAAGCATGAAAATATGTAACACTTTATTAGTATTATTAAACAATAATTAAAAATAAACAGCAAAATCAATTTATAAGTCTTCTAAATTTTCTTTACCAACAATCTTTAAATATATTATATTTTAATTTAAATTGAGATGTATCAGTCTAGATGGTTCTCACTAGAAGGATAAAACTATTAATTTATTCACATTTTACAGTGATTGGATCATTTAGAACCAATCAGGCATTATAACACAAAGCAATAAATACTATAACAAGTTTGTAAAGAGGGGACTACTAAAAGATAAGAAAATCGGAACAGGACTTTAACTATCCACTTATAAAATAAAATATAAGGAATAAGCTGAAAAATCATAACTTTGAAAATTAATTTGGACAAAATTTCATGATTATATGGATTTGAACAAGATGGAGTAAAACTTAATAACCCTGTGATATTTCTGCACTACTTTTCATAGATCTTAGATTCTTAACTTTGCCTACTGAAGAAAAAACTGGAATGACCGCTATTTGGATAAATATTTGCCTAAACATGTACTATTTGGAACGAAAAATAATACTACCAGAAAACGTAAGCAATTATTTTTGTTTTTTTTATTTTAATCAATTGTCAGAACTAATAATAACACAAAAGTTATTTAGATTGAAGAGAAAAAAAAGATTAAAGTATTTTGATTTTCACGCCGTCCATAGGCATTAAGCAGAAAAATGTATTTGTTTACAAATTATCTTTTCAGTGAAAATAATTCAAAATCATTTTAAAAAAAGTTTCAAGAAAATGAAGAAACTAAAATTTCATTTTTAAATCATATAAAGTAATTAGTTTTAACAGAAAAATGCATTAATTATTTCTTATTTTCATTGAGGAAAGAACTTGTCTGTTCTAATATTTCCCCGCGAAGTAGTCACGTATACATATTATTAATAATTGCTTACTCTTCAATCAATTCTGTTTAATATTATTAAATACGTATTAATTAGCTGATGGAAATAAATAGATAAGTATTTACTTATTTTTTTATCTTGATTATACAACATATAAATTAGTAATATTTTATGTGTTTAAAATTGCCCAGATTAATTGAAAATTGTGACAATTACCGAGGATGGAAAAACAAAGTAAACAAAATCCATAAATGATTTTTAAAAAAAATTTGTTTTAAAGATCGTAATAAACTTATTTTTAATTGTGCTACATTTGGAAAAGTATAAGTTACATCTTAATTAAAAACACCTAGATGATCGTATTTATAATTGAATAGATTCTTCTCAGTATAACTAAAAACATCCTAATTTGCTGATAAAAGGGAAGGGAAAGAAGTATTTATTCGTTTTTATCGTTAGTGAATAACTTGCAAAGTAACAAGATTTTAAACTGTTTTAAAATCACCCAGATCTTCACGCGGATGGAAAATCAAAATAAACCAATCAATAAATAATTTTAAACCTATTTTTATTGTCCTTGGAAAGTATTTGAATATCGTCTTGCTATATAATATCAGTACATAAACCAACAATTATTTTATTGCCTTGGAAAGTATATGAATATCATCTTGCTATATAATATCAGTACATAAACCAACAATTATTTTATTGCCTTGGAAAGTATTTGAATATTGTCTTGCTATATAATATCAGTACATAAACCAACAATTATTTTATTGCCTTTGGAAAGTATATGAATATCGTCTTGCTATATAATATCAGTACGTAAACCAACAATTAATTTTATTACCTTTGGAAAGTATTTTGAATATTGTCCGAAGATCGTGTCACTAGTGAACCGGATAATCAATGTATATATTTACTTGGGAATATTTACTTATAATATCCATTTTTTTGTCCTTTTTCGCATAAGACCAGATCAAACTTTATCTCCAAGATAAAGTCCAATGGGAGAAAATGTAATGTTTGTTTATTTTTGTTATTGCTATATATAATATTTTAATACGGTTTTTTTTCTTTCACGTGTTATTCAGGCATTAGTTTTTTTTTTATATATATTTATATATTTTATGATGCTATAAAATGTACTTAGTAATGATATAGAGATGTAGAAAGAAATATATACCTCTAATACATATATATATATTTTATTTTCCAATTAAGGGAAACATAATATTGAATATCATTATCTGGGAACAGAGAGAAATATTTATATCTCTCACTGCTAAAACAAATGTTAATATTATATTGAAGAGAAACAAACAGACCCAAACTTGTCAAAATTATACACATAATGATGCAATTGTTCTATTATATAAAATAATTTAATAAGCATTTTTTTTATTGCTTAATTTTGCCTATGAACGAAAATGTCCACCGTAAATGCAAAATATAGTTTAGTCCTCCTTGTTTACGTGTACATGGCTTGCTATAACCAAAAGTATAATTGCTATTTTAAAATAAGTAATGATCATTTGACACATATTTTAGTGGTTTGTTTATAAAACATTAATAGTTTCTGCATTGTTAAATGGAATATTTATATTTCCACTTTTATTATTAGTGTTGTTTTACCTTGCCATTTTATTGATCAGAATTTGTGATAGCTTTTAGCTGATGAGCCTTTGCTACATATAAGAGCATTAGATATAGTACTATTAATATTGTGCATGGAATGATGGAGAATTCCCCATTGTTGATTAATATGAGAGGATGATATTGTTGAGGCTGGTTAAGAGTTAGTGCTTAGAGCATAGTTAATCCCAAGAGAGGATGATTCCCATGGTCTGAATTCTATTTTTTTTCGTGACGAGGCACTGCCCGCCCTTTTATACCGATGAAGGTACTAGAATTGGCCATATTATTATTCAACTATCATGTTGTTTTTAGTATACAACTATCATGTTTGTTTTCTTATGCAACTATCATGTTGTATTATAGAGCCTCCCTTTATTGTTAGGTCCCTCATGAAGTTTTAGAGTTAGTTTTCCACCGTGTATAGTGAAGCTTAATAATTCAAAATCAAATGGCAAGGATAAAATAAAGTTAGATTACGGGACACTGGTCCATCTATAGTGTTTGTCTAATTGGGATAGGGTCTTTATGATGTTGTGTAATCATCATCAGTTTATAAACAGACCAACCAAACTTGTTAATGTTTGTAGAACTTCTACATAAAAGAGCAAGGGATGTACATGGACAATGTAGATTTATCTTTTTCAAGTGGTGATCCGCCGATGGATCAGTAAGATCATTTAATTATTAAATGATTAGGTTGTGGACATGGACAATGTTTTGGTGTCATGTGTGCATTTAACTTTTGATGTCTGTCCCACATCAATATAATGAATCTTTTCATATTCAAAGATAAAAGATAATAAATTATTAATTGTGCTGAATATGATAATTGCCCTTATCATATTCAAATAAATTAAATAGCTACAGTTCAGTGTAATAAATTGTAACTCAATTATTAGATTTAGAAATGATTGTAAATTCCCATCTCTGATTTTATTCAATGAATTTATCTTGTTTCATGTAATGTGTCTGAAAGAGTCTTGTATATAATGTAAATAAATCTTGTTGTGTTAAAAATTTATTTAGTTTTCAGTATTCTTATTGCTAATCAACACACCCACACATTATATTTGTTATTGCTGTCGACATATCCTATGATTATATGGAAATCGTCATCAATCGATATTGTAAAAGTCACTATATGTAGGTATATCAGAATAATTTTGTGAAGCCCTATAATTTATGAGTATATTTAGGACATCATTACTTAATAATTAAACATTACTAACCTAAAGAATATTATTTTAAGTGATATACTAAAAGATTAAACACCTAATATTGGTTTGATCAGTTCATTTGAATCCACAGATCTGTCATTCACTGGTCTGGATCACCTTGTTTCTAATTAAGGGAGAAAGAACATTGGAATGCTATTGCGTTTAGCTATTGAAAAATCATTCCTACTTATTGAAGCTTAAAGTTTATCATAGTTAGGGAATTTATAGAATTTATTTGAAATTATTGAATATTGTTTAGTAATTCAATTCAGTATTAAGAGCTATTTTGTGTGCTATGCTTGGGTAGTGGTAAAATCCCTCTCACTGACCCAAGTGTATCTTGTATAACACCCTTTAAGCTATGTGAACCCTGAAAAGGATAAGTTATATCAATTTGTGATAGGGTTTGAATTTATGTTAAATTTATATCCAGTTAATTATTGTAGTTAGAGGGGAATTGTGTTACATTCACCGTGTTATGAAAGGACAACCAAACTTTAAAGTATCAATTGCTTCTTTTGTCTGAAATGTATAGTTGGGTTTGACTTTATGGTGAATATTCTGGTTTTAGTAAGTTTAGAATCCGTATTTTATTTAATTGTCTTATTATCATTTAATTCAATATCAAATTTAGGGTTCTGTACATCATCTTTCATCATCATTAATCCTCTCATCTGTCATTTCAATCTTTCTTTATTCTTCTTTCATCCTAATTCATTATCCTAATTAACTCATCATTCATTAGCTCTTATTCCATTATCATCTTAATCATCTATTAACTCTTATACATCTCCATTCTTTTCTCTTCATTCTCAGAATCATTTTATTTTATTATTTAATTATTACTTATTTTCATCATCCATTTAGTCATTTACATCCTAATTTACTTATTGCCTAATTTATACTTTTAATTTCATATTCATTCCATCAATCTAATTATTATTTTTTTATTGGTTTGACAAGTATTAAGTTTATTTTATAACCTTTTGTTTGTTTGCTTGTTCATGGATTTTGAAGCTAGTTTGACCAGAAATTATTAATCACCTTGTAATCTTATTCTAAGTATATAGTTTCATGCGAGCTTAGCTAATAAAGAAATCATTTCTTTAGTTTATCATTTATTTTAGGCGTATATTCTAGATTAGTTGTAGCCAGGAAGGTTACAGAGAAAGGTATGGTTTCCAAACATGTAAATTGGACTAGTTAGATTAGCGGGAAGGCTACAGGGAGATTATAGCACCTAAAACGTGTGGTATGATTTGTTTATGATTACAGCGATCTAGGAGAGGGTTACAATATATATATATTGTATTTTTTAATTTAAATTAAGTTTGCAGTCATTTGTGCTGATTGATTACATAATGCAGTTGTTGTTATTTTTTTAATGTACATTGAAATAAATTTGTCATTGGTAGGTTAAATTTTCTTTGTAAAATCTTAAAATTTTTTTGTCAAATATATTATTTTTGAACACTGACATTTTATTATATATTCTTTCTGATGAAGACCAGTCCTCTGGTTGAAATATTAAAGTAATTTTATACACAAGTTATTTTTTATTTTTGTTTGTATTTTATTATTAGATAAACTTAATATTTACAAAATCAATAAATAGTTAATAATCAGGTCTATGAAATGAATATGGAATTCAAATTATGAATTAGGTGATAAATGGGTACTAGTACATATAATACACACGCTCATGAACATGTATATTGATGTGCGTTGGGCGAAAACCAGCACTACCAAGCTGCGGAATGTATTATATGTACTAGTACCGATAAATGAATTAGGATGTAGTTGACCAAATGGTTGATGAAAACAAATAATTAAATAATGAAAATGAACGAGGTTAAGAGTGGGGAGAAGGGAAAGAAATTGTGTTAGGGTGATCAATGATTAAGATGATGATAGAATAGGAGTCAGTGAAGGATGAATCAATTATGATAATGAATTAAGGTAAAATGAGGATGAAGAAATAAAAGAAAGATCCAGATGAAATATGAGAACATTGTTGATGATGAAAAATGAGATCCTGAATTATAAAACTAATATTGTGTTAAATGACAGTAAGATAAAATAAAACAAAATATGGATTCCAAGCTTGACTAAACCAGAATCTTTAACCATGAAGTTAAGATAAACTATAAGTTTTAAAAACTAGAGAAGAAATTTATATCTTAAAGTTATACTGAATCAATAGAACTATGAAGATAAACATAACTCAAGTCAAAGCTTAATAAATAACTTTAGACATAAAAATTACCATAAATTCAAAATTACAATTGCCAACTAGTAATTTATTTTCTCGGGGTTCAAATAACTTGAATATTACTATTTTAAAATATATACTTGGGCCAATGAGAGGGATTTTGCCTCTACCCAAATATAACAAACAAAGACAGCTCATAAAACAAAATAGAATTAATAAAGAATATTTGGCAATCCCAATACTAACAGTAATATGAACTTTAAGCTTTACAAAGTACAAATAAATTCTTAATAAAGCAAACACAATAATTTACAAACACTCTTTTATTAATAACTATGGGCAATATAATCAAGATCAGAGAATGATGTATCTAATGATTTAAATAAAAAGATTATTCCAAAACCAATAGATCATTAAAATATTATTTAAAATAAGACATGGGCTTAAGATCAACAGTGTTCTGATCAATAAGCCATAAATTCTAAATGTACTTTAAATGTAAGAGGTTATCAAAATTATTGTGATAGATTAATGCGTAACCAAATCTGCTGTATTGATTGATGATGATTTTAAGACAATAAGATAATGTGTTGATAGCAATAACAAAAGTACTGTGGATGATGATTAGCAATAAGACCCCAGACAACCAAATATATTTTCAAAATAACAAGATTTATTTACACTATTTACAACTTTCTAAAATAATAATAAATAATTGAAAACATATATATTTCAGAAACAATATAAAACAAAGTATATTCATATTCCCTTTAAATTTATTAACAGTTTTGACGCACTGATATGTCTAGTAATTGTTATTCATAATACCTATCTATAGTATGCTATTGAGAGCATTAAAGCATAACTAAACTTTACTAATAAGTAATATGATAATGATAATTATCATATGAAGCACAAATGACAGTTATTATTTAGCATTAAGCAATCAATTATATGAACATGGAATAGACGACCAGAGGTCAAATATATACAGGATACTAAACTTTGCCCATTTTAGCATTTTTGGTTTATTTATTTTAATAAAATATTGAAACTCTTATTCACTTTTTTTTTTTTTAGGCAAATAGACTTTTATATAAAATTAAGAAAGAATATAAAAATAAAAGAAAAACAAAATTTTTAAAATGAAATCCAATTTTCTGTATTCTTGTATTTGTAACATTGATATTTACTAAGACAGTAAAGTCAATTACTCAAGGCTTTAATAGGTTTATAAATGCAGATAATAACAATTAACTCTTAAGCTATCAACATTCTCAATTTATAGTCGAGATTGGTTGTTAACATCTGCATTTATAAATCTATTAAAGCCTTGAGTAATTGGCTTTATTGTCTTAGTAAATATATACTCTACATGGAATATGAAAGTTATAAATGACTATTTATTATTAGTCTGCTTTCAGAACAGGTTACATTTGCCTGATTAATGAGATATGTTTAAACTTCTTTGCATTACTAATCTCACATTCTTTGGTCAAGTTGCAATCTTTAGTGTCTATATAAACATATCAGACCATAGATAAAGGTGATACCTTCTTTATTGTTAAAGAAGATTGCCTTGACTACGGGTTGAGATTGTTGAAAGCTTAAGGATTGATTGTTATCATTAATATTAATCATAATTGTTTTTTTTTTTTTTAGAACACAGTCAGCTCGAAAACATAGATTTTGTAATCCTCAAGATGTAAAACCTGAAAATATCATTATTGCTCCATCTGCAAATGCTTTAAAATTATACGATTGGACTAAGGTTAAAATTGTTTAAATGCTGTTTATATTTAAGATTTTTTTATATCATTATTTATACATTTTACATTTTTATTTGTAATTCATATTTATGTACATGTAATTTAAAATATTTCAAGAATTTTTTTTTTTTTTAACGTATAAAAAAATGGCCATTGCATTTTTTATTTTGCAGAACTTTAAAAAAATTATTTGAATGTGCTCAGGCAGATAATATAAAAAATAATTCATTCCTGATCTTAAACAATTCGGAAAAAAAAAAAATTATAAAAATTGAAATTATTTGTAAAAAGTATTTCCATAAACATCAAGGATTATTGATATTTAAACATTTTTTTTAGAGCAAATAAATATTTTTTCTAAATTTGGTCAACATTTTATTGTTTTAGTAAGTTATAATGTATCTTGAATGAATTTTTTTTATTTTTTATTAGGTTTCAGGTGTTAAATCAATAACATCTCGCCAATAATAATCATTTTAATCACATTCAAATAAAAAGTAATTATAAAAATAATCAAGTAATTATTCTTAATTTATGTGCATCTAAAATACTGAGCAACTTGAAGTTTACTATTTTCTTCTAATGCCAAAAAAAATTCTATATTATTGAAGAACTTTTGACTGTTATATCTTATAATGTTAATGGGAAAGTTTAATTGTTCTAGCACCAATGATCTTATAAAGCTCATATTTTTGACTTTTTATAAAAAGCTGTATCTTTTAAATTTGTGACATTATAGAGTTAGTACTACTCTTAAAAACGAGTTTTTTTTTATAATTTATAAATTAAAACAATATATTATTATATAACTAATAAAAGTGTAATATTTCTTCAAACTCATGATAATTTAAAGTGTACAGAAGGTGTAAAACTCATTTACACACAACAAAAAATAATTGCTAATGATTTTCTAATTATGTTTGCATAAAAGATTGATTTTCTGCATTGTTTTTGTAGATGCTTTCTGGTCAAAGTAGCTAATATTTAAATTTCACAAGCAATCACTAAATGGATAAATCATAAATGTATGGACAGACTACTATGTGAACTAATCATGAAAAAATATTATAATTATTAATGACATGCTATCAAAATCATAGAAATAGCGAATAAATATTTTTTAGAAATTTGTTGTTTTAGGTTGTAAATAAAATCTTGATGATTTGGCCTGATCAGGAATTCAATTTACAAGCTAAAAAAAAAAACAACAACTAATTATTATTAAATGTAATAAGTTTCATAAAATGTAATTCATTCATGCACTAATGCTATTTTAAAATAAAACCCATGGTAATATTATTTCAATCAGAGTTTACAAATTCCAGAAAACTGAAAAGAAATATGAAATCCTTGGGAATCGTCTGGCCTCTTCACATCTAATGGATTTAATATAGTTGACTTTGTGATAATTGCATCCACTCTCATTGATATATTAAACTAATGATAACTCATGAAATTATATTTTTTCTTACTTTTAAAGTTATGTCTGTATTCATTTTTAATAGTCTTTTACATTTTGTCTTTTACACTTTTTGTCATAATATTGCCTTTCTGTAATATCATTAATTTTTCTATCGTCTAATTTTTTTTTAAAAAAAATATTTTACTTTAATGTTAAAAGTAAAATAATATCTTTTTTAGTCTCATATATATCTGCATAATGTCATTTATAATTTTTTACTAGGTGTTAATTATCTATTGATTTTAGCTCTTTAAAATAGTTCATCGTTTGTTATTCTACTTGTCAGTTTTATCTTTAATATTTTAAAGTACCATCTCAAAAATCTTTCAATTTTCTGAATGGCTTTTTTTTTTGTCCAAGATTCTATAACAGGAAGCTATTATAGCATTTAATAATTTTAATTCATAATTGCAAGTTAAGTTTACCTAAATTAAGAAAATTTATTTGATTAAATTTTGATTTTACTTATGCTATTTGTGTGTGTGATGTGTCTGCCATTCTTGTTTAATATAGTACATCTTTAACAAAGATTTAAATGATTAATTGTAATTAATTTTCACACAATATGACATTAATTAAATCAGTTTATAAAATCATGTTATATAATTATTTTATTGTTATTAATTGCAACAATTCTTACATATGGTAATTTTGAATTTGATGACTGTAAACAATGTTATACATTTATAATCTTTTTGCATATACATTTATAATCTTTTTGCATATCTTTGTTGTTGATTCAAGCATTATGTAAAAAAAAATACGAGGAAATATTCTTTGTGTCGTCTTGTTAGAAGAGTTATTGTTAGAAATACGATGAACTCTCAATCCGTTGTTTTTCAAGGGACTAGTGAAAATAAACGATAGATAAGTAAAAATTATAGAATGGAAATCTGTTAAAAATATTAATGATTATTCGCTGAAATACTGCACATGTAAAGAACAGCTTAGCTTTTATCTTTAATTACAATTAAAATATAATATAGGAGTTGTGAACGATCCAATGTATCAGAAAAGGATCATACCCAGAAATTAAACTCTCATTAATTCTTGATCATCTTTTATGGATTACTAGATGTAAGCTAGTATTTAATCATCAAAATTTTAATCCTATTAACTTCATGCAGAACAATCTAAAGAAAACAAGAGCAAGGGATAACCTGATAACCCCTGAGGTTACCTTTACCATGACTTGAGACATGTTGGATTTATCCTCTCCATGGCCCAACCAATAGCAGGATGCTCCAAAAAGGAGAGAACAGAAGAGTAATTGACTCAAATTCAGGAAAACCAAATGAAGGAATGAGAAAACACTTTGAACAAAATATTTACCAAATAACCTCTAATGTATTAATATAATCTTTAATAAATTATTTTGGAAACTTAAAAAAAAAAATGTAAATAAATCAACAATAAAAACATATAATTTCAAATTTTAATATTCAGCAGCCATTTTTCCTTTTCTGAGCTAAGCACATACAAATTACATATATCAATAAAATATCTTCAGTTTTGTTGAAATCTCTCTATGAATAGTATTTTGTTTAGTAAAATATTTTCTAAAAGTAAACATTTTACAAGATTTCAGAATATTCATTAAATATTATTATAATTGGGAAGATAATAATTTTTTGAAAAAGAGACGAGTCTATTGTTCTATAAGAAAACAAGTTACTGAAAAAAATATATATTTTTTTTGCCAGGAGCTTTATTTTGCTGTTTATTTTATGTTAAAAATAAAAATAACAGTAAGAGTTGGTGTTTTTTTTCTTGTTATTTCAATAGATGCATGAGTGAATACACACTCTAAAATAAAATAAATATCCCTCCATTTATTATTAATTATATTATTATTTTTTAAAATGTTCGTTTATACTACAATTTTGATTTAAATATACATATAAAAAATGTCTGTCTTATATGTTTTGAAAAGTACTATATACTTTATACAATAAGTATTTTATTCTAGTTATTGTTTATCAACAAAATATGAGTTATTATACAGTATTTTTTTGACTGAACGTGACAGGGACTGAACAAAATATAGGGAAATTCGTGGCTCCATTTTACTGTATAATTAAAAACATTTTTTATTTATTTGCAAGATTTATGTGGGTATATATATGTATGTATTGTACTGTTTATTTTATATGGCACAAATATATTGGCATTTGGTAAAAGCTCAAAAAAGAAAGTAAATTTAGATTTTTTTTTTTGATTAGTATAATTTTTTTAAAACGTACAATGAAAGTTAAATTTTTTGTCCACATTTTTTTTTTAAATCTAATTAAAAATAAAAGTAAAAATTGGAGAGAGCAAAAGACACACAAATTACTAATCCAGATAAGCTAAAAGAAAAATATTTTAGCTAATTAAAGATGGCAGAATTATGCTAAAAAAATAAAGACTTTGTAACTTAAATTTAAGAGAGAGTATACAAGATTATTATCTTATATGCTGGTAAAAGAACAAAAGGATGCTTAGAAGTTTCAAAAACTGGATCGAGGTATAAAAAGAAGAGGACAACTTCGATCTAGGTCTTTCTTTACCTTCTGGTTTCCTGTCTTAGAGTTGGGGATTTCCGCGAGCATACCCTGTGGCAGTAATATACTTCTGCACAGGTATGCCACTTGCTGTACCGAGCTGTCACGCAAGCATGGGAATGGAGCTTTGTGAATACCGCTTTTTACAATGAAAGGGTCACCACAACCGTGCTTTTTTTCTAGCTATAGAATGGACCCATAATTGAAGATGCTGGCAGGAGAGACCAATGGAAATTCCTATGAGCTCAGGATCCCATAAATGTCCACCAACTTACTGGTATATTCCTGATTGTGACAAAATTAAGCGTTTGCAAACAATTCTTAAAAATATGCTTAAAATAATCCCGATAGAGACATTAATTTTCTTATTCAAAAGACATTCATTTTAAGGAACTTTTTAGAAGAAATTTGGAAGTGAATTGTAATTGTGAAACTGTTTTTTTTTTTATTAATTGATTCATGTCTGGATTAACGTGCATGTGTTCTCTTCAGTTTTATTTAATTAGTAATTTATCTTTAAACATTTTAATTTGTTAGAATAAAAAATATTTATTTCTAATATCAACTTTTCATTTGTATTTTATTAATATTAGTTTAGTCAGATTTAAAAACATAATTTACCTTTGCCAATATGTATTGATTAAGCTCCAGGAATAATCTAGTTACGGTAAAATATGATACCACTTCTTTTAAAAGCATTTTTCTTTTTAATTTTCGAAACATGATGCGACGGATTTCAGCGGATTTTTATATGAATCCTGGCGCCCTTATAAAAGAAATAAAAGCTGATTCCATCGATAGCGTAAATCATAACAATTACTAGGCAGAGTTGATCAGGACATATAATTATGTTTTTAGAAATAGGAATGAAACTTTCTTTTTTTTCCATAACTTGATTAACTCACGCATTTTATATATAATAGAGACCTAGTCAGACGGGAAAAACGCTTCAATGGCTTTCCAACGTGAGGCTTCGATGCAGCAACCACAACCTGAGGTATGTTGTAATGGTGTAAAGAACATTACAATGATGACTCAAAAACCCATAGCCGGAGAATGAATGGTAGTTTTGTTAAAAAAAATAAAAACTAACTAATTATACCCTAATTATATAAATATAAAAATGTTTTTTTAATATGACTTACAGAAAGAAAAATATATATTTTTTTAATATGTCTAAAAAAAAAACACGATCGCGGCTGATGTAGATGACCAGGTAGGCGGTCACTGGAGAGGGGATAAAGCATAGCCCCGAGTTTTTGTATGCAGTATTTAACATAAGATCGTCTTTAAATACCCACCAGTCTATTTTTAACGGGGATCCTGAGAAAGGGGAGGGCGGATCAAGTTGCCGCAAGCCTATAAGACTCAAAACGATGAGCAACGCTCGTACATACTTATAACTTGGGCTTCTTATTAGTATTACGCTTGAGCGAAAAGAACACAGGTGAATGTTTCTCATTCCCGCCGTGTAAGACCCAAAAGTGGGCGTTAAAGCCGCATGTCACTTGTGAATGAGTCTACGAGATATATCAGCACACTAATACAAAAACAAAAACCACACAAATATGGACTTAAAGCTTAAGAATAAAATTAGTTTAAACCCCTATTTTATTCTCATCTACTGGCCCCCGTGATATATACCGTTTATTTATATTTGGTACAAATATATTGGCATTTGGTAAAAGCTAAAAAAAAAAGTAAACTTAGATTTTTTTTTTTGATTAGTATAATTTTTTTAAACGTACAATGAAAGTTAAATTTTTCGTCCACATTTTTTTTTATCTAATTAAAAATAAAAGTAAAAATTGGAGAGAACAAAAGACATACAAATTACTAATCCAGATAAGCTAAAAGAAAAATATTTTAGCTAATTGAAGATGGCAGAATTATGCTAAAAAAATAAAGATTTGGTAACTTAAATTTAAGAGAGAGTGTACAAGATTATTATCTTATATTCTGGTAAAAGGACAAAAGGATGCGCAAAAGTTTCAAAAACTGGATAGAGGTATAAAAAGAAGAGGACAACTTCGATCTAGGTCTTTCTTTACCTTCTGGTTTCCTGTCTTAGAGTTGGGGGTTTTGGCGAGCTTAACCTGTGGTAGTAATATACTTCTGCACAGGTATGCCACTTGCTGTACCAAGCTGTCACGCAAACATGGAAATGGAGCTTTGTGAATACCATTTTTTACAATGAAAAAGTCACCACAACCGTGCTTTTTTTCTAGCTATAGAATGGACCAATAATTGAAGATGCCAGCAGGAGAGACCAATGGAAATTCCTATGAGCTCGAGATCCCATAAATCTACACCAACTTATTGGTGAGTTAAGATTAACTATTCCTGATTGTGACAAAATTAAGTGTTAGCAAACAATTCTTAAAAATATGCTTAAAATAATCCCGATAAAGACATTAATTTTTTTATTCAAGAGACATTCATTTTAAGGAACTTTCTAGAAGAAATTTGGAAGTGAATTGTAATTGTGAAACTGTTTTTTTTTATTAATTGATTCATGTCTGGATTAACGTGCGTGTGTTCTCTCCAGTTTTATTTAATTAATAATTTATCTTTAAACATTTTAATATCAACTTTTCATTTGTACGTTATTAGTAATAGTCATTAACGTTGATTATTATTAAATTTATTAATATTAGTTTAGTAAGATTTGAAAACATAATTTACCTTTAGCCAATATGTGTTGACTAAGCTCCATGAATAAATAATATTTAGAAAATAACTAGTTACGGTAAAATATGATACCGCTTCTTTTAAAAGCTTTTTTTTTTTTTAATTTTTGAGACATGGTGTGACGGATTTCAGCGGATTTTTATATGAATCCTGGTGCCCTTATAAAAGAAATAAAAGCTGATTCCATCGATAGCGTAATTCGTAACAATTACTAGGTAGAGTTGATCAGGAAATATAGTTATGTTTTTAGAAATAGGAATGAAACTTTCTTCTTTTTCATAACTTGATCAACTCACGCATTTTATGTGTAACAGAGACCTAGTCAGACGGGCAAAATGCTTCAATATATATATAATATACACACAATACTGTAAGGATATCTTAATAATCTAACCTTATCACTCACTACCAAATCCAGCTCTTTTTTTTTTTTTAGCTAATAATCAACTAAACATATATTTTCAATTATAAAATAAATAAACCCACACTTTTATATATATATATAGACACAACAAATCTATATATTTTTTTTATTATATTAAGAAAGGATCAAACAAACCAATTTCGTTTATTTTTTAGAAAAATGAAAACCCCAATCAAAAGAAAACATTATTTAATTATCGTACTAATATGTGTATGTATTACAATAAATGTAATATCTCCATATTTGATTTCATTTTAAAAAGACTGATTAAATATTCATAGTAACAACCCATTGTTAAATCAGTCACTCGGTAACCAAATACAGAAGATAAAAAAAAAATTCTATTATGTAATTTTTTTTCTTGCTTATAATCAGGATAATACACGTAACAATAAATAGATATGTAAAGATGAAAAAGAAATTAAATGCAAGCACACTAAACAATGAAAGCCGAGGTCAGTAATAAAAATGAAAATTCTTTTCAGGCGTCTTTTTTCCAAGTAAGACATAATCCATATAATATCGGAAGAATTGAATGCTTCAGTGTTAAGAAAATGGATAGTTTATTCGAACATTTCAAAATATTTGCTGAGTTGTGATATAGCCTATTACAAAAAGTCATAATTATTAATTTGTTAAAAACATTTTTAACAAATTCAAGCAATTAAATAAATTTAAAAAGTGGATTTAGATAAACGTTTGATATAAAAAGTACCAGAGTGTTCTTCAAATTTAAATAAAAGAATGGATTATAACATTAATATAGTATTTACGTATATATCACCATTATGGAATAATTTCACTCGCATAAAATCATTTAATAATAAACTTCGACTTAAGAATCTTTAAATTATTAGTTTGTTGAAAAACCATGTTTGCTGGCTTACTCAATAATGTTGTAGGGCTTAAGTATTCATCGGCCCTTACCAGAATAAAGCAATGAATTAGTGTTTTAAGTGTATAATGCTGCCAAAATTCTATCAAAGACATTAATTACCTAACTCCCAAATCTCACGCCAGTCATCGTGAAGAAATGTTAATTTGTTACTTGATTTTATATATATATATATTATAACTAGTCTTTCTTATTGCATTGCCAAATGTATACCATATATACCTGGGTCTCGTTTTAGGTGGTAGATAGGTTCCTCAGAAAATGCGCACAAAAATAAACATAACTTACCTTGAAAAATGGGGGATATGTTCCAGTAATTTTCAGATGTCGCATAAAAGCAAAGTAACAAGGAAAAAATACTTCAAATTTGCATTAAAAAAATAAGGAAATAAAGTATGACTAATAAAAAATTTCAAATATTTGAAAAAAATTAATACAAGACAAACTTTTTTTATCAACTACAGTATTTAATTTTACATTTTTTCATACATATTTTAATCATTACCGCTGTTTACAATATGCGTTCGTTTGTGAACTAGTAAGAAATCAGATTCGTGACATGCTGTACAACTAGCGCCACTTTCAGTCTTCAGCTGTGTTAATGGTTTTCTGTTTCTGTATTAAAAAAATGAGATTGCAATCAAAACAAAAAAATATATACATTATCATTAGAAAGATTATCTTCAGTTTATAAAATCAATAAAACCTTCATTATTATGTATTTTAAAAATCTAAAAAAATATTTATTTCTGTTAATATCTAACAAAATACATTTTAAAAGTTTAAAATTTTTGAATATTGCGATATTTTTATATGTATGTATAAATCTGTTATTATTTGCTCATTAGTATAAATAGGTTATTTACATAGAAGTTAAGATTCTAAATACATCTTCAGGTCATATTCACGTTAGCTGCTAATATAACGTTATATTTTTGAAAAAAAAAAAGTATTTCACGTCAAAATAAGTTATTAATAATTTAAATTTCTTGATATCTGATAAATATAGTGAAATATGAAAGATATTAAGAAGAAACATGAATCGCATAACTTCAAAATCGCATTAAAGTAATCCACATAAAACGAGACCCAGGTATAATATTAAATCAGCCCTACATTTTACTACTGTTACATAATGCTTTATTTACCATCCTCTTTTACAGTTTCGATTGCCCCTGCAATCTTCTTCAGAACTACAACATAATACAAACATATGAATATAAATTTACATTCCATATATACATCTTATAATCATCATCTCTTTATTACCTTTTAAATATACACTGGGTCTCTTTTTACGCGGACTTATTTAACACGATTTTGAAGTTACACGATTCGTGTTTCACCTGAAGTCGACCTCTGATAATGCGCTATTACTTTAAATAATAAATTTCGCGCATATTGAAAGTAATAGCACATTATTGGAATTCGATTTTCATCTTAGTAATTTCAATATTTTCAGTGCTTTATAATAGTAAGATTTTATGCAATAATGAAATATCATGATTTCCACATTTTATGTATACACACATTAAATTTTACAAGATTATAATGTAAATTTGTTCAAACATTGTGCGTGTTAATTTTGCATTTTAAATCACATTCTGTTTTTGCTTTTTAAAAAAGAATGTAATCAATTGTTAATCATTTAGTGTCCATAAGTTTATTTTTAAAAGGTCAGTAATAGCAGTGGGCACAACTGAAAATTAAAATCTGATTTTTAATTGTAATTAACAATTTAAAAATTACTTACAGGCGACTTGAAATTAATGTGATGTAAAACGAAATTTGACTTTTAAACGGAATTGAAAATTAAAGACAAAAATAAGAATTTAATTTTTAGTTGTTTTAATTAAATTTTTCCCCGCACTGGTGAATAAATGTCTTTTTATTATCATAAGTCTAAGTTCATAAATAATTAATAAAATCGTCGTCGTCAACAGAAAACCATTAACACAACATGAGAGTGAACTTGGCGCTAGTTGTATTTCCTCTTGTGAGAATAATTGCTGAGATATTTTTGACTTCGTGTAAGGAGAAGCCAAATACATCACATCACATGAGAATCTGATTTTTTACTAGTTTGCAAACGAACGTGTTTTGGGGCAAATAGCGATAATAATTAAAACGTGTATAAAAAAATGTAAATTACTGTACTGTAAATTATGCATAAAAATTATTTTGAATAAAATTAAATATTATAGTTAAAAAAAGTTTGTCTTGTATCAATTTTTTTCAAATTTGAAATTTATTAGTCACATTTTATTTTCTAATTTTTTTTTTTTTGCGCGAATTTTAAAGTAATTTTACGATGGTGCTTTGCTTTTACGTGAATTTTGAAAAATCACAGACCGCATCCCCCCTTTTTCAATGTAAGTTACGTCTATTTTTGCGCGATTTTATTTGCGCGTGTTTTCTGAGAAACCTATCTATTGCGTAAAACGATACCCAGGTGTATAATTTTTTATCCTTTTTTACATTCTATATTTATATATTTTATTTTTATTCTTATTTCATTTTATTCTTATAATATTTAACTCTAATTTAATGTCTTATATTTTACATTATTATTATTCATTTTACTAACAATCATTATTTATAATTTATTCATTCAATAATTTATAATCTATTTTAATTTGTAATATTATTATTTTAACACATTTTGACCCACTGTTTATATATCTTAATTTCAACTTCTGAATTCATATTTTAAAACCTTTACTTATACTTTTAATACCCTCTTTAAATTTTGTGATGTGATGTAATGCACTGTGAATTCTCCTTAAACAGAGTCAGGAATCTCTCAGCAGCTATGCCCAGAGAAACCTGATAGCCGCTTTACCTTCCCTTTCCATCCTCTTTCCCTACGTTTTTTCATAATCTGCTCCATCCCATTTCCACAACATAATCTTTGTCAACTCCATGACCTTCATATCTAAATCCCCCTTATCTTTATCCAAACCCTGCATAAAAACCAATAACCCATTGTCTGTTTTCAAGCATTTACATTCAATTAATATCTTGCCTAATATTTTCTATGCCTTATACAATTTGCAGACTAAATCACCCATATTTTTCCATTCATGTGTATATTTCCTTGTTGCTAAAGATCCCGTTTGAGCCTTGAACAATAAACTACTTTCCTTGCTATTATCATAAATTAACTCACACCCAATATTCCGTTTACTTTTATATATATTTAAATTTTTGTAATGTGATGCACTGTGACTTCTTATATGGACGGAGTCAGGAATCTCTTAGCAACTGTGCCCAGAGAAACCTGTTAGCCACTTTGAACCCCTTTCCATTCCCCACCCCATGTTTTTCCATATTCTTTTCTACCCTGCTTCATCCCATTTCCACAACGTAATCCTTGTCAACTCCATGGCCTTTAGATCTAAAACCTCCATATCTTTTCCCAAACCCATCATAAAAACGAATAAGCCACTTTCTGTATAATCACTTTGTTCAGATTTATTCTTCCACAACTTTATTATTTATATCTTTTTTCTTTCAGGCATTTACATTTAAGTAACAGATGCCTAATAGTTTCTATACCTTCCTTACACACCTTGCAGACTAAATCATCCATATTTCTCCATTTACGTGTATATTCCCTTGTTGCTAAAGATCCTGCTCAAGCCTTAAACAGTGAACTACTTTCCTTGCTATTAGCATTTACACTTATATTATTAGCAGCTCCCTCTTCCTATTTTTTATATAACAATTTTTATTCTTATTACTCTTTAAATACTTAACTTTAACTTAATATCTTTTATATTTTTCATTATTATTATTCATTTGACTAATATAACAGTAAACGGGTTTAAACCCTGTTATAAAGGAATGAAATAGTATCCACCGACTGCCCTCGATAAGCGTAATTTTTATAAATTGGCTTCAATATGTTCAACTATTATATACGAGGGGTGATATATATATATATATGTCGCGGAGAGAAAAAAAAAGAAAAATAATTATTTGCTTTGGAACATATTTAGAAATATGTTGTTATCAAAAGTAGTAATTGAGAGACATAGTTATATACAACTATATTATTATTTTTTTATTATTTGTTTTAAATTTACATATTCGCTTTATCATATATCCTATTTTAATGAGGATAACGAAAAGACTTTGCTATATATACCTCTAAGCAATTCTTTGTTATTTGTTATAGTACTTAGCTTCCCTAAATTCCAAGAAATCATAATTGAATGTACCGTGGACAAAAAAACCAAAAATAAGAATGTTAAAAGCATTCCAGACAAAGAAAAAAGATAGAAATGCTGATAAACTGACTTGGGAAATCAAAGAAAATTAATTAATTAGAAAGTTGGAGCTGTAGAAAACAGGAGACATTTTGAAAAAAAAAAAAAACTATATGTACTTTTTTTTTTGGTATTAATTTGTACACTATTCTCTCATTCTAATGAATTATTGAAATTTGCTGAAGTAAGCAAGTTGCAGAGAAAATGCTTTTCTTTGATATCAATGTATTGAAAATGTCTACAATCCTAATGATATGATAAATACCAGATACATGTAGGGCTATTACCCCATGCTCTAAGTATATAGCAGTTCCTGCTCGTTGCTTACCCTTACGAGAACCTCAAAGACCTTACAGATCCACTGCCCAAAATAACCCAGAGAGGAAAAGAAAAATGTTGAACCTCAGATGCTGATCAAACTTCCATTAAAATATTTGTTAATTGCTGATGTCATTATTCTTTGTTTCCAGTTAATACCACTAAATGGATGCCCCAGCCGGACTTATGCCGATAGCAGACATTTTCCTTTCTCCAACAAATATATATATATATATATTTCTTTTGGATCACTAACTCAGAACAATGTAAGATTACATGGAAGCAAACTTTTCTTTATTAAAATCCTGGGTTCCTGAAGATAAATATAATTTTCTTTGCGTTAAGTGAACTTAGAATTGCATTTTGTTACCCTCAAAAGCGCTTATTCATTATCAAAAATATTTATTAAACTGTATTGTATAACTATTTTACATTCTACTCCATATTTATATGATCTATTATATTTAGTAAATTTTGTTTTTCTTTTATGTTAGATTTTGATATGTGAATTATATTTTTTCCTCTCATGAATATTTAATTTAATAAAATAAGAAAGAATAAAATTGTGTACTTACTTTGAAACCGTAATCATCTATTGAACATTAGTTAATAGATTTGTTGTTATACTTGCTTATTTCCTTTTTCCTGCCAACATACTTCACAAAACTAGCTAAATACATCTTATATGAGTAGGCAACTATAAAATATATTTTAAACTTGAACCTTAAGTTCGATAAAGATATTTTATTGCTTATTGATGGAATGAATGCTCAGAGGAGAAGTCAAAGCAGCTAATTTTAAATTAAATGCAATCTAGTTTGAGAGACAGAGGAAAAGATCATTCATATATCAAATTTTGCTGTATACCTATAATTCTTGCTGTATTAGTGAAAGTGGCTCTTGAGGTCGGTCACTACCTGATGCTCATAAATATAATTTTTTTCCAGGTGATTTTTGTTGTTTTTTTGTTTGTTTTACTGATGGAATAGTGGCCACTGTGGAAAATTCCTCACTCACATCCTAATATAGGACATGCGCATGATATATATACATTCTACTTATAAAAATTTTTTAAGAAAATTGCTTCATATTTGAATTTGATATGGTAGACAGTATTTACATACTGCCTACAGGTGTTATGGTGAGTAAATAGCCATAGTTTTATATTCGTTATCCCGCAAGGTCTACATATTTATTTTTAACATATCTATTTTGTATAGCCATTGCAATTGGTACCGAGGGTCGCCAGATAAACTAATAATCAATATTTATAATTTATTTTAATCTATAATATTTTTTAAACACATTTGAACCCACCTTTTATATCTCCTAACTTCTATGCTAAATTCAATTTTTTTAAAATTTTACTGCTATACTTTTAGTACCCCCTCTTTAAATTTTACACTTATATTATTCTAAAAATTATTTTTACTTCATATAAAAAAAATTTTCAGGCCTAAGTCTCTATTCAAAACTGGCTTAATATTAATATAAATATTATAGATTAAAATAGATTATAAATTACTGAATGAATAAATTATAAATATTGATTGTTAGTAAAATGAATAATAATAATGTAAAATATAAAAGATATTTTGTTAGTGTTAAGTATTTAAAGAGTAATAAGAATAAAAATAAAAAATTTAGTTATATAAAAAATAGGAAGAGGGAGCTGTTAATAATACATGTAAAACTTAAAATATAACTAAAATTTTTAAAATTTGAATTTAGAAGTTGAAGTTAGGAGATATAAAAGGTGGGTTAAAATGTGTTTAAAATAATAATATAAATTAAAATAGATTATAAATTATTGAGTGAATAAATTATAAATAATGTTTGTTAGTAAAATGAATAATAATAATGTAAAATATAAAAGGTATTAATTTAGAGTTAAATATTATAAGAATAAAATAAAAAATAAAAATAGAATATATATATGTATACGAAGCTTTTAATTTTTAAATATAGAATGCAAAAAAAGAGTAAAAAATTATATATTTAAAAGGTAATAAATAGATGATGATTATAAGATGTATATATATAATGTAAATTATTATGTTCATCTATATTCATATGTTTGTATTATGTTGTAGTTCTGAAGAAGATTGCAGGGGCAATCGAAACTGTAAAAGAGGGTGGTAAATAAAGCATTGTGTAACAGTAGTAAAGTGCATGGATGATTTAATATTATATGGTAGAATTATATATTATTATATATTTTTTTTTTACTTCTGTATTTGGAAACTGCAATCGCTTTAACTTGGAAGATTTCATTGTAACTAAATTTGAGAAAACATGCGGAAGAAGGTTGTTAGCTTAAATAATTTTTTTTTTTTAATAAAATGTAGGTACTCTTCCCTTTTATAGTGGCATGACATTGGTTTTGATAACTATTAGAATCCTTATCAAAATATGGGATAGAGATAAGATCTTTATTTATTGCTATTCCATATAAAAAAGAAATATAAAGTTTTGACAATACAGAATTTATGTTGTTTATTTTTCTTTTGTTAATTAACATTTGTTCATGCTTGTTTATTCATTATAAGTGATTAACATTTCTGCATGAATTGTCTTTTCTATTTAACTTCTACATATTAAGAAGGGGTTCTTTCAGAGAGAGAAAATGCTATTATTGGAATTAAACCCAGTAGTTTTTAATATATTTTTGTTTATTTGATTAATTAGTTAGTTAGTTTCACCATCGATGCAATGTTACATTAATGATTTTATTGTTCTTCTTGTTACATTTATTTACTTCATATGTAACGAGTGTTTATTCATGTATACCTATTAGGGAAGGGGTTGGTTTAATGAATATCCTTAATTATTAATATGATAGACATACACATTTAACATTTACATATGTATATGATCATTTTTTTTATTTTGTTAAAGAAGTTTGTCAACTTTATATTATGTTTTTGTAAATAAACATTGTTAATTTGCTTCTCATTAAATGGTCTCTAGTTTATCAAAATCATTTCTTTCCCCATTCATCAATCAATCATCGTACACGGAGATTTTATTATATATATATATTATAACATTGTAATAGTATTAAATGACTATTATAGTTGATTTATGATATATTGTAACAGTCAAAACACGTGTATCTCGTTAACATATTGCAGAATTCGACCACCACACAGAACAGCAGCACCATCGAGTAGCGAAGCCACCGGTAATACTGAGTTCGAACATAGTTTATCGGTTCCACAATACAATCTACGGAATAACGCCTCTGATGCGACATAAGTAAACACTTCTTTAGGCACGGTGGTCAGGGAGATGCACGAGATTCATGGGTTTTGTTTCCGAGTTGGCCAACAATCAAACGAATATTAATTAACATATATAATCGAGAAAATGTCTATAATGGGCATCGAATAAATGAAAACTTAACTACAGACGTATAGTTAGAATTATTTATTTACGTATTTAATAAAAGAAAACATTATTAATGTGATTAATCATATTTTAAATTCAAAGTCTCAATAGCTAATTAGTAATATTATATATATAAAAATACATTTATTTATATGGAGCATTTATTTATATGAAGGCGTAATCTAGCTACCTAGGGTTCTCGAGTGAGTATTTCTAATGCGTGCTGTAAGGAATTTATACTTTGCACTGCAAGAGTCATCAGTAACGGCGGACATACATTTATTTAATAAAATATTTATTTTACGACAAAGGGCAAACATTTATTTGAGAGTATATGACGAAGATAATGCCGAGGCGGAGTGATAGAGAGAATAATAAACTAAATAAAAGAACACGTGGTACGCTTTAGAAGGGCGATGTAAAATGGCAGCGCTGAAACTGCAATGCCGTGAATAAGTTATAAGGGTTTCGGGTTGGTCTCTGCCGCGACCCGAAGAGGTAAGGTGTCACATGAGCATAACCAGGGACAAGCGGTCCGTGTCGCAATTTGCCAGCTGGCTGCGTGACGGTCGTCAAGCCCTACGGGAACATTATCATGTCCGCTTGTGTAGGACGACTGGGGTTAATTCAACCCTAGAGAATCCGGAGCATTCACGGCGTGGAATGAGCCATCGGGGCTTCAAAACGTAACACATGTATAATATCGAAAAGATTGTGGTAATATTCAACTAGATTTCAAACTCGGCCCGACATTATCAACGTTGACTGAAAGAAAATTGGTGACTCTCAAAGAAATGAAATTTACATGATTATTCATTAACATTTAATAATAAAAAAATATCTAAAAAGGGGATTATTACAGCGAGTATGCCAGCTATTACGGAGTAGTAGACCCTGCATTACAATAACTGATTCTTTGAATGCGTGTCGATTTATATGAAATTTAAGTTATTTATAAAAGCAAATATTAATGATAATTCGACACGCATTCACTGTTCAAGCGATTATGGATTTAGCTTTAAAACTAAGACAATTATGAGGAGGTAATATTTCAATGATAATTATAAATAAAATGTAGATTTAAGAAATACACACCTAAGAAGTGATAGAGGGAGGGTAAGCTAGATTATGCGAGAAATTTACAGATTACATGAATTCTCGAATTTTAGTTTCTCAAAATTACAATTTTAACATTTAGAAGTTATACAAATAATAGGAGATGAGCTATAGCTTATTATTACTAGAGAACTCTATAATTTGGAATACACACACAGGTACCTGTTTTATAAGATGTTTTCGTCCATTGGTTTAATAGCAGATTGTTCGTAATTAGAGGTTTTCTTTCTTGTCCTGGGCATGTTGTTTTATTGATTTTTTAACAGCAGCGGCTTTCTTGTTTATTTCAGGCAGCAGATCATTTTGGTGTTTTTACGATGGGCAAGGTGAAGCTCAGCATATGGTGGGCCATCTCCCGATGGAGAATAATTTCGGTGCTTACTCGGTCATACCTTGCAGTATTAATTTATTTAAGATATTTTAGACGCTCCACTCGAGAGCAAAGCTAAAATTCAAGTGAAAGTCTCCAGCAAATCTAAGATGGCCTCCTTTTTTTATCTTGATCTCTAAGTTTTTGTTGAGATATTTTTAGGTTTTTTTACTTATCTTGCCCTCAGGATAATCAATGGTCTGCTGGTTTTAATTAAAAAATTTGCTGTGCTATTGTTTGTTTTTCTTTACATTCGCTAATTACATTCTTTTGGAATTTTGCTATAATTAATTTATTTTCTATCATTGACCGATGCTTTTAAATTTTCAAAGACAAAAGGGAATAAAATTATTTTAACTTTAATTAATTATTGCATCAGATTTTGTTAGACTTATTATTTAACGAAATTTAAACTAAACAACAAATACGAACTTTATAAAATTCAAAATAAATGATTATTATTACACAAAATTTATTTAACTAAAAGGAATCTAAATTATATTATTTTATCCGTATTTATTGCGCTTAATTTGAGATCGAAATGTGTGCGTGTTTATGTTGAATTTTACATATATTTATACATTTTTAATATTGTTACACACACAACTCGATACCAAAAAGTTTAAATTTGGGTGGGATAGACCGGTCAGTGAGAGACGACAGAAAAAGGTGAAACTTGAGATTCGAATACGAATCTCACTGTTTCAATATATATATATATAAGCATACCAAAATTCCTACTTAAGTTAAATTCATCACTGAAGAGAGTTAATTGCAATATTCTCCCTGTGTTTGAATTATGAGGCATATGTGGAATCTGAAAGATGGTGAAATATAGATGAACTAATCTAAATTATGTCTAAATTTAATGTGTAATTAGAGCTAGCCCACTAGAATTAGACATTATCATCAATCAGTTACTTCATCACATCATTATTATCTTCCTACCTGAAGACGCTAAGTCTGATAATTATTGGATCTATTCCTCTCTTTTAATGAAATAAACTAAATTGTCACATATTTTGATGCAACCACCCACATAATAGTTGCCACTAGATTCTGTTACAATACAGTATACACTATATATAATTTTAAAGTCAATAATTAAATATTTTTAACAATGGGATCAATATTAATTATAATGATTAAATAAGATAACCTTTTCAAATAATTAATGTAAATAATAGTTTACAAAAAAATTAAATTGACATTATTTATATTGAATAAATTTTTTATGCTTTAATTTATCTCTAAAAGTATAGAGTATTTATTTGTAAAATTAATTTTTTCATTTCATTATTATGTAGTGAAAATTGTACACTCTGTGAGCATTTTTTTTCAAGAGATAGAGTTACATGATTTTTTTTTTTTTAAAATTCATTGAATCATAAACTTTCAAAAATTATATATATATAGCCTAATTAAATTAAAATATTTAGTTAAAAATTAATTATTACATATTAAAGAAAGGATTTTTTTATTGTTATTTATATGCAAAAAAACCAACAACAATAACACTATTTTCTGATATAACATTCAATATCAAAGACAAAAAAAAAAAAAACATGAGCCAATTAAAAATTGCTTTTTTACTTTTTGGACAAATAAAAATCTTTTTTTCAATTACGCAAATTAATTTTTTTTAATAATTAAGAGTTTTCACCTATTGATCTTAACTACATTTTACGAGTATTAAACATGGGAATTGCGGACAAGGCAAACTGCAGCAACAAGTAGACCTGCAGAACCACTGCCAGAACTGTAATTATGCTCTGAAAATGAAATGTCTGCTGAAAGAGTTAAAAAGAAGACAAGCTAGAATGCAAACAAAAAGGGTGTACTTTTTTTTATAGGAGTAATAAAATGAGAAGAGGTTGGGGATGAAGTTAATCATGTTTAAGGATATTTTTAATATATATATATAAAATAGTTATCTTTGAATTATATGAATTAAAAGAGAGATTACAAGAAAACACTATTCTTGCAGAAAGTTATTGTGTAAGAATTGTGATCTGCCAGCAATAAATACAAAGGCATAAAAGTTTGAAAAATGGTGGATCCATGAAAAAATTACATGTTGAACCAGATAATCAAATTCAAAAGTTTTATCACATAAATTAAAACCAAATTCTATTTCTTTAAAATTTAAAAGAAAATAAAAGTTTTATTTATGTAGTAACGCACATACTTATTTTCTGTTAAAATCTTATATTTTAATTCTCAATCAATTTTAGTTTGAAATAGTTTTTTTAGATGCTTGTTTTCTTTTAAATTAATTAAAAGCTGACAGAATTTAATTAATCTTTTTTATAAAAGTATTTTAATTAAAGAAGGTTGATTTATTTTTAAAGCTGAGATTTAGTTTGGCATTTTTTTTAAAAAATTAATTTTGTAAGATAACACCCTGGTCAGATGTTGTTTTTCTAATTAAGATTGGGCAGGAGATTGAGATTTACCCTGGTTGAAACTTCTAATAAAAGATTGTGCGGGAGATAACGAAGGACATATATAGCTCTGGGTTATTTCAGATCAGGAGTCAGATTATTTATAGAGACTGTTTTAGTCACTCAGCTTATTCATCCAGAGTTTTATGTTATTGAACTGCAGCGTAGTTGAAGCAATTCTAAATTTCGTATTTGATATTTGTTCAACTGGAATCACTAAGTTGGATTTCTGTTAACTGTCAATAATTCTACTATTTACCATGATAGTAGCGGCCATCCAGACATCATGTCTATAATCTATGCCATGAAGAATCTCCATAACGTGATGTGCTAAACCTTTCCAAGGATGAACCTCTGTAACTCCAAAATTGTGACTACAATCATGATCTAAGTGCCTAGTCCAGAGCTGCGCCCAATAATGCTTCAATTCTTTTGAAACTGTAGTAAATTAAAGCCGCCGTATAGGACTCTTTATAAACTGAACTTTGCATGACCAACAGAACTCAATATTACCTCGAGATAACTTACATTTCCATATTAAAACCAGGGCTAAATCACTAGTTAAGTTTCTATCAAGTTTCAGTTTAATCTTAAAAGAAATTATTTTTATATTGTGTGACCTATTAATTTAAATATTAATTATTTATGTATTTTTATTTTTTTTTTTGTATTGAAGTCTTAGTGGCAAGATTTCCATCTTAAAATGTTACTTATCTGAGAGTGTATTGCAAGTTATATTTTGTATGCTTAACGTTTTCTCTATTATATTACTAACCCTTGATAAATACTCTAGCCAAAATTAGTTATTTTCTTTTACTCACCTGTTTTGTTTTTTTTTTATTTGTCATTAAACTTAATCAAACTGGGTTTGCATTTTCTGCAGACCGCAGATCTTTTGGATGGCGGTTTATCGAGTTATTGTCCTGTTTTCTTAGTGGAGATTTTCTGCCGTTCAGATTACATAGTCCATAAACTTTTTTTTTTGTATGAGACCAACCTTGGCTGTTTTAAGCGTACCTGACCATAGACGTTTTGCAGACTTAGGACATTCTTAGTTCCAATGGGTTTTTTCCAGCCTAAGAAAAGCTTGTCTGCACTATTTTGTTGATTCTTTCTAAACATCCGGTGTTTCTAAATCTCTATGAGAAAATTGGGATTGGTTTAGGTGAACCGCTAGCATGAAGTCATAGGTCTCTTTTATGTCATAGATGAAAAATAAACTTATCTGTCTGGATGATTAATGTATTAATACTCTCATACACTCTTGGGTAAAAATCTGGTAAGAAAATATAGGTCAGGTTTCCTTTCTTTATTCATTCTATGTTTAATAAGTTTTATAAAGTTTTTTTAAGTACTTTGGCTGACGTTTGTCTCAGTGCTTTTTTTTTCTCAATTGTCTGAACAATAGTTTTGAGCTCTTGCTCTCCCTGAGTTTGGTCAGTGCCAAATCATCATCGCTATTAACTTTTGATCACCGTATATAATTTTTTCTTTATATAATGACCTGGTGGTGCCTTAGGTGATCAAAAGGACAAATAAACATTCCATACAATATATTTTTTATGACCTATTTTGAAATCAAAGAAACAAACTGGTAGCAAATTCAGTGCAATTTAAAATTATGGCTTAAAAGCATGCAATTTACAACTACAGAAAAATGTTCATAAGATGAAGATATTCAACTGATTTGTGTGTAATATCATTGATGAGAAAGGGGGAAATTAAATGAATTTGCATTATTTGATATATGTGAAAGTTTTTAAGTGATTTGTTCAATAATTAACATCAGTTTTTAAAAAAATGTTCATACATTCATGAGATTATTAAAAATGGAAAAAAATTATAAAAATAAATTGGGGGATTTTTACTAGCTTTTGGATCATAGCCGGTTTTAGTATTGTCACATATATATATAACACAATTTTACATTACACAAGTAGCTTTTATTACATAAGGATTATTTGTATTTTTTTTTTATTTGACTAAAGTGCTTCTGGAAGATTTTCCCCAGGTACTGGAAAAGCCCAAATTGATCTAGATTTTTCATATTACACTAGATTACAAAAAAATAACCATAGTTACATATTTTATTTTGGTCTATTTTAGTTATATTTTTAATGTCCACCTTTAATTGCTATTTTATTAAGTGGAATTTTCAAGTCATCTAAGAAATAGAAAAATGATTGTGTCATCAGCATATATTACTATTAATATTAAAAGCATTTAATCCATCTCTATTTTATTAACCAGCACTTTATAATTATTTTTGAATATAATGCAAGTAATATAGGAAAGAGAAGTCAAACTCTATGCCATTTCTTTTTTAATTTTGTTATTAGTCTATTTTTTCAGTTCTTTTTTGCTTTCTAATAATCATTCTGTATGACATTATTTTTCCATGTATTAAGATCAAATTAATAATATATTATCATGCTTAAGTCTTATCAAAAACTTTTTTGTAATTAATAAATTACAACAAGCAGAATATTCATTTCTATGTCAAATCTCTTCCCATAATCATAACTGGGATTTCTAATTTGGCAATTCCTGGGAATTTTACTTTTTTCTTTTGTTTTTAGTCTAGGAAAAGTTTTCTAGTGCCATGACTTTTTTTTTTAAAACTAAATATGCAAATATGAGACAAAATAATATGGTGTTTTTTTATTTATCCATTATTTCTATCAAATATGATTGTTGATGAATATTAAGCATATGCATTTATACAGAGGTATGTAGGTAGATTAACATTAGTAATTCAGAAATATAAATATTTAGAGAATGAATTAACTGAAAATATATTATTCAAGCTAATTCAAATGAAGCTGCAATAACATTTCAGTTGATTTAAAATTTGCCCTTGCAGTTATCATTGTTCTAATCAACTGTGCATATAAGAACTTGAAATGCAAACAGAAATGGATTCATTTTGGTCTATAAACATGATTGAATTTTGATTCTAAAGAGCATCACATTTATTTAGACAGCATTTATAAATTTATCACTCAAAAAGAATGTTAAAGATTTTCAATATTATAATATTCTATCATTATATATATACTCATTATTAAAAGAGAAATTAATTCATAAGCTTATTTAAAATAAAATATAATTTAGTAGAAGAGAAAATTGATTAGAAAGCTCAATAGTAGATAAAATCTGGTTGATGTTTTTAAAAATTAAGTGAAACGTATGTCTAATTTGCAGCAGAAGATAGAATCTCATTTTGAACAATCTTTTATTTACAAATCGATTTTAGTACAAAATATGCACATTATTAAAGACAAAGTAATCTGTTCTAAAATTATAGATTTTTACAAACAAAATAACAATAAAAATCAATTAGTGAACTAATAGAAATGAATCATATTATAACTATAATGTTGTTAATTTGAAGTTCATTTTTTGTCATTTTTTTTTTATATGTTTTATCTCGATTTAAAATTTTCTATTAAGATTTTATTTAATTCAAAAAATTATTAATTTTTAGCTGTAAATATTGCCTATGACAATTAATATTGATCATTGTTTTCTATTTCCTTAGTAATAGCCAGACAAAACATTTTTGCATAATGTTCATTGGTATTATGTAGATATTGTATTCCTTTTTTTTTTTCTGTATTCCTGGAACTATTAAATTTTTCTGTCTAGATTTTTGGTAATTAAAAAAAACAGTCGTAACTGAAGTATTCACATCTCATCATGGCTCTATTAATTACAGTTAACAATAATTTATATTTTTTACAAATTCTCAGGATCACTTGTAAATATATAATAGCAATAGTCAAAATATTTGAAATTAATAAAGTTTGTATTTTCTAGTGCACATTTGATCTTTATAGTATTGAGACAGGCAAAACTCTCCATCCAGTATTGGCATTCAGTGTAAGCTAGAGTAATCAATGGATGCCAGAAAGCTTGTGCATAAAATTCCCATCTAGCACCTACTCATCCAGGATCCCCAGACTAGTTTCTGGCTTGTGACCTTCGTCAGTGATTTATTTCAGTGTTTAATAACGGTTATGAGGAAGCATAAGAAATGGTTATCGTGATGTTTATTGGCTTAAAACCAATCCTGCTTAATAGGATAGTGGTGGCTGTGGTTATTAAAGAACCAAAGGCACCAAAATGTATAGGTTCTGAACTGAGTTCAAATCTATATGACTATATAAGCTAATGAGCTTGGATTGAAAATATTGTGTTTTTAATTTAAGACTCATAATTTTTTAGTTATATAGAGATAAAAGGTGGCTGCTGGAGGGTAGCATTAGATCCTACTAAGATCTAGGTGCATTGCTCTCAGATCCAAAGTGCCTCACTGACGAAGGCCACAAGCCAGAAACTAGTCCAGGGATACTGGATGAGTAGGCACTAAATGGGGATTTTATGCACAAGCCTTCTGGCTTCCAATGATTACCCGGCTTGCACTGAGTGGCAATACTGTATGGGGAGTTTTGCCTGTTTTAATAACAGTTATAAGCAAGCATAAAAAATGGTGATCATGTGACCGTTATAGTATGAATTACTATTTAATATAAATAGAATGATCTTTCATACTATGTATGTTTCATCTAAAAACTATCCTTATCAGATGTACTAGAGGTTTAAATATTCTATTGTTGCATGATCATATTTTTTTGATTTTATTCAAATTTATCATGGAATGCTAAACACTCACTATACAAAGAAATGATTATAATCTCATATGACTTAATAATTACCATATTAAATAAGGTATATAATAAATAATAGCTGCATTCAAGATGTATATTTGTATTATATGGATTTAAATTGTTATATTCACTTATAAAAGTATACTGAATGCAAAATGAATTGCACTTTTTTTTAATATTCTGTTACTTACTATTTATAATAAGATTTTACCTATATGCTTTAAAAAGATGTGTTTTATCTTATAAAGGGTTATAATCACTATATTAAATATTTTTGAATACAATTACAATAATTGTTGTTTTATACTTTGGAGCCATTCTTAAGTGATTTGCCTTCTTTTCCTTAAATAATAATATATAGTATTTTATTTAAATCTGAGATTTTGATAAGTAAATATATGAGAGTAGATTATATATATATATAAATAATAAATATAATGGTAATTAACTATTATATATAGTCTTTCAATTTGCAGAAATACTTTTAATTCCTTAACCCTCCTCAACTACCTTTAAATTCAAATCCCATAAATCCAGGATTTTATATTAGCAGCTTGCCTATTAATTACCTTCATTTTATTTCTGTTTATTAAAATTGCCTCCTTATTTTTTCTTTTATTATGGTTTCTCTCTTCATGAAGAGTATTAACACTTTCAATATCAAACTTAAATTTATATTTACATGTCCTTTCATGATTCAAGAAAACTGAAACAGTTATTAAATCGCTATTATTTTTACTTTTCACACACTTATATAACAATTCATGCTCCTTAAGTGTTAAGATTCTTCATGAAGAGAGAAACCATAATAATAATAAAAAATGAGGCAATTTTAATAAATAGAAATAAAATGAAGAAATTGCTAACATTAAAATTCGGGATTCATAGGATTTGACTTGATGTTGTTTGCTTCTATTATGTTTCTTGAATTTAATGGCAGTTGAGGGGAGTTAAGGAATTAACCAAAAGTACTTCTGCAAATTGAAAGATTGTATATAATAGTTAATTACTGTTATATTTACTATTTTTATTGTTATTACAATAGTTTTTAATTAACTGACATTTGTATTATATATATATATATAAAGGCAGTGCTATTATATAATTATAGAAGAAAAAAGAGAGTAGAAATCGTGCATTAAGTAATTAATAATATGATTTTAAAAGGAAATCATATTCAAGATAGAAAAAACATGAATACTTGAGGTAGAAATTTATTTTTCAAGTATTTTTGATTCCTCTGTCTCGAATATGCTTTTTTTTTTATTATATTATAATTACTTAATGTATGATATCTATTCTACCATTATTTCTTTCGTGAAGGTTATATAATAAGCACTGCCTTTATATATATTATCTACTAACATGCCATCTTTAAAGCAATTCTGGCTTATTATATTTTTGTCTCTGCCTTTTCAGATTGCTTTTTATTATTCATATGAATATGTCTTTATTAATTTTTTCTTTCATTTATTTACCTCAGCATGTCCTATCATCCATATTTTTCTTATATTGTTATATTTTATCGTTTGCCCATAGTTTGGAGAATTACTTCGTTTAATTTCATTTATTATTAATTAAATCTAGTTGATATCTCCTCTATCATTAAGTTTATAGATTTTTTTTATTCCAGTGATATTTTCAAATTCTTATATATATAGTTTTATTCTGAATTTTTTCTAAGTTCATAATGATATTTTTTTTATTAAATATGAAAAATAATCTATTTAGTTTTTATTTAAATGCTTAGAAAAGTTTTGTAAAAAAAAAAAAAACCTGCAAATTATTTATTATATCGCATATCCTTCAGAAGTCGTGATTGGAGATATAATTTCTGCTTATGAATCAGTATTAATTAGAATTAATAGTAGTTTCAAAATAATAGTAAAAAAATTTTCCACAATAGTGCTACTTAGTGCAAGCTCAAGTAGTCAATAGATGCTAGGATGTTGTGCATCATAATCCTATCCAGTACATTCCCATCTAATATCTCCAAGCTAATTTCTAGCATATGGCTTTCATATTTTAAAAAATTAAAATATAATTTCAAAATAATGGAAAATAAGCTTTCAATGATTTTTTTTCCTCCCATAACATAATTTATTTTTATAAATTCTTAATATTAATTGTATATAATAACTTTAAATTAGTATGGGTGTTGCATACATAGTATTTGTAAAAATTTGTATATAGAAGCATATTTTTGGATACTTTGAATGTAACTTTTACCTACTACCATATTGATGATATTCACAAAGATTGTTGGAAGCATGCTTAGTAATAAAAAAAAAATTTAATGAAATTTGATATACCAACAAAATTGAGTGGTCTAGAATAAAATGAGTAGAATTTCTCTTTAAACATTTTATATTGACATACATACACTGAAAATATTTATAAATAATACAATAAATTGAATGTGTTAATATGGTTTACTTTTAGAAAAGTAATATAAAAAAAGCTGTTATTATTTAATAAATGTTAATATTGACTATTTTTAATTGTTGCACTAATAGCATATTATACACATTGACTTTAATAAGCTATTTATTGCTGTTATTTATCTATTTATGTGTTGGTATATTAAATATCATAGAGTTAATTCCAATTTTTCATTTTATTATTATATCTGATATATATATTGACCCCTACACATATTTAATCATAATATTATTTAATAGAAATAATTTAGTGCCAATAATGTTTGGCATTAAGAGTAAACTACAAGCATCAGCCTTAAGTAACCCGCTGCATTGCAAAAGTTGCTTGAGTATCTTATTGCAATGTTGAGGAATATTGTAATAGTTGGCTCTTATTATCTGTCATGCCAGTTGATGAGGATTTTTAAGATTTTTCGGTTTTTTTTTTTATTGTTCAGCTTAGAATAATTATAATTATAAATTTTATTAAACGCTCACTATTATTTCAGTAATAGTTTTAACAAGGCTGTAAATTTTAGCAATGAGCGTCTGAAAAAATCGTCACTAGAATAATTAGTATTAATAATTATTATTATTAATAATAATAATAATTATTATTAATAATTATTATTATTATTAGAATAATTAGTATTATTCATTAACTGGATTAACTATTTAACAAAAAAAATTTGAATTTATATAGCAATGTTTAGTGAAATGAAAATTTTCATGCTCCAATCAAGAATTGATTATTCAGGCACAGTTTTGAAATAGTTTTAGATATTTTGAAAATCATTTTTATTAAAATATTACAAGTCTGAAAAAAGTTATTTGTTTTATATTTAAATATTTATATGTCATTTGATGATTTTACATAACGTATCAACTAAACATGTTTTTGGGAAATCCATGATTTTAAAATACTATAAATTATATACTTTAAAATCAAGTTGTTTTATAACAAGTAAGGCCTAGTAACTGTTCTGCTGAATCTTTTTATCTTTTATGAAAACTATATAATAGACAATGTTCAATATATTATTGTGTAAAGTTTTGTATTTAATTTTTTTCTTATTGAAAGCTTAGAAAATTGCCATTTATATTTTTATAGATAAAAATTTTTACCCTTTTTTTTTTGTCATTATTATATAATATATTCTTTATCTTTTTTATATATATACATTATTTATTTATTTTTCGTAGAATGTTCAAAACCAGTTTGCTATGTTTGCTAAAGAAAACCCAAAGCTAGAGATAATTTTGAAACAACTGAGAAAATTTGACACCATTCCCTACAAGAAAGAAAAATTTGTGGTAAAATAACACTTTTTATTATTCTGTGCTAAACAAAACTTACTACATTTTCTAATTTAAACTAAGATTTTAGTGGTGAATAATTGTTATTAAATAATTATTTTTAAAAAATTATGAATAGATAGAATAAATACATAAAAATACAATTATTATTTTTTATGTAATTGTGTGAGAAGAAACTAAAATATTCTGATATGCACTATTGGTATAAATTTGCTATTATTTTTTTTAGTACTTGTAAAATTAATTATAGAGCTTGCAATTTTTTTTAGGTAAAAAATAATAATAATAATGAATATAATGAAGGAGCTGTTGGGCTGCATTATTTTTTATGGATGAGAAAAGAAAATGAGTAGAAATTGAATAATTCCGATGAACCGTAGTTCTTCATTAATGGATTTTTCATTTTTAAGATGTTGTTTTTTAGTTTTCAACTAAAGAACCATTTAGTGATCAGATATTTTATTATAATATTAATTTTTTTCTTTGAAAATTAATTTGTATTAGCCAGGCTAAACAAAGCAAATAGGAATATCATCAAATCTAAAAGTGAGAAACAGGTTCACTGAAATTTTCTCATTCGAAAAGGATTTGTTATTTTAGTCTATTAAAAGAAAAACACTTAACCTATTTGTTATTGTCATATACTTTCTTCCTTTTATAAGTACTTTTTAAACAATTATTTTATTATATATAAATTCTTAATAAAAATCTTTTAAATTAAAATGAATGGTTGCCACAGTCTTATGCTCCATAAAAGTTGGTGTTTCATGAATGCTTGTTTTTTTTTGTTTTTTTTTTTTTAAAAAAAAAAAAAAAAAAAGCTTGCCATTTGCAATTTTCAGATGAATATTTTTATCTGGAAGAGAAACATTTTAGAAATGATATTGACACTTTGAGTAAGATAATAATGAAATAAATTTGTGGGACTTTGAGAACAGTCTTTTAGTATGATGGATCCAAGATTGATGAAAGTTACAAGCAAATTTTGTTTTTATTGTGAAATTGATATGTAGTAACACTTAGAATAATAAGCCTCAAGTATTAACTTTATTTAATGAAACACCCTTCTAATTTACTCATATAAATATCTTGGACAGCAGATCAAAAGATATATTTTCTTCCGTAAAAGTGGATGACATTGATAGTAAGAGGCGTTAAATGTAGCTAATAACTTTAAATTCTAATATTCCAAATATTATATATATCATGATCATTATTATTAGTACCCATATAGGAAAATGGCTATCCTATTTCTAGAATATCAAAAAAATAAAAATAGAATGGAAGATGAAGAATAAGTAATTAGAAACAAAAGGAGAAGAAAGGATTGAAATCAGAATTGTTGTGTATATAATTAAATAATGGAAATTTCATTGCACAAAGTCACAATCCTATTGACACAGCAATATAGAGAGAAGACAGATGGCACAAAGGGCTCATGATGATGGAATCCTTTACTAACTGAGTGATTAAAGACAGTAAGATGAAAGAAAATAATTAATTTGAAAAAAAAATTAATTCTAAATGTTTAACCTTTTTTTATATGAAAAATAGACTACCATTGATATAAGAAAATGGACATTACTTGTAAATTTTTTTAAATGATTCTGAGAATCTGATTTCTGTATTATCACAGTAACTTTTCTATTTCTAATATGATTGTCCATACTTTTATATCTAAAAGCTGAAGAAAATTATTTTTTTACTTTTTAATGCATTTATGTGAGTAAAAGCATTTCTTTATAATAATATATATATATTTTAATTTATAATAAAAATAAGATTTATTTAGTTCATTACCCATCAAAGAAAAGTTAACAAAATATTTTGGGTATGAATGAATGTTAAAATTTAACTTTTACATAAAAATAATTTTAAAAAATTTTTTTTTTTTTCTATTATACAGTTTGCAATGTATTCAATGAAATTATTAATGATGAGAGATTATTTTTGCCTTAAGCAATTTGAAAAAAAAAAGAGATTATAGTTATTGTACATTATTTGTTTATTTTCTGTCTAACATTTCTAGTGTATACGATTTCCAAAAGAATGTCCCATAATTAGATCTATATGTCATGGGTTTGGATCCAGAGCAATTAATAGAGAGAATAGCATGAAGATATTTAGCTATGAAATTAATAACTTTCTTCATAACTTGCATTTTACTTTAGTCTTCTTTTTGTTTAAAATATGTATTATAATTCAGAGTTTAGAGACTTAACATTTTAAAGACTGATCACTTCAAGATTTATGTTTAACAATTTTTCGTTTTTTTTTCCCCCCCAACAATTATCATGTACAAAGGATTATAAAAACTATTCTTTTTCACACATGTAGTTAATGAAATATTTGTTAATACATATGGTATCACACACACAAAAAAAAATTAATCTTATGATACTGATATTTTTTAAAACAATTGCTTTATTTGATCTCTTTATTGCCCTTTATTTAGGCATTTATTTTTAAATTTATTAATTGTGTTTTATAATAAGTATTGTAAGAAACATAAAAATGATTTCTGGACTATCTTATACAAATGCCTGTAAATGTGTTAATAAATGTATATATTCCTTTTTTGCCACACAAATATATATAATTAATAAACATAAAAATAGAAATATGCTCAAATATTGAACTGATTCCTACAATTCAACTTGATAATTTAAAACTTATTTTTATACTGGTTTTAAACCTCCCTAGGTTATATATAACTTCAGTGTATATATTATAGAAACATGTATCAAATATTATGCCATGTTGGTAATTTCATTTATTATCTAATAGTTCTCACTCTTTGCTGAAGTTAGTTCTCACAACTTGAAATAGTTGGTTAACAATCTTAGATTAGAGATCCCATACATAGGAAGAATAGTCTTAACTACTTATGTTGCTGTTGATGGAGTTGTAATATTTGAAGTTTCTTTATTTATGAATCAATAAAAATTGCTACTGTCAATTAATATGGAAGAGTTTTGAATTTTTTTTAAAGAAATCTTTAGGTTTTTGAAATTTTTTATATTTCGGTAATTATTGTTAGAAAGTAATTTTTTATGTATGTGAGTTATTTATCTCTAACATAAAATATATTTTGTGATGTTTATTTAAAGCCTTCACTAAAAAAAAAATGTCAGTTACTATTTGCAAATACTTTTTCTTTTCAATCCGATCATTTAATTATTTTTAAAATTGTAATCTTTCACAGTTTTTGATTAATCCATTTAAATTAGAATCTTAGACAGAATAATTGCTCTGAACACTAGCTCAACAGTAAGAATGAAAGATTCGAGAACTATAAGATTGTGGATTGATTTCCAACTATGAAATTTTAAAAAAAGAGAGATTTTGCTTGGTTAATTGACTAGAACTATTATGCTCAATCTGTACTACTATTGTATTAAAATTTATTCTTTAGAACTGCTGATCACATGTTAAATAAATAGAAATTCAGAAGTTACTTTCAATAAAAATAAATTACCAAAGTCAGCTTAAATCCTGATCTCCTCTTCTTTGTTAAATCTCACAAAGTTAAGTTTCTAATGACAGCAGTTTAGCAGATAATAAAATTTTAATCATGTACAATTCATATAAGATCAGAAGGTTTTAAACTAGTCATAAGTTAGCCATTCAATAATATGTATTTCTTTTTAATTTCTGGTTTCTGTGTATTATTTTGTTTGGATTTTTAACATATTTTTTAAAGGTTAAAAATGGTGCCATAATTTTGTAGAGAATTACATGTATTTTCACTTACTGTTGGAAATATGAATTTTTGACTATAGGGTTTTATTAAGCTTAAACATTTGTGAAAGATGTCATAAGTGACATATTTCACTTTTGATTTACAGTAAAACAACAATTTGCCTATTTCTGTTAGAAAAAGAAAATTTTGAAATTATTTTCTAGACTTTTGTTAGCTTAGTAGTTTGACAGTAGCACATAAATCTATTTTCTTTTTTTAAGTCTATAGATATGTTTGCCATCTTTAATCTAAAATTAAGCATTTTCTGATGAAAATTCATAATTGTCAGAATAGTCCATCATGGTATATAATTGAAAAGGTTTCATGTTTACATTTGGAAGTCTACTTTTATGAGTATACAAGTCTACATTTGTTTATCTATGTTCTGTTTTTGCATTCAAATGTAGTGTGATACAATTTGAAAATGCTACGTGATAAGCATGATCATCTTTATGGATGCCATCAATTACATGTAGACTTGGAGTAGTATAATGAAGATGAATTTATCAGAAAAAATTTTCTCTTTCATACTTGCAAATAGATTAAACATTTATGTGATTCTATTATCAAGTTAGGATGAAATATATGCAGTTTGAAATATAAAGTGTAGCAAATGAATGAATATATCTCATTCTTCCAATGAATTTTGATTTTGTTCCCATGTACAATTTTTCTTTCATGGATACATTTAATTAGTCCAGTAGATCTGCAGGAGGCATAAACTCTTAGTTTTTTTTAATTAATTTTCAATAATTAAATTGAAATAAAACTTAAAAATCTAAATGATACTGATTCATTTTTAATTAGTCAATGAATATCTTAACAATAAATTGAACAAAATAATAATATTTTCAATATATCAGTATTTTTGGAAACTGATTAATATATAGTATAACTGTAATAAAATATTGGTCTTAACTTATGTTAATAGATTATTATAAACTTAGTTCATTTGTTTTAATAATATCCTGGATAACTCAACATCATTCCTATCTATGCTTCTTAATTGACACTTGATGCAATTCAAGTTATTTTATTGTTATATTTCAAACATCATAATGAAATAGTCAGATCTATTAATCCTACTGTTTCGCCTACTATATACTATAGTAATATTTCTATCTATGTAACTATCACCAAATCCTCGTATATCATGATAATATTGTATTAAAAACAGGCTAAATTTAAACCTAAAGGTATTAGTCATGTATGTGTGCATATATCTTAGCATACAGTATGAAAATTGTATCTGTATATGTAAAAACCCACATACATATATATTTCTAGTAGTAAGTAGATGAAAAATACCTTGTATGTGTAACATGAGACTACATATATGCAGGAAAGAATAATGTTAATAGAATTAAAGCATTATAAATTTCTTTATTTAGAATAATTATTCTAAAAGTAATATTTGAAAGTATTTTATAATTCTACATATATTGCTAAATTAAATGATCGAGTTACATATATAACCAGATGTTTTCCATCTGTGGATTTGTTTTCTAAATGACCTCATAAAACTTAATCTTTCTTGCTGTTTTTGACCTAATTACAAAATTAAAAGTAACAATAGATTGTGGAATAAGATATGAATAAATTACCCTGAGTGACCAAGGAAAAATCGTGGATGACCAGATATAAAACCCAGCTGTAGAAAATAAAACATAGTGGGATTCCACGATTCTTAGAATACAGTGAGAAAATTAGAAAAACAGATCTAAAAACTTACTATGACAGGGGAGAGGGGAGTAAGCTTATAATATAAGCTTCTGCAGCCATTATTTCAATTCGTTGACAAATTATGTTTTAAAATTGCTGATGATGCTGAAGTCTGAGTAGAAGGCAATTTTTTTGCCTTCTTGACCCTGGAAGATCTACCAGATGTGGAGAGCAGTAAGATGGAAGCCGTAAGATGGAAACAGATGCCAGTTAACAGAGTCCTTCAACATGAAAACAGCTTGCCAGCATAAAGAGAGCTGTAACGAACTCCCTCAGTTTAAAGTTAACTTTTCAACTAAAATACATTAATTCCTAAAAGCTAGCTAAATCTAAAATCTATGACCATAATAATAATGTACTTTAAACTCAATACTTAAATGTAATTTTCTTTTCTTTATTTTAATCTTAAAATCTTGCCTGATTTACATACTGAGTTAATAACTGATTTATTTAATTATTGATTTCTTTACTCTATTTATTTACTGATTTATTTGTTGGTTTGCTGATTTATCTCTGATTGATTTAGTTCAACGTATTTACCTTATTCTGAATTATTAAAAGTTATTTAGTTTTAACTTGCTTAAATCGATTGATTTTAAATGGGGTATCATAACTTTTAAAATGATAATTAAGTTTCTGAGTTATTTTACATAGGTTATCTTAATGATAATATTTGCTTTTACATATTTTAACGTAATGATAATATCTGCCTTTATTAATTCTTATACACAACTTAAAATTGTATTGAACTGGGTCGGTCAGATTTAAACTAATTGTGTTTCAATTTCCTTTTAAACTAGGCTAAAACAAAGCCAAACTTCAGATTTCACTTACGTGAAATCTCCTCTTTAAACTTACATTTCTTTTAATTAAATCTATGCCAAATTTTATTATTTTTCAATTATGTATTTGTTTATGCTATATTTGTTCAAAACGGGTTTTTACTCTTAGTTAAATGCTTAGTGAGGAGCAATTAAATCTTCTCACACATATATGTAATATCGCATATATTAACGCACAAAAGAAACTCCGATTTGAAAGGGACAAAATGTCTTATTTAAAAGATAATTAAAAGCTTACAGCTACTTTAAGATAGATTTGCTTTAGAGATAATATACACCATGGTATCTGAAGTCTGACTGCCAATCATCAGTTTATATCGTAATTCTCCATAATATGCTATACACCTCCCTAGAATCATAAATGCCTATATAGATAGCTTAATAAATTAGATTCATAAGCTTTCCTTAATAGCATAATTATAGATGTTATGTAATGAACTGATATATGGTAAGTTTCATGAAGGAAACTAATGTTTAGCGTCCCAATTTCTATTATATAATAATGTAATCAGCAGTGCGAATGTGTCCTTAAACGCTACGGCGTATATACTTGTTGCTGGGTATATTTCTTTAATGGGTGTATGTGTAAGAGCTACACCATTACTCTCTTAGTTCAGACAACTATCTCCTTCAGATGGCGGTTGGCTACTCATCACCCCATTCTGCATCCTCAGAAATGGAGATGAGTCTCCCATAGTTTAATTAGTCGTTCGATCACTGGACTAAAAGGTCTCTAGCAATGAGTACGGTGAAAAAGGGAACCGGTACTTGGTACAAATCCCCTGAAAAGGCACATTTGAGATGCAGGGACTCAGATCTTATATTTTCTATACACCATGGTATCTGAAGTCTGACTGCCAATCATCAGTTTATCCTGCCATAATAATTGTATTTTTCAGCTTTGATCTGAATTCGAATCTAATTTCATAGGCATATAAGCTATATAGTGCGATATCTACATATAATATAGTCTCGCATATATATATATTTATTATTGATCCTCAATAATAATAATAAAGAAAAAGGGTTTCGTTAAAAGAAATAGAAAACCAATAAAAAAAAAAAGGGAAAGAAAAAAAAAATTTAGTTAAAAGGATTCTAAAAACTTATTTTAAAAGAAATTAGAAAAAACTAAATAAAGATTGAAGATTAGAAAGGAAGGGGGAGGGGTGTATAATGAACGCGTCTCTTTCTTTCTTTGTCAAATAAGAAAATCACGTATCAAAAGAATGAAAGAAAATAATTGTAATTATAAAATTAAAAATGTAAAACTTGTACCAAATTTCCAGATAGATTAGTACAAGATAAAGTAATGTAAAGGAATGTTGCAATTAGTAACATTCAATATTTTAAATGTATCAAAAGAATGAAAGAAAATAATTGTAATTATAAAATTGAAAAATGTAAAACTAGTACAAAAAATTCCAGATAGATTGGTACAAGATAAAGAATGAAAAGGAAGGATGCAATTAGTAACATTCGATAGAACGATAGCAGAGTAATAAGCAGAGCTGATTTAGAAGTAACTGGTTGTGTTTTCTTTTGCTGGCAAAAACTTAACATAAAAAATAATAAAAGGGAAGAAACCGTCTAGAGAATAGCGAGGACGTATTATTCAAATGTTAACGAACTTAGTTGGGTACGCTAACATGGAGGGCTAGTGGCGAATAACGGGCGTTTGCTCGGTCTATCTCCGTCCAACCATTCGCTCACTACCTATAACATCTAAAATGCTGCCGATAAGAGACCGCCGTTATGGAACCAGATCTGCCTGAAGATTCGTAATAGGATATTTAAAGAGATGAATACATACTGAAATTCGGAATTAGAAAGAAATCAAACCCACGCCAAAAGATTATAAACTCTCACTCCACTAACTGGGACGTCGGAAAGTGAGCAACCATCTCTGCAAAAGAAGGGAAAATTTTCCCACTCGATGGTTGATCCTTCATTGAGGACTCCATACCTAGGTAACTAATATTAATACATGCATGTCAGAATAAATTTGTGAACAAAGAAATCAGTCAGAAACTAAAACTATTAAAATTTGCGCAGTACTTCGGACAAATATAATTAAAAGAAATTATGATTTTACTATAATAATGTATAAGAAAGTAACAATTGGGTTACGCTAGTTTATTTAATGTTTAATTTGAATTATATTCTTTACTATTTTATGTATGTGTATATTACGTTGGTGTGTGATAGGTATATGTGTGTTTTATGATTTTATTATGTCATTAGAAATAACGAATTGCAAAATTAAAAGTTTATTTATAAAAGGAAGTAAATAGTCATTTGCATTTTTCTTTTCTTTACCAAGCGAATAAATATTTAGAGTGAATTAAATCTAGGTCATTCGAGCTAACAAGTTTATTAAGTGAGGAGTAATAATAATAAAGCAATCGAAATGGATAAATAAGTCCTTTCGTATCGTAAATAAAGGGAAAGAAGGAAGGGCTAGAATTGATATTCCTGCTGTACCGTGATAATTCCGGGAATAAATTTATAAATATTCCAAGCGCTGGGCAGAACAAATTATTCGATTCAAATAATTTGCCCAGCAGAGAAGAAGCGTTTAATTGGGAAATATAATGCTGGGATGATATTTTATATTATGTCAGTGTTCAATTAAGAATATATACTCAATTTTGGGGTGTATATTGGCTTCTTGCTTGGGGTAATCTTCATCGGTGGTGAAACGGTCGATCACATAATTATAAGTGCGGCTGGTGTTTAACTGAACGGTGGTTGTATTACAATAGAGAATATATTATTTATTTGCGCTTAATAAAATGATCTTTATAAATGTTGGTTATCACTTCTGCTAGCTCTAAAGCTAGCAGAAGATCCCATTATATAGCATAAACTAGGCATAAATAATCATGAGCTAATTAAACTCAATCTATAAAGTAATATTAAAGCTCGTGAAACTGTAACTTAAACATATAATTTCACCATCACCTGTGAGTGATATAAATATATATGACAATTAAAATAATGTAACTAATTTGTAACCAGAATAATTAATATCATCTGCGAGCGATTTAAGATGTTCTATATATATGTAAAATAAGGCTACATGTAAACCATAAATGATTATATCCTAAATCATCACCTGCGCATGAACCCAAAACTTAAATGTAAATTGTATTCCTAACTTAGTCACCTGTGAGTGAGACAATCTATATAACCACAATGAAATAATTATTTTCATTTATTAATTTTATTATTTGGTTTTCATTAAATTAATTTTAAATTTAACTTTTGTTTCATATCTCAATGTTGTTCATTATTAAATCATTATTGATTAGTTAATTATTAGTTAAGAATCACAATCCATATTTGATAATTATATTCCGCCACGCACATCGTCTATATAGCTATACTAGTTAGAATGTCAATTTCCCATAGTCTTGTGCTTTACCGATGTTTTACTAAAACTCTGGATTTTGTTGCGCGAATGTACAGATTTGACCATTACAATAACAAACATCGATCATTTCTGAAGTTGAATATGTTATTCTATTGCGATAGATACATTTTTCAAAAAATCTGTCTATTCTCATACACACCTTATAATTAAGCACACTTAATATAAATAGAACAATATTCAATTGAATTGAAACCAATAGCAATTCATTTCAATATGAATAAATAATTGATATTTGATTAAATATACAAAAATATTTCATATTAACAATAAACTCCAATAAAAAAAAAATTATATTTGTATATATATATAAACTGCCATTTTCTCATATTATGTTAATCAATTCAAATTTTTAGTGAAATATATATGAATAGGGTGTGTGCTATCTATACATATATGTACTCAAGGATGATATCTGAATATTAGGATTAGGTATCATTAGTCATACTTTTTAATGGAATTGCTGATCTCTTATGATATAGCAATAATATATACTTTACAAAGCATTGATTGAATTAGATTAAAAGTGTGTGTGTGCATATATATATGATGACTAAACTCACTCATCTTCTGAAAAATATAATAACAAACACTTTTTTTATCAGGATTGGTGTGCAATAAAATTCAAATAAAATACATTCATTGTCTTATTTTGGAAATGACTGTAAAATATACATATCAATAAAAGTGAGTCTATATCATTGACCAATCCATTATTTGTACTATGATTCAGATAGCATGCTTTTCATCATATCTTTAAACATCTAAATTATTATGCTTTATCATTGAAGCTACATTAATTTCAGTGTCTTGATTATTTGATTTATTATTAAGGTACCACGTTATCTCTGTGTATTTTTGAGAATATGGACATATTAAATAATTAAGTGATACATATCATTGCTATCAATTTTTATCAGTCACTTCAATACTTTATGCTAATGGTATAGTTATATATAAAATAAGTTTCACATTATTCCTGTTAATATAGATGAACTTTTGTGCACATGTGAAACAATTTAAATCAGGCTGGAAATCCATCTATGAAATGATATTTTATAATTTACCTTCGGCCCAATGCTCCTTCTAAATTTATATGTTCACACACTCATGCACACATGTTCAGCATATTTTAATTAAAATTGACATAGGATAATTTTTTTTTTGCATAACATATTCTAATCTATTACTTAATATGAAATCTTTAAAATATTTAGTTTATATCATTCAAGCTATTTAACTTCGAATGCACATATATATATATATCTTATAAATAAACCGTTTATTAAATTAACTCTTAATATAAGGTCATCATTGTCAGCCATTATCAATCCACTGCAGGATGGACTCTCCAAGTTCAATCCATCTTTTCTGATTTCTAACCTCTCTTCTCCACATTACTTCCACACACTTTCTAATTTCATCCATCCATCTCACTTGTCTCTTGCTGGGTCTTTTACAGTCTCTTGGAATTCAGTTTACGATTTTAACTATCCAATTCAATCTCTTAATTCTTTTAACAATGTCAGTAACACCTGTTTGTTCTCTTACCCAAGTATTTCATTTTCAATCTCTCTTTTAGTCCTAATATGCATTTCTCCATACTTCACTGAGTTGTCTGAAGTCTCTGTATTGTCTTTTGTTAAGTGTCCAAGTCTCAGATCCATAAGTAAGAACTGGTAAAGCACATTTATTAAAAACCTTTTTAAGCAGAAAGGTTTATTTCCTTTTAATATTAAATTATTTCTAACAAAAGCACTTCAACCAAGTTTAATTCTATGATTAATTTTCTTCATTATGTTTTCATTTGTAGTAATAATCTGACCAAGGTATTTGTAATTGTTAACTTCTTCTAACTCATCATTATCAATCTTTATTTTCATCTTTTGAGAAAATCCATTGAACATTACTTTAGTCTTTTTAACTGTTACCTTTAGTCCTACTTTTTTACTGTCATCTGATAACTTGTGTAACATCCCCTGAAGCTCTGAAGTTTTATTTGCAAAAACAACTATATCATCTACATAATCTAAATGACTTAAATAATCTTCATTTATTTTTATTCCTTTAGCTTCCCATTTTAATTCACAAAATACTTTTTGCAACACTGCTATAAAAAAATTTTGTGATATGGAAGTTACCCTGTTGTACACCCTTGACAGTGTTAATCTTCCTAGTATCATTATGTAATCTAATAGTTTTTGTTGCATTTTATAAATATTCTTTATAACTCCTGGGTCTATATTTTGATAACTTGCTTTAATCACTGAAGAAATGCTTATAGAATCAAATGCCGTTTCATAATTTACAAATCCAAAGCATAACAGCAACTTATATTCATTGGTACTTTCTATAACTTCTCTCTCCACTTGGATATGATCCACTGTACTAAAACCATTTTTAAATTCAGCTTGTTTTTTGGTTGGTTGAAATCCAAAACTCTCTGTAGACGATTTGTAATTATCTTGGTAAAAATTTTGTATAAAAATGATAAAAGACTGATGGGTCTGTAATTTCTAATATCTTTTTTATCACCTTTTTAAAATATTAATATTAATACTTTATTCTTCCAATCATCTGATACATCTTTATCATTTAGACATTTGGTACATAACTTTGCCAAAATTTTTTCTATTTCTTCACCTGTTTTTTTTAAGATATCAATTATAATTTGGTCATTACCAGGAGCATTTCTCTTCTTCATAAACTTAATTTCCTGACTCACTTCTTCATTTAAAATCCTGGGCAATTGAGAAGATATAATAGTTGTAGAAGGTACTTTTCTTTATTATTATATAATTATTGATAGAACTCTTCTACCCATTTCATAATGTCATCTCTCTTTTTAGTAATAGTTCCATTTTTTTTTTTTTTTTATTGCTGGTATAAATTTCCTACTAATAGCAAAATGTTGTTTTACACTCTTGAGACTTATTCTCTTCTACAGCTTTCTTTGCTAGTTCACAATTATACTTTCTTATATCATTATCAACTCTTTTTTGCACCATTTTACAAAATTTGAGATATTCAATCCTTAATGCATCATTTTTGTATATCTTTATATTCCTTCTTTTCTTTGTAAATTCTCTAATTTCAGTAGAAACTTTATTGGTCAGTTGCTACTATTTTCTACCAGCTATCTTTGTTCCAGTTTTTAAAAGTATATAAATTATTTTCCTATTAATTTCATTCAAATCTGAATCATGTTCAAAATCTGTCAATATTTGAAAATGATTTGCGAGTTCTAATTTAAATTTATTAGAATATGTCTGAAGATTAGGAATATCAACTGTGAATATTGTTTTTCTATCCTTTTTTGTGTCTACTTTTACATTAAATTGATGATCACTTGTTTTAAATTTATTAAAAACATTACAACCAAGAAATATGTATTTTCTGTTAGTCAAAACATAATCCAATTCTGTTGTACCTTCATATGGATGCTTCCACATACATTTTTTTTAAACATTTTTTTTCAAAAAAAGATTTCATAATATAAAGTTCTTTTCTGCAAATTTCACAAGTCTGTATCCTCTTACATTTCTATTACCATAACCAAATTTACCTGCAGCACTTTCATCTTTCATTTACTTACCACTTCTAGCATTAAAGTCTTCCACAACAATTATAAAATTTTGCTTAGTTTGATCAAAAGCCTTTTGTATATTTGTTGGAGCATAAATCTGACATCTGCATTTGGTATCTGCTATTAAATTGAATATCTAATCTTGCCACTCTGTCTGATTGATACATCATCAATCTCCAAAATGTTATTCTTCTACTTTTAATTTACAATTGAATCCTACTCTACTTGTATTTCCAATATTTGTGTTTTTGTAGTAGAGTTCATGTCCACTTTTTAAATCGTTTCTTTACCTTTTCTTCGGACTTCACTAAGTCCAATAATGTCCCATTTAATATGAGACAGTCCTTCTTCCAATTCTTACAATCTTCCTTTACTTGAAAATGATCTGCAGTTGTAAGTACTTAAATAAAAGGTTGTCATCAAATGGCAGCCTGGTCTGCAGTCAGCGGATTCTTAGCACCCTCCACCGACTGCTGCCTTGGCTGATGACTTTACAGTCTTTTGGGAATAAGGGCTTTGATTTTTTTTTTCGTCTGTCATGGTTGTAAACATCTATTTAAAAAAAAAAAATTTTCCCATTCACACGCACACATTCATTCTGCCTTCAAGGAAATTCAACTGATATTTCAGTTAAGAGTTATCATGCAACTGAGAAGAAAGACCATAATGTTTCTTGATCTTAAACTCGGAGGTAAAAAGTCAATAAACTCATTATGCTGACTAATGCATGTTGGTGAGCAACCCATCCATGTATACGAATAATCACAAAGTAATAACAGCTACAATGGTGAACATATGGAGTGGACATTAATAATTTGCCCTATTCAGTTCTTTTAAGGCCTCCAAGAGGTATCAAAAGGTCTTTCAGTAAAACTCCTTTTTGCATTTATATTGGCATTTATATATTAAAAAATTTTTTTTATATTTTTATTGATCATTTTTGTTGATTTCTATACGTTTTACTAATTTTTAAATTGGAACATTTTAGATGTATGTACTATAGTATACATGCCTCTGCAAGAGGATAATTAAAATTAATAAAATAGTTATCTAATCTTTCCACTAAATTTCTAATAGAAGTAATACTGTATTATTATAAACATAATTAAACAGAAACATATTAGCCTCAAGAGAAACTTGATTATGGTGATTGTAATTAATCAAACAATTAAAAGTAAGTAATAAGAACTGACTACTCAAAGGAGGAGTTAGAGCTTATCATTTGGTCCAAGAGGTGGAAACAATAATCAGTTCAACCACAGCAAAGTGCATATATACCCAATCTTATTAATAGTTAATGGCTAGTCATGAGCATTTAAAAAGTTTAATGAGGTAGTTTAACATTGTAATTTAAGAATAATCTGCAGGCAGTCTAAAAGAAGCAGTCCATAAAAGGCTGATTATAGCAAGCTAAGAAGTCTACTATAAGGGAAAGACTACAAGAAATCTTTAAAGCACTTAACATGCATGGATAGAAGCTGCAGCTGACTCTAACAAGAACAAGCAAGCAGAAGTTAATCCACACATGTTTCCTTCTTGAATTCAAGTTGTAGCTGAGTGCACTATTTTGTATTGATTTGGTCTCCATGTACAAATGTATATAGCTATTGTAACTAATTATTGTATGAACTAATAAATACTTGAATTATTTATATTTACTTGTAAGTTTCATTTATATTTTTGCTGTGAATATTTGTAACAGTGTGGGTTTTAAAGGTATATTATATTGCATTCAATGCTATTCACAGATTTAGGTTGTTCCTGAGGAACCTTGAACCCAAATGTCATGGAGAAAACAGTCCTATTATGTATTTATTTGCTATACGTGCATGTAAATTTTCATATCCTTTTTTAGGATTTGTAATTTATATAAATGATAAAATACTATGCTGCAGAAAGGAGTTTGCTATTAACTGAAAGGAGACCTTTTGATTCCTCTTGGAGGCTTTAAAGTAACCGAGCAGGGAAAATTCCTAATGTCCACTTCATACATTCTTGTCATTGCAGCTGTTATTACTAGGTGATTATTTATATAGTATTGAACGTAGATGGGCTGTCACCAACACACATTAGCCAGCTTGGTGAGTTTATTTGCCTTTTACCTCTGAGCTTAAGATCAAGAAACACCATGATCTTCTCGGTTAACTGATAAGGCAAAATGAATGTATGTGTAAATGATAAATATTTTTCCAATAGATAATTACAATCATGACAGACAAAAATAAATCATGTCCCTTAGTCAGAGGAGGCTGTAAAGTCACCAACCAAGGCAGCGGTTGGTGGCCAAAGGCGGAGGGTATTTTAAAATTGTTAAGGGGGACTTTAAATGAAAGAGGACATAGACTTATGGGAATAAAATGAAAGAGGACATAGACTTGTGGAATTTGCAAAAAAAGAAAAACTTTATGTTATGAATTCTTTTTTTTTTTTTTTTTTGAGAAAAATGTTGAAAGGAAATGGACATGGAAGTATCCAAATGAAGATACAGCAGAATTTGATTATATTTTGACTAACAGAAAATACATATGTCAAGATTGTAATGTCCTTAATAAATTTTACATAGGAAGTGATCATCGATTAATAAGATGTAAGTTATATGTTAATGAAAAACTGGAGAAACAAAAATTAAGAAAAACAATATTTACATTTGATATTCCTAATCTTCAGAAACATTCTAATGAATTTAAATTAGAATTTACAAATCAGTTTCAAGTATTAGTAGATTTTGAACATGATTCAGATTTGAATGAAAATAACTTATACAAATTTAAAAACTGCACCAAAGATAGCTGGTAGAAAAAAACAGCAATTGACCAATAAAATTACTAATGAGACTAGAGAATTTATAAAGTAAAGAAGGAATATGAAGATTTATAAAAATGATGCATTAAAAAGGATTGAATATCTCGAATTTTGTAAAATGGTGCGGAAAAGAGTTGAAAATGATATAAGAAAGTATAACTGTGAACTAGCAAGGAAAGCTGTAGAAGAGAATAAAAGTCTCAAGAATGTAAAACAACAATTTAGTATTGGTAGGAAATTTATATCTGCAATAAGAAAAAAAATGAAATTATTACTAAAAGAGATCTAGATGACATCATGAAATGGGTAGAAGACTTCTATCAAGAATTATATAGTAATAAAGAACAAGTAACTCCTATATATATATTACATCTTCCAAATTGCCCAGAATTTTAAATGAAGAAGTGAGACATGCAATTAAATGTATGAAGAAAGAAAAGGCTCCAGGTAATAATGGAATTATAACTGATATATTAAAAGAAATAGGTGAAGAAATAGAATTTTTTTTAGCAAAATTATATATCAAATGTCTAAATGATGAAGATGTACCAGATGATTAGAAGTATGCAGTATTAATATTTTAAAAAGGTGATAAAGAAGATATTAGAATTACAGTCGTATCAGCCTTTTATCAGTTTTAGATAAAAATGAAGATATTAGAATTACAGTCCTATCAGCCTTTTATCAGTTTTGGATAAAATTTTTACCAAGATAATTACAACTTGTCTACCGAGAACCTTGATTTCCACCAACCAAGAGAACAAGCTGGATTAAAAATGGTTTTAGTACAGTAGACCATATCCAGGTATTGAGAGAAGTTATAGAAAGGACAAATGAATATGAGTTGCCATTATGCTTTGGATTTGTAGATTATGAAAAGGCAGTTGATTCTATAAACATTTCTTCAGTGATTAAAGCATTGGATCATCAAGGTATAGATCCAGGATATCATTTTTTAAAGAATATTTATAAAAATGCAACAGCAACAATTAGATTACATAATGATACTAGGAAAGTGAACATTGAGAAGGGTGTAAGACAGGATGACTTCAAATCTCCAAAGTGCAGCAATAAGTATTTTTTGGATTAAATTAGGAAGCTAAAGGAGTGAAAGTAAATGGAGATTATTTAAGTCATTTAGATTTTGCAGACGATGTACTTGTTTTTGTAAATAATGCTTTAGAACTGCAGGAAATGTTGCAGAAGTTATTAGATAAAAATAAGAAAGTAGGATTAAAGATAAATATTAAAAAAACTAAAATAATGTTTAATGGATTTTCTCAAAATATGAAAATAAAGATTGATTATGATGAGTTAGAAGAAATTAACAGCAACAAATACCTTGATCAGACTATTAATACAGATGGAAGCATACTGGATGGAATTAAACTTGGTTGGAGTGCTTTCAGTAGAAATAACTTGATACTAAAAGGAAATATGCCTATATGTTTGAAAAGGAAGGATTTTAATAAATATTTTACCAGTTCTTATTTATGGATCTGAGTCTTGGACATTTAATAGAAGAGCAATACAGAGACTTCAGACCACTCGAAGTATGGAGAAATGCATGTTGAGAGTAACAAGAAGAGATTGAAAAATGCAATATATGGTTAAGAGAACAGACAGGTGTAACTGACCTCATTTAAAAGTTAAAAGACTGAAGTGGAGTTGGGTTGGACATATTGCTAGAAGAACTGATAATACATGGACAATTGAAATCTTCAACTGGATTCCAAGAGATTGTAAAAGATCCAGAAAGAGACCATATGTGAGATGGATGGATGAAATAAGGTGTGCAGGGATGATGTGGAGAAGAGAAACTAAAGATTGGAGAAGATGGATTGAACTTGGAGAGACCATTCTGCAGTGGATTGATAATGGTTGATGATGATTATTGATATGAGTTGATTAACATATTTTTTTTAATTTATGAATTATTACCACAATTCACTTTTATTTTAAAATAATTATTAAAATTCATTTAAAACTATACTTTTCAGAAGTTAGTTATTTAATAACACCAAAAAAAAATTTACATAATATTTATATCATAATTTATGTTATACATAATACAAATTAATTGAATTGTTTAAAACATTTTTATTTTCTTAATAATTTTAATGATAGTAAAAATGATAATTAAATATAATTATAATATTTATTAATACAGTCAGATCTTAATACAATGTCAATGGCTTATTTAATGAACTTTCAAAGATCAATCAAATTTTAACATTTTTGATTAACTTGGTATTTCATGGGATATATTGTTAGTCTTAAATGGGTTCTTTATCTATTTGTCTGAACATAATTTTGAGTTTAATTATATATATGGTCGACTATTATTATAGTATTCTTGTTTTCAATTAATCTTACTTTTCTTTATTTGGTTTATATGGATGGAGAAATATCTTTAGTACTGCTAGAGACATCACAATAGAATAATTTGTTTCATTATTTAGTTTTTAATTATTTTGTCCCATTCAAAAATTAGAAAGGATTAGTTTAAAGTGTTGAAATGTGGAAGATCAATTTGTTGCAGTTTGAAACATTTTATAAAAAAAATTTCTTAGTCATTTTATAATATTAATTAATGCAATCAGATCTTTTTAGTATCTCTGTATTTCATTGTTTTTTGGCAGAATGTGTCTGTCAAAGTGATAACTGAGATTCTAAAAAGATCTGACTGCTTTAATAAATATTATAAAATGGCAAAGTTTTTGTTTCTACAAAAAAATAATTTATAAAACATGTTTTGAAAACAAAAGATGCCAAATTAATCATCCATAATCTACTTCCTTTTTAATAATGCCTTTTTGTAAATTTCCATTTAAATAAAATAATATCTGATCATATAATAGCTTTTTTGTTGAACCACCTACACCAGTGTTTCCAAACTGTAGGGCTTGCCCCCCCTCCCCAGGGATTGCAATACTTTTTACAAGGGGGGCATGTATATTGCTTTTGCCAAACATTCAAATCAATGTCTAAAGAAAATTCCTCGTCAATGCTTAACAAACTTTTGCCCATTCCTACTAATGACATGAGCGATCGTTTTTTAAGAAAATGATCCCACAAGCCCTAAACAGCTCTCAGTTTAGCTAATGACACAAATAAGATAAATGCTGTATAGTATGTAGTTTGATATAGCAGACATAATTAGTGGTTTATGAATAAAATGTTTTTTTATATTAATGATATTCTTAACAATTATTGATGTAAGTTTGAAAACGGGGAATAATATTTTTTGTTTTAAAATAATGCTTATCTTTTTAGATGGATAAATACATAACTAGATTGAAACAAAAAGCAAATGAAGAGGATGAAATTGATACTAGCCAAAAGTTCTTTAACCAATGCAAATACAGCTATGAAAAATAGTAATGCTAAATCTCAAAAATATGATCCACTATATTTAACATTAGAATTTACAAGTACTATTATCAATGGACAATAAAGGCTGATTTTTTTGATCTGTATGAATATTTTAGCTGCAGAAAGCGTGAAACCTAATAAGTCAAAACATCATCTTGAAAAACTACATGTAGACCATGTTGGCAAGCCATGTGAATTTTTCCAAAGGAAATTAGATATTTGGAATAAACAACAATATGTTTTCAAAAACCATGTCTGTAACATCAAAGACATTGCTTGCATCATATAAAGTCTAAATGTAAAAAAACACCACCAATAGGAGAACCTTTGCTGTACCTACTGCTATTGACATCCGAGAAACAGTGTCCAGCAAATCGTATATTAACCAACTTCGAAAAATTCCACTTGCAGATAATATGGTAAGAAGAAGAGTTTTTGGTATATCTGAAGAACTTCATGATCAATTAATAGAAAAACTAAAATTGTCTGATTACTTTCTTTACAGTTGAATAAAGCAACTGATGTAATTAAAGATGCTCATTTGATTTCATATATAAGATATGCTGTAAAATCTGATATTAAAGATTTATTATTCTGTAGACTTATTAAAAATAATACCACAGCAAAAGCTAAAAGAAGAAATCATTACATTTCCTGGTTAATAATAATAGAGATGAGACAAAATTGTTTTATGACACAAAATTTCTTGTAAAAGCTTGCTTATTTAGTGAATATTTTTGAAAATTGTACTATTTTAAATAAATCATTGTAAGGATCTCAATCTCATACCTTGATGCAGAAAGATTAAGTTATTGCATTTACGAAAAAATTTGAGCTATGGATGATTAATTTGAAAAATAATACTTTGGATATGTTTCCCAATTTAAAAACAGTTGTCCTGAAAATGAAGTCTGCAGAAACAATTCTCATTTTATTTTAAAGATCTTGACATGTCGAACTATGAATGGCTAAGAAACCCATTTGTGATTAAAACATATGATGTATTTGGCCTTTTGACATCAGAACAAGAAATCTTGCTTGACTTATTTTGTGACAGCACATTAAAACGTTTGAACAAGGAAATATTGGTACTTTCTGACTAAGTGAAGAAACAGTTTCCTACTTTAACAAACAAAGCTTTAGAAATTTTATTACCATTTGTAATATCTTGCTTATATGAAACTGGGTTTTCTGCTGTTGCTGTTTTAAAAACATCAATCTTGTTTAGTGATTGAAAAAAATTTGAGAGTAGCCCTATCTTCAATGATATCCAGGTTTGACAGACTTGATTTTAATAAGTAGGCTCATCCATCACAAATCAACGAATGTTATAATTTTAATCAATAGTGTTTTTTTTTTAATTTTTTTTTTTTTTTGTAAAATTTACTTGATTGTATGAAAAATTATAATTTCATAAAAAAAAACTTTTTTATAAGACCTAATCTATACTAAGTAGGGGGTATTCTTTTATAATCTATTGAAATTAAATTATAAATAAGACAGTATTTATAAAATTAGAATGATCTAAAAATTGGGGAGAGGGGCAGATACAAAGTTTGGAAACCATTGACCTAAACTATTCAGATTAGTAGATAATATTGAGTCAAAATCTATGTGTGTAATAAAAATAATAAACAACTTTTCAGTATTGTATTTAATCTATCACATGTACATCTTTTGTTTTAATATATATATACTGACATTTAATATTTATTTTATTGTTCAAATGTTCATTGTTTAATTTTTTAGAATTTGGTGAAAAGTTGTGTATCTTTGATGGAAGAGGATTTCCCTTTGATAGAGGAAACTTGGGATAGATGCAACAGAGCAGTTATTAATCCTGTAAGTTTTTAAAAATTATTCTGATTTTGATCTGTCATGAACAAAAAAAGAAATAGTATTTACACAATCATTTTCAACCATTATCGATCCATTGAAGGTTGAAAGTTTCTCCAGGTTTAATCATTTCTCCATTTTTCAGCCTCTCTCCTCCACAGCACACTATCAAATTTTTTTATTTCATCCTTCCATCTCACGTATAATCTCTTTCTAGGTTTTTTACAATCTTTTCTAAGATTTAAAGTATCCATTTATTATTATATCTTTTAGCAATATGTTCATCCCAGCTCTATTTCAATCTTAATTCTTTCAATGATATCAGTAATATCTGTTTGTTCTCTCACCCATGTATTTCGTTTTCAATCTTATCTTATTACTCCTAACGTATATCTCCATACTTCGTTGTGTGATCTGATAAAGTCTATTGTTCTTCTGTTAAGTGTCTGAGTCTTAGATTCATAAGTAAGAAACTGGTAAACATATCTATTAATAGCCTTCCTTTTCAAACACATTGGCATGTTTTTTTTAATATTATTTCTATCAACAACATTCCATCCAAGTTTAATTCTAAGATTAATTTTATTCATTGTTTCTCTCTGTATTAATAATCTGACCAAGATAAGAGTTTCTCTTATAGTGCTTAGTGCAGTCACCTATCATATTCACACTTGAGATTCAAATCTGAGCCGAGTGAAACTTGAGTCAATTTTTCCCATTTTCATATACACTTAGAATTTTTTTTTTTAAGTAATGAATCCATAACTTTACCATCTAGCTGAATTGGTAAAATGAATTTCAATGTTCTGATTACAAAAAAATTATATAAGACAGCCGTTACTATTGCTGAGAATGTGTCTTACTTCTATAAAAACTGGGCTAATGATTTATCTTTTAATTTTTTAATCATTTCTATAATTGAATATAGTGATCGTGCTATTATTTAATTGGATAATTTCATGATGATTGCTTATAACCATTAACATAAACCCAGCACATTTCGAATATGTATATTTTTGCTAGGAAGTTTTGATGCAATAATTATTCAGCCAATACTAATTATCACTAATAGGAATCATGTCTTAATTGATAATTTGAATCATTTGTTACGATAAGTTTGTTATTAAAATAAAAGTATTTTTTGCTACAAATATTTTATATCATGGCTCATCATGTTACTTTTATATAATAAAGCATCTTTTTAAAAGTGAAGTCAGGTAGTTATAATATTATATATGCAAAAATCCTACCTTAATAATGCTTACACTTTTGCAATCTTTAGGTCAAGGATGTTGATTGATATGGTATTTAGTTTCAAGTTTGTCCATAGTATTGTATGTTTACAAATTTACCAGTACACTTTTTGGACCAAGGTATGATAATAATTTAGATGCTTTTATTAGCTACATTACCTAAATTGATAGTGTGAAAAAAGCAAATACACAATACCAGTATATTTAATAATGAGAATATTAGTTTTTGATAATCAAATTCAATAAAATGGACAGTTAGTTGAAAGTTGAGACTTAATAGTAATAACTAATTGATGTTTAATCAGAAATGCATATCTGCAAAATTGTATGCATTGCATGTAAAATTTGAGCAATTTTTTTCATTTTAAATTTTACTAATATGAAGTATTTACTTTTTTTGTTCCGATTCAATTGACTTTTAAAAATTACTTATTGGCAGCATTTATACCGGGCTGTTTTAGCACTGTATTATTATGCTATACGTCAAGGATGGTCAAGACATTGATCGAGTTCGACCAAGAAGCTGATGAGAACATTGACAAATTATAGTGGTAAATTCAGAGCTGATTTGAATATAAAAAATAATAAAAACGTAAAAATTCAAAATTATTCTCGTTTAAAAATAGTTAAATTAAAAATAACACCTGTTGTTGTTGTCGATCTCAAAAATAAACCCAGGTTGGGAGAAACGGGAAAGAATTAAATTATTTTTGTGTAACGCTAGAGCTAAAATTCTTAGCAATATTTAATTGCCGTTTACCTGGGGAGAAAATGAAAATAATTTGACCTGGAGAAACAAGTATTTTAATGAACTGATTTTAAAACAAAGAAATTGTGGACTTTTTAAAACACTTTGTCTAGCTAGCAAATAATCCCCAAGAAGATATCTCTCCAGAAAATGTTTGACAACACACTAGAAGGGTGATATGTTTTAAATTTCCTTGCTTGTATTTACTTATTAATGATACAAGTGAATCAAAAAATAAAATAAAATTTTTTTATAAAAATCAAAAAATAAATTCAGGATTTATTATATATATTTTGGTAAAAATATTGATTGATTAACTTTAATTTTGTATAAGTTATAAAGTCTTGTTTAATTACTACAGACAAAAGAGAACAAAAAGAAAGTTAACTATAAAAAGGTATTAATATAATATTAAGTAAAGAACAATGAAAAAAGATTGCTGAAGAAAAAAATAAAATGGGAATGATAATTCATTAAATGTCTGTTAGATTAATTGTAGAAAAAAAATAGCATTGTTTAATCAGAACAGAAAGCTATTTTAAAAACTAATTAAACAAAAGAGTAAAGAATTGTTAGTACAATTAATATCGAAAAAATTAATTGCGGTGAAAGGAATATGCACATATGCTATTAAAATTTAATGGATATTTTTGGTAAAAGACGTAATTCTATCATGGAATAGCTCAAAGGAAAATAGTTTTCATCAATTATAATATTAATACCGGATATGAAAAAGTAATAGTGTGTGCAGAAAAGAATGTTGTGCTTTTTTACTTTTTGTGAATGCTGCTGTCGTATATATTGGACTTGTGAAAAATGATCAAGAGTGAAAGCTGTCCAGAAAGTTATAGCGATTTTCCGCCATGAAGGAATTTTTCCCAGGGACCTTGCTTCTATAGGTACCAATAGCTGGATAGAGAAAAAACAGATCACAGATCTTTTTGTTTGTAATCTTGATGGGCTGCAGTAGAATTGTGCAAAGAAAGACTGTGAGTATAATTAACTTGTAATTATTTTAACTCGGACCTAGGAATAGTGATAACTGATGTTAGTCTATTATCAGTGGTGAATATTAGTATTTATGGAAAATAGTAATTAAAATCAAAGACTTATTGATCATGTTTGTAAATGCCAAACTTTTAGAGATCTGTGTTTTATGTGTTTAAAAGTTAATAAATATTTTTTCATCTTTACTAATGATAATTTTCTTTAGACTTGTATTATTATTTTTATTTTTGTTATTTGTTGGCAAGTGAATACACAACAGGATTACAATGAATAAACCAAATATAAGTGTGAAGAAAATTAAAACTTATCATTATCATAAAGAATGGGAAGATTATTTTTTTATTATGCTGAAAAACAAATGTGGTATTATTTGCAGTGTGCATGTGTCTTTACCAAAGAAAGCCAATATTGAAAGATATTTTCGCACTGTTCATAAAAATTCTGGAGGCCCTGCATTAAGAAAAGCTAAAGACACAACTCACTACGCAACAAATTTTTTTTGTTAAGTACAATACAAGCTCAAAAACTGCTACAGATTTTGTTCAAAGTTTCTGAAACTTTAATTAGACACATGGATAAATATGGAAAGAAGCCTTCATCATAGCTGGTGAAGTATTATTTGAAATTTTTAAAAATAAATCTGAAATAATGACTTCTATCAACAATATGTTATTATCATGAAACACAATCATGAATAGGACAGAAGAAACTATAGTTTGCCAAATCTACTGATTATTAAGGGTACTACACAATTATGTATTTTTATTCGCATGGTTTTTGATGGTAGGTCAGCTACAGACAAATTATTAACAAATATTCCAATTCAAAGAAGGACAAAAGGTCAAGATATCTATGATTTATTCAAAAATTACATTGGACAAATAAATTTTCCAATTCACAAATTAGTATCGATAACTACTGACAGAACTCTTGCAATGATTGGCAGTAAAATTGATTTTGTTATTGTGTAAAAACAATACTGATATAGCTAGTTTTATGGATTATCATTGTATTAAAGATCAGCATGCCTTGTGTTCAAAAGTATTGAAATTTAATCATGTATGAATGTTGCCTTCAAAATTGTTAATAAAATAAGATCAAAAAGCTTGTTATGTCAATTCTGAGATTTGCTAAACGAAAGGGAGAGTGACATAGTGAATTATTATATACTGATATAAGAAAAGTTGAGCAAAATTTTTAATCAGATTCAAAGAATTTCTACCATAAATAAGTTCATTTTTGGAAACTAAAAGTGATTCATATCCATAACTGAATGGTAAAGAATGGGTTTGTGACAACTTTTTTTGTGATATTACAGAAAAACTAAATAACTTAAATGTAGAACTACAAGGAAAAGATAAAACAATAATATGTGATTCAAGAAAAAATTAAATATGCTTGTAAATCAACTGAAGCATTGTGAATTAAAACATTTTAAAAATATTGTTGACGAATCTAAAGATAGAAAGAATCTAACCTATAACAAATAAGTTGAAGGGAAGATTCGTGGAATTTGATAAACTTGAAGATATTTCTAGTTTTTTGTCTTATCTATTTAATGTTAACATCAATATTGAAGATATCGCTATGAAATTAAATGAATTTGTACATATAAATCAATGGCTTCAAATGTTGCTTCTGGATATTAATAAGTAGGGATAAATATACAAATATTTGGAGAGTTGCTACATAATTCAATGCATTTTTTGGTTCAATGTGTTTGTGCAAATCAGTATTTTTCTAACTGAATGCGATAAAAACTAAACATAGGTCATAATTATCGGATCTGCATTTGGAATCATGTTTAAGAATTAGTTTAAGTTCATACGAGACAAATTTTGACAAATTTGTCAAAACTATGCAATGCTAAGTGCCATCAAAATAAAAAATATATTTTTTTTACTTTGTAATTTTATTTTTTTTTTGTAAAATTTGCATCTTAATTTATTTTAATATAATTCTAAAACAATTTTTTTTTCTTGAATTTTTTTTAAAATTCAGGACCAACTCAAGAAAATAATTATTTATTGGTAATTTAATAAATATTTTATAGATCGACATAGACCAACCAGCTCTAGAAAATAATTATATGTAATTTAATAAATGTTATTTAATAAATATTTTATAGATCGACATAGACCAATTGTAATACTAGAGGGAGCTGAGGTCCTTTAATTGTTGTCATGGCAAAATGTCTTCAACTGTCCATATCTTAATAGAAAAAATGTGGTAATAGTATCAACGACCGTACTAGTCACTTGATGGCGCTGGTGCTACTCAAAAACAGTTAAATATACCGTTTTTGAGGCAGTCAGTGATGCCTTGTAGTGTGTTATGCTAATTATCTCGCAATTCACACTACTTTCAAGCAGCCTGTTCTTACCCTACAAATGATCGGTATTGAGTCTGCGCTATCGTATAATTTGAGGGTGTGTAGATTTGAAGTCAACATAACATTTGAAATGTCATTTAATAAAGTATTATATTACAATTAAATGCTGTACTGTGATGTCCAAAAAATTTTCAAACCTTCTCAGTGGTTGTTAATACTTTGTAATGGTCTAAAAATAGGAAAAGTTTTGTTATAAGCGTGATTTCTTAAACAGTCACGGCAGTCACGATATCTTCGCGAGACATTAGTTTGTTAATGTATTGCTTTGCTTTTGTATTTTAATTTTGTTTAAACGCTTAATTTACTATTAGAAGAATAACGTACGTATATTAAATTTAATGTAAAAAAGGTTGAAAAATAAAGTTTTTTTCTTGACGTTCAGTCTGATAAGTTTATTCATCAAATAATGCATTTTTTGGATGATCCTTTGGATCGTGCTGAAATTTTAATGTTTTTTTTTTTGTTGTTTTGGTGTTTCAAGTATTAGAAGAATAACATATATTTAATAAAATCTAAAAACGTCCTAAATAAATATTTTATTTGGTCATTGTTAAAAAAGAATACATTTACTTTTTTACAAATGCCGTTGTATTTGTCAATCTTAAACGTTATTTAACAACAAAAAAACATAAAAATGTCAATTAGTTCTTGTTATTGTTGTTGTTTAAAAAGTACATTTCATTTTGTCAAAATGATATTGTATTTGTCATTATTAAAAAAAAAAAAAAAGACATTTACTTTTTTTACTGTTATATTTCATTGTTTTTTGTTAGCAATAGCGCCATCAATTGAATGGTACGGTCGTTGATACTATTACCAAAAAAAATTATTAGTTCATATCTTGTAAAAACGTCACCAATATTTGTGAGTACCTAAAAAGATTTTATAAAAAAAGCTTCTAAGTACATTCTAAAAAAAACAAGACTTCGAACTTAAGTTTTTGTTCTGGCAAAAGTGTTCTTTTTTTCTGTTTTCCGGTTCGATGCCCTGAAAAAAACATAGTTGCCCTTCTACTACCCTTTCACCAAAAAAGTAGCCCCCAACGTCTAAAAGTTTGGCCATCTCTACTATATGTAGTAAATCTAACAGTTTTGTTACATCATATTGCTTATTTGGATATTGCAGTAACTTTTGCAATTAAAATGAAATTATTATTTCTGCCTTACGTGGTTGGATTTGATGTGGTGTGTTATATTTGTTTAAATAACATTTTAGTTGTTTTGTATTTTAAAATAACTTTACACTAGACATTAAATGTTATAATCTGTATAAAATTGAGTATTAGTTATCAAATTGCTTTTCTAAATATTTTTTGATGGCAAATCATTTTATTTATATATAGGATTAACTATATATGCATTTTCTTTTTGTAAGAAATACTATTCTGGGTATCAATCCACAAATAAAACCATACATTCCTATCTGGTTTAATAAATTTTAATGCAATATCTGCTTCAGTTAAGTAATTTTCTAGAGTTTGTTATGTATTGATAAATACTTTCTCGTTTTTTATTATTTATCATATTATTGGTACTCATTTTTATTAAAATCAATGGTTATTAATTTCTTGAGAATGTTAAGAAAAAATCGTCAGATATTATTTTTATTTTGTATTAAAGATTTCATTTAGTGTTACAGAAGGAAACTAGTATTTACTCTCATCATATATTATAACCATGGAGAATTATAAATTTACCATTAATTTTTTAACTTTTTTTTATAACTATCTTACATATTAATTTAAGGAATATATTTGGAATATGTTCTTAATGATTATAGACAGAGATCATTTAGCCATTATTGATTTCAGAGTGGTTAAAGACAGATATAAATGGAAATATCAATATCTTTATCAGAAATGTTTAATCTGTTATTTATAAATTTTTTATCTTATTTGATGTTGGTTATGTGTATCGTTGCTTATGATAAAAATTGAAAGGGATCTAGAATCTCTTTATACTGTATTATACTCTTTGTTAAAGTCTTTTGTGATATTATATATGAATGATGAAATAAACTAATTATTATTTTCTTAACTTTTATGGCTCTATTTTAATGATAAGAAATGGAATATTATGATTTTGTCATCAATAAATGAAAGAGAGAATTTGCCTAACACAATAAAGACGAATTATATTCTTGGTTAATGCACACTTTTCCATAATATAATCCTTGAAAATTATAGTTTGCTCTTGAAATATTTAGATAAAGCTACCAATTGAAAAAGATTTAAATTTATTTGAACAAGATCATGAAATTATGACTGTAAGATCATAATACCAATCAGCATTCTTTTCATCTTTCCTAAATGTATATAAGACACATTTTCCTGGGATTTGGCATGTAGTGTAAGGAAATAATATCAGTCTTTCTAAAAAAAAATATTTTCTGATTGATTTATTATTGAGAAAGGCAAACATTGTTAAGATTATAAAGATTGCTTCAAAATCATTTTAAGGAGTTGGAATAATAATAGCTTTCATTGAAAAGTTTTGGCTAAAATGCAAAAAAGCTCATTACAGAAAATATTAACAAAATATTTATTAAACATTCTGAAGATCTGATGTATATAATATATGTGAGCATGTTCTTATATCTGATGGATTAATTTATATAACCATTACAAAACTCAATTTTTTTATTCATTGCCTTTTGTTTTTGAAATTAAAATAGCATATTCATTTGCGAATGATGTTGTATATTATTTGCAAAGCATCAGAAATGACAGAGTTGGCTGTGATCTATGAATCTTAAGCTCCCCAGTTTATTGACACTATAATTGTTCTAAATTATATAGGGCTGTAACTGGTAATACTACATGTGTATATGTTTTATTATATATATATATTGCTTATTTATTTAACTGAATTTTTTTTTGCTTATATAAAAAATTTTAAATATTTTTATACAGAAATTTTTTTTTTTCATAAAATATCTGCAGTAAAATAGAAAAATTTTACAAGTAGACAAATTTAAATTCAACTTATGGCTTCTAGAATTAGGTACATATTTGGCGAAAATTAATAGAAAGTGGAAATGTATGTGGATTCCATAATGTGAAGCAACAGACTGCATAATATGGAAACTTACTTTTTTATGGATAGTATGGTGTTTTTGCAGATAGTTAGAAATATGAAAATTAAATTCAGTAAGAAAAAATTTCTATTTTTTTATCATTGAAATTAATTTCATTTTTCTTACTATCTATATATTTTGTAATAATTGGCACATATGTAATATAAATTTAGTTAGAACAGATTATTTATTAAAAACATTGTTTTTGTTTTGTGTTGATTGTTAGTTTGTTTTTTTGCTACCGTAATTTTGTTTAACAAACCAACTTCATTTTTCTGACAATAATGATATTGTATCTGTTCAACAAATAATTTCATCATGTTGTTGTGATTAAAAGAATCATAAAGTTTGATAGTGAATTTTTATCTATATATATAGGCTTAGGAAAAGGTTGAAGAAGCAAAGAAAATTTTTAAGTTATATCAGTCTGGAATTGAGATAGAATTATAAACAATAAAGAAAAGGAAATATGAAAAAACAAATAAAAATAAATTGTGCTATTTGAAAACAAAACAAAAAAAACTATATATATAAATAAATTGTGCTGCATGTGTAAACAATGACAGTAAAAAAAAAAAAAAAACATTTCAATGTTGAGGCTATATATGACAATGAGCAAAGAAATTGTTTAAGACCAGAGCAAGATTTTTAAAAACTTAAAAAAAGAAAGAATAATTATAGGTATGGATATTGGAAAATAAAAAATTGGGTAAATATACATATATGTTTTTAGAGAGAAAAAATAGTTAATATTTAGTTTGTGGAAGAATTTATTAATAGGAATGAAGATTGATCGAAAGTTGATTATTGAGATTTACTTTGGGTTTTGAGATGAAATCATACAAGGAAGAGATAAAATAATAGAAATCAGAAATGTTGGAAAATGGGGATAGGAAGTAAAATCAATATATCATTAAGATTTATTTATTAAAATGATAAGAAATTAAATATTGCATATGGTAACAAATCAATATGAAGATTAACATACTTGCTTTTTTTGAAGAGAGAATAAATTTCAGAACAAAGAGATAATTTCCAGATCACATTTACTGTGAAATGAAAAAAGACTCAAATTTATTGTGTGATTTCTGTTGGATATTGATAATGGGGGTAGGGGTTATGATAAAAAAAGAAATGCTTTTTTTAATATATATATATATACTGATTGAAAATAATAGGCAAATTAGGATTAAAGTAGTGAAGAAAACAAAGAGAATTCTTGAAAAATGAGACAAAAGGAATAGAAATAAATGATGCTTTTATGATTATTCAGTTTATGTTGCTTCAGATGAGATTATAAGTAGAATTACATTACAATGCAATGGTATATATTTTTATCGAAATCTTTTATTTTCTATTTCTATTATAATTTTTTTTGTTCTTGATGCATGTAGTACAACTTCATGTTTGTGTTTTTTAAAAGGCTTGAATGAATGTATAAAACATATATATCCATCTACTTATGTATTTTGCAGTACACCTGGGTCTCGTTTTACGCGATAGATAGGTTCCTCAGAAAACACGCGCAAACGAATTCACGCAAAAATAGACGTAACTTACATTGAAAAAGAGGGGGTGCGGTCTGTGATTTTTCAAAATTTGCGTAAAAGCAAAGAAGCACCAACGTAAAATTACTTTAAAACTCGCGCAAAAATAAAATAAGGAAATAACATATGACTAATAAAAAATTTCATATTTGAAAAAAATTGATACAAGACAAACTTTTTTTAACTATAATATTTAATTTTATTCAAAATAATATATTTTTATGCATAATTTACAGTACAGTAATTTACATTTTTTTATACACGTTTTAATTATTATAGCTATTTGCCGAAAAACGCGTTCGTTTGCAAACAACTAGCACCAACTTCACACTCATGTTGTGTCAATGGTTTTCTAGTGACAACGTAATTAATCTTTGAGACGATAATTTTATTAATGGTTTATGAAACTAACAACTAAAAATTAAATTCTTATTTTTGACTTTAATTTTCAATTCCGTTTAAAAATCAAATTTCACATCACATTAATTTCAAATCGCCGTAAGTCATTTTTAAATTGTTAATTACAATTAAAAATCAGATTTTAATTTTTAATTGTCAAATTTAATTGTGCCCACTGCTATTACTGACCTTTTAAAAATTAACTTGTGGACACTAAATGATTAATAATTGATTACGTTCTTTTTTTAAAAAGCAAAAACAGAATGTGATTTAAAATGGAAAATTAATACGCACAATGTTAGAACAAATTTACATTATAATCTTGTAAAATTTAATGTGTGTATACATAAAATGTGGAAATCATGATTTTAATTTCATTATTGCATAAAATCTTACTATTATAAAGCACTGAAAATATTGAAATTACTAAGATGAAAGTCGAATTCCAATAATGTGCTATTACTTTCAATATAACGTAAGTGCGCGAAATTTATTATTTAAAGTAAATAGCACATTATCGGAGTTCGACTTCCGGTGAAACATGGATCGCGTAACTTCAAAATCGTGTTAAATAAGTCCGCGTTAAAAGAGACCCAGGTGTATATGATTTCTCTTAAATGGTTATCATTGATAGAAGAAATTACTATATCCACTCATAAAAATGTGGTTGCTAGTCTAACCATTACAACTGTAATTAATGAAAAAAATTATTGCTATAATTTATTTAAGTCTAAAATAAGTATATTTCACAAATTGTTATTGTAATTGCTCATTACCCTAGTAATAGTTTTTATTTTGATGATTTTTTTTTTTTTTTTAGAATGAAGCTAAATCTCTTCCTCCATTGAAACCAGCTGGACAAAATAACTCTGCAATGATAGATGAAGGAGAAAAAAAGGAAACCAAAACTGCTAAATGGAACAGAAAGCGCAAGGCTAAAAAGATGGCTTTAAAATTAAAAAAGGAAATGGAAATGAATGCTGCACAAGCATCTGTCAATGAGCCAATGCAAATGACAGATTAAATGTTATTAATTAATGTTTTTAAAGGTTAGATTTCATTTTTGTTTTTGTTTTTTGCTTTGAGTCAAATATGATCAATAAAAAAAATTTTGGCAAATTTTTTATGTATGCAGTAATCCCTCTATCAGCGAAATTTGATTTAAAGGTGTAATTCGGACATCAAAATTTGTGTTTTGTAATGAACTATGTTATGATGTGCCTTTTAAAATACACATGCTTAGTCAAGCATTTGTGGTTGAGAGGTCAGCAACAGCTGCTTTACAAGCAGTTGTCTCTGGTTAGCAAGTTCTCTTTCCGGCTGATGCTATGACACAGGAGAGAGAAAAATACGCATAATAAAAATACAAAAACTGGTTTTAATGTTATAAAATATTTATACCAAAAATAAAATCTATAAATAAATATTAGTTATGGCTAGCTTATAATATGTACACTATCCCTAGTAGTATTTTATTTATAATTTCAAATTAATAGTTAATTTATAAGACATTATTATTTAAATATGTGTGTTAATCAACTTCTTAACACACTTTCTACTTATTATAAAATGGTTTCCCCCTCCCCCTTTTAAAATCATTTTCTACATATAAAATAGAAACAAAACAAAAACTGACTTGCCTTTTTCTTTTAAGTCATCAGTATCATATAATTTTTTTATATAATATTTATATAATTTTATTTCCATATGTTAGAAATTAAACAATATTAATGATTGAAAGAAAAGTCAAATAAGTTTTTGTAAAGATTGGTATTATTTGTATTAGGAATTTCTGTTTAGATAGTGTTTTTTATTTTATATGTGTAGAATGATTAAAGAAAAAAGTAAAGAAGGCATATTTTAAAAATATATTGGATAATTTGATGAATAAATTGTTTGTGTAAATATACACAAATTAAGAAAGATTGGCCAAAATCATCTTTAAACTATAATATTTAGTAAATAGAATGGGAATGGCATATGTGCTATAGACTAGCTAAATATAGCTAATATTAATTTATAGAGCCTATATTTGATATATTAAATTTAATATGGCTAGAATCAATTTTCATTTTTATTATGTATAAATTGTATTTGATATATAGATAAATATAGGTATAGGAATTATATGCTGGACTATTTCCATTATCTGATATGAAAAAATTCAAACTTTATTTAAACTTTTCAAAATACAATTAACTATTAGTAATAACACACGTGTTAGAATATAACAAAATATTTAAGTGTTATTATTCTCTCTTCAGGTGTTGCTGGCCTGACTAGTCACAATATTAGCATGGGAATTAAATTTGGATTTTTTGGTTCTAAATATTGAATTTAAGTTGTTCTGCCAAAGTTTATAGTTAGAAGAAATTTCACATGTTTATCTATGAGAATTCTCTATTTTTTTCTAAGAGCAAGACTAATTAACGGCTTTCAGACATTATGTATTATTACATTAGATTGATATAGGATTACTTCCATTGTCATGGAAGCACTTATGAATTTTCTTTTTTGTATTTTTTCCTCTCTATACAATATTGTCATATTTTTCTAATTGAACATATGTTTAATTGGGTAAATACAAAAATATTGGATAGAAAGGAAAAGTACAAATAAGAAATTTGAAGAAGGTGCTCTCATAATAATAGCAAATAACCTCATAAGTTAATCTAGTGTAATAATACATGTCTGGAAGTCACTAATTATCCTTGCTCTTAGGAAAAAAATAGAGAAGAGAACCCTCATAGATAAATATATGAAATTTCTTCTGAATGTAGACTTTGGCAGAATAATTCAGTTGGTTATGGTGTTATCTTAAATTCAATATTCAGAATCAAAAGATTTAGGTTCGAGTATTGTCACTGATCAGGCCAGTACCACCTGAGGAAGAAAGGAGATTAATACCACTCAAAAAATTATATTATATACTAACCAATGTACATTCACAAACCTTCAAACACTATATGTGTGTGTATACATACATAACTTTATAAGCGCTGTGATCTAAAAAATTAAAATTTCTTTTTCTAATTTTTTGATTTTGTATTTAGGTGTATTCCACATAGAGGGACTATTATACTGTTTATTATTTAGCTGTAACAAACATCAGATAAGCCCACTCAAAGACAAAAGTATCTTTAAGCATCCATTTAAAAAAAATTGAAGAGAAGCAATATACCCCCCACCCCCAACATCTAATTGAGAATAGCTAACAATAATTAGATGGCTAACTGGTTTATCTGTAGTCTTGATTCTGAAAAAAATCCTAAGTTTACAAAACCTTGTCTACTTGGCTGTGAGTATAAATAGTTTGAAATAATAATTAATGTAAATCAAAATAATTAGTTTAGATTCTGAGAGATACATGTTTTATTCAACAGCCTTGTTTGAGAAACTCTTAGTTTTGATTTACATTTTGTAGCTTTTTTATTTGCTTTCATTCTCTTTTATAAATAAAATCCTATCTGAAGTTTGATAAAATCTTATATTTCAATCTTAATTAATCCATACATTTCTAATTTTTTTTTATAGAAACATTGTTTTTGTTGATTTTATCAGTAGTAGGTGCTGAATATTATCAATTTATATAGCTAGCTAGCGATATAAAAATTGTTTTTTATCTTAATGGAAATTAAAGTAAGCTTGGGAATCAAGTGATTATTAATCTTCATACTATATTATCTTTTTCTAAAAGATCAAAGGTGTTAATAATTAGCTCACAATTATGACATTTAAAAATATACAAAAGCTAAATTAATTTTATATCTAAATAAGTAATCAAACTATTTGGATTGGCTTTGAAACTAGTCAACTACAGAAAGGAGTTAAACATATTTTGATTCCTCTTTGAATTCTTAAAGGAATCAAATAAGGCAAATGCCTAAAATACACTCCATACTTTCTTGTTATTATTATTGTGTGATTATTCTTACAGTAAAAAAACATTGGTGGGTTGCTCATCAACAGGCATCAGTAAGCATGGTTGTTTTATTGGTATTTTACAGCTGAGTTTAACTGCAAGAAACAATGTGATCTTTCTTTTCAGTTGCCTGATAGTTCTTAATTGAAACATTAGTTGAATTTTCTTGAAGGTCAGCTGAATGTGTGTGAACGATTTTTTTTTTTTTTTAGAGAGACTTATCATCCTGACAAACAAAAATTAAAAGTAGGACTCTTATTCTCCAAGTGTCTGTAAAATCATCAGCTAAGACAGTTATTAATGTCCAAAGCCAGGGGGTATTAAGGCTACCATTCATTGATGACTTTTCATTTAGCTACCTACAACTGTGGATCACTTCCAAATGAAGAAAGGTTATGAGAATTGGAAGAATTGTCTAATTTAATTTAATGGGATATTGTTGGATTTTGTAAAGTTAGAAGAAAGGGTAAAAAAGAAACACTTGATTTGAAAAATGGACATGTACTTTGCTATAAAGTCACAAGTGGAATGAGATTCATTATAAATCAAAAGCAGCATAATATGTAGATTGATGATATATTAGAGTAGCAAGATTTATTGCTAATCATCTGAAATCCGGGCACGGCCGTTTGATGGCGTTGTTTATATGTCAAAATACAAAAATGCCGTTTCTGCGGCCAGCCTTACGGCTAATACAACATTTATATTGTATTACCCATTGCAGGCCACTTTACATGACGTTGCACAAAAATGTTACGGCCTGTTTTGTGCTTCGAAACTGTTTATGTGTATTCGTTCTATTCATAGCTGATTACCGTATCGCCTTGAGGTGTTTTAATTGCAAGTCGGTACAACTTTTCAAATCTCCATAATAGAGTAATGTCATTTATAGTTAAATAATGTTGTTAATTACTAATAATTGTCATATAGTCACCACCCTTTTCTAAAAAAATGTTAATATGTATTGGCAAAGGGTATGTTAAAACATGCTTTGACAATGCTCATGCGCTAAGTCACGTTTCAGCGTGAAAAATATACGAGACCAATAAAATGTCTGAGAAGAACGTGCAATTTTTAAACTTTTCAGAATTGCCGAGAACAGAAAGTGAGGCTGTGTCCTTTTTTCGGGCACATATTGTCCTCCCAAATACCAGACTATTTTTATTACAGCAATAAAATAATAAATAAAAATAAGTTCAAAAATTCCAAAGTTTGTGTTTTTGTTTTTGTTTTTATTAGAAATTGACACAAGTATTTGGATTATCTTTTTTCAGCGAGATTAAAATAAATTACTATTTTTTTTTTTTTTTTTAATAATAACAAAATATGACACGCACACCCCCGGAAAAAGCAGTTTATTGTAGAATCCAAAAAAAAAAAAGGTAATTCAAACGAAATATAAATAAAAGTAAAAGGTGAAAAAAAAGTTGTTTAAAAAAAAAATTATTGACTTTTTGTTACAATTATTTATCCCAGGATGGGTGTTTCAAAACAATTTTTTACCCCCCAAAAACACAAAAGTTACTTTTGATTTAATAAGAAGAAAAACAATTTAGTCAAACAAACAAAAAAAGGTAGAACAAAGTCGTAACAAGTCCCAAATAATTGTATTATATTTTTTCGACGGAGTTAAAACAAGTTTTTTGTCGTGACAGAGTCAAAAGTTTTAAAATCAGAAAAATAAACACAAAGTTAAATTACCAAAATTTGTTGAATAAAGCAAAATGACAGGTTAAAAAAACAACGAAAATGAATATAAAAATTTATTTAATAAAAAAGAAATCATGTTATAAATGAAATAAAATAAAAATTTGTTTAATCAAAAAAAAAAAAAAATGTTATATAAAAAAAAGTTGCGGCCCGGTAACGTTACATTTGATTGATTTTGTATAGCATCAACACCATCAAGCGGCTGTGCCTGGATTTCAGATGATTACCGATTTGTTATTCAACTTAATGGAAGATACCAAATGCAGATAAATTAAATTTATGCCCCAATAAGTTCTTAATGCGATGGAGATTTTCTATGTAGATATATAAAATTCTTTTTCTTACACCAAATAACAATTTAACATTATTATGGGAGTCTTTAATGCTAGAATTGGAAATGCTGTAGGTAAATTTAGCTATAGTGACAGAAATAAGAAAGGGTACAAAGACTCTTGGGAATTTTTAGAAAAATTGTTTATCATGAATTCTTTTTTTAACAAAAATATTAACTGAAATGACATGAAAACATCCAAATGAAGGAAATAGAAAAATATATATTTGAAGATTATAATGTTCTTAATATAATAGATTTAGCTTAGTAAGTGATAATTGATTAATGAGAATGCAAAACTAGAGAGAGAAAAACTAATGAAAAAGATATTTTTTAATTGATATTTTAACTTTTGGAAATACTCCAATGAATCATTTTAAAATATTGAGAGACTTTGAAGATAGTTCAAACATAACTGAGATGAATAAAAAGATAACTGATATTCTACTAGTTAATACAACAAAAAGCAGCAATTCACCAAAAAATATTTAACAGAGTCATAATTTATGAAGAAATGAAATATGACAAATATATAAAAATTATTCATTGAGAATTTACAGATTTTTATAACTAGACAAGAGGATTAGGCTTAGATTTAGAATCTTAGGTTATTTGAAATCCAAAATTGTAGCATGAAAGGCAAATGTATGAAAGCAGTTGCACTGCTTTCTATATGTTCATTTTCATGTTGTCTCTGGAATGAGATGAAGAGGTTACGGTTGTCATATGCTGATTAAAATATAAGGTATAAGACAATTGATGCTTTGTTTTAAGTTTAATAAGCAACTGTGCTCGACATTTGCAACTAATATATTATAGTAAGATTGAGAATTATGTTGGGAGTCAGGATAAAGTTAAACGATAGTATGCATATGTTTGAAAACTAAAAATATCTTTCTTTTTGAGGATTATTAAAGATTATATTGAATTATGCATAGAAAGACAAAAATACATCAATTAGACAAAATATTGGGAATACCAAGAGGACTTTAATATAATTGAATAAACATTTGTGCCAAAAACTAGTTACATCCTAGAAACATCGAATTATGCATCATTTAATTGGGAGAATCATATTAAACCACTCCTTATGGTTTCAGTTAATAACATAGATTTCTCTTTTTTTTTCGGGGGGGGAGGGGTAGCTCAATATACTTACTTAAATAAGTAATAACTGAAATATAGGCTTATTATATACCTGTATCCAGTGATGATATCCAACTGGTTCGCACCGGTTCTTAAAATTAAAAAAAATTAGCGAATCGGTAGTTAAATTATCCGAAAATAAATTTTATTATTATCCTAAAAAAGAGTTGAATTAACAAATTACTTAATTATTTCCAACAATAATCTAGAACATTATTTGTATTTTTTTTTTTTTTTTGTTATATATAATGTAACAATGATTCTTTTTGAATAGATTGGGTTCAAAATGCTTTCCCCAGAATAATTCGACTATACGATATTACACTTGGAACGTGTGATATGCGTGATGAAATTTGAGTGATTAAGAATTCACAACAGTTTTGTTTTAAGTAATGAAATCCATTATTTATCGCATTTCAAATTTGTTTCATTAAAAGTATACAAATAAAAAGTGTTATTTTATTAGTGATAAAGGAACCCATATTTAATTTTTACACAAAGTAAGTAAGAAATTAATTAACTATTAGTTTACTTACATTTAACAGAGGTGTTATTAAAATTAAAAATTAGAAATAAATTCGGCACAAATGTATTTATGTATTACCATAATTTTTTTAATGAAATTTACTCTTGCTGAAAATAACTTCATTCAAAAGGACCTATCATTGCGAAAACAAACAATACCATAAAACCATTGTTCAAATGATTTTGTTAGGCCGACATTGTTTTAAATATTTATTTAACTTTTATTTTTTATTTAAATACTTTATTTCTTCACTTACATATTTATCATGCAAGATTTGTTTTTATTTGATTAGTAAATTTAATGGATGATCAGCTGTAGTAAGTTTATAGTACATTATTTTCATTTAGTTTGCTATATCTGATGAAACAGTGCGTCTTTTTTTTAATAATAAGTTCGACATATTTTTTCTAGAATAACTTGGCAAGATGATAAATATAACAATACCTTTGGCTCATCAAGTGGCATGACTCGTTTTCAAATATTTTTTTTTTCTTTTTTTTAAATTTTAATATTTTATTTCAGTTTTATGATTTGTTACAACTCATTTGTATTAAAAATCAATTAATTAGATGTTTTTTTTCTAAGGTAAATGAAATACGAGAATATAATAAAAAATAAACCCTTCACAAGAAATGAAACAAAAATGCCAAACAATATCAGATTCCTTCATAAAAGATCCAAAAACTGATACAGAATCGAAAACGATAGTAAAGGATGATATTTTGAATCAAGTTTTGTTTTCTGTTTTTTCTGATGCAACAGAAAATAATGTTGACAACACAAATAAGCTGGCCAGTTCTAAAAGTACAAAAGATGCATATAAAATAAATATAGATAGTGACCTTCCTGGTTGCTGGAATATGAAATAAGCCAATGAATTTAAAGAAAAATATTGTGGTTTACTTATTATTGGAAAAAAACTTGAGTGTGATAACTATATCAAAATCAAGTCAATAAAAGTGAAGGCAACTCATGTGTCAAAAAAATGGAGAAGTAATATTGTTCCAAGTGGGGAAAAAATAAAATGGTTCAACAAGCCTCTCTTCAAAAATAAATAAATAAAGGAACACTTTTCATCAAAAGCACACCAGATATGTGTGATGCAATTGAAAGAAAGTGCAAAAAATGCAATTTTCAAATTCATAGACAAAGTTCATGAAAAGTTTATGAGCTCCATCTGTAAAATTTTCAGTACGGTTTGCATTTTAGCAAAACGAAACTGACCATTTTCTGATATTGAACATTTGATAGAATTATAAAAAAAGAATGGATTAGATATAGGAATGGGACTTCATTCTCAATTCCTGGCTGTCAAAATTGTCGAGCACATTGAAAAATACATTAAAAAGAAAGTGTTTAGAAAAATAATAGATCAGAATTTAAAGATATATTTATAATTAATGAGGTATCAACAATATCATGCAAACCAGTCCTTAGCATTTTTATTAAGGTTAAAGATGCAGATTTCTCACCAACAATTTTTGTAGATTTAGTGAAATTACAAAACAAAGATGCTGAAACCATTTACACTGCTCTACTACAAAGACTGCAATCAGTAGGATTTGATAATCCATATTTGATGAATAATTTGATTGGATTTTGTTCAGATGGAGTAATTGTGTTCCTGGGAAGGTGGTCAGAAGTGAATGTTAAAATAAAAAACCACTATTCCGATATTACTATTTGGCATTGTTTGAGTCATTACCTTCAGCTTGTGCTGGAGGATTTTATCAAAGACATAAAGCAAATGAATCACTTTACAGCATTTATTAATGAAATGTGTAAAATCTTTCATCAGTCTAATAAAAACCAACTGGCATTGAATAAAATTTCAACCAATTTGGGAATTGGAAATTTTAAATAATTGTAGAGTTTTTGACCCAAGATGGGCAGCATGCCATCATAGAACAGCAGTTGCAACATGGTGAGTCTATCCAGCACTGTATGATTTTTTTTACTAATAAAAAATTTTCTGGAATGGCTAAACATCTTTCCAACAAATATTTTATGAGATCTAGCTTTAAGAATAGATATTCTAGAAGAAATTGCTTTGTTGGTGGATGCTATTCAAGGAACAAGTGTAAATATATTGCAAGTTGAACAATTGATTAAGAAAACAATTAAAGCATTTGAATATCTCGGAGAGAAAGAGTGGTAGTTATGAAAAAATAATAAATGCAACTATCTCTTCTAAGGAATTCCTGCATATTAATTTTGTTGAAGACAACAAATGAGTGAGTCTTCCCCATCAAAAATTACTGAATGTAGTGATAACAAATATGAAATTAAGATTAATGGATTGTAATAGCATAAGTAATAATATTAAAGATAATCATAAAATCCATCAATTAGTTAAAATTGTGAACCCAGATGCTTGGAATTTGGAAGAAGATGTAGTTCTCTGGAAAGAATTTGAAGAGAAATCATCAGATTTTTACAAAGCATTTCACCATGAGATTTCAGTTAATGATTTCTGTGATTATGTTGAAAATGTTTTGAGAAATCACCAGAAACATGTTGTACATAAAACTATCCAAAGAGCTAAAAATATAATTAAAACCAAGGCTGAATGAAGGTTTTCTGTGGTGAACACAATTTAGTCACATAAAAGAAATCACCTTGAAGTGAAAAAAGATGTGGCAAATTTTTCTAGTAATAAATTGGATAGGTCTGCCATTAGATCACTGGGATTGCAGTGACTCAGTTCAAGTTTGGCTAAGAAATCACAATACAGCTGATGATGCTATAGTCAAAAAGCATCATCAACCTGAAGAGACATATGATGTGACTAGAATGTCAATATGGAAATATCTTGCCAAATAAATAAGTTTTTTTTCCAATTATAAAAAGGGTTTAATTCTTTTTTAATTCCATAAATGAGATTGCAAAGTACATCATAGTGTGCATGTGCACTGCAGTACTTTTTTGTGTAGGGGGGGGGGGGTGTCGTGCAAAATTTCTGAGAAGTCGCCAAAAATTTTTAGGGATGAAACCAAGAAGTGATTTGCTTCCATGCTTAGAAAAATAAATAGAATAGGTTCTTAAATACAACTTACTTTTAGAGAACCGGTTCTTGGAAATTTGGGATATCATCACTGCCTGTATCAGTATATGTAATATACGGGGTATATGAGTACAGACTTTCACACTACCCACCACTCTCCACTCTATCTCAGTACACTGATACACTTGAACACATATATGTTGAAAAGATAAACAATCACCATTATACGTATTTCATGCTAAAACAGCAATCATCAGTTGGTCCAGATTATCATTTCCACACATATATGCAATAAGTGCTTTAATGGACGGGCTTCAATCCACTCCACACTCCAACTTTTCAACCGTCCATCCAATTGAAAATCTGAGAAGAGTGATGGGTAGTGTGAAAATCTGTGCTCATATACCTGTATATTACATATATTGATACAAGTATATAATAAAACCTGTATTTCGGTTATTACATAGTAGAGATGTTTGCCCATCCCTTGTATATGTATTAAATGAATTATGTCCCTTACATGAGGGGTCAGATTGGCTTTAGGTCAACATGGGTGTGATGAGAATCTTGGCGTCAGAGTGGCCTTTGAGTGTTCCATCATCAGATTTTCAATTGGATGGACGATTGAAAAGTTGGAGTGTGCCTGTTCATTAAAGTATGAAGATTGGCTATCTTAATATATATCTGAGCACTTATTGCATATATGCGTGGAAATGATAATCTGGACCAACTGATGATTGCTGTTTTAGCATGAAATACTATATTGGTGATTGTTTATCTTTTCGACATATGTGTTCAAGTGTATCAGTGTACTGAGATAGAATGGAGAGTGTTGGGTAATGTGAAAGTCTGTGCTTGTATACCCTGTGTATTATGTAAATAAGGTAATCAAACATAACATAGGATAAATATAGCATCATATTCTTTTAACCAATATTTGATTACATAAGCTATATAAATTGGAATATTTTCATTATGGAAAGTGACTATTGGCTGGAAGTAATATTTGTATCGTGAGGTAAACCTGTTGTCCAAAATTTTCAGGTAGTCTGTAGCTATGATGTGTTCATGCAGATTAATCGTTGGACTGAGAGAAACATTGATATCATTTTCTAAATTGTTGATAAATTCATCACTTTATTTTCACATTTGGAAGCTAATAGATTTTTTCTGACAAACACCAGATATAAACCATTTAAGGATTGAGAAAGTGTCACTGGTGATTTGTTTTTAGTCATCTACTATCGAATTAAGATGCTCAAGATTTCACTTGTTTTGTTTTGTAGCATTCTCTCAAGAAAGTAGCAGTTTTTGAAATGGTAGCTTGGCCACAAAACGTGCAATTAGTCATTATTTCATAGTAGTTTTGAGGGGGGTTTTGGCTGCAATTTTTTATAATAATTATCTTTTTTTTTTTTTAGTAAATGTTTGTTTCTCATTGGCTTTAACAAAGGTTTGTTTATTATAGCTTTAGTAAATATTTTCACTCTTCTTTAAACATTAATTAAATCAGTTTATTAATTTTGGACTCTTTTACAGACTAATCTAGTTGGAATCAATCTTTTATAGGAATTTTTTTTTAAATTTCAAAATTCCAGCTTCAAAAAAAAAAAAAGAAATTTAATGTTACAATGCATTTCTATTAAATTGTATGCTATATGATGTCAAAAATATAATTTATAATATGACTAGTTTCATCAACATATATATGTTTAGCTTTTAGTACTAATTTAAGTACTTTTTTTGATAGTTGTTGTATGTAGCATAAATGTAAATCATCAATTATCTATCAAAAGATAGGTCTCACATATTAAACAGATTACTTTCTTGCAGTCTTTTTTTGCTTTTTCTTGTTCTATTTCTTACTTATAACTTTTGCCTTCTGTTGGATTATTAGTCAACTTCTGCTTTTTTCCATCTCTGTTTTACATATTGTAATTCATGGTAATATATATTTTATAAATCTTGGCTTGAAATATAGTCAATCCATTCCATCTATCTTTAATTATTTTCTCAATAAATAATTTTTTTTTTATTTTTTCAACTCTTGTACACTACTAATCTTTCCAATATTTCATTATTTTCCTCCAATCTACATTGCAATATAGCCTTCTAATTCTTTTTTTCCTATCTTTCATTATTGTTTACATCTTTGTTCTTTATATATATATATATATTTTTACATCTAATTTTAATGGCCCACAAAATAATTTCCTGACTTTATTATTACTTTCATTCTTACTTAATCAACTATCCAAACATTTAAAAGCATCAACATGATTAATAACATATTTCAAATCTAATTTTTAATGTTTCCATCTAACTTTATTGTTTTAATTGTATTTAGTTATTTTTATTTCAAACCTTTTACCACCTTCATCAACCCTACATGACATTTGTTGAGATTGTCTCCATTATATGTCAGTATTGCCAATATATAATTAAAAATAAATCTATCATCAATAAATTTTTAATGTTAACTCTATTCTAATCAAAATGACATTCATTAAACAATACTCCTAATTATATATTGAGCAACACTTCACCTTTTTTTTTATTTTTATCGTTTTTGTAAAAAAATCATTTAATAGGAAATATACAGTGTGTTCAGTATAAAGGTGATTGATATGAAATAAAATGCAAGATGTTATTTATGCTTTAATTTATTGAAAATAGTCTCTTTGTCCATGCTAATACTGTTGGAATTAATTATAAAATTGTTTGAAGTAGTCCTTGAGATCCTCTGCTGGAATCATCTGCAGAAAATTTATTGCCAAAAGCTAATGGAAGCTAAATCAGGAGAGTAAGGTGGCTTGCTCAAGCATGACAATGTTTTTTTTTAGCTAAAAAATTGCACAGTACTGGTATGTTGTCATACAATAATAATCCGGAGTTTTGCTCCTAGCATTCAAGTCACTTGCACATAATTTTGACTCACAAACAAATAATAATTAATGTTTACTGATCTTTAGAATTGTATTTGTAGTGAGTAATGATTTTACGGTCAAAAAAAATAACAACAATGTTTTGATTCAGCTCTATAACATTTGCAATTTGTTTGATTTTCTTTCTGCCTTCTAGCCCTTAGTTGATGGGTTATATTGAAAACATTATATCTTTTTACCTTGACAAGAATTCTGGATCCGTAATTGTAATTCTTTGCATACCTCTGCAGTGCTACATTCTGGTATCTTTAGTTATTAACAAGCGAGGCACAAAGTGTGCGCATATCTTTTGCTTTTTCAAATCTTTTCTTAAAATTCAATGGATAATGGATTTGGGAATGCCAATCAGTTTCTCAAAGAATTTTGACAACTTTTTGCATGTTTTCATTATTTCCAATTTTTTTTGAAGTGGTGGTATGAATGGTCATTAATGGGTTTTTTGTCATCAGAAAATCTTACAACCCATGTGAAAATGTTTTTATGACTCAAAAGTGTGGAACATACTGTCACATTTCAGTTATAATTTATGATCCAGACATGCTAATGGCTTAAACTTTTTATAATGGATAATTTTACCTTTCAAATTATATCTTTTTTTTACAAAATACATAAAGGTTATCCAATTTATTTTTATCAAATGCCTTTTTGAAATAAATGAAACATGCATTTTTTGTCTCTCTACTTTTCTAAATTCACAGTTCTCTTATAACTGTAGTAAATCCACTTATTTAAAGTTCTCAGTATTATCTTAGTTATGAGTGAGATTAAGTTAATGATTTTAAAATCTTTCCATTTTGTTGCATTAGGCATTTTCTCCATTAGAATCATAAATGTGGAAATTGTACAACTCCTAACTTGAGATATAGATTATATTACAAATATCATTTATATCAAACCCATTTTGCATAAAGCATTTTATAATTCAAGTAGAATCCCATTAATTAATTTCCTGAACTCTGCCATTTTTAATTTCTTTTTTTTTCTTTTTCAGACTTATTTCTAATATAAATTATTTATATATTCTTTCCATGCATTCATTGTCTTACTAACAAATTATCACCTTTTTTTCTTCAATATTGAATTATTCCTATCTGCTTTTTTTTTAATCAATTTTTTTTTTAGAAATTTTTACTTTTCCTACATTCACTTTTTAATAGTTCTTTGTCTTTATTTTTAACTTCTTATTAAATTTTTTATATATACTTTTGCCTTCTGAAAGTCATTTTTTATATTGTCATTACAATTATTTTATTCGTTATTTTATCGCTAATCTGATGCTATTCTTTGCTCTCTTTTTTTTTATTACCTGCCATTTTTAATGCAACATTTTTTAAATCTGCCTTAAAAATTCATATTTTTTAGTTACAATTTATAATATATCATTTTTTATTATTATTTAACAAATCTGAAATATGTGTTTCTTAATATTTTTTATCAAAAACCTATTTTTATTGTTGATTTCTCATTATTTTGTAATATAATCTCAATTCTATCACTTCTAAATTATAATCCAATTTTTTTTCTCAACTCCAGAGTAATATATATCAAAACATAATAACTGGAAATCTATTTCTATTATCTATACCTTTCTATATGTAAATTCTTCTGTTATAAGTTCATTATTACTATACTTTTGTCTTTATAAAAACTAATTCATCTCTTTCATTTTATACTTTAATCTGTAATTTCACTTTATTAATTTTTTTCAGTTTTGTAACAGCATTCCAATCTTTCATTATTATTATTATAGAGCTATTTTTTACTTATTATTTCTTTGTATAGGATTTCTATCATTTCTACATTATCATGGTTAATAGTTAACTACTAACTATTCATTAGATTCCTAAGAACTACTTTAAATCTAAAACACAAACAGGTTATAATTTCATGAGTGCTGCTAATAAAATCTCTTACTTTCTTGTATCCAAAACAATATTTACATAATTTGCTTATTGTACTTCAAACTTTTTCATATTTTTGATAAATTTATCATCATCGTTCACATATTTATATTGTAACACTGTGTATTAGGGTTTCTTTACGAGTTAACTGCTCATATTCGATGACCAAATTACGTTCGATCTATTAAATTTTTCGTCAGAAAATTTCATTAAGATTTAATGGATGCAATTATCTTTCCTGGTCACACAACATCCTTTCACTTAATGTAACTACATAATAATGGGGACAAGTAGGCCAATTTTTAATGTATTTGAAAAGGTGCCAGGATTCTGTATCAGAATCCACTGGCCAAACCCTTTATTTTTTTAGTTACGATGAAATTATTCAGAATATCCGGAGGATTGTGTTTTCAGTACAGCATTGGCAACTTATTTAATCGAATTATAATAATGGCTAAGTTGTAATGAAATTAAAATAATAATAAATAACAATGTAAGTCGTATTTAAATTTATTAATGCAAAACAAAATATTTAATATTATCAAGAGAAGAAAATATAAAAAACAAATAGGGATTAAAACTACTGCTAATATTTTATTTTAATTAGTACGGCTCATGGCGACAGTTTATCACACTTAAGAGTCTAAGAAAAGTGATCACTAGTATTGGAATTAATAGAGTTACTTACCGGAAAGTTATTTGTTCACGTATAGTATTTATAAAATTTACCATGCATGGATTTATCTTGGAAGGGATCCACTGTTCAATATTCTGGCGATCCGTCAGTCTTCATGGGTTCACATTTAGTAGGAAATGGTTTCACTCAGGTAGTTCGCGACATCAGGTCAAAAGCAACACTGACAAAAGAACTTCTACTCGCACATCTTAATACGATTCAGCATATTAATGAGTAGTTTGGCACACTTTTCATCATTTCTCCATGTTTATGTTTACTTTTCTCTGCAAGAATGAAGATCTAAGAACCCCACACACGATGTGTTTTTTCTTTTTATAGTCCTGATTGTTTTTAGTCTCTCTGCGCAACTCCCATTGACACCTGTTAATGTATACCAATTTTAAAAGAATTTATCCCATAAAGTCTTCTTTTTTTTCTTCTTGTTCACCATCTTTAATTAGGGAAGGAATGCTGTGACTTTTATTTTTTTATCACCTGCGGGTATTTGACATCTTTCTATCTATAGTGAAAGTCATATTGGTTATATATTTTTTATCTTTGCTGTCAGTATGCTGACACTCATCAATCCACATGAATATCAACTCTTTACCTCTACCTAATAATAGATAGAATAATGGATTTAATGTTCTTAGAATTGATAACATAAATCTAAATATATACAAAGCTAAATTCTTTTTTACTGTAGATAATAAAAATACATTTTTTAGTACTAAAATGCTATCTTTATTTTTAATTTGTGATTTTAGTTAGAACTTAGAAATTAATTGCATGATACTAATATCTTTTCTTTCCTTTTTCTCAGGTACTGATGTGTTTTTCCCATAGAATTTGAAAGCAAACTGCAGTTCAATTACCTAAGCTGATTTATTTGAAAAAAAAAAAAAGTAGATAAAATCATGTAAAAAATGTGATATTGTAGCTGGGTATGTAATCTGTGCAAAAAAAAAGTTATTATTGATCCACTATTTAAAGTTTTTATCTGTTCTATCTGTATGTAAAATTTTAAATATAGATAAAACTTATTACTTTTAATGCATTTAGACATATTTCACAAGATAGGAAAATGAGCATTCAATTTCATTTTTTTTACTTTTTGATTTTATTTTTGTATTTTAAATATATAAAAAAAATAAATAATTAAAAAAATTAAATAGTATTATGAATTATTGTATATCAGTCATTTGATGCTTTGTTTTTGCTATATGTTATGAGTTCTACCGAGTTATGTAAAAATTACACCAATTGTTTCTACATAATAATCTGTAAATGCAAAATGGTATATAATTATATATAAATTAGATTTATCCACTCTAGTTTTCTCTATTCTTATTTGCACGTTAAACACAAGATTGGAATTCTACACATAAATTGTATAATATTTTTCCTAACATCTGAATCATTAAACATAAAAGTATTTTACCAAGACAAAAAAATTCTGGTGTCATAATTGTTGTATGTGTAATTAAAGGAAGGTAATATGGCTGCACAAAAATATAATTCCATTGCCAGTTACTATATAGAGAGAACCAATAGTGCAAAAGATTCATGATAATCGGAACCATATATCAGCTTAAATGAAGACAGTAAGATAAAAAAGAAAAGGCTTAAAAAACTCTATATTACAAATAATACTTTACCTTTGATGAGTTAATATTGTATGTATTCTGAAAAATAGCAGGAAGTGCTGTGTCAGACATTGCTTATTGTTTTGTTTTTTTATATATAGTTAATCTTATTGAAGATCATTCGGCTATAAACCCAATTGAAGGGTTCTCTTGCTAACTTACAGTCAGATATGATGATAAATGTCATCCCTTTCATTAACATTTAATGCAAATAATTAAAGACTTGGCTTTTCTATAGTTTTTTCCCCAAAACTATTGGAAACTCATATTCCCTTAATCACAACCATTAAATTTTGTTTTACATATTTGTCCAATTTCAAATGCAATTACTGATTTTATAATCAGAATTGTTTTTTTATAGATTGGCATGGAAACTGGAAACAATTTGTCACTGATATTTGTTCAAACACTGTCACAAAATTGTTATGAAGTATATTAAGCCTCTCTTTAAAACGTTAGTCCATTATAGACAATAAATATCATGACATTCAAGACTTTTCCAAATAATAAAAAGCAACTGAAATACAATGTCTGAGCATCATTTTAATTATCTGTATTCTATTCATATTAATATCATTTACTATCAAAAAATATTTAACTTGAATGTTACTCAAATTACTAAGAATATCAGATCACTTAAAATATTATTTCAAATAAAACTTATGTTTGGATTTTTTAAGATTATGATATATTTGTTTTACATATTCAAGAAATATCTTTATTTTCCTACAGTGATTTTTGTTGTCAAAATTTATGCAAACAGCTTTATTTGTTGATAACTAAGACATAATAGTTATTGAGTAAAGCATCAACCACATTTAAAAAATATCATGAGTACCATAGTTATAAATTAGCAATAGTCTTACAAACTACTGCTGTGCTGTCTATGTGTTTTGTATTAATCTGATTGTAACTTCTATAAATTTAATAACTAAATATTACAACTTTATTAATAATTATTATAACATTACAAACATGAGTATTATCATAGAAATTTTGGGGTGAAAATGACAGGAATATGAAGTCATTACAGTAGATTCTTCATCAGCTCCAGTTTCTGAGAGTAAATTCCATTTATCACCGGAGATATTTTTTATTCAAATGATAGAAACTGCAAAAAACTACTTTGGTTTAGCAGTCTCTTTTTTTTTTTTTTGTCTCAATTCCATACACAACTTGTAGAATCAAAAAAGATATCCATATATAGTTCATGTTATGAATGTTTTAGCAATAAATTGTTCATTTTATGTGAAGTGTATATGCTATTCAAATATAGTGAATTCACGATCCAGTTTTCCAGGGACCAGAAAAGATGAGTGAACAAATGTAAAAATGTTAAAATATAAGTGTATTAAAAATTATAGATAAAAAACCATTTAATTAATGATTAGTCATTGAAATGTAGCACATAAAACTGTTAACTTTAAGTGCAACCAAGATATTATAACTCAAAATATTCTATTTATTATTTACAAAATGTTTATATGTAGATGTATTTATAAAGTACCATACTGTACCTATATATACATTTGTAGATTTATTATAGTAATTTATATGTGAAAAAATCAGAGTTAATATTAATTATGTTTAATTGTTAATTTTTTTAAAACAAATCTAATCATTAATTTATAACAGAAAGTAAAAAAAAAAAAGACATTTCTTTACTTGTGATAAATTTTATCTCTTCAATTAACTCTTAATAGAAAATGCAAAACAAAAACCACTGTATTTAAATTTATAGCAAAATGAGAAAAACTTGTCAAAGGAGAAGAGAGAGTGAAGATAATCTTTCTAAAGTAAAAGAAACAGTTACTCTATTTCTGAATTAAAAGAGAAAGAGTAGATATGTTATTGTTATTAATATTTTTAATAAAATAAAAAAACTGCAAAAAAGCATTGCTTCAGGATTTGATTTTCATTAATAGATATCAAGAAAGTGATAGTTCAAAAAATGATAGACATGTATTTCTATAATGTATTTTTATAATCTTGAATTTATGACCAAAGAAATAAATTAATGGATATAGAAGAACGATATATTAATATCCAATGGATTGATAGTTCACTATAATAACTAATCAGAATGCAGGAAAATAAGACTAATATATATATATATGGTTTACTGGTTCAATTATAAATAAATGCTTTGCTACTTAAATAGTTTAAGTATATTTAAATTGATCATAAAATAAATAGTACATTAAACTGTACTCTAATTTTATTAACATTTAGGATATTTAGGTGATCCTGACTGGCAACGCAAATTCTTTTATAAATGGTTATATATAATACCCTCTAATCTTCACTATCAATAATATTTATTAAAAATGTAAAGATAAATATATTGTTTAGCTCAATTCATGAAGTATAGAAAAAGCATAGCATGTGAACCCTCTCTCAATAAAATCATTTTTAATATGTTAATTTAGCTCATGTATATATTAGACATATAGTATACTGCAGTCTATAAAAAATAATCCATAAAGAAATTGCACATTATCAAAATCTTGGTTTGATAATAAAAAATATTAATATTAAAGTATGCTAGTTTATCTAAAAACCATTGGAACTATCCATTTATTTTTATTGGTCCAAATCTTATTTTTGTGAAATTATTAGAACAAAATGACAGCATGATTTTTTTGCTGGAAGAAATTGCGATAATGCAAATATACACTAAAAATTTAGTTCTAATTCTCGTAACAAATCTCATATTCCACATTGATTTGAAAGCTAAAGCATTTAGTTACATTAACACAATTTATAAAAACAGTTATATATTAAATAAAGACAATATAAATTTTATCAGCTAACTTCAAGATGAAACGTCTATACAAAAACAAAAAAGGTGAAAATAACAATGGAAATCCTTGTGACATGGAAGAATAGTTCTTGATAGTCATTACCATGTAGAGATATTTGCATATCCCTTCAAAATATCTTGGAATTAGATCCTGATATACTAAAGTGTATAAGTCATTATTGCAAGATTAATATATAGCCAGGCACTTTAGAATATTTGCAATCAAAAATCTTTTTTTTTTATAAAAATACTTTGGCGAATATCTTCAGACATGAATCTTCTAGTATATGAATATATATTAAATCATCCGTTTGAAGTCCATTAGAATTAGACAATAGAGTACTGCAAATAACTTATAACACTTCATTGTTATCAATAGTGATTTACCATTCATTCTCTTCAAGCATAATTGGATGTTGATTTTTTTCCATGAACAAATTTGTTTGTTTTTTTCAGCACAAAAAAAATATTTGCTTATTAAAACTGATTATTTCGGTCTAGACATAAAATTATGATGTTGATTGGGTCAATGATTCGCCTTTTTTTTTTTTAACTTTTTTAATCCAGTATGTAATCAAGTCTATGGTGAACCTCTATAAATTTTCCACATAAATACATCTACTTCACTTTCTCTGTCTATATATAATACTTAAATGAAATTTCCTTGATAACTTGATATACATTTTTTAATAGATTGAAGTTCTGATTTATATATACATCACTTAAATTATGCAATATTATTTAACATATTTAAATCTCATGGCATTTAAAACTAATATTTCATTACACTTTCATTATGATTAGTCATCTTTGTCTTGGCTTAGTATGATGCATATCCTTGTAAAAATTGAAGTATACCACTTTATTATGGGTAGATGATTACAATTCCTAGCGTATATTCAACTGTTAAAATTATAGTAGTGTTGATGGTCAGTCTCTGATTACATAGATTTTTTTCTTTATTGTGTATCTAAAACCATTTAAGTTTTAAGATCAATGCTGTTTTTAACAAGTATTAATTTCTAAGTGTTTGGAAAATGATTTTAAGCAGAAGCTATTAATAGTACTTCTGCTGCCTGTCTCATTAATCCCTTATTTTTGTATGGAGCATGATTCAACCATGTCAGCATATAATTTTTGTTAAAATTATTTCAGTTTTTTACATCTGTGTATTATTAGTTATCACAACAGCCTTTTCCCTAAATATAATACCCTGCATGATTTAGTATAGTAGTAGAGTATGAGAATCTGGAGTGTAAAGTTCTTGAGATCAATTCCAATTATGACAATTGAATTTGATATGAACTCACAAGAAATTAACTATATAATGATTCTGTTGCCTTTTGATTCTCTTAGAGCACAAAACACTGAAAGTTTATACTTTCAACTTGACCAGTGATTTCATATAATAGTAGTAACTTGAAAACATTGATCATTTTAATCAATCAAAGCTGGCATGTTTATCTCTTCATCTAATTTTTGAAGAACTTTTTGTATCAACATTATCCACTGCATCACTACAATGATTATCTTATTTTAATCAAATATGTTGATATTTTTATGGTTCATTGATTATTATTACTTGTAAAATACATGGCATTCTTTCTCAAAATTTCCTCAAAATCTACAATAACTTTGACAACTATTATAGTTTCGACATACATTCATTGCATATATTTAGTATATGCACTTTTTTAGATAATTTAATAACAACAAAAAAGGGAATATGTAGAGATTTCAATCGAGATAGATTCATTAGTGATTTTATTAATGCTTTCAATTCTGTCATTATATTAATGGATTTGAATCATTAGCTACAAATTTCATGTTTCTGACTACATATAAAACTCAGTGACTTAAATTCCATTTGTAAAACATGAATGCAATGACCATGAATTGTCCTGAATCTGTTGATGATATTTCAGTAATATCTAAGGTCAAATCCATATTTCTTTTGATCAGGGAAACAAATATACTATAATCCTTTGCTAATAGATTTTTTGTCTAGCATCCAGAAAAGAGGATCTTGATTTGAAATGGATATATGATGAAACTTTATTAAGCTATTAACAAATTTGATCTACTTAACAATCCTTTATAAAACTTCTGTGATTTGATGAAAAAATATATTAAAGCCATTACAAAGGAATAGATTTGTGTGTGCCAGTAATATTTCTCATGATATTTAATTATTAGTTTAATGTGAGCAGTTTTTGTTTAAACAAGGGCATAGTATTCACCAGTAGAATATTGTAGTGCTAAGGAAATTGTCCATAAAGTACACATTATCCCAAAGAATTGCATCATGCTTTCCCAATGAGATAATTCCTACAAATTATTTTAGATCCAACTTTAAACAAATTAGAAAATAAATTAAGCTGTAGTCCAAGACTACTCCTAAATAACATGCGTAAGATTGTTTCAGATTATTGTTTAGATTTAACTTAAGCATAGTATCTTTATTGAATTGGGAATAATGTTATCATCTTTGGAAAAGATTTCATATCTGGGAAATATCACTTATGAGATAAAACAATTTCCCCAGCATTGAGGAATTAGTTTATCTGGAAGATCTCTGACGAATATATTATATAAAGTAAGAGAATAACCCTGTGATAGATTATTTTATACAATTTTGCATCTACTATGAATATCATTTAATGCCAATTGAATTTCTTTATTGGAGAGAACGTTGTCAAGTAAATTTTCCTGCATTTAAAAAATTTGATACTTTAGAAGGGCATTTTCCCAAATGCAATCATAAGCTAAAGTTAAATAAATAAAACTAGTACAATTTTTAATTTATTTTGAAAGCCCATTTCATTGAGAGTTCTTAAAAATAGAATGTGTTCACAGCAGCTTTTTTTTTTTTTTTGGAGTAAAATCTGCCTCTTCTGTAGGTGGATAGCTCTCTAACAATTGGCAAAATTATTGAAATAGATGTTTATTAATAATGTTGCTGAATAGTTTTGCCCACCATGCTTGGTCTTTAGATCCATTCTGGAATATGCTATTCTTTCCTAGAGCCTTGCTTGGTTTGAGACAACCAGGGACAAGTTCATGGTCAACAATATCTACTTTTTTTTTTATAATAAACGAAATTTATGAAAGAGAAGCTTGTGTTTTTGTTCTAGTTTTTTTTTTTTTCATTCTATCAATCTTACTTCTAGAAATGCTTATACATTCATCAAAGATAAATAAACTGATCAGGCCATTCAACTAAATCTGGTGAAATTTTGTTCTTCCAGTCTCCCTCCATTTTTTTTACATTATTATCTAATAAATTTGTCAGCAATTTTTGAATCTTGAATAGGCAAATATTGGATATAAAGAGCATATTGATTTTATTTCATTCTGGAATGAATTGCTTTTGATAATCTTAAAGAATAAATTATTTAGCAGTTGTCATGAATTTGTTAAGCATATAACTTAAGGGAATTAGTGGGATTCTATTAATTGTCTATTCAAGATATCCTATATTGACTCCAGTTAGCTTTTCTTAAATTTCATCTCTGAATAGGATAACTTTTAAGTTATAAGAATGTGTATTCCAAGAGTGATAAGGCTTGGTTTTTGTTGACTATGAAGAAAATGATTCAATAGTATAATCACCAGATAATGATGGTCAACCTTTTTTTTTTCCTCTAAATGAAACAGGTCAGGTGTTATCTCATCTATCTGCTTGATCGGAATGTTCATTTTTATTGGTATTATAAAATAATATATGTTGTGCTTGATCATCATTTGCATAATCAAAGGCTATTATGAGAAATTATAAATATAGATCTGAAAGGACTAGTTTGTAAAAACTGCATACATAAAAATTATCTGAATGTTGATTATAAGATCACTTGAACTATCTTCAGTAGAAATTGTTTGCTCAACAAGATGATTTGAACTAAAGACAGCCATACCATTCTTAAAACATCTATATTCAACGTAAATCCAGTATTATTAAGAGGCTCATTAGAAAAATATCACCTGAAGAGCAATTATATCAATACTGCTAAATAGTAATTGTGTAGAGGATTTCCATTTTTAATTTTGATATATGTTAAATTGAAATAATTTTGTTATTTCCTACATGAAGAAAAAACAGCTATATAGAAGAATGACATGACATTTAAGGTCATTTCATGGTTATTAACGACATTTTTTTTCATTTCAAGTCTAAAACAGGACTTTCCAAAACGTGGATCATGGCCCAATATTGGGTTTTTTAACAATTTGAGGTTTGCAGAAACTTTAATAAAACAATGTCTGGATGCACAATGGCCAAGCAGAGCACTTGCATTAATTCCGATTGGTCATTGTATGCCCACTGATGTATGCATTCTGCTGCCTCCATTTGCACTGCACATCCTGAATTAGTGTTTTATTGCATATTTATTCCATTTTATTTGACAAATATAAAATTAACAGACCCTTTCAACTTTTCACCTGTATGAAATTATTTCTTTCATGAATTATCTGTTGCAAACAGAAACAGTAATCAGAAAAAGTTAAAAATCTGCTCTTTTCAAATTTAATTTCATAAAATGAAGTTAGTATTTATTCCAAGAATAAATTGTGCATATTTTATAAATAAATATGGTTTCTATATTATTTTAAAAGTAAAAAATAGATATTTCTAATGATGTAAGTGTTCTTTCATTTTTAGTTATATTAAGTTTCCAAACACAAATAATAACCAAAATTTTTCAAGTGAAATACCTTAATTAATTATGAGGGTGGGTTTTTTGCAATGATTCTTGGGCCAACTTGACCTGAAAATTTTAAAGAACTTAATTTTTACATATTCAAAAAATTTCAAATTCTTGAATACGAGTAAAATGAACTTAATTTCGAAAAACTTTAATAATTATGATTTTATATATATATTTAAATTGTGATGTTTATATTTGAAGTTTTTTTTTTTATGGATAAATGGCTAAATATATGATGATCACTACAGTAGATACCTCACTAGCAGGTTGTAGTACTTGGAAAGTGAAATTGACAAGAAAAAGAAAATATGACTTCATTTTTGGCATTTGGATTTTCTTATGATGTGGAACAACCTATTTGTTTACTTTGTGAAGTTTTGATTGCTGAAATCATGAAGCCATTCAAACTTTAAAGCAACATTTTAATACCAAGCATGCAATAAACCAAAGGAATATTTTCAATGACTTCTAAAATCCTCAAATACAGAAAATCAATATTTTGAGAAATGTGTTGCTATCAATGAAAAGTATTTTATGTGTATCTTAAGAAACTTATTTAATCGCAAAAATAAGCCCTACTCAATAGATCTAGTGTTGCCTGCTGCAATAAAATTATCGCAAATAGTTCATGGAAAAAAAATATGGAGATGAAATTTATAAATAAAATTTATCAAATAATACTATTTTTAGAATTTCTGAAATTAGTAATAACCAATTGCACCAGCTTATTACTAGGCTTAAGAACAGCTCAAAGTTAACAATTTAGTTAGATGAAATGTTTAACTTGGCATAATTGTTAATTTATGTAAGATATGTAAAGAAATAATTTAGTGATATATATATTGTATCATGATAAAAATGATGATGCTGGAGAAATGATCAATCTAATCTGAATTAAATCTAGTCCAATCGTTGGTCGCCATTTAGTAATGGAATATTGATTATAATATGGGATAATCCAATATCTTTAGTTTGTCTCAGAATTGAGATATCATTCACAATAATATAGATCTAGCCTAAATGCAAGGTGCCATTTTATAACAGCCCCAAAGTTGATTTGGCATTTTGTGATAACTGTCATTTGTACATGATCATCAGCTAGCATTGGATAATTATTTTGTAACAATCATAATAATGGATCTTCTACCTCTCTACATTTGTTCAGTCAACACTTGTCATTAAAACAAAAGAAATTGACCTATAGACTTTGAGACAATCACTAAATAAAAGATCATGAAGAAATGCCCTTAAGATTTATATTTACAACAGAGCAAAACATACATGAACAAATAGTAACTGTTAGAACCTGTGTAAAATTATCTAGCTGTTATTGATTACACTAGGCAATAACAATATTTCCCATACATAATTATTTAGATTGTCCCCTACATTATTCATAAAATACTAACAATCTATTAAAATCTAATTTATCCAGATAGTATTTAAAATGAAATAAAGCAAACGAGATCATCGCCTCAGACATAACATCTATTCCCAAAGTAAACTGCAATAAGCAGTGAACTCATATATCATTGTCCTAAACAATGTATGCGTAAGATATCTATTTGATTGATAATTGAATAAAACTAAATTTGAATCAATAAATAACAATTCCGATATATTTTACTAATATTTACAGTACTGCAAATTTACTTTAATATTTAATGACATTCTATTTAAATCAACTAGTCTCTAAATAATGGTAATTGTATTTTGAATGTTTTATAGACCTACACAATATTTATGATTAAATAAAACAAACCTTTACTCAGTTTTTTATTTAAATATATCAATATTTCATTTACACCCTACACTATAGCAATTCTTGCTTGTTAATTCTAAAATGAAACACTCCACAAGAATTTATTATCAATAAATCTATTAGATAATTTCATTTTACAGTACCCAATCACATTATATAAAATATATCATAGGTTTCTATTGGATATTACTGACTTACAATCACTGATATTATTATTCATCTACTTAAATCTCCAATTTATTATAAAAATGGATTTTATAACAAACTATATATGACGATAATTGGCAGTTAAGAAGTTTAAAAGTAATTAAGCCAAATTATTCTAATGACAAAACAAAATCTATTAAGATTTTTATAACTGGACAAGATAAATAAATAATCAACTCTGAACTAATGAAATTCTAACAGTAATATTGACTTAGATAAGTAAATATTTAAATGCAGTAACAAATATAAAATTTATACCTAATCGGATTTAATTATAAACATGTACATATATCTAATTTTATATCACAAAATGGCGCACTAATTCTGACTCGATTAACCAATTAAATACAAAAGTTCAAGTCTCATACATGCTAAAATATATTGTATTTGTATGCATTAAGGTAGTTTTATAGCTGATGGTATAATATCAAGGGGTTTAAGTAAGATATTGGTAGTTTTGTTGTCGTTCTTTATGGATTTTGTTGGCGGCTGAAAGGTTGAATGCTGTAGATTTATTCTGATAACTAAAAAGATTTTATTTGCTATATAAAATAAGTAAAGGTGGAAACCAGTAGGTAGAAGGATTATCAGAATCTGAAAGGTCTCCATCAAATGCTCAAAGAATAAGTATAGAAAACAATTAAGAGAAGATATGAATAATAAATTTAGTGATGTGAATAATAAACTTGGTGATATGGATAATAAATTGGATGATATAATTAGAGAAAATAAAGAACTAAGAGATGATGTAAATATTAAAATTGAGTTGAATGCTACTGATGTGAGATTTGATGATTAAACACAATTTGGATGCTCAGTTGAAGGAAACTGATAAGTAAAATCGTAGATTCAATGGAATGATCAAATAGATGTCACAGGTACGCTTAGAAATCAGACTTAATATTTTATATGATGAAGTTAAAAGCTGTTAAATTAGGTATCAAAATTTGGAGAAGTTATTTTAAAACTGAACAAACTTATGAGGATGCTCAGAAAGCATAGACATCAGATAAATGATATTAGAAGAGAGAGAAAAGATATTCAGTTATATGAATGTAGAATGTAAAGAAGCAGGAATAGAAAATTATAAAGTGTCAGAACGAGTGCCTTTAGAAACTATGGTTAAAAGATTTGAAAAGATAGAAGTAAATTGTTCTGATGATCTAGTAAAAATGAAATACATAAATGAACAAAAAAGCTTAAATATAAATCTGTCAAAGATTAAGCAGACACAACAAAATGAAAAGGTTTTGGCTGAAGATTATCAGAGAACTGTAGATGAAGTCTGGTTGAGAAATAAATTTAAGTTCGAAGGGGTTGAAAATTTGTAAAGTAAATTTGGTGACAATATAGATTATAGACATGTATCACATGGATATAAAAACATATAGGGCAAAGGAAAGATGGAAAATAAATATGGGAGTCATGGCTAAAGAGCTTATGTATTATATGAAACAAAATAAACAATTATTCCAAAGAGTATGCAATGATATTAGAGATTTCGGTTCTAGTAAACTATTAACTGTGCAGCCTTTGGTGGCACTGTTTCTAGTTAAAAACAGAGCGTTATAACATTACTGGGCTGCTAGATTTTTTTTATCTAATAGATCGTATTTTAACATACGGCTGTAATATTTTTTTTTAAATATTTCATATATTGTTGTTGTTTGTTTTGGACATAATTATTTTTTTTGTTTTCATTTGATAAATTTAAAACTATAAAGGAGACTTTGACCTTTTTTTTGGATCTCAAAAGTACATAATTTTTGACATAGGCCTTTATTGGGGGGGGGGGGTGTTTCCATTCTAAATCTACTGTTTCTTTTTTACATACGTCTTTTATTTTTTGGTTTTGGATTCGATACATTTCAAAGTAATAAGGGACAGTTATAACTTTTTCAATAAAACGTCCGGTATTTTTATTCTTTTTTAACAACAAAAATTAAACTCTGGTTCGTTTTTAAAATCTACTTGACGTGCTGTTTATTGATTTAAAACAACAACAAAAAACCTTTTTTTGCTTCTAAACGGAACGAATAGGTATGTCAAAAGAAAAATCAATCAAGAGATGTCCAACAAACTACGCCGCCCCTTTTTAACATTGTCATTCTGGGTGTTAATTACATGATTTACAGATAAAAATAATCGCAAACACTACACAAATTCTTTCCAGAAAATAAATTTATTAACCACATATGACTGAACTAAATCAACTGTAACGAATGGTAGGATGCTTTGGGCTTGAAAAAATGCAACTGCCTCAGTTTCTCTGTTTGGGACGTCCCACAAATATAATAACGTAGATATTTTGTTCTTCTTTTTCAACTCTCGTCCAAGTCACGACAGAAACTATTTTTCCGCAAACAACTCCAATCGTCTGCCAGAGAGCTTGAGAAATTTTACTTTGTCTTTTTTGACCCCCAAAAAAGCCAAAATTAGCCAAAAAAAATTTGACAAATATCAATAATACGCTGAAAATTACTAGTACGCAAAAATCTTTCAGTTGGGAAATACAGAAAATCATAAACATCAACAAATAAACACTCGAAAAAGAAGACAATGCTCACACTCTCATCTTAAATTCTAGCAATGATACAAATTCTGTCAATATGCATAGGAATTCAACCCGCAATGAAATCAACGGCAAACTATACGATCATAGTATTGTTAGTAGACGTAGTGTTATTGATACGCGGAAGTAATTGGCCGCGTATTATAACCACTACATACGATCTATTCGTATATTAATGATCACTCGTTTATTAGCCGTAGGTTCGGCCGCGAAAGCGGTATAATTCTGTGTTTTTACACAGAAACAGTGCCAACACAGGCTGCACAGTGAATATGATTTCAGATAATCTGGCTTTTTTTAATATGTGCAAATAGCATTTTCAATTTTGTTATGGCTTAGTGCAAGGTGCACTAATGAATTTAGACAAAACCATAGCTGGTTATAATAAAAATAACTTGCCTATTTAAAGTGGTTAAAAAGGGAAATAATATAAGGATATTATTTAGATATTCATAATGAGTTCATGTATTCAGTTTATAAATTGTCGAGACAATAATTTTCCCTTAATATGATTATAAATTTTCTGGACAGTATCTAAGCTAATACATACTATTTCTTTCAGTATGTAGATATCGGTTACCTTGTAAAAATCATACAACTGTTTGTCATTATTCCAAAGTGCATTATATTACTTACTGCCTTTTAAATAGAGTTTTATTTTTTCTAATGTTGCAAAATTATTAAAGTTTCTCATCATAACAAGTGATGTTTATTGATAGAAGTCAATGTCCAAAATTTTTAAGATTGCATAACAATACTGTTCCATTTTTAATGAAGATTTTAATATTTCGCTAACATTAAAATTTCTAATGTAAATTTTGGTGGCTTTGAATGATGTAGCCTAATTTTCTTGTGACATTATTGTCAACACTTGTTTTTCACAGATTAGTACCTATTGTGTGCATTTCTTTTGACAGTTGGGGGGGGGGGTGCACTCTTTATTGTAAAACAAATTTTCATTTAGCGAGACAAATAATAAACATAAAACAATAATGACTTGCACTAGGACTCAAAACTGTAATCCAATATTTTTCAGACTGATTAATAGTTTCATTTTGGACTTTTTATATAAAAAATGTCTATTTATACATACTGATCTTATCATTGGTCAATTATCCTGAATGCAACTTAGTTTCACTTTTACCTTGGCCAAGTAATTAGTTTATAAATTAAAAACAGTTAATAATCTCAACATGTAATCATTTGTTGACCAGGTAGTTCGATGTTAGATAAAAGTCTGACAACTATCTCACCTATATATTCTCAGCTTATATTAAACAATTAAAATTATTCTTTAATAAAGTTGGTAATATTTTAGAGTAATGAATATTATAATTTGGCAAACATATTCCTCGTTTACCAAATAAAAGCATTTCCTTAAAAATAAATTAATTAATCTGTGTTAACATAAAGCAATTAAAATTTAATATATGCATACCATTTATAATTTGCATAACTTAAAAATATATTACCCAAAAATATCATGGTGCTACAACAATCATGTCAGTATCCCAATATATTAAAGGCTTATTGACTGTAAAAAACACAAATAAAAAAGTCAGAGTACTATAACTTTATTTATTTACATAATATTTATTACATTCTTAGAAGTTTCTATAAAACATTTGATACAATTATATAACACAATATTTACATAAATTATCAAACAAAAGATAGTGTTCAGAATTATCACACACACAAAAAAAAAGATTTAGAATTCACAATTTCAGAAAAGTGTACAGAATAAAAATCAGAATTTTAAAATTTTAATTTTGTTCCATAGATTTTTTAATATTTTTTTAAAAAAAAACCTTTCTAAAGTAAGAGTCCATTGTCATATAATCATGGCTTTTTGTACATACAAAATTAAATACAATTGCCAAAAAAATGGAGAAATTGGTGCTGGTTACCTTTCAATTCAAAATATCTGAAAAAAAAAAAAGTACATATATATTAAAACAAATTGACATTCTACCAAAATCTATTATTAATATACAAACAAATTAAATACATATAACAATGAACATTTTTTAAGTGAGTTTTTGTGTAAAAAATTTTAATGGGTTAGTGAAAATAAAATAAGTTATAGTTGTTATATTTATCATTTTAATTTAATATTTATCCATATTTTTTACGAAAATATTTACTTGGGATTTAAAAAAAGCAAATGACTTTTTTATAAATACATTTGTTAAGCGCAAGAACTCCTAATAATATATTACTATAATAATTTTTTTTTTTAAAAAAGCTTATATAGTATATATAGAATACACATTTATTATACTACGATCTAGTAAAACATATTATAGAAATTAAGTTTTTGCTTTAAATGGTTATACTAACCTAGTATTTTAATACTTAAATGACTATTGCCCCCCCCCCCATCTTTATATATACATCTGTGTGAAATAAAACAAAGAAAAGCAAAAAATAATGAAAAAAGCAAATTTTTATATACATTAAATCAATTCACAAATAGTTCAAATGCTTTGAGACTGAAGAACAGAAAAAATATATTGAAAGAATTGGATTTGTAATACTAAAATATTGGAGAGAATGAGAATGGAAAAAAAAAATTATTGAAAAGATATGAAACATATTCTTAGAAACGATGAAAATATAAAAGATGTGTTGAATAAGTCTGTTGAGAGGAGGGAGACATTTAAAAAATTTTAAAGAAAATTTGAGAGTTGTTGCACAAGGCATATCTAAAGATGATAAATGATTAGATCAGACTTCCTAGATTTGTCAAATTATAAAATTCATTTAAAAACTTATAATATTCAGAAAAATAAAAGCAGTCAATTAGTAATAAAATGGGTAATCGCTTATCACTACAATAATAATTATTAACTTAAATGTTTTAATTTTTACACTTATTTGCAATAATTTCTTTAATTAAACTGATGTTTAAAAAGGGTATATATATATACACAATGTGATTTATGAAATAAATGACCATAATTTTTTCAGCTTTTTATTTCATCCTCTCCAATATAAAAATTTGCTGATGTCTATTTTAAAAGAAATATTATCTATCATTGATAGAGCAAAAATTAAAAAAAAAAAAATCATGGTACAATTGTGAATCTAAATTAATTATGAAATCTTGACATGTTACCTTGATTTTTTTTCATCTAATGCTTTAAATCGAGAAGTTATTAGCAATTTTGTATTTAAAATTACTTTCTGATCTTTTATTGTGTCTATTTTTGCTAAAATAAGAAGAAAAAAAACTTTTTTAAATCTTTAACTGCATTTTCAGTAAAGAAAAGCTTACCATTTTAAGGCCTGTTTTTACTAGTATTTGACCGAATTACAGTATCCGCTGTCCGAGATGGAATCATCGGAGAAGTGATTTGAAATGTATCCACAATATTCTTTAAAAAAAAATATTACTTATTAATAATTAGGCAAATGAACAATTAATTTAAAATATACAATTTTAAAAAATAATTCATATTATTAATCTTTGTAATCTTATATATATATATATAATAGTGGTCACCCAGCCTACATTGTTGATATAATAAGCATCTGCTGAGTTAGGAAATTTATTTAAAATTCTTTTAAATAATATTTTTTTTGAATGTGTATATATGTGCATGGGTGAGATGTGTAAGAGCATCTTACTTGGAGTAATTAAACAAATAAAGATAAATAAACTTGGTTCTTGTAAGCCTTTCAGAAATACCAAGATGACAGCCCATATTTTTATCAATATATAGTTTCGAGGGTTTTCCAAGATGCAGCCTGTATTTCATTAACAATCTTCTGATATTTACAAAATTAAAGTTACATTTTTTTAAAAAAGGGATAAATTCCAATATGCTTAATTGACAATCTTTATTTCAATTTTTTTTTTGCTTCCCAAAGATGGGTTATTACATTTACAAAAAAAATGAGTGGAACGCCTACAATCTCATGAAGATGTGTTAGTTACAGTTTACAAAAAAATGAGTGGAGGGCCTACAACCTTCTAAGTTAAGTTTATAAAAAATGAACCAATATATAAATAGAGTAATTACAGTTTATTCATGTCAGCTTCCCTAATGGCTTCTAAAATCGCAACAAATAAATCTTATTGCAGTTGACACCACATGACCATTAATGCACACTTTTCTGGGGGATAGGATTCTACACCTTTGGAAATACTCTACTGCATCTTATTCTGTGATAGAAAGATCCCAAATTTGGATAATTATCACAATTTATGAAAAAAAAAAAAAACTGGTCAAAAAGAAACACGCAGAAACAAAAGTTGCAATACATTGTAATATAAGTAAAAAAAAAAATTGAAATAAATATTCTTCACGAAATTTATCAGAATTTATATGAAATTTATCTGAATTTAAGTACTATGATATTATTCCCACTATAATATATAACTCTGGTGATGTTTTCGCCTGGTAATATTTATTCAAAGTTTCTGTTTATGATGCCATGGCAATCAAGAATCCTGATATGATTAATCCACATCAAATAAATCGACTCTTTCCATTTTAGAAGATATTAAACGGTTCATTCCGCCAGTGATTTTTTCCCCTCCCACAATATAATACATCTCTTGCATCATTTGTAAGTAATATGATTTTATATTTAAAAATAGATTTACTTTATATTTTTATTTTTGCTAAAACTTTTGTTTTTTTTTAAAAATATAACCTTAAATTTGCAGCAAAGATATGGTATTATTTGTAATTTTTTATTTATTTAAAAATACAGAGGTAAAAGTACATGCTCAATCAAATTCCTCTTTCTACTTGGAATTTTATCAATATTCCTTTTTTCATAGTTTTTTTAAACAATTACACATTATTAATCTTTCCAATTTATTCCTTAACTCTCTTCTATATTCTGTTTCTATTCCTTTATGCTCTGTTTTTCTAATACATGTTCTATATAAAATGACACTCACTACCCCTATCAAACAAATTTTAAGAGGGTTTTTTCTGAAATTAATTTCAATGGATCAGAATAATCATCTAATCTTAATAAAAATTTGTGTAGATACTTTAATTCACTGTTGTTATCATCAGTTTTTCTCAACTAACTAAATGAAAACTTTTTTTTTTTTCTTGCCACTTATTTTTTTTATTCAGTTTGTTTATTTTCATAATAAATTCTTTATGGATTCTAGAATCTTAATACATTATTAAGTTTATGTTCACTATTCCCAAATAGTAATATATCATTTAAAAAATAATGCAATAAACACATCTACTCTCATAACTAATTCCATTATTTATTACTAATCTAGTTAAATACTAAAATAAGAGAAAATATTGTCATCAAACACTCTTCACAATACTTACCTCTTTAATAAAACTATTAAATCTAATAAATATTTTGATTCATATACAAATTTCCTATAAATATCTTTCCAAAATATACATATTTTTCAAAAAATTCAAATTTCTCTATCAAATGTCTTTATAAGGTAAACAAATGTTAATCTCCTTACTATACATCTCAACAACAGTTCTTTACAATGTAACTATATCACTCATTTCTCTATTTTTTTTTCTAAATCTAAAATTGCTCACTTGATATAAACATGTCTAATAAGAAAATCTGCATATTCAAAACTCTTTAACAATATCTTAGTTGCATCTGTAATTGTTTTAAAATCTTATTTTGTTGCATTAGGTCTTTTAGTGTAGATGATATTGTTAGTTCCATAATATAATATATTTATTCATTCTATTTTCAATATATTCATTCCAGATTTTTTTTTTTCCAAACCAAAAACATTTTATTTTATATTACACATATTACATCAAATCTTTTTAATTTATATATTTTTTATTTTTCTATATTCCAAGACTAATTATTTCCCCCTAGATTTGTATTTTAAGTTTTAATTCAATGTTGAAACACCTTTTAAAAAATTCATATTTTTTTCGTCATCTTTGTTTTTCCATTTTACTTTTAGTTTCATTAAAGATTATTTTGCTCTCTTATCTTTAATGAATTATCATCTCTACTGTACCATCTTTATTTATCCTGAATAATCCTTATTTTAGATTTAAATTTAATTTTTTAATCAATCCACTACATTACTTTTTCTTTTTTTTTTTTATCCAGCAAATCTGAAAAATTTTCCATATTCTCTTTCAATTTATTAAAGACTCTTTTATTTTATTTTTTTTAAACAGCTTTTTTTATTCTTCTAAAAAATATTTTAAATCTTCAGTAGTTAAATAATGATCTGAATCTAATTTGCACATATACACCCTTAATACTATTCATAAACATAATGTCTATTCAAACACATGTAATGAAAATTTATTTTCATCACTTCAAATCTTTCCACATGACATTTTTAACTATAAGTTCATTATATTATATTACTTTCTTTATAAAAACTAATCAATCTCTCACCATTATCATTTCTATTCCAAACTAATAATCTATTTTCACTACATTATCTCTTTCCCATTCCAATATTTTAATGTTTCTTTACTGTTACAAACTACTTTTGGATTCTTTTTCAATTATTCCACTCACGATTTCTATATCTTCATCAAACATTCTCCTTAAACTATTTTGAATCTAACCACTAAGAATTTATCAGTTAAGGAATAGCTACATATAAAATCAATTTATTTTTATACCCATGCCATTATGTATTTTAATTATCAAAAATTAACTTTTATTCCTTCATTATTCTTTTTTACCAGAACCTATCCCCCATTTATCTCACAAAGTCTTATATAATTATTTTCATTTCTGATAATAACAACATAGCAATTATGAGATATTGAAAAATTTGCAATTTTGCATTAATTATAAGATTAATCATGATGATAGAAATTCATATTATTGGATCCTATGCCCAGTACTTTTATCACTCTTGAATATTTTTAACAATTTTGCTTTATTGATAAACATTAAAATACAACTGTGTATATTTATATTTTTTCTTTGCTACTACACAATTATGTTTGCATAAAATTGATCAAACACTTTTCCTAATAAAAAAATTCATTCACTAAATTTAATGTAACAGCAAAATATCGTTTTTTTTTTTTTTTTTTTGCAACAAGCTGAGGGAAGAAGGTAACGGGTAAAAAAAAAAAAAACTATTAGCATGCAAATAATTCAGTAAATTACATACTTTCCAATCCTGTTCTGTAATACTCATTACTACTTGCTTTCGTTTTTGAGAAAATGTCTCGCTTATTCCATCTGATCGATCAACAGGAGCTAGAAATAGAATTGGATTTTCATTAAATTAAAAAAATATATATAATTAAAATTAAGATTAAGTTTCACGAATTTATTTTTACTCAAGCTTATTGTAAATCTTATTAATTTTTTTTTTTACCTCCAATAATCAAAAAATTTAATGGAATAAATTCCTTTCCTTCAATATTAGTTCGATAATTTATAATATATTTGTAAATAAATATCAAGCAAAATAAAAAACATTATTATTATTATCCTATTCTTATTTATTTATTCATCTTTTTGATCTAATATAATATGCGGTATATAAAGGTTTTGTCTTTCTTTCTTTCTATGCCTTTTCAAAAAAATATATAGAAGAACTCAATTAATTGATATCAATTCTAACAAATGCCCTTTCAATATCAATGAAACAAATATTAACAGCTCCTCCTTTTTCTAAACAAAGAATTTTCAATATTTTGGCTTCAACAATTTTTCTATAATATTCAAAATTATAAATTTCTGTACAAAAGAAAAAAATTAAAATGTTTCCTATATAAACTAATTCAATTTTAAATAACACAACCAGCTAAAGACTGCAGAAGTTTGCTGGTAATAAAAGAAAATCTTTGGTTCTACAACTTCGGACGATCCACATAGCATGATGGCGCTGTTGCTATTGCAAAACAAATAGATATAATGTTACCAGGCTTTTTAAAAGAAAAGGTAGAATTTTTTTAAATCTTTTTTTTTATCATGCTTTTAAACATTTTTACCCCCCCCCCCTAATAAATCTATAAATGTTTTTTTTTTATGTTTTTACTAGGTTTACTATAATTTTTTGAAAAGAAATATAACTTTATTTTTGGTTTTTAAAACCTTCGGTCTTTTTTTTTTTGTTTGGTTTTAAAACCTTCAGTCTTTTCTTTTTAAAACATTCGGTCTTTTTTTTATATATATATTTTTAAAACATTTGTCTTTTTTTTTTTTTTGGATTTACCAGGGGTTCAAAAAGATTTATTTTTATTCATAAACAAATACATATAATATGCCTTTTTTTTTTGGAAAAATATTTTTAAATTTCGATTTACATTTTTTGATTTTTTTTAAAAAAAAAACCATTTCGTTATTTTTAAAATAACACTTGCAAAACCAAAAAAAAACAACTTTGATTTTATATATACACAAACAATAACAGTTCACTAAAAACTTCTCGCAAATTGCGGTGACTTTCGGGTGAACTTTGCCGAATCGCAATTTACACTCCTCATTTATTAAATTGTGCCACCTAACAAGGAAATTAGGGACATTTTCGAAATAGTTATAATTTGTAGTTATTCATACAAATTACAATACATTTAAAACTAAAAACTTTGAACTGCGTACTGTTACACTTTTCATGATTACAACTACAGACACTCTCATACGATATGCTATTGAATATTCAATACTAACATCTATATAGACTGTCACAACACGTCGCTGCTAATGTTCACATGCTAGCAATGTTGGGGAAGTCTTGACTTCATCAACATCTAAGTGTTTGAACAGTTTACAGACTGTACTATGAGTGGCCTTTGTAAACAGCATATTTATGTGCTTTTGCATAGAAACAGTGCCATGCAAGGGTGTGGATCATTCCAAGTTGTAGAACCAAATCTTTTGATTCCTCTTTGAGCAGAGCAAAAAAATGTTCAATCCATATATTCTTTCATTCCAACTATTATTACTATGTAATTATTTACATGATAAATGAACAAGGATGTGCTGCTCACCAATATCTATCAGACAGCATGGTGAGTTTACCAGCTTAATAATACCTTTATGTTTAACATATTTTTTCTTCTCAATTGACTTCTAGTTCTTAACTGAAATATCAATTGTTTTCTTGACAGCAGTATTTCGTTTTTGTTTAAAGACATATATAATCATGACCCACACAATTATATTATGGCTGTTATTCCCAGAAAGCTGTAATGAACGTAGATAGTACTAAGAGTTCCAATTACGAACCCAGATTGTCATTTGATGATGAACCATTTATTTAAGTAGTTATAACTTCAGATCACTTTTGAATAAAAGATTACATAAATTCAAAGATAAACTGTCTAACATTAAATAGGATATTGTTGCATTTTGTGAAATTAGAAAAAAGTGAAGCAACTAAATAATTTAAAAAGCGGATATGTATTTTACTATAAAAATACAAATATTAAGAAAGCACAGAGTGAGATTCATTACTAATAAAAAGTGGGAAAATAACATTGTGGAGATTGTTATATATCAGACATAATCGCAAAATTAATTGATTTAATGCAAGACATGCATTGTGATGAAAAAAGTAAGGAATATTTATATGGATGTACAAAATGGGTGTACTTGTGATTTTTGACCCATGTGGCCACCAGAGGCGCTGGTCAGGGTCAACCACAGAAATACTTACAGTAGGAGCCCCAAGTCAGCAATGCAAATTCCAGCCGATAGGTGGGCTGTTCACAATGCATACACAGGAACATTCCACCAGCCGCTTGGTGGCGCTGGTCGCAATGCATAAGCTATTTAGCTTACATAGTCTGCTACCAGCGACTACCAAGAACCTAGGTGGCGCTGATTGCCGTAAACACATCTAGCTTATGTGTCGTCTGCTACCAGAAACTATCAAGATTCTAGCCCACTACGTGGCGCTGTTTCTCCATGTTACACATGGAAAAAAACAACGCACTGATAGAGTATGTACATACTATTTAAAAGATGGCTGACGTATAATGTACAGGTGTGATTAATTAAGAAGTTACAACTATTTAAATATGCGTTCAAACTTAATAGTGTCACATGCTATTTCAGTTTTATAAATGGATGTATATTTAAATTATTTCTTTTTAAAAATCAATCTTTTTTTTTAATTATTTACTCTAAAAGTGTTTTTTTTTTTTTTAAATTAAAAAAAAATGTAATTTTTACGACAATCGGTTTTTGTTTTTTTTTTTAAAAAAGCTAATTTTTTTCCCCCTTCTTTCAAAACTAGAGACATTCCAAAGATAAAATCTAATATATTTAATTAATAGGGGCTTTACTAATGAATAGCTATGGTCAATTAGTGAATTGGATTGATTTAATAATGAGACAGAAACTGATATATGATGAATTATATTTATTGACAATTTCATATATACATGATATAACCCATTACTTAGCGTTGGATAATGCACACAGGCATTTTATTTACTAAACAACATTTCTCTAGGCCATTTAGCAAAATAAATTTGTGGCTATTATTTAATTACGCTAATTTTATGCTATATAATAAGTCACTACATTCCACTTATTAGTTATGCCCTTTCATCATCAGTTCGAGCGACTATTATACATGTAATCAAACCAAGTCTGGAGTGAAGCTTAATAATACATCCGATTATGATAAATTTCTATATTAAATATGGGCATATAAAGCCTCACAGATAGCTTTAGATCGAACGGGTTTTCAAGAATGCTTCTGTTCAATGCCGAAGATTGCATATTATGGAGGTAGAGTTGGCTATAAAGATTTTTTACTAATACGCTATGCACAAGTAAAATATAATAATAAAGTGGCTCTGTGGATGGATGAATAGATTTTAGGGTTTTCGTGACCAACACGGGTTTACCCAATGACCGATCGTCATGCTGCTAAAAGAGAATCTTTATTTGGTTCATAAGAGGCGGGGGACTTACGTACTAATCTGGCCCTTAGCTACTGCACTACCCATAAGAGAGGAAGATAAGCTGGACTTACCGTGGCTCCATCTTATATATTGTAACCTTCTCCTCTGATCATTGGACAATCAGGCCTACATATTTCTGGGTGCCATAATCCCAATTGCCTTGCCCACTAATCTAACTAGTCCAATTCATACGTTTGGAAACCATACCTTTCTCTGTAACCTTCCTAGCTACAGCTAATCTAGAATATATGCCTAAAATAAATGATAAACTAAAGATGATTTCTTTATTAGCTAAGCTCGCATGAAACTATAATCTGAGAGAAGATCACAAGGTGATTAATAATTTCTGGTCAAGCTAGTCTCAAAATCCACAAACAAGCAGATAAACAAAAGAAATTATAGAATAAACTTCATATTTGTCAAAGTAATAAATAAATAATTAGATTGATGGAATGAATATGAAATTAGAAGTATAAATTAGGCAATAAGCGAATGAGGATGTAAATGATTAAATGAATGATGAAAATGAGTAATAATTAAATAATAAAATAAAATGAGTCTGAGAATGAAGATGTGTAAGAGTTAATGGATGATTAAGATGAGAATGGAATAAGAGCTAATGAATGATGAGTGAATTGGGATGAAAAAAGAGAATAAAGAAAGATGAAGTACAGAACTCTAAATTTGATATTGAATTAAATAATAATAAGACAATTAAATAAAATACAGATTCTAAGCTTACTACGACCAGAATATTCACCATAAAGTCAAAACCAACTATACATTTCAGTCAAAAAAAATAATAGATACTTTAAAGTTTGGTTGACCTTATATCTCACGGTGAATGTAACACAATTCCACTCTAATTACAATAATTAACTCGATACCAATTTACCATAAATTCCTATCCTATCACAAATTGATATAATTTATCCTTCTCAGGGTTCATATAGCTTAAAGGGTGAAATACAAGATAGACTTGGGTCAGTGAGAGGGATTTTGCCACTACCCAAGCATACCACACACAAAATAGCTCTTAATACTGAATTGAATTACTAATCAATATTCAATAATTTCAAATAAATTCTATAAATTCCCTATCTATGCTAAACTTTAAGCTTCAATAAGTAAGAGTAATTTCTCCACAGCTAAATGCAATAGCTTTCCAACTTTCTCCATTAATTAGAAACAAGGTGACCAAGACCAATGAATGATAGATCTGTGGATTCAAATGAACTGATCAAACCAATATTAAGTTTTTAATCTTTTAGTATATCACTTAAACTAATATTCTTTAGGTTAGTATGTTTAATTATTAAGTTAGGATGTCCTAGATATACTCATAAATTATAGAGCTTAACACAATTATTCTGATATACCTACATATAGTGACTTTTACAATATTGATTGATGACAATTTCCCTATAATCACAGGATCTGTCGATAGCAATGATAATAATAATGTATGGTGTGTTGATTAGCAATAAGAATACTGAAGATTAAATAAATTTTTAACACAACAATATTTATTTACAGTATGTACAAGTCTCTTTCAGACACATTACACGAAACAAGATAAATCCATTCCAAAATTAGGAATGGAAATTAATGATGTGGTAAGTAACGAACAACTAATATGACAAACATTTTGGATATGTTTCTTTATTATTCTATCAGGTAGAATAATATAGTTAAACTTATTTGAGCTATCTTAGCATTGAAATTGCAAACCAAATGTATTAATATCCTTTGGATATACGCAACCTTTAAATAAAAAAAAACAACTCTAAATTACAATTTATTATATCAAACTGTAGCTGTTTGAGTTATTAGAATATGATAAGGGCAATTATCATACTCCTATACAAGTAATAATTTATTATAATTTACTATATAAAAAAAAAATTCATTGCTTTGATGTGGGGCAAACATCATCAGTTAAATGTACACATGACACCAAAAACATTCACTATGTCTACAACTTAACCATCTATTAATTGACTGATCTTACTAATTCATCAGTAAATACCTACTTGTTGAAAACCAATCCACATTGTCCATGTACACACCTTGCTCTTTTATGTAGAAGTTCTACAAATACTAGTAAGTTTTGGTTGGTCTGTTTATAAACTGATGAAGATTACACATCATCATTAAGACACTATCCCAATTAAACAAACACTATGGATATACCAGTGTCCCGTAAGCTGACTTATTTTATCCTTGCCATTGGATTATGAATACTCATCTTTACCATACACAGTGGAAAACTAACTCTAACTTCTTGAGGGATCTAAATAAAGGAGGCTCTACAAGACAACTTGATAGTTGTATATCAAGAAACATAGTTGTATAAGAATATGGCCAATTCCGATACTTTTTCATAGGTATTAAAAGTGTGGGCAATGCCTCTTCACTGGAAAACAGAATTCAGATCATGGGATTATCTTTTTTTTCTTAGGCTTAACTATGCTCTAAGCACGAACTCTTAATCGGCCCCAACAATATCATCCTCTCATTTTAATCGTCAATGAGGAATTCTCCATCATCCCATGTACAATATTAATTATTATTATATCTAAGGCTATTATATGTATCCCAAACTCATCCTACAATCTATCACAAATTCTGATCAATACAATAGCAAGGTAAAACAACACTAATAATCTAAGTGGAAACATAAATATTCCATTGCACATTGCAGAGACTGTTAATGTTTTATAAACAGACCACCAATATCAGTAAAATAACCTTTAATTATTTCAAAATAATAATTATACCTTTTATTATAGCAAGCCATGTACATGTAAACAAGGAGGATTAAACTACATTTTGTATTTAAAGCGGACATTCCCGTTCATAAGCCAAATTAAGCCATAATAAAAAAAAATACTTATTAAATTATTTTATATAATAGAACAATGATATCATTATGTGTATATATTTTGACCAGTTTGGGTCTATTTGTTCCCCATCTCAATATAATATTAACATCTGTTTTAGCAGTGAAAGAGATAAACATTTCTCTTTCCCAGACAAATAATATTTAACATTATGCTTTCCCTTCATTGGAAAAATAATATAAATATGGATAATGTATATAACTTTATACACAGCTACATCATTACTTAGTATATTCTATACCCTGATATATATATAAAAAACCTAATACCTGAAAAACACATGAAAGAAAAAAAACGCATTACAATATTATATATAGCAATTACCAAACTAAACAAACATTACATTTTCTACCATTGGACTTTATCGAAGTTTGATTCGTTCTTATAAGTAAAACAACATGAAAACGGATATGATAAGCAAACATTTCTGAGTAATATATATATATTGGTTATCCGGTTCAATATTAACATCTTCAGACAAAATTCAAACATTTCTCCAATGGCAATAGAAATCCTTTATCGGTTTGTGTACTAATGTAAGCATACTGAAGCAATATTAAAACATTTTTGAGAATAAGTCACTTAAAATAGGTTTAATTAATATCTATTGATTTGTCTATTTTTGTTTTTCTTTTTTTTTTTCATCTGCACGACGATCTGTCATCTCTTAAATAATCTGGGTGATTTTAAAATCGTTTGAAATATTATGACGTTGCAAGTTATTCACTAACTATAAAATAAATAAGCATTTTTTTTTCACTTCCCTTTTATCAGCAAATTATGATGTCTTAAGTTATACTGAGAATAATCTATTTAATTATAAATACGATCTTCTAAGCGATTTTCATTAATATGTAACATATATTTTTCCAAATGTAGCACAATTATAATCAGTTTATTACGATCTTTGAAAATAAACTTTTAAATCATTTATGAATTTTGTTTACTTTGTTTTTCCCGTCCACAGTAATTGTTACAATCTTAAATAATCTGGGTAATTTTAAACACTTAAAATATTATTACTTTATATGTTGTATAATCAAGAAAAAAAATGTCAATATTTTTTTATTCACTATTATTGGCAATTTATTTCATATTTAAAAATGTTAAGCAGAATTCATTTAATAGTAAGCAATTATTAATAATATATATACGTGACTGCTTCCCGGGGAATATTTGAGCAGACGATATCTCTCCCCAATGAAATAAGGAATACTTTATGCACTTTTCTTTTCAAACTAATTATTTTATATGATTTAAAGTGAAATTTTAATTTCTTCATTACTTCTTGAAACTTTTCTTAAAATGATTTAGACTATTTTCTTGAAATATTAATTTATACACAAACGGATTTTTCTGCTTACTGCTGCATTAATGGTAGCGCGAAAATTAAAATACTTTAATCTCTCTCTCTTTTTTTTTTTCAGTCTAAATAACTTTTGTATTATGATTAGTTCTGATAATTGATTAAAATAAAGAAAACAAAAATAAATGCTTACATTTTCTGGTATTATTTTTCCGTTCCAAATGGTACATGTTTCTGCAAATACTTATTCAAATAGCGGTCCTTCCAGTGTTTCCTTCAGTAGGCACAGTTAAGAATATAAGATCGATGAAAAATAGTGTAGAGATTTCACAGGGTTTTTAAGTTTACTCCATAGTATTCAAATCCATCTATCTATGAAATTTTGTCCCAATTAATTTTAAAAAAATTATTATTTTCTAGTTTATTTCTTCTCTTTTACTTCAGAAGTGGAGCTGTAGTCTTGTTCCATTTACATTTCTTAGAGTAGTCCCTCTCCCCCTATAAACTTTTATATTATATACTTTTTATTACATGGCAGGATTGGTTCTGAATAAGCCAATCACTGTAAAATGTGAATAAATTAAGTTTGATCCCTCTAGACTGATGCATCAATTTACATTAAAATATAGTATATTTAAAGATTGTTTATAAAAAAATTTAGAAGACTTATAAATTGATTTTGCTGTTTATTTTTTTTAATTATTGTTTAACACTACCAATAAATAAAATGTTACATATTTTATATGCTTCCCAATAATATTTTAATACTATTAAAACAACATTTGAAATAGCTGCCACTGGAACAATGTGATAAAAAAATTATGGGATTTATATCCACTCTATCAGACTTTCCAGTACACCATCAGTCCAAATCATTATCAGTTTTAAGATATTTATGAGTGCTTTTGGTTTAATTGGAAAATCTATAATCCAATAAGCCTTTTAATATATATAATTAATATTTATACACTACTTTTCAATAATTTATAACTTACTACAATTTTAATTTAAAATTTTACACATTTATCCACTGGATAAAACCTACTATCTTTGACCCAAAACATATGGTTACAATATATATAAAAAAAAACAGCACAACGATAAAATATTAATAAATTTCACATCCGCCAAACCGAAGTATATTATAAATTAAATACCATACATTAAATGAACACTAGTTTATCAGCTTGATCAAAAGAGCCAACTCTTCTGTACCATGAGAAATACATATATGCTACTGACGAGAATATATATATATATATATACACAAACTTTACTTTATCCCGTTCAATCTCTTAGTTATCTATAATTAATAAACTTTTAAAGGGGGGAAAGTATATTTAAGGGACTTACGAATACTTTAATAAGAAAAATATACTTATGATTAGACTCCAGGCTAGTTTAATCTTTAGTAGCATAATAATTAAAGGTTGAAAGTTTGGATTTATAAGCCACATTTTATGTTTACATTAATTATTTACTAAATGACAAAATAATAACGAGCACAAAGGGTCGCCATTATTTATAAATTAGGGTTTCAAAATGGAACGCTAAATGACACTATAATTAATAAAATACGAAGATTTTAAATAATATCTTCAAAAAGAATATATTTCGTAACTAAATGCGCGCCGTTTCGAGACATAGGCATAATAAATAATAACTAAAATAAGCAAGAGAGAAATAAATATAACTGCAGTGATTAAGTTATATAGCAAAACAAGAAGTTAATAAAGGAAATTAACAAAAGTATGTCATTTATAGAATTGAAATATTATTGATAAGACAATTTAGAAAGAGTTTACAATATAGTTAGCTAACCTGATTTTGAAGCAATAATTATTATTTTGAATTTTACACAGAGCTCTGCGATTTTAATAATTTTAAAACAGTTCTCCTATAGCTGGATTGGAGATACTCGAGCTGGAACGAAGGTGAGTTCTTTGGCAGCTTATGGCATCTTCTCTTTAGTTGGGAGACGATTTAAGATGGTATTCCTATAGCTGGACTTGGGGTAGTTGAATTTGAATGAAGGTGAGTTCTTTTAACGGCTTATGGCATCTTCTATTTATTATAAGCTTGTTAAGGCAACGTTGGTTGTTGCTCCGGCCTTGGATGGATCAAATTCCTACGTTCCATCACGGGAAAGGCAGCAAATTCTTGCCTGAGTAGCAGGCCATAGATAAATTAACAAATTTTCAGCTTCTCGTAGTAACAGCTCTTCAAAAGCAAGATGGAGTATCTTCCCGCTTAAAATCTAGCCTATTTATATATCTCCACCTAGCCTTAACACCTTTTTAGAATTTCGTTTGCCTCAGGACCAATCGACTTTTAATTAAACAAAATCATATAATCTAATTTCTACTACTGATAAAGTCTCCGAGGTGTTATTTTTAATTTACTTAAAAAAATTATTAAAATATATATATTATATAATTTTGATTCTGATTTCATTAATTAAATTTCTTTTTAGATGTTATAAAATGTTAAGGCTTAGCAGATAGTAACGGTATTCTGATTTAATGATAAAATCTTTTGTTGAAACAAATTCAATCAGTGAGCTAGATTTTACTTTTACCCCAGGTGCGGTCACTAATTGATTTCTTGTTTACACAAAATTCCCATTTTTAATTATAAACCGATGACTTTTATTTTAACTTGATATAAATAACTTTTACATATTTTCTTTATATTGTTTATTTAAAAAAAAAACAAATTTGACAGATCTTATAAAAAAAATTTTAGTTTCAATTATATCTATAAAACATTAAATCAGAAAGCCGTGAATATATTTTAAAGAAAACATTTTACATTATTTTTATTTAATCTTAAATATTATATGTACAAATCATTATGCCATAATTTCATGGTTTAAATTATCCATCCACATAAGAATATAATACAAACATAAAATTTAGAATTGACTTATAGATTAATAAAATATTTTATGAATAATTATGAGGATTTCTATGCTATAATTTTATCAAACCTGTCTAATTATAGCGTACTTTTGTATATAAATGGATGAAGCCATTCAAGCGGCCATGATAGCAAATTTCACCGCTCGACTTATACATAACATTTTGACATTTAGAATAGGTTCGAAACTAGTTCAGACGAGTAGGTCATTAGGTTGATGGTGAAACGGAATGGAAGGTTTCCGTTTCAATATAAGCCTAACATAAGCATCAAACATTCATATCTATTTCAATGGACCCTCATGCATTCAGTGTTGCTCTTAATAATTTAAATGCAGTTGACTGCAATGTTTTTTCTTAATCTTTTAAAGAAAACAATCCAAATTTCAAAAATAATTCCTCAATCTGTGTTTGTTTTATAGACCATGACATTATATTAAATGTATATATTTTTTAACCTGCAACTTGAATCTGTGGATGACCCTCTCACATATCTTGGATTACTGTCCTATCTTCATTATTTTACATCTTGTGTTGTTTCCTTCAAAACAGAATCTTTTTGCTATATTGCCATTTCTGAGTCTGTATAATATTAATTTTAATAAATTTATTATTTACCAAAGATAGTAAAACTTGAATGGTTTATAAATTTATTTAGATCGTATATTACAAATAATAGATGTATGTGTATACATAAATTGTACTGTAAACTTCCTTTAAATTTGAACTGAATAGATATTTTAATATATTTAAAGGAGAGTTTGATTTGCTTTTTCTCCAGTAATTTAATCTTCGAATTATTGTTTGCCGTGTAACAGCTTTTTAAAATAACACGTTTGCGAAATATTAATTGAAAGATATATAAACCGAAATATAATTTGTATTACTTTAAAAGTTATTGGATAATATTGTTTGAAAGTGTAACAAAAAAAGTTTTACAAACAATCATCTTTTAAAATAATACAGTTTTGAAAGAAGGGGGAAAAAATTAGCTTTTTTTTTTTAAAAAAAAAAACCCCCGATTGTCGTAAAAATTACATTTTTTTTCATTTAAAAAAAAAACCACTTTTAGAGTAAATAATTAAAAAAAAAAAAGATTGATTTTTAAAAAGAAATAATTTAAATATACATCCATTTATAAAACTGTGAAATAGCATGTGACACTATTAAGTTTGAACGCATATTTAAATAGTTGTAACTTAATTAATCACACCTGTACATTATACGCCAGCCATCTTTTAAGTAGTATGTACATAAACTCTATCAGTGCATTGCTTTTCCGTGTGTAACGTGGAGAAACAGCACCACATAGTGGGCTAGAATTTTGGTAGTTTCTGGTAGCAGACGACACATAAGCTAGATGTATTTACAGCAATCAGCGCCACCTAGGTTTTTGGTATTCGCTGGTAGCAGACTATGTAAGCTAAATGGGCTTATGCATTGCGACCAGCGCCACCAAGCGAATGTTCCTGTGTACGCATTGTGAACAGCGCCACCTATTGGCTGGAATTTGCATTGCTGCATTTGGGGCCCCTACTGTATTTCTGTGGTTGACCTCTGGTGGCCACATGGGTCAAAAATCACAAGTACCATAAAATGTTTTTGACCAGACCAAATATTTTAAAACTGTCCATGGGAGACTTTAATGCTAGAATTAAACAAATGAGAGATTAAAGTGTTGAGGGTAAATTTAATTATATTGATAGAAATAAGACAGGACAGACTTGTGAATTCATAGAAGAAAAACATTTTGAGTTCTTTTTTTAAAAAAATTGCTAAATGAAGAAAGACATGGAAGCACCTAAATGAAACTATAGCAGAATTGTATTATGTTTTGATTAACAGAAAATATATCTCAAGATTGTAATGTGTCATACTAGATTCAACACAGAAAGTGATTATCAAGTTAATACAAAATTATAGAAACAAAAACTTTAAAAACGATATTCCTAACCTGATGTTTAGTGGTTTTTCTTCATAAATGCTCCAGTGAATTTACGTTAGAAGTTGCAAATTGTTTTAAAATATTAATAGATTTTGAAGATGAATAAATGAAATCAAGAGAAATGATACTCTATTAAGAAATGTAATAAAGATAGTTCATATAAAAAAATTTCAAAATTTGTAAAATTATATAAAAATTAATTAAATAATAATACAAGGAAATATAAGTATGAAGTAAAAGGAAAGCTTAGAAAAGAATAAAACTCAAAAATTGTATTGAAAAAAAAGTTGATCCAGTAATAAAAAATAAAAAAATGGAACTATTATTAAAAAGTGAGATAATATCATGAAATATGCGGAAGAGTTCTATAAAAAAATTACGTAATAAATAAACTATCCTCCTACAACTAGTGCATCTCTAAAATTGTCAAGTATATTAATGACGGAATTATTAGCAAACTTTGAATTTTAACAAAAACCCAAGAAAACTGGATTTAAAAGTGGTTTTAGCACAGTGAATTATATTCAAGCATTGAGAGAAATTATAGAAAAAGCCAATCGAGTTGCCATTATGCCTTTGATTTGTAGATAATGAAAATAGGCATTTGATTCTATAATTATTTCTACAGTAATTAAAATTTTAGATAAAAATATAGTCGCAAAATACAGTCATATTCTAAAGAATACTTATCAAAATTCAATAATATTGATTAGATTGCACGGTGACATTAAAAAGATTAACAATAAGAGGATGTGTGTTAGAGTGATTCCCTATCTCTAAAACTTTTTACAGCAGTTTTACAAGAAGAATTTTGTGGATTAAAATGGAAAACTAAGAAATGAAAAATGCATAGAGATAATTTAAATAATTTAGATTTTGTTAATTATATGATTGTTCCTAAAATATTAAAACTATAAGTACATGCACATTTTTAATTATGAAATACAAATAAATGTATAAGAAATATTTACTTATTACTGGAAGTTTGTCAAGATCCAGTGAAATTTCTGCAAGACCATCCTAAATAAAAAAAAGATTCAAATCTTATAATAATTACTTAAAATGGATGACTGATGAATAATTCCATAGAAATATAATTGATTTTTAAATAAAAAATAATCTACTGCAAGTTTTAACATTGAGTAATGGTTTAGTAGTAGTAGTTATTTTATGAGATTAAATAATTTTATAATGTTCTTTATCCATTTAAAATTAGACTTGAAATATTAATTAAATGAAAAATTTTGTAATTTTTTTAATTGTTAAGAGCTTATTTTTGTACATATCACAGTTATATTTAATTTATCAAATTTATTAATTGCTTGCAGACTAATAATTCAAATTTTTAAAAAATAACTTTTATTATAAATACAATTAAAACTGGGTATATTTGTTTAGGTTTTAAAAATATTTTTTTTTTTTATAAAATCAATTTAAGAGAAGACAGTAGTGATGAATCAATAACTATTTACAAACTAGAATAACATATTTCCTCTGATACCACTATTAATACGTTCATACAAAAAATATTACAAAACAAATTCTCTTGATTACTTGAACAGATAATTATCAGCTGAGTGATTAAAATTCATGAATCCAAATAATAATATCAGCAAATACCATAATATGATTTTCTGAAGATTTGTGGTGATATTATATACTAGACCACTTCCAGAATCTATCTAAATTGCTATAATATTTTTGGAAATATTCAAACTTTATACTTTTTAAAATACATTCAAATGTTATAATTAACAATACACTGTTAATGTGGAACAGAATATTTCAAATAATCTTATATTTTCTGCAAGTTTTGCTAGTGTAATCTGTGACAACTAGTCCAGAAATTGAACTAGTAACCATTATTATTCCCGAATTCTAAATATAAAGTGACACTGATGGCTTATATTATATGCCATTGCTAGATAAGCACATTCTTTATTTTTTTTTCCTCTGACCAATATTCTTGTATTTTTCAATCAAACATATGTTCACTGGTATATGCAATAATTTGCTACTTTAGACACATCCATCTTTTTCTCTCTAATCATTATCTATTTCCTTATTTTTTGATGGGACAACTAATTTAACTGATCTATGTTCTTCCCCATTCAATATACAAGCTTTATTAGATTATGAGCTCTAAAGATTTTATTATAGAAGTTAGTTTCTAATCTAGCATTATTGAGCCTAATTTTCTCAAAATCTGCAGAAATTATTCAAACCACAATTGTAGTGTGACTGTACTATTTGACCAAATGGCAATTTGTGTAAAATGCTTTCCACCAGAATTTACAAATTGTGAATTAAACTTCGCTAAACTCAAAAACAACTTTTTTTTTTAATATATGTAAATTTCTCATAAATAAGAATAAAAAATTGCATAAGTCTAGCATGTGTTTGAAGATTTCACTATATTAAATCATTTACAATATATGATTGCAAATAAGATATGATTAAAAAAAAAAGCAATCAGATATTTTATAAATATAGTCATCATTCTGTTATGTAAACAACAGTCTTACTATTCAAAGTTAACTATGATGGTAAGTGAAAATATTTTAATGATGTTATTTGCTGTCATTTATTAGCTTTTGTTAAAAAGTAAAAGATTTCTGATTAAGATATCATTATTAATGTAGTTATATCAATTTTAAATAGGTCCATTTTCCATATGAGAATCTTTTAATGATTAAAAAAAAAAAATTCTTTAAAAGTAAATAAAGAAGATAAAACCAATTTATTAATTAAAAATTGAAGTCATATTAAAGAATGAAATAATGTGCAGATATAAAATAAGAATGAAATAATGTTAGCATAAAAAATAACCATTAGGCTGATAAAAAGTATAAATATTTCATAACTAATTTATTTCTTATAATAACCAATTTTTTGGGTTACAATTTCCGTATTCTTAATTATTAAATACTTCTTTTATGATATTCTACTACTGTTTCTGTTATTCTAACAATAGATATGTTTCAGGCTGACCTCATAGGCTGTTAAATAATTTCACAAGCTTTTAATAAAATCTGGATGATGTATATTTAAAATATATGAAAAGCCAACTTCTATGAACTTTTCTTCATATAAAATTAATTTCAGAACTTTCTAATAACATGTTCATTTTTTGATTCAACGCTTCCACATATCATAACTTTTATATACATTCATATGAAGAAATAGATGTAGGCAGATGCAAATTTAGGAGTTGCCTAATATTGAACCAAATAGTACTTGAACTTCCAACAAAACATTAAAATTATTCTTTTTTTACTAGACACAATGTATGCCACTAAAACAGGCATAAGCAATATTATCAGTTGCAGCTGTGTTCAGAGAATTTATAATAACACATTGTATTGGTAAAGCTTTCTTTTCCCCCTTCGATTGCATTGCAACAAAAATGCTGCAGATGAAATGATATGTATTTTACTTCTAAATATTTAATAGTATCATCATATTTTGATATGAATATCACAAAAGCAAAAATTATTGATCAATAAGTACTATTGTTATTTCTTATAAATCTAATTTTGAAAAAATTCCTAAATAAGTGCAATATCAAAAACCTTAGTAAATTATACTTTTAAATTGTATTTCTATTTCATAATATTTCAACATTATTTTTTCACCAATATATAAGTTTATCACTATATTAAAAAAAAAAAGTATTTCACATATAAAATATGATTGAACAGACCTGATCTACTAAAAATAATTTTATATTAAACACTTTTAGAGATTTTTATTATAACATCTTCAGAGAATTTTATACAAGTTTTTAAAAAATTTTATCATGTTGCAAAATTTTTAACTACAACTGACATATAAAAATATTTTTAATGCTTTTAAATAAAAAATGAAACTGTACAGTATCAAATTTGTTTTTTTTTTTTATTAGATACCTAGAATCATTTACATTAATAAATAAATAAATAAAAAATTAAAAAAAAAAAAACTTACTTTAATTAAAAATGCAACATGAAAAATATTTTCAACTGTTTGAGCAAATGAGTGAGGATTGGTGACAAATTCAAAATAACAGATGTTACCTAAAATAAAGATAACAGATTTAAAAAATGCATAATTATTAAAAACTAAATTACCCCCACCCAGATTTTTAAATTCTGTAAATTCTCACCCTGCATTTTATAAAGTGTCTGTAGAATACTTAACACTCGTTCTACTTCTTCTGTTGTTGTTTCATGCTCAACCTTTTCTCCTCTAGGAACCTAAAACAATATTCTGATTAAAACTCAATTATTGAATAATTTTACTAGTGATTATGAGCATAATTCAAAAGTGAAATAATTACATAAAGCATTAAACAATTACTTAATATGGTTAGCAGGAATTTATATTTTCAAGTTATTTGAAGTTATTGCCCTGTGTAATTTATTTAGTGCAATAATAAAGAGGCAGATTTAGAAGTAAAGTTCCAATGGAATGTTAAAATTTTGATATCCATGTTGAGTGCTTGAACATCCGGATCTCCTAAGCACTTCACCATATAATAATGAAATAGACATAATACTTATAGGAGGGTTTGTTGTTGATTTCATACCAGTTGTACAAAAGAATCAGCAATAGAAATAAAATTCCAAATAGTATTCCAATGAAGAATCAATCTATAGTATTTTATTCTAAATTAAATTCCTTAAATACACATATTCATTAATATCTGCACATTAAATTGAAATTAAATTCATATATTTTAAACCGATATAAAGGCTGCATTATTACTATGCCTTATGGAGTTTTCATGATTCTCAATGAGTCTTTTAAAATAAATAACATCAAAATATTTAAAATTATCATCTATTTATTTTGCTAATATTTATTTTAAAAAAGATTCTATTGAAAAACACATCATAATAAAATAAATACAAATACTTTTCAATATGGGATTAAAATATAATTTAATCTACAAAGTAATGTACATGCATTAGATTTTCATCACTAATTCTCTTGTAAAAATGGAATAAATTAATAACAAAACTAGAAAATTTAATTGCCTATTTCACTTGACCAGTATTTTTGCAAATGCATGAACCGCCTGAGAGATCACAATGTTCAAGTGTCCTAGCACTGAAATAAGAATTTAGCAATCCCATTCAGTTAATCTAAATATTGTTTTTTTAAATCTTAGTTAAAAAAAATGATGCTGAGATTACTATTCTATCACTGTACTAAAATGCACAAAGCAATAAATATTAAGTTAGCAAAAACCATAGAGCAGCATAAACTTCTATAATCATATTAAAAGATTTAGCAGCATATTCTAAGAATTGCTGAAAATAAAAATACTACAATATGATCTGAATTTCTCAAATTAATATGCTTAATTTTAAATTTAACTTTAAATTTATCATCAACATAGTATATATCTCATTGGCAACATAAACGTTTTATAAAGTTAATCAATATTTTAATAATAATTTCAATCAATTGCAATTTCTGTTCTTTATTTAAACATAACTGACAACAAATTTTTATTTAACAGAATAACTTGACTAATCCAATCAACATAACTCTGTCAAGCATATGATTGCAATCAGGTTAATTCATTTTATCAATGATAACCTATAATGAAGCTATAAACAGTAGTACATTTTAAAAACTATCATCCAGTAGCTATTTAAACAAAAGGACAAATTATTCTTAGTAACTCTGCATTGCCTATAAACTCAAAATCATAATACTCTGTTTTTCTCTTGTTCTTTAAATTAAATCTCCATTTTACTAGTCATAAAATTTTCTAAAGCTCTATTAAAACCTATCTGTCCCAATAGGTTTATTCTATTATCCAATTTACTTCTAGCATTTTTATTGCATTCATTTTTTCACCATATTGTGAGCTAAAACACCTTGAATCTTTCCATGCTGAACAGTTAAGATAAATTTTTATATTTTTCATAAAATGGTCAGCTTTATTTCATTTTAATTTGTTATAGATGAAACTAATAAAAATCAAACATGCTCTCTCTTATTGTCATCTGTTAAATTAGTTACTTATATAAAATATAAATTATTCTATTGTAACCATATGTTTTGGCTCAAAGATAGTAGGTTTTATCCAGTGGGTAAATGTGTAAAATTTTAAATTTTAAAATTGTAATAAGTTATAAATTATTGAAAAGTAGTGTGTAAATATTAATTATATATATTAAAAGGCTTATTGGATTATAGATTTTCCAATTAAACCAAATGCACTCATAAATATCTTAAGACTGATGATGATTTGGACTGATGGTGCACTGGAAAGTCTGATAGAGTGGATATAAATCCCATAAATATTTTATCACATTGTTCCAGTGGCAGCTATTTCAAATGTTGTTTTAATACTATTAAAATATTATTGGGAAGCATATAAAATATTTAACACTTTATTTATTGGTAGTGTTAAACAATAATAAAAAAAAAAATAAACAGCAAAATCAATTTATAAGTCTTCTAAATTTTTTTATAAACAATCTTTAAATATACTGAATATGAGGCAAAAGGCCTCGAAAGCGCTTAGCGTGTAATAATTTCTGTGTATTTTTATAGCTTCTCAATCAAGTGTGTCATACGCTTTGTTAATTTTGTATATATTTTAATGTAAATTGAAATGCATCAGTCTAGATGATTCTCACTAAAGGGATCAAACTTAATTTATTCACATTTTACAGTGATTGGCTTATTCAGAACCAATCCTGCCATGTAATAAAAAGTATATAATATAAAAGTTTATAGGGGGAGAGGGATTACTATAAGAAATGTAAATGGAACAAAACTACAACTCCACTTCTGAAGTAAAAGAGAAGAAATAAGCTAGAAAATAATATTTTTTTAAAATTAATTGGGACAAAATTTCATAGATAGATGGATCTGAATACTATGGAATAAACTCAATAACCCTGTGAAATCTCTACACCAATTTTCATCGATCGTGGATTCTTAACTTTGCCTACTGAAGGAAACACTGGAAGAACCGCTATTTGAATAAGTATTTGCAGAAACATGTACCATTTGGAACGGAAAAAAATACCAGAAAATGTAAGCAATTATTTTTGTTTTCTTTATTTTGATCTATTATCAGAACTAATCATAACACAAAAGTTATTTAGACTGAAAAAAAAAAAAAATTAAATTATGTTAATTTTCGCGCTACCATTAATTAATTCAGCATTAAGCAGAAAAATACGTTTATGTATAAATTAATATTTCAAAAAAATACTCTAAATCATTTGAAGAAAAGTTTCAAGAAATAATGAAGAAATTAAAATTTCATTTTAAATCATATAAAGTAATTAGTTTGAAAAGAAAAGTTCATGAAATATTTCTTATTTCATTGGGAAGAGATATCGTCTGCTCAAATATTCCCCGGGAAGCAGTCACGTATATATATTATTAATAATTGCTTACTATTAAATGAATTCTGCTTAACATTCTTAAATATGAAATAAATTGCCAATAATAGTGAATAAAGAAATATTGATTTTTTTTTTCTTGATTATACAACATATAAAGTAATAATATTTTAAGTGTTTAAAATTACCCAGATTATTTAAGATTGTAACAATTACTGTGGACGGGAAAAACAAAGTAAACAAAATTCATAAATGATTTAAAAGTTTATTTTCAAAGATCGTAATAAACTGATTATAATTGTGCTACATTTGGAAAAATATATGTTACATATTAATTAAAATCGCTTAGAAGATCGTATTTATAATTAAATAGATTCTTCTCAGTATAACTTAAGACATCATAATTTGCTAATAAAAGGGAAGTGAAAATAAATATTTATTTATTTTATAGTTAGTGAATAACTTGCAACGTGATAATATTTCAAATGATTTTAAAATCACCCAGATTATTTAAGAGTATGACAGATTGTTGCGCAGATGAAAAAAAGAGTAAAAACAAAAATAGACAAATCAATAGATATTAATTAAACCTATTTTAAGTGACTTATTCTCGAAAATGTTTTAATACTGCTTCCGACAAAGGATTTCTATTACCATTGGAGAAATGTTTGAATTTTGTCTGAAGATGTTAATATTGAACCGGATAACCAATATATATATTACTCAGGAATGTTTGCTTATCATATCCGTTTTCATGTTGTTTTACTTATAAGAACGAATCAAACTTCAATAAAGTCCAATGGTAGAAATGTAATGTCTGTTTAGTTAGTTAATTGCTATATATAATATTGTAATGCGGTTTTTTTTTCTTTCATGTGTTATTCAGGTATTAGGTTTTTTTATATATATATCAGGGTATAGAATATACTAAGTAATGATGTAGCTGTGTATAAAGTTATATACATTTATTATCCATATTTATATTATTTTCCCAATGAAGGGAAAGCATAATGTTAAATATTATTCATCTGGTAAGAAAGAGAAATGTTTATCTCTTTCACTGCTAAAACAGCTGTTAATATTATATTGAGGAGGGGAACAAATAGACCCGAACTGGTCAAAAATATACACATAATGATACCATTGGTCTATTATATAAAATAATTTAATAAGTATTTTTTTTTATTATTGCTTAATTTGGCTTATGAACGGGAATGTCCGCTTTAAATACAAAATGTAGTTTAATCCTCCTTGTTTACGTGTACATGGCTTGCTAAAATAAAAGGTATAATTATTATTTTGAAATAATTAAAGGTTATTTTACTGATATTGGTGGTCTGTTTATAGAACATTAACAGTCTCTGCAATGTGCAATGGAATATTTATGTTTCCACTTAGATTATTAGTGTTGTTTTACCTTGCTATTGTATTGATCAGAATTTGTGATAGATTCTAGGATGAGTTTGGGCTACATATAATAGCCTTAGATATAATAATAATTAATATTGTACATGGGATGATAGAGAATTCCCCATTGATGATTAATATGAGAGGATGATATTGTTGGGGCTGATTAAGAGTTTGTGCTTAGAGCATAGTTAAGCCTAAGAAAAAAAAAGATAATCCCATGGTCTGAATTCTGTTTTCCAGTGAATAGGCACTGCCCACACTTTTAATACCTAGGAAAAGGTATCAGAATTGGCCATATTCTTATACAACTATTATGTTGTTTCTTGATATACAACTATCATGTTGTTTTGTAGAGCCTCCTTTATTTAGATCCCTCAAGAAGTTAGTTAGTTTTCCACCATGTATGGTGAAGATTAGTATTCATAATCCAATGGCAAGGATAAAATAAGTCAGCTTACGGGACACTAGTATATCCATAGTGTTTGTTTAATTGGGATAGTGTCTTAAAGATGATGTGTAATCTTCATCAGTTTATAAACAGACCAACCAAAACTTACTAGTATTTGTAGAACTTCTACATAAAAGAGCAAAGTGTGTACATGGACAATGTGGATTGGTTTTCAACAAGTAGGTATTTACTGATGAATCAGTAAGATCAGTCAATTAATAGATGGTTAAGTTGTAGACATAGTGAATGTTTTTGGTATCATGTGTGCATTAAACTGATGATGTTTGCCCCACATCAATGCAATGAATTTTTTTTTTTTATGTATAGTAAATTATAATAAATTGTTACCTGTATTGGAATGTGATAATTGCCCTTATCATATTCTAATAACTCAAACAGCTACAGTTTGATATAATAAATTGTAATTTAGAGGGTGTTTTTTTTTATATTTAAAAGTTGGGTATATCCAAAGGATATTAATACATTTTGTTCGCAATTTCAATGCTAAGATAGCTCAAATAAGTTTAACTGTCTTAGTCTACCTGATAGAATAATAAAAAAACATATCCAAAATGTTTGTCATATTAGTTGGTCATTACTTACCACATCATTAATTTCCATCCCTCATTTTGGAAGGGATTTATCTTGTTTCGTGTAATGCGTCTGAAAGAGACTTGTACATAATATAAATAAATATTGTTGTGTTAAAATTTTATTTAGTCTTCAGTATTCTTATTGCTAATCAACACACCCACACATTATTATTATTATTGCTATCGACATATCCTGTGATTATAGTGAAATTGTCATCAATCAATATTGTAAAAGTCACTATATGTAGGTACATCAGAATAATTGTGTTAAGCCCTATAATTTATGAGTATATCTAGGGCATCATAACTTAATAATTAAACATACTAACCTAAAGAATATTAGTTTAAGTGATATACTAAAAGATTAAAAACCTAATATTGGTCAGATCAATTCATTTGAATCCACAGATCTAATGGAGAAAGAAAGTTGGAAAGCTATTGCATTTAGCTATTGAAAAATTACTCTTACTTATTGAAGCTTAAAGTTTAGCATAGTTAGGGAATTTATAGAATCTATTTGAAATTATTGAATATTGTTTAGTAATTCAATTTAGTATTAAGAGCTATTTGGTGTGTGTTATGCTTGGGTAGTGGCAAAATCCCTCTCACTGACCCAAGTATATCTTGTATTTCACCCTTTAAGCTATATGAACCCTGAGAAGGATAAGTTATATCAATTTGTGATAGGATTTGAATATAGGGTAAATTTGTATCGAGTTAATTATTGTAATTAGAGTGGAATTGTGTTACATTCATCATGAGATATAAGGTCAACCAAACTTTAAAGTATCTATTACTTCTTTTGTCTGAAATGTATGGTTGGTTTTGACTTTATGGTGAATATTCTGGTCTTAGTAAGCTTAGAATCTGTATTTTATTTAAAATGTCTTATTATTATTTAATTCAATATCAAATTTAGAGTTCTGTGCATAATCTTTCATCATCATCATTCCTCTCATCTGTCATTTCAATCTTTCTTTATTCTCTTTTTTCATCCTAATTCATTATCCTAATTCACACATCATTCATTAGCTCTTATTCCATTCTCATCTTAATCATCCATTAACTCTTATACATCTTCATTCTCAGACTCATTTTATTTTATTATTTAATTATTACTTATTTTCATCATTCATTTAATCATTTACATCCTCATTTGCTTATTGCCTAATTTATACTTCTAATTCCATATTCATTCCATCAATCTAATTATTTATTTATTAGTTTGACAAATATGAAGTTTATTTTATAATTTCTTTTGTTTATCTGCTTTTTGTGGATTTTGAGGCTAGCTTGACCAGAAATTATTAATCCATCTCGTGATCTTCTCTAAGATTATAGTTTCATAAGAGCTTAGTTAATAAAGAAATCATCTTTGGTTTATCATGTAAATTGGACTAGTTAGATTAGTGGGAAAGGCAATTGGGATTATGGCACCCAGAAATGTAGGCCTGATTGTTCAATGATCAGAGGAGAAGGTTACACACATGTTTTAATAAGCTTTATATATAAACAATGAAACTTATTCCTAATTAGATTAAAATGTTTATAGAATTTTCAGAAAAACTTAACATTATATATTTTCTTATACATATTCAAAATAATGTAAGTTTGAGTCAGTAACACATTTATTTTAGATGTTTGTTGGAAATATTCAAGATACTTGATTATATTCCTTTATAATGAATATAATGTATATGTAGATATGCATACATATTATACACATTCTTTAAATTTTAATGAATATTTTTGGTAAAAAGTTTCTTTTTAATGGATAATAAAGTCAAAAGATGTATTTTGACACAATGTATATACTTACATGCCATATTATATTTGAAAATATTTACTGATATGAAGTATTTAATTATTAATAAAAATAATAATTATGCAAATAAAAGAAAACAAATTAAAAAAAAAAAATTTATCGTTTTTGTAAACGCATCACATATGCTTGACTATCTATCCATGTGTTTACTGTCACTATTTCTGTTTAAATAATCAAGTAATAGACTTTCAATTCCTTGAAAGTATTGCTATTTCAAAAGTAATGTATAAATAAATAATTAAAGCATAATATAAGTTTCACATTTATGCTTATACAAGCTATTAAAACAATAGCATTATTTTTTTCACAATAGTGCCACTTAATGCAAACTCCATTAATTAACAGATGAAAGATGTGCATCAAAATTCATATCCAGTGCTTTCCCATCCAATATCAGCCAGACTAGTTTATAGCTTATCTTTAGACGTAATTCACCCTTCTAATACTCACCTTTTATCTTGTATGTTAACTATAAAACTATCACTGAAAACTGAGTGTTTTCTATCCAAGCTACTTGGTCTGTATAGTCAGTCATACATATCTGAATCAGTTCAGTATCTCTATATTTCGATGTCTTTGATTTTTTTTTATTAACCATAGTCATCTTTATCCCTTTGGCATCTTCTGATTACTATAGCTTGCATTAGGTTGTACTATTGAGGGAAAATTTGTATTTTAACAGCTTATATAATCATAAAGAAAAGGTGATCATATGATGATTTAGTAACTATGATTATTAAAAAACCAAAGACACCAAAACATTTAAATGAAATCAGTTCTGTATGACAATACAGGTAAATATCCCTTTGGACTGAAAATATTATTGTGTTTTCACTTTGGATTGACAGCTTTGTAGTTAAACAAAAAATAAAAGTGTTTGCTGGATGGGTGTATTAGATCCAAAGCTCCAGTATATTGCTCTCAAATCCAAAGCTCCCCATTGATGAAAGCCGTAAACTAGAAACTAGATTGGGAATAATGTATGAAAAAGCACTAAATAGAAATTATGATACATAACCTTCTAGCATCTACAGATTGTTAGAACTTGCACTAAGTGGCACTATTGTGAGAAAAAAATTGCTATTGCTTTAAAGTGCACATTAAGACAATTTTATAAAGAAAAATGACATCTACAAAACAAGAAATTTAAATAATTTTCCCAAATTTTTTTTTAATTATTCATCAATAATTCTAATCATAAATACAGTAATGTAGTCAGCTAGATAATATTTCTTAGTTAGAACATAAATATAATATTATTTGAGTGTACAGTGGCTCAGAAATTATAAAATATAAAGAATAATTTTTATTAACTTTTTCCATTGCTTCAATAGTTTAATTTCTTTGGTTCCTTTTAGGATTAGTAGTTCACTATCTCTTATCAAATAACTGCAAAGGTTTAAATTTTCTTGATGCTAAATTCACCTTCTTCTTAATGAATTATTTATTCCAACACAAAAATTGTTTTGGTCCTCAATATACTTTCATTTCTTTTTCCCCATAAAATACATGTTTGAAAAATATATATATTCCACAGGTTCTGAATATAATGTTTTGATTCTAATTTATATATATATATATTAGATAGGAATAAAATATATAATATTATTATTTATGCTTGTATGTCTATATAATTTTCTCTCCCTATTTTCATATTTAAATACTATTAGTAAATTTCAAATGAGTACACCTAAAAGTCATAATTTGTCTTTGAGGAAGAAATCTAAAACATTTTTATTTTACTGAAAATGGATATATGGTAGCTTTAATAATTTTGTCAAAGTTTCTATTTATATCATCTGCACAAAAGAAAGAAAAAATGAATCAAATGTGGCATCAGCTTTATGAATTTGCTGCTTTCTTTTGCAATTATACACATCTCTGATAAAATAAATTACATTAATTACATCAGAAGTTTAGATAACTATTCTGATTGTTACGTTTTTACCTATGTATATTTTTAAAATAAAAATGATTAGCTAATTTGAAATATTGTATTTTTTAAACATAAAATAATAATAAAAATAATTCGAGTTTTAATTCCCAGAATTTTCTAGAACATGTCAATTTTAACACAAATATTTTTAATTATAACTCAATCAATTTTTGTGATTTTATTCTGAGCTTTCCTAAGTGCATTAGGGCTTATCTTATGGATAGATATTATATTTAAATTTATATATTGTATAATATGAATAGAGCAAAAAAAAAAAAATTATACTTAAATTTAAACATATTTTTATGGTCTGTAATGAAGGAGAGGGATATTATATAAAAATTAACCTGAAAAATGTTCATTAAATTAGTTACAATCATTAAGATTTTTATTGTGATATCATTTTTTTAATTTTTATGCTACCCATTCATTTACACCTTAAATAGAAGTTAGTATGATCACACAAAATTAATTAACACAAAAGTGTCAGATTAGTAAATAAAAAATTTTCTGGGGGCGAATACTATGCAAAATTTTACAATTGCTTACCAGATCTTAAATAAAATTTATTTTAATATTTCATATTTAGAAGCTATATCATAAAATGATAAAATAGTTCATATACAATATATTAAGTAGCATGTAAAAATTTATTATATTAATATAAAAAATTAGATCCTAATTAATATCTCTCTATAAACACATAAACAGTAAACTCTTATCACACATGTTTTTCCATATTTTTCATCTGCTTTTTTGATCTCCACACTAGATCATTAAAAATATATGTTATAAAAATATCACATATGTTATAAAAATATCACTAACTGGCAATACGTATAGAGAGTTTTGCCTATAAAAATATCAATAGATCATTTTTTGAACTGTCAATTTTATAGATAGACAATTTCCATATTTCTCCATTCTTTTTTATTTCATAATATCATATAAATAAAGATACAATAAAGGACAAATAATCCCCAAGATACATTTCGTGCTGAACTAGCACTCATCAGTTGGGCCAGGTCATCATCTTTCATATATATCTTTATTACATGAAGAGAGTCAATTTACTCCTCTCCCAATTTTTACGTTATCAACTTTTTGATAAACATGTAATGATTATTACTAATCATTTATTAAATTAGAAATTTTCTCTAGCACAGATATAAATTTTAATCCAAGTTAAAGATTAATATATCTGATTTTCAGCACACACACATGGCTATTTATGTTTCTCTTTCTACCATGCGTAATATCTTTTTTATAGATAGACAACTTCCATATTTTTCCACTTTTTTATTTCATAAATAATTTCATATAAATAAAGATACAATACAATACAAGACAAATAACCCCCAAGATGCATTTCGTGCTGAACAAGCACTCATCAGTTGGGCCAGGTCATCATCTTTCATATATCTTTATTACATGAAGAGTATTTATGTAGAGCAAATTGTCTCATTTTTATTTCCAAGTGTCAATTTACTCCTCTCCCAACTTGTTATCAACTTTGTCATTTTTCACATCTATTATTGACAAATCATAATCCCAATCCTTGAAATGTTTTTTCACTTTTACTATTAACAAATCATGGTCCTGATGCTGTAATAGTTTCTGTATCCAGAGACGTTTTATAATTTTATAGGAAAAAAAAATTTTTCTTTTAACCTTATAATTGAGAAACAAGTTTATTTTAAATTAATCTCTTACAAACAATTAATTTTTCCCTTAACCTATTATTATTATTCTGCTTTTTAAAGTTTTTGACTTTTGCACTTTTAATGATCTTATAAATGAATCCTACCTACCCTTTCCAAGATAAAATGAAGCATAAATATGTGATCAAAACAAATAATTATCAATAAAAAATTAAAATATAAATTACTTATAACAAATGAATAATGAAGTAAGATTGCTTAATTTTTTAAAAATATCCATATTTATATGGTAATTAATATTCATCCAAATTTTTTAAACACGTGCTTGCTATTTTAAAAATTTAACTATATAATCTACCGTTTATACACAAATATGCATTATTTTGAAAATAACAGATGTTATTTGAATTATAATATAACATTTGAGTTGTACTTACAGTTATTGGTCAAGTTGCACTTTATATGTACACTATTCAGTGAAAAGACCTATTTATTAATAGATAAAACCATGGTTGTGGAAGTATTTTAGTAAAGTTTAGTTTGTTTGGCTAATATTGTAATATTATATGAATTTTTATTATATTTATTATTACTGGTATAGTGTTAGGCAGTATTTAATTACTATTCCATGAATAATCATTAATACATATATATTTTAATGGGATTCCATTCTATCGCTTCTACAATTTTATCTTTTATTTTTTTCCAGTCTCTTGAAAAATGACAGACCGACCAAATATATTCGTATAACTTTTATACTTTAAAAAAAAATCTTACTTCTCTTGGAACAACTGCTTTTGAAGGTAGATCTTTATCTTTAAGTGTTTTTTGTCTTTGCCTAGGTTTAAGATTCACTTCACCTCTTTCAAAAGACCCAAATCTAAAGAAGAAAAAAAAATCAATAAATATTGTAATAACCCCCCTCCCCCAGTGAAACTATTTATTTAATAAAAATGAACTAATTTTATTTACTTTTAAACTTTTATTCATAAATATGTAATAGTTTCTTTAATCCAATAATACCTTTCTGTTTTAAACCTCAAAACATCACATGATCATCATTCTCTATGCTTACGCAAGCTGTTTAACACAGAATGTGATGTGATGCACTGTGACTTATCCTTATACGGAGTCAGGAATCTCTCAGCAGCAATGCCCAGAGAATTGTTAGCCACTATACCTTCCCTTTCAATTCCCCACTCAAGTTTTCCCATAGCCTGCTCCATCCCCATTTCCACAACATAATTTTAGTCAACTCTATGGCCTTTATATCTAACTTCCCCTTATCTTTTCCCAAACCCAGCATAAAAATCAATAACCCACTTTCTGTATAATCACTTTCCTTATCTTTATTCTTCCACAACTTTATTATTTGTATCCTTTCTGCTTTCAAGCATTCTATGCCTTCCTTACACAACTTGCAAACTAAATCACCCATGTTTTTCCATTTACGTGTATAATCCCGTTGCTAAAGATCCTGTTCGAGCCTTAAACAGTAAACTATTTTCCTTGCTACTATCATAAATTAACTCGCACCTACTATTCCGTTTACATCTATATTTATTTAAACTCTTTTTACTCTTCATACTAGTTCTCCATTTCTCCAATCGCCCTATTCTTTATTAATGTGATGAACTGTGGCTTCTCCTTAAACGAAGTCAAAAATCTCTCAGCAATTATGCCCAGAGACCTGTTAGCCACTTCATTTTCCATTCCCCACTCTAAGTTTTCCCATATTCTTCGCCACTCAGTGCAAGCCAATGTAATCAATGGATGCAGAAAGGTTTATGCATAGAATCCCTTATCTAGTGCCTACTCATTTAATATCCCCAGACTAGTTTCTAGCTTGTGGCTCTCATCAATGAGGAGCCTTGGATCTGAGAGAAACTGCACCTAGATCTTAGAATCTAATGCAACCCTCCAACAGCCACCTTTTACCTTCTTAGCTAACTATAAAACTTTGAGTCCAAAAAGAAAATACAATAATGTTTTCAATTCAAGTTCATCAGCTCTATACAACTATACAAGCACATGAGCTTGAGTTGAAAACATTATTGTTTTCATTTTGGATTCAAAGCTTTATAGTTAGCTAATAAGGTAAAAGGTGGCTGCTGGAGGGTTGCAATAGATCTCAAAATCTAGGTGCAATGCTCTCAGATACAATGCTCCTTATTGATGAAAGCCACAAGCTAGAAACTAGTCTGGGGGTATTGGATGACTAGGCACGAGATAAGAATTTTATGTACAAATCTTTCTGCATCTATTGATTACTCTGGCTTGCACTGAATTGCTACTGTATGGAGAGTTTTGCCTTTGCATTATATTTCTGTTTCTGAATATGCTATCATTTTCATAAAAAATGTTATCATTATTTATTAAACCATGTTCTAGACAATTAACTTCGCCTAATAAGAATGTATAATTGTAAGATATATTTACATTTTTGAACATATTTTCCTAATTTTGCCATTATTTTATAATACTGTATTTCCAAATGAAACTGATGACATTAATTAATAGGTGTTATTTTCGATTTTTCAGCAATTAATAAGGTACTGGTTGATTAGACATACGCCGCTCGATGGTGTTATTTATGTGCAATACAACAGTTCTGTTGTATTACACATTGCAGGCTGTGTTGTCGCATTGCACTAAATTATTTCTACGAATATGGACACTTCATACTTTTTTACGGTGTCGTCTGAGGGTGTGTGTTGACCAAGTATCCACAAATTGTTATTTGTAAATAAATTGTTATATTTTTTTTATTGAAATCACGCAATTTGACAAATCAATAATTATCGGAGGGTTTACACATTTCTGTAGTCAAGTTTTAATGTGCAAAACTTTGTCAAAGGATACTTGGAATTAAGTAACCTACACGAGACATACTAAATGGTGCAGGAAAACCAAGATGTGGTTTGAATCTCGCATTTACCGGCAATAGAAGCGTATGCTGTGGCATTTTTGCAGGGGAAGAATGTGATTCCAGATTCAAAAACATGTGAGTGTGGAGCATCAATGAAGCTTTTTATCAGAAAATGTACAAGTCAATTTCAATGTTCGTCCCGCTCATGCAATCGAATGGATTCAATTAGAACACGTAATAAGTTTTAATTTTTTTTTAAAAAAAATAAAATGGAACCAAATATTATTTTAAAAAAAATAAGCAGAACCATAAAAAAAGGCGTAATAAGTTTTAAATTTGTTTATGTTATTTTAACCCCCCCGCTGAAAAAAAAAGGCGTAATAAGTTTTAAATCTATTGATTTTATTTTTTTTTTAAAAAAAAAAAAAACCTCATAATTTGAAAATTTGATCTTACTACAAAAAAGACCTTTAAAAACTACAAATTCTGTGTTTGATTTAATTTTTGTCAATTAGTTGATGTTAATAAAAAAAAAACCTTTTTAAAGTACATATTCTGTGTTTGATTTTTTTTATAAGACAAACAAACTAAATACATATTTCGAAAAACAAAGAAAAATTTTTAAAAAAAAAAAACAAAGAAAATCCAAAAAAAGTACAGCCTGGGAATGTTCATATTTTATTGTTTTTGCATAGCAATAACACCATCAAGCTGCGTGTGTGTCTAATCAACCAGTACCATTAAAAATTTATGCTACAAATATATACTATCAAAGCAAAATATTGTAACACCATATTGTATTTATAAAAAAAATGTGTTGACCAAAGAATTTTGAATTAATCTAGTATTATATTAATTTTATAATTAGTAATTAATCTTTTCATTTCATTTATTTTAACTGATCATTCATAGTTCAACACAAAATATTAAATATTTCTAATTATTTTTAAAGATCTCTTTTTATTTATATGTTTGTACAGATAAGCAGAATTCTTATCATATTACCATTTCATAAATGCATATTTAAATATTGCTTTAACAAATATTGATAAATAAAACTAAGAAATATAGATATACAAATCTAATGCAAAATATTTTGAAAATGCAATTTTATAGATTGATTTCTAACTGATGTTCTTGATTTTGGTGTTCAAAATATTTAATAAGATATTAATTTGAATGCTTTTTTCTTGAAAATATTTCAAAAGATGTTACATTTTATATACAAACTTCAATATTAGAAAGTTTACTTACATACATTTATAAACTGGAGCTTTTTTAAAAGCATGAGATACTGCTCTTCCTAGTCGTTCCCAACTCTCAACAGGAATGTCAATACAGCCAGAACAACTAGATGGACGAGTTCCAGATAAATAAGTTATCTAAAAAAGTTATAGGGATTACTTTACTATAATAAATATGTCATGGTTGTATGCAGTGACCTTACATTTATATCTACACAACATCAACTCATGTTAATGATCAAAGCAAACCAGATCCCCCCTTTCAATTTTTAAGCATTATTCACAGTTAAGTGAAGACATATTACTGTACAAGATAGTCAAAGTTACTTCTTTGCAATATTACTTCGAGAACAGTAATATTTTATTAATTATTTTTAAACATGAATTAATTGAACATTTCTAAAAAAAATTATTTTTTAAAAAACACAATTAAAATAAAGCAATTACAAATTGGAATCTGTTCTATAACTTTTTGCAGAAAGTATTTTATATATATAAAAAAGAATCTTTATTGTTGCATGTATTATAGAGCTTTTTGTTTAATTAATCATATCTAGATAATATAGGTAGATACCTTTTAACTAAATCTATGCTTATATTATTTGAAACATCATATTTCTAGTAGTATTTAAAATAATAAATGCCTTGTAATTACAATTCGGAGTTTGTGTTAATAAAAGTTTTTTTTTAGTTCCTCTTTTCATTAATTAATTAATTGTGAATATTTTGACATACTCAAATTTGACTGTTTTATGCAAAGTTTTTGTATATATTAAATATTATAAATTAAAAAAAATAAAAAGAATTAAAATATTTACAATCTTCTGCTGATAATCTTTAAATGTAATTTAATTAACAAAAAACCATTTAATATTCACAATAACTAATAATTTTATATACATTGGAAAATTGCCAGAATATGTAACAAACACAGTAAACAATTTGATGCCTAATGGCGCAGCATAAGTCTCAATATAATATATTAAATACATATTATTAAAAAATATATATATGTTATAATTTAAAAGCAGTACCATTATAGCAGAAAGCCATTATGATGATGAACTTCTATATATATATACATACACCCACACCCACCCATACATTTTATTCCTGAAAAGGGGGGGGGGGTAAGTTTTAAATAAAATTAATGTCAAAATAAATGACTCTCAAGACATTTTTTTTTATAAATAAAGACTACAATTAACATTCAAACCTTATGCTTTAATACTAAAAACTGACGGATTAGTAACGATCCTAAACACTCAAATCTCTACAATCAAGTTGTTTTATTTATAGCAACTAGTGACTATAAAAAAAAATTGTTGCAATCAGATAAAAGATTTCCAATTTTAAATTTATAAAAAGTCTGAATATGCATCCAAACAGAATAAGCAATATAAATTTCAAAAAAAATTCAAAGATTGAATAATTGTATAGTGAATCTTTACTTAAAATATCAGTGATCGTTTTCAAATACTGATATATTGAAAGATCGTTTCAGCTTGATTACACATTATTACACAAAAATTTTAAAGAACAATAAATCTGTAGGATAGCAATGATAACACAATAGATGTTAGAGCTAAATTTAAAATAAAAATATATTTATGATCTTATTGGGCGGGGGGGGGGGGTAGATCATGTTTTTGAATAGTCATATTGAAGCACAATATTTTCTTAAAAATTTATGAATTTTGATAATTGCTAAAATTTTAAGTTTTAAATTCCATATTAAATAAAAATATTGTAAGCTCGCCCAATATTCTAAATGCTAGAGAAAATATTTATTGCATTTATGAATATTATAAAGTGATTTGAGATTTTGGATATAGTGAATTGGAAGTGAAATAAATAATTAAAAATGAAACTGTAAATAATTTGACTAAGATGTGAACAGAAATGGAAAAATACGTTATAATGACTTTAAAAAGCAGAAGCATAAATATTGTTTTCAATTTTAATTTATATTTAAATGTCTTAACAAATAGCAGTAAACTACTTACAATTTTTTCTGCAAATATTAAAGGATCAAACGTGTGAAGATTCGTATGAAGTCCTTGTGCTTGTTGCTTTCCAAGTTCAGCAATTAAATAAATAACATGGGAATCTAGTGCAGCCTCTCTTGTCATTTTAACTAGAAAAATAGTGGGAAAAGAAATTAGGTAAAAAGAAAAACTATACAACACACTAAATATTTCATTGATAAATTCAAAACAATAATATTCTGATAAATAAAATACTTCAATAAATATCACATAAAAAACTTTTTATATACTATTTATTTTATATGAATAATATAATCTTTACAAAAGTTATATATCATTATTTTTTGTTACACTGATAACATATTATGAATGTCCACAAAGAATATTTGATACATAGGATAAAAGTTATGAAAATTATGATTTTTGTAAAATAAATACATTTTACTCACTCTACTTTGAACACTTTTTAGCAAAAAAAACTTTTTGTTGTACATATATGTATAAAAAAATAAATAGAAGTTTTTAAAAGAAAGAAAGAAAAAATTTTTGGTTGTCATCTGATCCTTCATGTCAGCCGCTAGAGGCGCGATTTCTAGCTAAATTTCTAGAAATATGCCGTTTCCGCGACCGCACCCAAGCCTTTAAGCATTCTTTCTAAAATAAATCCTAGAAAGATTGTTAACTCGGAGTTAAGTCTTCTTTTTACGCTAAAAGGTAGACTGTTAACTCGGAGTTAAGTCTTCTTTCTACGATAAAATCTAGAAAGAATGTTAACTCGGCTTAGTGGCTTTTTCCGATGCTAAAAGCAGAGGAAAATGTCGTAGTTGTTTGTGTCATGCACTATATCGTAATGCTGTGTTATGCATTTGATGTAACAATATCGTACGAGTGTTAATTTGATCATGTCAAAATTATTTAAATTTTCATCGGTGTCTTTTCTTTTTTAAGACGAATTGATGTACTGTTACATTTTAACAATTTTAACAGTATTATGATTGTTCCTCATAAATTTGTATTCCTCCTAAATTTTCGATTAGGGTGGAATAGCGTAAAAATTTAAAAATCACGCTTTGAGTCACGTTTTAACGAGAAATTTTCCGAGACAAAAAGTATGGCAAATTCGAAAACAGAAAATATGAAAAGATGGGAATTGCCAGACATGGAAGTCAGTGATGTAACATTTCTACAGCAGAAAAACATCCTGCTGAAAGAAAAAAAGATGTTTGTGCGGCGAATGTATGAGACTTGAGGTCCATAAAGATCTTTGGACTTTCATTTGTAAGTCTCGTTCTTGCCGAAAGAAATGTGCACTTCGAAAAGGCAGCTGGTTTGAGGGATTTCAAATGCCGTTCGTCAAGTCTTTACGTTTGCTGCATTACCGGAACCATGACGAGTTGACCGTACAGCATGCCATTAATGATATTGAAATGTCTACCAGTAAATATTATTAACCAAATTGATAAATAAAGTAACATAACATACACACACAATAATTGTTGTTAACCAAAAAATGTAAATTATTATTTAAAAATCACAAAAACACCCTTCCCACTAATTGTTGTCAATCAAATGTAAACAAATTAAAGTAACAAAAATTATTAAAGATCCATACCCCCCCCCCCCCGTTGTTTTTTTAATTTTGTCACTTAAATTTTTAAAAACAGTATTACTATTTAAACACAACCCAAATTACTATTTAAACGTACACCAAAAAGATCCGTTCTTGTCAATAATAATCAAATTAAGAACTATTATTGTCCCATTGTCAAAAATATTAGGTTTTAGGGAAACCAAAACAATAATTTATAAACGAAAAAAAGTCAATCGGTTGTCAATCAAATGTAATAAATAAAAGTAACTTCAATTTTGATTTAAACATACACAAAAAAAACAACCCCTTTCTCCAAATAATAGTTGTCGGCAATCAAATGTAAAATAAAAGGAAGGTAAATTAGTATTTAATCATCATCCAAAAACACCCACCCCTCTCACTAATTATTGTCAGCAATCAAATGTATACCACCACTAAAAGTAACGTAAACTACTATTCTTTAAATGGTTACACCCCTTCCCAATAATTGTTGTCTACAACCGTACACACAAAAAAAACACCCCTCCCAATAATTAGTGTCAATCAAATGTAAACCAAACAAAGTAAGATGGTAACTTATTATTTAAACGTAACCCAAATTACTATTTGAAACTACACCGAAAAACAACCTTTTGTCAATAAAAATTAAACAAACAACTATTATTGTCCCATTGTCAAAAATATTTATTCGTAGAAACAAAAATCATAATTTATAAACGAAAGGAAGTCATATCGGTCGTCAATCAAATGTAAACCGATAAAAGTAACGGTTTTAATTTTTATTTAAGCATACACACACACACGCGCGCGAAAAAAAAAAAAACCACTTCTCCCAATAATTGTTGTCGGCAATCAAATGTAAACTTATCAAAGTAACGTAAATTATTATTTAAAGATCCATCCAAAAAAAACCCGTTCTCTCTTAAATTTCAGCAATCCAATTTTACAAAAACAGTAATACTATTTAAAAAAAACACAAATTACTATTTGAACACACACCAAAAAAGACCTTGTCAATAAAAATTAAAAAAAAAAAAACAACTATTATTATACCATCATCAAAAATATTATTTGGAAAAAATAATTCAGAAACGAAAGAAAGTAAACTTTGTAAACAAACAAAAAAAAAAGTCAATATTAATAGAGAATCGCTGGCCCGGGAACGTTATATTAATGTGTTTTTGATTAGAAATCGCGCCTCTAGTGGCTGACATGAAGGATCAGATGACAACCAAATTTTTTATATAATATCTATCAATGGATAAATTATTTTGAAAAAAAACAATTCAAGGACCATTCTTATTAATTATATAATTTTAATAAAATAATTCCATAAAAACATAATATATTTATAACTCAATCTATATATAGTACTTGTCTCCTGATTATTAGATTTCCCATTAGCAAAATAATATACATTTAAAACAAATCCATAATTGTTGTAATAAATATAATCTTCATATCACAGTGCTTCAGTATTAGATTCTATCTCTATATATCATTTTCTAAACTATGCCCACTAAAAGTCATTCTTCTGTAATTCAATGATAATTTGCAATCAAAAAATTTGACATATAAGATTGGATTGTAATATATTTTCAACTAATAGATTACAATTATGAATAATTACATAGATTGGGTTATACACATGAAATCAGAAAAATAATATTGTATATCTTGCGTAGAAACTTAAACATTGAAATTTATGAATATTTCTGTAGTGTAATTCTCACTACACCACTCTCACGCAAGGTGGGGACTGGTTTCTATCTGCTTTTAACAACTTGTGGAGGGATGTAATCATAAACATATAACCAAAGACCTTTTTTACTTATCTTTCGTAATTTATTTACGATTATATCCCTCCACAAGATGTTAAAAGTGGATAGAAACCAGTTAGCGCCTTGCATTAGAGTAATGTAGTGAAAATTACACAACAGAAAAATTATTTGAAGTACTGTATTAAAATTTCCTTTCACTTCTTGAATTATACAATATTGGATAATCTCTAGTTTAATGAATGATTAATAAAAATTATTAGCATACTTTCAACAAAATTTTTATTTTTTTTAAAAAAAAAAAAAAAAAAGTAAATTTTAATAATTTGGTAAGTAGTTATACTTTTTTGGATAGCATGGAAGAAATAATAAATTCCATTATTTTACATGGGTATTAATGAATTTTCCATTTTTATTTGTTAAGAACAAAATTAATAACTTGTCGTAATTTATTTTTTTAAAAATTCAATTTTTAAATATAAATCATGGCATAAGTTAGCAACTTTAATTTAATTTTTAATTTCTGGTTCTTTTCTTGTATACATATTTATTTAAATACTCAAAAGGATTTTTTTCCTCAAGAGTCCAGGGCATAACTTTTAATAATAATAATCACTTATAAATGAGTATAGCCAATCTAATTCCAGAAGCAAATAAAACAAATACAGAGAATAAAAAATTAGAAAATAAAAGATTTAAGATTGAATTGCACATTTGGTTAGAGAAATGAACCAATGACAGAATTCACATCATGATTGGACCCTTTACTAATCTACATGAACAAAGATCATAAAAGAAAGTGGAAAGGGAATAGGAGAAAGAATAATGATAATTAACAAGACATATCAATTTTGCAACAATATGGAATATTAGATCATAATTTCTGTAAAAATGTCAGTGGCAAATTTAGTACAACATTGTTAGATAGTTTATAGGGTTTTGTTTGTTAGGTTAATTGCATGCATTTACTAACAACCAATAAACTTACCTAACATCTAATATCATCAAAAGTTTTTATAAATATAAATTCACTTTTTATTATTATTCCATTGCTTACTATTTTATAACCTGTATTTTTAACTTCTTTAATTTCCTAATAAACAATTTCCTTGCTAGTTACATTGTATTTACAATAACTAAGTAATAATATCTGACAATTCCTTCTTAATTACTTTCTATAAATCATGTTCAGCACTAATATGTATGAATATTAAAAGATTGGAGTAAGATAAATCGATTCTGTTTTTTCATGAATATAAATTTATGTAGGAAGTACAATTTCTTGCACTTTATATGACCATTTTAAAAAATGATAATAATTTAATGGTAATTTTATGCAATAAAATTTTAGATAGTAATATGACAGAAATGTTTTGAGTTTGATAAACTAAATGACAAGCTTGAATTTATCACATGCCCAATAAAATTCTCATCTTTCCACAACTTTGATTGTGAAATTAAAGAGAAATTATTTGACATGACTAAAGTTTAATCAACCCTCCCACACACACAAACATTTATTAAAACGGATTTATAAAAGAAATAGAATATAGTATTTTTCTATGAATTACAGCAATGACTTGTTCTAAATGTCTATCTTATTAATTATTACACCAATTTTATATAAGAAAAAAAAAAAAGTGAAAACAACTATATTTTTAAAAATATGCAGAGTTGCTAAACAAAGTTTACAAGCTGTTTCTTAGGATTTTAAATATTGTCCAACAAACATAAATATTTGAAATAAAATCCTTGTTTTTACTTCATCTTTGAGTGATAAGTTTTAAATTGCACTTTATGCAAAAAAGTGGAGCTTATTATCATTAGAAAAGAATTATACGGCTGAGCGCTTTCAGAGAACTTAAGTCTCCATATTCATAGCCTACATTAAGCGAATTTAGTGGTAATTTATGCAAAGTTTTCTTTCATAAAGACCATTTTCTTTGCAAAGCATGATTCTTTTCGGTTTATTCCATAGTTGTCATTTGCAATAAAGCATGCCTCCTTAATCTTTCATTTCATATCATTACGTTCAGTACACAGTGCCCTTGCCATAGTGGGTTCAAACACATGGCCTGTTGTTTTTTTGGTACTCAAAGAATATGGATTTGTTTTCAGTATTATTTAGAGCTCTCCTGTATAAATAATAATGCTGAGATGTTCTGGTGATAATGTTGGCACGGGTCTCTCCATAAATATTTGAAGTTTCTGGAAAAAAAGTTATTTCTTAAGGATATGATTATTATAATCTTCCCTAATAAAAGATGAAAATAGCATGTGAATAAACTTTTAAATTCCCAATTAATATAAAAAAGTAACTATAAAAGATCAATGTTGCAGTTTGAAAAACTTGGATGGGCTATTAATAAAAATTAAAAAAAATACTAATTTAGCAGATCAAATAACTGCTATTTAGTTAATTCATAAGCAAATTGAAAAAATAGATATAAAGCAAAATCATCTATAAGTTTGATATGCTGCAATTTATGTAAAATGTCCATAGAGTAAACTTGTAACTTCAAAGAAATGTAATTAATGGAAATAAATTTTAAATAATTTATTATAGAAGATAGAAATTAAAGTTATATAAATCTAACAAAATAAAAATAAATAATTATTATTAAAAATATAAGCTTTTTTACACTATTAATTCAATCCTTGATGGAATACATTCCAACTCATGAATTTGAGAATTTCATTCATTGCATTAAATGAATGCCTAACCCTAAATGTTCCAAACTAAGATTGGATATTACACATTGTAAACTTATTCTTGAGATGGCAAATGAAAAGTGGTACACATTAAGCTTGTACAATTACTTTGATCACCTGTTATCAATACATCTCATATTAAAGGAATACATAAAACTATACTAATTAACTATGTGCTTGGCAAAGTGAATTGAAGAAGTATATAATATATAGAAAGTATATATCATATAAAGAAAGATTTGTTGAGATGGTAACCAAGTGATCTGTTTACAGATGCTACTGGATCAAAGTTTTATTATAATTGGTAATAAAGAATAAAAGATGCTAACATAATTTTGTTTTGTTTTTTAAAAAGCAACTATTTAACTAATGGATTTAGATATATAATATTACATATTAACTGATTTTTTTAATATAAAAAAACACCCTATTTGGATGCTAAATCAAGTGATATTTATTCCTGATAAAGAAATGTAAAAAAAAAAAAAATGTGATTGATGCAGCAATGTGAACATATTGCAATAACAGCTAATAGAAGCATCAATGATTTTCAAATATATACACATCAGAAGAATATAATTTGACTATACCACTAAACAAGTCATCGTATTGAAAAGAGAGATAAATATTTGGTCATATTAAAGTCTACCATAAGTTTTACATTAATTAGGTAGACAACTTTGGGTTGTTTTTTTTTTTTTGAAGAATTTAAATCCTACAAAATATCCATTTAGCATTGAATGTAGAAAGATGATAATATTGCTCTTAAAAATATATAGCTCATAGCTTTATAGGTTAGAATCTCTAATGTAAACCATGTTGATTAAACTCAAAAAAATTAGTTATTTTATATAATCAATTTTCCATCAACATTATAAGTAATGTCCATAAAAAAAAAATCTAGTTTCTTAATATTTTTCCTTACTTTGATAAGGTTTTCTGGTAACATCCTTAAGATTATTCTGAAACTTGTTACTTCTTTGTTAAGGATTTACAACAGTTTAAAGTTGTCTGTGTAAAGATTTTTTTTACATGAGTCATCTAATATCTCTATTGTTTTATCTTTAGTTTATTTATCTCATTATATGGCAATAGGCTGAGTAGAGGCTAAAAATCAATTTGTTATAATCTGAGAAATGCAATTTTCAAGGAACTCTAATTGCAGCCTCATAACTTCACTAAAAGCAAAATGTAATTAATTAGAACTCTTCATGCATCCTTTTCTTGACAGAATCATGAGTCCATGAAGAGATCCAGATCAATTTTGATTTTTTTTTTTTTTGCATTAATTTTAACACATTCTCCATTTACTAATGCTTCTTTACAAAAAGTAGTTTAAGTCCAGATATTATCCATCTTATTTATAATATTTAAATACAGGTATACTTTACATCCCAGAAGTTTATATGTAAATATAGATTTGAACCCAGACTTTCAAGCTCAAGCTCGCTTCAGCTATCCAATCTATCTCATACAATCAATACACACGATCACACACGTGAAAAAGATAAATGATCTCCAATATATGTATTTCATGCTGAATCAACACTCATCAGTTGGTCCATATCATCATCTCATACACATATATGATCAGTGCTAGGTTTAAATTAGGATAGCAAATCTTCAAACATTAATGGACAGGTTTCAATCTACTCCACCTTCCAACATGGACATGACAATAATAGTAACTTCATGAAGGGATTTGGGTATTTCAACATTAGATTTTCAATGGTATGGATGGCTGAAGAGTCGGAGGGTGGAGTAGATTGAAACCTGTGTTGAAGATTTGCTATCTTAATATAAACAAAGCATTGATATATATATGGGAGGGGGGGGGATTATGATCTGGACCAACTGATGAGTGCTGATTTCAGCATGAAATACATATATTGGAGATCATTTATCTTTTTCACATGTATGATCATGTGTATCCGTTGTATGAGATAGATTGGATAGCTGAAGGGAGCTTGAAAGTCTGGATTCAAATCCACTATATTTCCATCTTATTTATATAATCACAAGGATCATTTGCCTGCATGTTCATAAAGTGAGATTTAGATGATTCCACTAAAAGCATTTAAATCTTTAAATAGATTGTCATAAAAATATTCATAAAAACTCTAATGAAATCAGAAATTTCTCTTGCTACAGTCACCATAGAGCTTATTTTCAGGGGATGTTGTATTTTTTACGCACAAAAATGTTCATTTATTCAAATACTTCTCTTTATAAAAAGCTATAAGATTCTTATCCCGAGAACACCCCCCCCCCATTCTTTTCTTGCACTCACCGAAATAGCTCGTTCTTTTGGCACTAATCTTATCTTAGTGTTAATAGAAGATTGCAAGATAGGAGTGGTAAATGATTACAATTAACAAAGGTTTGTCTACACAAAAGCAACAAAAAATTCAGAAAATGTTTCTGTATTATTCTTAAAAACTTTTCTTTAGAAGAAAAATTGATTATTAAAATCATTTCCGTTATTTATAATCTTTTAGGAAGAGAAAAAATCTAATTTTTCTTTTATCTTGAATATTTAAAAGTTACCAAGATGAAAGTAAAACTAAATCCAACATTCTTAATTTAAGTATTAAATATAATAAGTACCTAAAAATATATAAATGAAATTATAAATTGCAGACATACTGACTTGTGCTAGATAAATTGTTTATACAAGTAAAATTATGTTTGTCGAAAATAATCGATGGAAAATACAAAAGAACCATATAATTTATATTACTATTTATCTAAAGCAGGGGGGGCAAACTATGGCCCGCAGGCCACATCCAGCCCTTGGCGTGCATTTGTGTGGCCCGCCTATAAGTATAAATCTGTCGTATTTATATATACGTATTATCATACAGATTTTACATATAGATAAAAAATACGTAATGTGATAGCTTCCAGTTAATAAATGATATATATATGTTTCTTAAAAATAAAATAATATTGATTTGATGCATGTATATATTTGTCTTTTTGAAAATAAAGTAAAATTTGATTTGTAAATATTTTTAAATCAACCAAACTAATTTTTAAAAAATTATTTATAAAAAGCTGTTTTTTAATCGCAAACGTAAACTTTGAACTGAAATGCTCTTTAATAAAAACGAAATCTTTATTGACAGATGAAAGATTTTTAACTTCTATTAAAGAAAGATCTTGCTTACATCTATAAAAATCTCAATATTTCCCAAGTGTCTTTTGAAATAAAAGTGTATAACACTTGGGGGAAATGTATTGTCTTTATTGTTGTACTTATTTTGCTATTTTCATTCAATCCAGAGGTCATCAAAAATGAATAGCAAACCTATGCTAAATTTTAGCATTTAAGAATCAAACAACTTGTTAATAATAACACACAAATAGACAATGCAGATTAGTAATTATTTGTAACTTTTATGTTTAAAAAATTTATTCCCTTTTTAAAAAACTACAATTAAGTAATTAAATAGAATTATACAACTTCTCTCATCTGTTTCTATAAGATTTTCCTTTTCTGTTTAAAGATAAATTAATCATGCATCACCAGTTGAAACTTTTTTTTTTTAATTTATTTTATAATTACCAAACTCAGATGTTCTTGTAAATAACTTCAAAATAACTAATGAATAATAAATTTAATTGATTTGAAAAACTAATAATGCTAAGATTAAAAAATTATTTTCAACTTTAAGATGAAATATATATGAATGTCAATTTTTTTTTTTTTATTCTCAATTATTTTCTTTATTCTTTACGCTAGCTTCGTAAATGCTGTAATAATAAAAGATATAATTCATTGAGTAGAAGCTATCAACCTAACTTGTTTTCATTATATGTGTAAAATAAATAATTGTTCAAATTAAAATCCTGGAACTTTTCGCTCGATCAACTCTGTTTTTGTCTAAATCTCATGGTCTTGATTAAAATCATTGCATTTGTCAATATACTGTTTGTTTCACTAGTGTTCAGACGTGCCTATTAATTTCCAAATTTTGAAATCTGTTATTAAAAATGAATGCAGTTAAAAAATGTAAAATTTACAATGAATGCAGTGTTTTAACAATGAATGGATATGGAAGTATTTTTTCACAAATGTTGAAACAAAGCAGTGTGCTTAATATGACGTGAGAGCATTGCTGTTTTCAAGGAGTACAATTTCAAGAGGCATTTTCAAAGTAAGCACAATACATTTGCAAGTACTTTTCAAAAAATGAAAAACAGCAAAAGGCAAATGATTTATTAAAAAGTTTAAACAGGCAACAAAATGTTTTTGTCAAACAAAATGACATATGAGCTGGTGCAACAAAAGCTAGTTTTGTACTTGCATATAATATTGCCAAACGTAACAAATCATTTTCTGAAGGTAAATTTTCAAAGGAATGCATGCTTGCCACTGTTGACATTGTCTGCCCAGAAGTTAAAACAAAAATTGAAGCAATTTCAGAGAATTTGTTAAAACAGTTAGTTAAAATTAGCAAATCATTTGATTGGTACTCTTTGGCACTGGATGAGAGCAATGATATTAAAGATACTGCACAATTGCTTGTATTTATAAGAGGAATTGATCATAATTTTGCAATTACTGAAGAGTTGCTCTCACTTGAAAAATTGATGGATACAATAACTGGTAAAGATTTGTATGAATGCTTTGAAAATTGTCTGAATAAAGCTGGATTGCCATTGAATAAATTGGTAAACATAACAATCGATGGTGCACCTTCATTAACAGGAAAGCAGTTGGACTCATAAAGCTTCCTGGTGAAAAAGTGAAAGAAGAGCATCCACATCATTTTTTAATATCACTGCATTGTATAATTCACTAAGAAAGCTTATGCAAATCTTCATTGGACTTTAAACATGTGATTGATCCAGTAATGCAAGCTATAAACATCATCAAAGCAAGAGGACTAAATCACAGACAGTTCAGGAATTTCTTGGATGAAATGGATTGTGATTATTAAGATGTGTTGTATCATGATAATGTACATTGGCTAAGCCTTGACAATGTTTTGAAAAGAGTATGGAATCTGAGACAAGAAATTTTGCTTTTCTTTCAAATGAAAGACATTAATTGTGAATTTGTCACTAACATGAAAAACAATGAATGGATATGTGATTTTGCATTTGCAGTTGACATTTTCAAAAAATTAAAAGAATTGAACATTAAATTATAAGACAAAAATGTTTTTGCAAATGAATTATTTGTGGAAATTAAATCTTTCCAAGTGAAATTACAACTTTTGGCCAAACACCTCCATGAACAAAATTTTGTGCATTTTCCAGTATTGCAGACACAAACTATCAATCAAATTTGTTCAAAGAAATATGGTAAGCAGATGTCTGTTTTAAGAGAAAAGTTTTCAAGGTGTTTTGCCAATTTTAAATCACTGGAAAATGAATTTCTGCCAGTTATAATATCCACTGACAAACAATCTATGCAGTAAGCAAACCTTGACCTGCCTATATAGGTATACAATAATTATAATCACAAAGACTAATGCCAGTAGAATAAGAAAAGCAGATTTAATTACAATACACTAATATATACATATTTAGAGGAATACATTAAAACAATCATTATATATTTATTTCAACAAACCCAAAGGTATACCAAAACAATAATAAAGATCTATGTGACCTACTTTATAGTCCCTATGCTGATTCTTAGATATTTGGAAGTCAGCGGTCCAATCTGGAGCTACCGTGCTAAATAAGCGATGTTCAGCACTTTCACAGTTCATCTGCATTGGTAGAGCTTCCAGTTGCAAGTGTCCAATTCCTTACACTTTCACTCATTTCCCCAGTTCTGATTTCCTGGATTTGATTGGTCAAATCTTGTCCGTCCTGGTTGGATCAATCCCTCTCAATTCACTTGCAGAAGAAGATTTAGACTTAAGTCTTACTTTGATTGATTATCTTTGTAGCCCGATTACTTTTTAATTACTCATCTTGTTTATCTGCAAAGTTCCTTCGTTAATTAAACTTCCTATCTAAAAGGTATTTTTTTTCTTGCTGTTTTAGAAAATAACACCACTATTAAAGTATAATATGATATTAAATTAACGAAGTATTTTTATCTTCATGTATATATATATAACTTCTTACTTATATATATGCAACAAATTATACACGTACATATGTTTAAATATTAAATCTCCATTTACAACATTTACTATTACTTATATAAGGCTATAAGCGCTTAATAAAAATTAATATTTATAACATTTACTATTATTACTTTATGTGTATGTGCATTTTAATTATACACATACATAACACTTTGTTATGTTATTCATTTACCAACAATGTAGAAACAGTATTGGATGATTTGCAATTTGAATTGATAGATCTTCAATCAGATAATGCACTGAAAATTTTTTTTTTATGAATATGACACTCACTGATGTTTATGCATCGCTCAATTCACAAAAACTTTGGAATTTGAAAAGCTTTGCCCAAAAAATGTTTGTACTGTTTGCTTCAACATATATTTGTGATTTGTGAACAGACATTTTCCTGTATGAATATAAACAAATCAAAGAATAGATTTGCTTTGCAGATTCAAATTTATATGCAATTTTACAAATAGGTACTAATAGTCTCAATCCGGATTATGAGAGTTTAAAGCAGAATTATAGACAATTGCATAAATCTCATTAATAAGAAAATAAAATATTTTTTGTTATGTAAACATATTTAATAAATTTGTATGAAAATTATGTTTTCAAATAATACTTCTATTTATGTTAATTGCGGCCCACTAGAAGTGTTACGAAAGACAATGTGGCCCTCGGCAAAAAAAAATTTGCCAACCCCTGATCTAAAGCATTAATGTCAATAATATTGTTTATTTATAAATTCATTACTTTATAATTCAATACATTTGACGATTTTAACTAGGACTCATATTATAAGCATCCTGAAAAATCATGCTAGGGATTATTTTCTGGTTGGATCTTATTTTCTTGGAAACATGGTAAAAGCCACCATAAGTTCCTATGAATTAAAAAAAATATATTAGGGATTCTGGAAGAATATACACTTAATGCCTAACTTTTTTCAATCTTAATTATTTTCTGTGTGTATAACATTTCATTTAATATTGAAAAAATGTAAACTATGCTACCATAAATAAATGAATAATCTGATATAAAAACATGTCATTTTAATGAATATTACTTAAAGCAATAATAAATTTCTTATAAAGTTCATGATTGTTTGTTAAACTTAATATCAACTTATAATGTTGTATGAATCTAATACAAAGCAAGGTGACAATGGTTTGATCAAACTTTGGATATGGATGGAATTAAACTCCTAGTATCAATATTCTCGTATTATGCCACAGATTTGTAGTCAAGTATTAAAAGTCAAACTTATTGTATTTCAATCAGCTTAATTTGCTAGTTCTTTTAATAATTAACAAACTAAATATCATAATTAGTTTGTTACTGATTAAAAATAATAATTAATAATATAGAGAAGTAGTGATTGCATGGCTTTCCTAATATTGAAAGCCAGAAAATCAATACAATTATATTTATATAATCAAATGATTAGTTTTTTCTTGGAAGGTTATGTAACATTTGAGCTCCATAAGATGAAAAATCATTAATTATTAAATCAGCAGTTGCTCTAACTTCTGTGCCAAACTACATAAAGCAAACAATTTGTCTTTATGGTTTAATAATACTTTTTAGCAAATAAAAAGATAAGAAATACACAAATTTCTATTCTCATAAGTAACATCAAATTATCCACTACTCTGACTTAGAAGTATTCAAGAAATCATTTTAAAAGTTTTCTTTTTTTACTTTATGTCGAGTATAAAAAAAATATCTATTCATAAATTGATATAAAATTTTAAAAAGGCAAAAATAATTGGAAAGAAAACATCCAATACAGCTTTCATTATTTTTATGTGATGATGATGGCACTTTTACAAATAATATTTGACTTATTTTTAAATCCATTTTATTCACAATTCAAAATTTCCACAAATTTAATTATTTGCAACTCTTACTTTCACAGCATTTTAAGTCTCCTTTACCATTATATTAATGTATTAAGATTAGTAAATTATTCTATTTATGCTCTAGAGCTTGAATAATTTATTAATATCTATGGTAAAACTGTATTTGTATTCCTTCACTAGTTTCTGATTAATGGCCTGTGAAGCTATTAGTTTAGTTAGCATGCAAGCGTAACGCTCCTCATTAAAGACATTAGAAAATAATCTACTAACGTGGATATAATAGTATTATCTAGTGTACATTGATTACTTCAGTTTATAATAGGCAATCTGTACTCAAATATATTATTACTATTAATATTGATGTTGGAAGTACGTTAAGATACTTTGCTTGGTGAATATGTGTTATATTAATTCTTCCAACTGACTAAATAGATATATACTTAATTACACAAGTTAAATGTCATTAAAATCTAAATTAATATTGTACAAAATTTCTAAAAACACATTCATGCTAATCATTATTACTCAAACAAAATTTTTAATAGAATTTTAGTTGAATAAAGTATACTTTTTAAAATCATATATTAAATAACTAATAACATACATATCTACATAATTTTCCAATATAATTAATCCTTGTAGTATAAAAATATTTGCTATCCGATGCACTATTTTCTTTCAAATCTTTGAAAATAAATAGGCAATCAGTGGAAATATCTATATTACATCTACACCAAAGATTTTTGTTTGTATTTCAAAAGTAATACATAACCTGCCATTTTTAAAAAGAATATTTGCCTCCTCCAAATGCTGACGAGGGTCATGAGATCCATTTTCTTCATTTAGTTCTGCTGAAAAAAGAAAAGCAACCTTAACAAGAAATCTAAGTTTAATTACGAATACACAAAATAATTGTTAAAATGCAATTTAAATAATGTTAACACAAACATTTAATAAAACATTTACAATTTATCAAACTTAAAATATATAAATTTTAATTGTATATTAAATTCTTTATCAAAGACAGATATAAGAAACAAGATACTATGTTACTGAAATCACACCTGTAACATATATTATCATCACTCATGCTATTTTCTCATTTTAAACACTTTCAACATAATTTATTTTATTAGAACTTAATAAAATAATATTTTTACAAATTATTTTTATATTAATTTTAATAACCTTTAACTTCAGCATAACTATAAGAAAAAAATGTAGGAGATCAAGATAATACCTAAAAATTGTTCGACTTTATTTTGTAATGAATAAATTTTTATAGATAATGGATATGCCGGTAATTTGTTGAAATAGAGAATTTTTTTCTTAAAAAAGTCATGCATTGAATGTATACTAATGATCACATGGAATCATTAATTGTAACTATCAGATCAAGTAATTTTCAACTGTAACAAATGGAGGATAAGTTATTAAATAAATAAATGATTAAAAACATTTATAACCTGAGGTATATCTGAAATGATATTATTGTAATGTTATACTTCAAATAATTAAATAAAATGATCTAATTACTAAATATCTATATATAATATAAAAATAATGAATGGAGAAAATAGTTAAGTTCTCATTTAATACATTGTAATTAATAAAATTAATTATGACACAGCATATCTGAAATGATTCTATTGTAGTGTTATAGTTCAGATGATTAAATAAAATGCTCTAAATATGTATATGTATTTATAAAAATAATGAAAGGAGAACATATCTAAGCCCTCATTTGTTACATTATAATTAATAAATTAATTAAATCCCCATCTTTCATGACATATATTCAATCTGAAAATTACTGCTATTCTTTATGTAATTGATCTACATATATTTCTTTATATCAAAATTTATAAACACAGATTGAAAGTTTTTGAAAATCAGTAAATAATTGAATAAGTTTTGGTAATGAAACATTATTTTTCAATAAAAATTATTATATTGATAAGAATAATTAAATGAAAATTTATTTAGAGTAGAAATAACTGCTAAAATAATCTTACTAATCATGACAGAATTGTTTCCTACATTTTTTGATTTTTATTTTTTAAAATCCTTTATCATTATCATTAACCACTGACAAGATTTACAATACTTTTCTACAGCAAACATCTCGGTTTCATTGTCCAATCTCAAATTATATCTTATACAAAGATATTTCTTGCTAACCAGACCCTATCAAAATTTATTTTTTACATCAGGAATGCCAGCAGAGGAACAAGTTAATTAATTACTTTTTCTATGCCTTTTCATATTTCATACTATGTTACTCGGTAAACTTTGTTCTATTTTAAAGCTAAAAATTGTTGTCAAACAGTCATGATACAATAGTAAAGTTTTTTTGTTTGTTGGTTTTAAACACAATTTCTTCAGATCTAATATAAAGTCTAGAAAAATAGTACAAACAGTTTTTAATTATTTTTCTTCCACTTTATGTGAATTTAATTATATGTAATTGATTTAAATAATAAACAATAACTTCTTAGATATTGAAGCAGTTGAATCTGAGTTCGATCCTAGCTTCATGACATCTAGCCAGAAGCCCACTTCAAACCCTAGTAATAACATTAAATTTCCGATGCAATGGGGCTTTATACGTTCAATCCATGCTAATTTCCATAAAGAAAAACTATTACATAAATGTGTGTTAAAATTAATTCGTTTGAGGTTTAAATTAATCAATTCTATTAATAAATTCATGATAGAATTATTCATGAATTTAGATATATTATAACTGCGTGGATTGTGCATATATATTTATAAATATTTAAACATATATAGTCGTTCTAAAGTTTCATTGCGTCGGGAATGGTTATTTTACTTTTAAATAATCTGTTCGAATTTTAATGATTAAATACTACATTCTTTCGATAAGCTTTCAGATTTTTCCTTTCCAAAAACCATGGGTAAAGTTTTATTAATTAGAAAAAAAGATAAGTATTTAAAATGTAAGGATTTCCTAATTAAAATCATTTTTCTGATTTTAAATTCATGTTAATGAGTTTGAAAGCCTTATCGAAGGTATGTATCTAAAAACAACTAGTAAATTTTGTAACATTGATAATGAAAGAAGCGCTAGCCTGAAGGCATCAGAGGACAGCATAAATAGCCCGGAAAAGTTTGGAGAAGGGAGAAGCCATCTTTGTTTTAGAGAAGTGCCATTAAACTCTGTGCATTTTAAAAATTATGAATTTAAATAGTGTTTCTATCATTGTGAGGGGCTAAACGTCAGGAATCTGGCTACTGTGCCTGAAGTCCCCTGAAAATTTTCAATGAAGTTGCTAAACCTTTTTCCGGACCAATCATGCTGCCAAAATCCTGAAAAATCAATCAAAATGCTGTTCAAGTAATTGATCAAATGCGCGCCTACGTTTTACCAACTCGGACGTGTAAACTAAGGAACCAGCCCCGGAAGAAATGGTAATATATTTCCACAATGAACGGTAACTTTCTGGCCAGTTTCCGAACTTTACTTTACACTCCCTCATTTATTAATGTAATAATCTGTATACAACTTACTTTTAATTATGCTATTTTAAATTATATTGTAATTCTAAATCTCTAGTCCTTAGATTTAACTTTCCTTTTTTTTTTTACGATGGTGGTTCATTTATTGTTATAAATATATTTATTGAGTAATTTATTAATATCATTTGTTTTTTAATTATATGCCAATAATCCTTCGACTCGATGAGCTCCTTTGTTCCATTTGCCTTATGCAGATAATATAATATTAAGTCAGATAGTAATTCTCGCACATTAGAAATAGATTTATACCGTTCTCTCAATCATAGAGTCGAAAGAAATTATTAAATGTTTGCTATTTTTATAATTGGCTAATAATAAATTATTAGCTCCGTCTCTAACCTATGTCCCCGGCTCTTTATCTAATTTATAAATGTTTATATATCCATATTTATGATCTTAAAATGTTTTTGCAAAAGAGTCGATAAAGGAATCAAATAAAAATATTCTAATTCAAATTTCTGTTACTTTCTATTAAGATTCAGGGAGGGCATGATGTTTGGGGCATAATTAATATAAATTTATAAATGCTTTAAATTAATTTTAGTTAAAAGCTCGTTTGACTTTAATTAATTTGATCAAATCATCACGTAGAGCATTCTATAATAAATTGGGTTTTATTATTCAAACGGTGACTATCAAGTCATCATCTTCGAACATTGCTGACATAGGGCAATCTTCAGCTCTATAGGCATGTCAATGGTGATATTACTGTTATTTTAAATTATAGAGGAAGAAAGCACTTCCTCCCCCACATATTATATTTGAAACACCAAAGGTTCGCAGCTATGACTTGGCCTGGCTTTCCCCGTGTTCCACGTCTCCTTAAAGGGCAGTAAGACTTGTGAAATACAAGCCGCCATACTACTTAAATCACCGACAAGCTATTATCTTTCATGTTCATTTTATAGCTCATAATTCATCAGCACTGTTACCTCTCTGTTCCAGTAAAGCCCGTTCTTATGCTCGTAATTCGTGATGAAGTGATTTCATTAAAGTCGAACAAATTCTCAGTTATCTCAAATTAAATGTTTTCTAATAAAGGTTAAAGTTATGCCCTAAAATACATATCTTGCTCTTCATGAATGGATTTGCGAATGTGAAAATAAATCTCACATTCTTTTGTATAAAATTAGAATAATAATTTTCTTTACAACTGAATACCTTTATTTTCTGGTTGGGGGCATAGACATATAGATTTCCATAATATTGTGTAATAGTGTTGGCATATAATAGAGACTGCCATTCTTATTGTAAATATAAACTCTGTTTTAGGACTAGAAGCAATATATATAGTCATCATTGAAAAGTTGAACAAAACTATTACTATTATTATTAAACAATTTATAAACACACTTGGTTTCTTAAGTCTTTTATGCAATAATTATTTTAATGTTAATGCGCTGTCTGTGTTGGCAACCCGAACATATACATATGATTCGACTTAAAATTATCTTTAATTAGTTTATTATCCGATATTAGTGCCAGTTCAGGGGTCTCTAATCATCACCAACTGTTGAGCTATGTTCCTTGGTGCATAACACTGTGCCGTCAATTTAGATCATCCATTGATCTGAGCTGGTGAATTGGGTTTGAATTCAGTTTGGTTCGGCTGAGGTTGGATCTGACTTGCAGTTTAGGTGGTGGAGGGTTTTCAACCGGTACATGGTTATGTTTTTGGCTGCCCAATTGTTGGGGCTTCGATTTAAAAAACCGCACACACCCTGTAGATAGTAATTATGATTTTAACTGCTCAGTCATTGAGATCCCAATAAATTAAATGTTTCTGTAGAGTGATATTTTAAGGAGTGTTATATATATTTAAGAGAAAAGTTATGGGATTTATAACGCATAACTGAAATGATTTAATGAATTAAAATGTCAGTTTCTTTTAATTTCTTATACTTAAATGTTTTTAAAGATTACTTAAATGCTCAGTCAGTAAAAGAATTTGTTTGTTAAACTCCGTAATAGTACTGTTAGTCAAAATAATTATTTAAAGAAAAAAAAAAGTAATAAGATAGAATATATATATAAATTAATTATATGTATCTCAATATATATGTATTATACGTTTGTTTATACGCGTTCATGACAGTAAGAAAATTATTGTTAGAAAAGTAGTAAGAGTCTATAGATTAAAGCAGTGGTCTTCAACCTTCTCACACCTGCGGCTCGGTAAAAATAAGGATAAGATTTCGCGGACCGGCAGAAGTTTAGATAAATTTTCTTAAAGATGTAACCTGCTTAGCCTTAGATAAGCATAATTGTTTTAACTGACCAAAACAGCACACTAGTTATTGTGTATTGTAATGGTGCTACTTACCTTCACATGCTAAAGACTTTCTCGAGTTGCGCAGTCATACTGCTACAGAAAACATACAATAACAATCGTTCTCATTAATGTGCTTGCATTTTACGTTTATTATTTCATTGTTAAAACGTGCAAAAATAAAATGTTATTCACCTGAATGTTGAAAAAGTCAAAAGTTTTGGTCTTATTTTATTTTTTGGGGAGGGAGGTGAGAAATACTGAGACAAAAGATAGACACCAAAGTTATTTTTTGTTTGTTTTTATTTTTAAAAAAATGTAACAGAAATTGGTTTTAAAAATAAAAGTTTTAGTATTTTAGCGGTATACAAATAAAGCCAAAAAAAATATTACCTTATAGACCAAAAAAAAGTGAGCGTATTTTTAAACAAAAAAAAAAAAGAAAACGAAACTTGAAAAAGTCAAAAGTTTTGATATTACTTTATTTTGGGATGGTGGGGGTGTATTGAGAAATACTTTGTAAAAGTTAGAAGCAGAACTTATTTTTTGGTTTTTATTTTTAAAAAAAAGGTAATAAAAATTGATTTAAAGCCAAAAAAAAAAAATTCGCCATAGTAAAAATTTAAGAGATCAAAAAAAAAAAGTCATATTACATTTTATTGTTTTAACAATGCTGATAAGCAGCCGTGATTGGCTATCAAAAGACAACCAGAGTTTGTATAATAAAAAACTTTTCTACCCCACCCCCCATAAACATCTTTGATAAATAGAAAACCAAATTAATTTATGTATGATTGATTAGATTTTGTTTTTGTTCTGTTTCTTGTTTTAAATTGGGGAAAAATGCGATGAAAAAATTAATAAAAATTGTTCATATTAATTAAAAGTTTAAAATCTTATTATTTTATTACAAACTTTCTTGCTAGTCTAGCTGCAGACTGACAGAAAACTTCTGCGGCCCGGTGCCGGTCCGCATGGTTGAAGACCACTGGATTAAAGCAAGGGGTAAAATTAGATGAAATATTTTTTCCGTGTCAAAATTGATTAGTATTCATCTCAGTCATTAGATTAAAAATATCCAATATCGATATCATGTTAAAAGTTTCAAAGTATTGCTTGCTAGCACGTATATTAATTGTTCACTCCGTATTCTTAGTAGCCTCAAAGCAGGCGAAGACCTTTAAATTGGGAATTATGTCAAGCGGTCCGATGCAGTGTGACAATACGCTTAAATGACAATAATTTCTAGAGTAACCTCAAAGCAGGCGAAGACCTTTTGTGTAACACCAAGCAGCCAGATGCAGTTGGCAAAATGCTTCAATGGTTTACATGCTCTTATGCTAGCAAGATTAAAAATGATATCAACAAATAAAAGTTCTTGTGTAATATTAATTTTGACATTTTTTTGTGTGTGAAAGCCTCAGGCTTAGTAAAAAGTGAAATAGTTGAACTCCTATATTTAAACTCAGATCAGGAACGCGTCAGTGGTTAATAAATAATAAATACTCATCAATTAAATTGTTTTATCAAAAATTAAGTCAATCATATGTGGTTTGGGGGGTCAATGGATTATTTCACATGCCCTATTGATCTCATTTTGCTGACTGGCACCCATATAAATAAATTTGTCAGCAAATTTGATTGTCAGCACAGTAGTAGATCAGTTGTCTAAATAATAAAAACTAAATGTGTCCAATACAAAGAATTACTTGTACTACCTGCTAAAATATATTAATATTTGTATATCACTAATTATTTGTATAGTTTTTTTTTTTCAGACATGGGAGAACAGCTGAACAGAGGGAAAGTGAGTAATGTTTTTTCCTTATATTTAATAGTTTTTAAATAAAATACATGTCTCATTCAAAAAATTAACAGAAAGAGCTAACCAAGAAAACATAGGTGAAATAAAATTAAACTAAAAAAAAAAAAAAAAGGCAGATAAGATAGATTGGGGAAATAATATGCAGCAGCTAATGAAGATAGGGACAATGGGACCAGTAGTCAGAAACCTAACTAAATGTACTAAAGTAAAAAGTCATCATTTAAGTATACAGAGAAAGAGTGCCATAAGTTGTGAATCACAGTTTACTTATTTTCAAAAATGGAAGGAGCGCAAGTAGATAGAGGACTGACCGATGATAGTGATAGTGCCATGCCAATATAAGTTATGATAATCTGTTACCTATTATTTTTAAGAGGATAACACATCTCTGTTTTATACAAACCAGAATGGGAAAGCCACCGGAAAATTCATTGACCTCTCAATAACCTTTCATTCAAATCATAGATTTTTACGGTGAACGCTGGGAAGATCCTCAGCAACATATAGACAGTTTAGTCGATGCTTTTGCAATTGCTCAACACCATTTGAAAGCCGTGGCCAAAGACTGGTGGGGTGTGCTAGAGAAGAAGCCAGACACCTTTGAAGAATATTGTCGCAAGCTGCTAAAAACATTCTGGAGTGAAGAGAGGCAAGAAAGCTTGTTATGTGACCTTATTAATGAGCATTTTTCAATAAATAAGGGAAACAACTACAACCAGTTTTTTTTACAAGTCAACCAAATTTTGCTCATGGTCCAGTTTTAACTTTCCAGAGTCTCGAATTGTTCGTATGATAGAACCCAACATGCCGCGAGAGGTTTGGGAACTTATGATTGGTAGTCAAGTTGGTACTATCCACGAAATGGTACTATCCACGAAATGATGGACTTCTTAGAAACAGAGGATAAATATTTTAGATCACCGGGCCCAAGTTACAGAAAAGATACTCCAGCCCTGACTAATTTAATCTCTGAGAAAGATAATGAGGGACATCAGATAACTCATGTGTCCCATTATCGAAATAAATGTGCAGGAGAACAGAGTATCAGCCTTGATCGATTCGGGCAGTCAAGCGTCCATTGTATCTGCAGCATGGGTCGGAAACTTAAAAAGGAGACACGAGATAATGCAACTCCCAACCCGTCCGATCCAAATGACCTTGGCCAATGGGAAAAAGGTGTCAAGTGAAAACCATAAAGTATGGTTGGAGGTTGAGATCAACAAAAAGCTAGTAGGGCATACCTTTCTTATGATGGGGCTCATATATGATATAGTATTGGGCTCCGACTTTTTGATTCAAAACCATGGCATTATCGACTAGCCTAAAGGTAGATGCTCATTTGAAAATCAAACCGTTAACTTTAAAACATCGCTCCGCCGGGAAGGAAACCACGAAAGTTGCCTGATCCAGCCGGTTGATCCTTCAATGATCAACAAAAAGGTTGAAGAATCCATTATTACTGAACTGGATGATACCGAACAAATGCGGGAAATCCTCAAGAATTACGCCATAATTTTCTCTCCGATGCTGGGCGAGATTACAAGGTACATTCACCGAATCAGAGTGAAAGAAGAGACCTACATCCAATCCAAAACCTACCCGATCCCATTTCAGTATAAAGATGAAATAGAAGCACAGATACAACAAATGATCAAATGGAATATTGTCGAGCACAGCCCTTCTCCATATAACAACCCATTGGTTGTCGTCAAGAAGAAAAATGGAAACTTGCGGCTATGCTTGGTTGCCCGGAGATTAAACAGCATCTCTATACCGGAAAGAGATGCTCCCCCTCCTATCCTAGAAGTACATGTACAATTAGCTGGAAAGACAGTATTTTCGACGTTAGATTTAACCTCCGGTTACTGGCAATTGAATCTTGATCCGAGGGACCAGAAATACACTGCATTTCGGTACGGTGGATACATGCACGTTTTTAAAAGGGTTCCTTTTGGACTTATTAAGAGTGGAGCGGGCCTTATGCGCTGTTTGAGGCAGGTTCTTTCTGAAGAAGTACAAAAACAGATAGTATGCTATGTTTATGACATAGTAATCGTCTCAGAAGATGTGAAGGAACATTTGCAACATTTGAAAAGGTTCCTGAGTGAATGCAGAATGAAGAACATCACAGTGAACTTGGAAAAAAGCCGTTTCACTATTGGGGAGATAACTTTCCTTGGTCATGTCAGTAACAAACATGGCATCAAAGTACATCCAAATAAAGTTGCGGCCATAGAAAAGTTTCCAATCCCGACTACTCGGAAACAGATCCGATCATTTCTTGGGCTTTGCAACTTTTATCACAAGTTCTATCCAAACTTTGCCCAGGAAACTAGGAATCTTATAGACCTTATCAAAAAAAACCGGAAGTGGGAATGGACTCCATTCCATGACCAGGGACTACTGAACATAAAAGAAAACTTCATACAGGCGGTTATGCCGTACCACCCTGACTTTAACCGGACCTTTTACATACAAACTGACAGCAGCAAGGGCTAGGAGCTGTCTTGTTTCAAAAGGGTGATTCTGGTGAACATCAAGTGATATATTTTTATAGTCGTGCTTTAAAGGGCGCAGAACCGAGCAAGAAACTCTTGCCATAGTATGGGCATGCCAGAAATTTCGGCAATTCCTTCTAGGATCAGATGTAGTCATCATAACTGACCACCGATGTCTACTAAATTAAGTTTCCTCACCAACGACCGACTCAATAGATGGAGCTTGGTCCTCCAACAATTTCAGTATAAGATCCAATATTGCCCAGGACCAGAGAATGTTGTGGCTGACATTTTAAGTCGCCATCCAGTACAAATGAGCATACAGAACCCAAAAATAAACAATCAATCCCTAAAAATTATGGCCACCACAATAGAGTCCCGCTGAGGGCGAGCTAAGGAATCTCGCATACTGGCAGGGCCTACAATATCGCCACATTATACTGGAGTTATCCAAGACCCAGAATAAGGACCAGAACCTACGAAGCAGATACACTCACTTTCGGATCAAGGAGGGTATTTTACAGACCAGAACAAAGGACTATAGTGCACTGTGGAAAACTATGGTCCCAGATAGACTAAGACCAACGTTACTTAGACATATCCATCAAGACATTGGGCACTACGGACCAAGTAAGACAGAAGAGGCAGTGCGTCGCCAGTTCTACTGGCCAGGAATGTACAATCAGATTCTCGCCACTATTAGACAATGTGACGTCTGCGCTACCACTAAATTCCCAAATAAATCGTATGCAGGAGGTATAAAACCAGTAATGGCCACAAGACCAAATGAAATCCTCGCCGTAGATCACTATGGGCCTCTATCCAAATTTAGGACTTTTCAATACTTGCTTGTCACATATGATATTTTTTCGAAGTATGTTCAAATTTACCCAGTTCGAACCACCAATTCACAAAATGCCATCTGGCCCTTCAGGATAAGCAATTTTCTGAAGGTAGGTAAGCCTGAGACCATATTAACAGATCATGGCTCAGCGTTCAACTCAAAAAAGTGAAAATCATCATCTGACATCAATTAGAAACCCGTAGTCCAACCCATGTGAAAGAGTTATGAGAGAAATTAGACAACTCTTTCGTGTGTGCTTACCTACAGATCATCGGTGGGTGGATAAAGTTCAATATGTAATGGACTGCATTAATAATACAATGAATGAGTCAACGGATTTTGCACCTACACGTCTTCACTATGGGCAGCCATGTCAGGCCATTTTTTCTTAACTTTTACCAAAATATGAAATATGTATTAATTCAATAACTGTCCAAAATGTGGCCAGAAAGCGGCTAGCGCAGATGGCTCAGAGTCAAATAAAAAGAAGTAGGGTGCAACATTACTATTTTAAAGTCGGGGATCAAGTTTGGTTAAGATCACCAAGAACTAGTAATGCCCCCAAGAAAGAATTCAAAAAATTCTTCCATCTATATAGTGGACCATATGAAATAATAAAGGATTGCCATGACAATGCGTTTTTGCTAAAGGAAAAGGGACTCCAGGGGGTTTACAATGCCAGACAGTTAAAACCATATGTACCAACTGATCCAGGGAAACAATAGGACAACCATTAAATGAAGAGACAGATACATATACAGATGACCAACTGACACAACCATAGGGAAAATGAGACTAACGGACTTATTTACTATAAGCTAGATAATATTAAGCATAATGATCGCAATGAGACGTATAATTTTGGGGTTTGTACAGATGATATTATTCACGCTCATGCTGTTCTACCAGAGTCTACCAATTAGTCAAGTATACTTATGCGAATGTATCATGTATTGACACAGTTACATCTGTTATCACGTATTGAAACAGTTAAATCTGTTTCACCTATTATCTTCGATAATAGTATATTTCGTTGCACTCAGATGGCGTGTATTTCTTAAATTTAAAAAAACTTTGTGCTTATAATGTGCGTATATAATCATCCTATTAATTACAAATACAGTCTCAAATATTTATATATGAGCATATTCAGTTAGATTTGTTAAAACTGAAATAAAACATAACTGTGTTATTAAAATTTATCTATATAGCAGCATAATTTTAAATTTATAATATTACTTATTTTTCAATATTCATTCTAAATAATTATTTATTTAAGTCAGTATTCATTTTAAATAATTCCCAAGTTAATTTTCAATTCTTTTTTGTTTAAAATTATACAAGCAGAAATTTTATCAGTTTTAACACTTCGTTCTAAAAATAAATCTTTAGCCAAAATTTGACCTATTTAAAAATTATAACTGAGACCAATTATAATATCCAGTCAGGCATAACTCTATACAAAGTGCTGTGACCATTCTCTTGAGAAATATATCTTTTATCCTCAGATATAACTATGATGTCAATTAAAACAAGAGCCTTTCCAAGTCCAGATTTAGCTATACTAAATATTTTACTAACTGGATATTTGGTTAAAGGCTAGTTCGAACCAGTCATCAGGTGACGTGGCATGACTCAAAATAGGAGGTAACTACTGTCAAAAATATAGTATAAAAAAGGGTCTAAATAGCCATCAAGGTTCTCTTCCATCCATCCATCATCATCCGTCTTAATTTTTCCTGTTGCTGTGAAAATTGTGTTATTGCTGCCGAAATTATTTCCGAAGACCAGAGCTGAAAGTTAAATAAGAAAACTGTTCCTGCCGTTTTAGAAAGCTGAATCTTAGAAGACCACCATCCAAGCTGCTCCAAAGATGACCATGGGTTAGAGACAAAGAGACAGCCGTTTGCTCTTCCCCAAGCAGCTACCGATGAGAGAAAAACCTCAACTATGCCCAGCACTGTAAGAAAGAAGCTGTACCTGAAAGACCAGAGTTTCCGATCAGAGTAATGGGGAAAGCTGCCACAGAAATAAATCTGCGCAGCTACATCCAGACTAACACCCAGAGAAGCCCAGCCTGATTTGATAGAGAAACATATTGAACAATGCCTTAAAGACTTTGCCGGTAAATCATTTCTGCCAAATATTAAATTTCATAACTAAACATATTCTAAATGAAAGCTAGCTAACTAATAAATCCCATAATTAATTATATTTTCTAAATGTTCAACTAAAATGTTTATCTTAAACTTATTTAAATCTTAGAGCACTCTCAAAATTCTTGCTTGATCATTAATAATTTTAAATAATCCTAAACACCTAGTTTCTATAAAACCATACAACAAATTCTTATTTCTAAATTATCATCTTATTGATCATTTTATGCAATTTATTCTTATGCCATCTATCTTTAGTTTTAAGTTCATGTTTATTGATTTATGCTGTGTTTTATCAGAACGGAGTCTTGTGTGTTAATAAATTATTGGGGAAAGGGGAGTGAGTAATCACTTTTATTATATCAGATTATTGCGATATAAAGAATATAACCAAGACTCCTTTCTGAATTAAAACTTATTTATGCTAGAGTGAATCGGTATTTATAATGCCCAAACAAGTCATTTAAAACACATCTTTGATAAAGTTCTTTAAAATGGAAATATTTTGTTAAAGTTATTTAAATGTATATTTTGCGTATATTATTTAAAACGCATCTTTTTCTCAAGTTATCTAAAATGAAAATGTTTGCTAAAGTTAGTTAAAACGTATATTATTTAAAACGCAGATTTTGCCCAGGTTATTTAAGAATTATACTTGCGTAAGTGATTTAAAATATATATTTTGCCAGTTATTTAAACAGTATATTTTACGCAAGCTATTTAAAATGTAGGTTTGCATTCGTTATTTAAAAAACATTTTGCATTATTAGTAAGGTCTATTTTGACCGAGTTATTTAAGATGAGTAATTTTTTGAAAATCAATATTTTGCGTGAGCTATTTTATAACCCATATTTTAGATTATTTAAAAATCAGTTTGACATATACTTAATGTTCCCAGTTCTAATAATCTTAAGTTTGCTATAACTTCGTTTAATTAGAGAATAAGTAGCTATGCAGAAAACCTTAAATCAGATTCTCATTATCGCCTTTATCGTATAATTTAATAAGCTCATTTATGAACTGACCAGTGGTAGTAGCACTGAAGAAGCTAAGATTTTGGCATAATTAATTTTATAAAATATTAATTTAGCGTTGCGAAATGTATTGCTAATTTGCATAAATGTGCATATCTATTTGCTATGTCTATAATGGCCCACCTCAAGATTGTTCCACATCAAGTCATGCCTCGAAAGTTTAGGCAATTGTGACATTTCTTCGTATTTCATCAAGTCACGCCTCGAAAGTTTAGGCAAATGTGACAGTTATTCGTATTTAACGGAACCAAAGCGTTTCCAAAGGGCTCATAAGCCACTCTTCTGTTCACTTAATAAAAAGGCCTCTTCCATTATAGCAAGCAGATCGGTTAGGGGAACCGTTTACTAGGTAATAAACCTGAAGAATGCATTCGAGGCGCATTATTCTGATACTATAGTTTATAACGCACTAGAATCTGACGTTCAACTGCCACCACATCTCAGTTCAGTGTCCCTAGAAAGTAACTTGGGTTTTGATCCGATCTAGAATCTGAGTTAATGTGTTTATCTGTCTAACAATTATTTATCACGCAAATGTCTCTATAATATGATTTTAAATGTATTAATAATATAATCTTAAACTTAATAATAATATAATCTCTATCATTTATCAATAAATCGATCACTCTAGCTAGCTATAACTGATTTCCAATATATAAAACATAGCATGAATTAGGACATGAAAGATGACATAAACTTATTAAAAAGTCATATGCTAATTAAATTATTTTATAACCCTAAGAATCCACTCAATGCTTTGTAATAATATTTTATAACCCTGAGAATCCACTCAATGCTTTGTAATATTATTTTATAACCCTGAGAATCCACTCATTGCTTTGTGATATTATTTAATAACCCTTAGATACTCACCTGCATGTGAGCCAGCTATACACAATTTACTATGCTTTAGTATTTATTAAATGTTATGTTAAATTTATGAAATATAAATTTGTCTCAGTCTCATTACTTGCTCATTATCTTATGAATCACTAGTTAAGTTATATAATAGAATATGTAATAGGGGAGGACATCTCATGTTTTACTACTTTGCTATTGCTGGAACGTGATTAAAGAGATATCGAGTGTAACCTCAGGCATGTCATTCGCGATGGGTTGACTGGGAAGCACGAGAGAGTTGAGGTACGATCAGACGTAGCATATTACTATCCCAACTTGGACAGCTTTTGGTTCTCTGGCTTGGACTCTCCGTCTGTTGAGCAAATGTACAAACCTGACCGTTACAGTATAAGTAAAGAGATTCTTTTTTCATTGTTTTTTTTTGAAGTGAAAAGAAATGAAGCAGTCGGACCTGAGTTCAATCCTAGCTTCATGACAAGCCCACTCAAACCTTAGTACTAACCTTAAATTTCCGATGCAATGGGACTTTATACGTTCAATCCACGCTAATTTCCATAAAGAAAAACTATTACATAAATGTCTGTTAAAATTAATTCGTTCGAGGTTTAAATTAATCAATTCTATTAATAAATTCATGATAGAATTATTCATGAATTTATATATATTATAACTGCTTGGATTGTGCGTACATATTTATAAATATTTAAACATATATAGTCGTTCTAAAGTTTCATTGCGTCGGGAATGTTTATTTTACTTTTAAATAATCTGTTCGAATTTTAGTGATTAAAAGCTACATTCTTTCGATAAGCTTTCAGATTTTTCCTTTCCAAAAACAATGGGTAAAGTTTTATTAATTAGAAAAAAAGATAAGTACTTAAAATGTAAGGATTTCCTAATTAAAATCATTTTTCTGATTTTAAAAATTCATTTTCTAATTAGAAAATGAATTCAAGTTAATGAGTTTGAAAGCCTTATCGAAGGAATGTATCTAAAAACTAGTAAATTTTGTAACATTGATAATGAAAGAAGTGCTAGCCTGAAGCCATCAGAGGACAGCATAAATAGCCCAGAAAAGTTTGGAGAAGAAGCCATCTTTGTTTTAGAGAAGTGCCATTAAACTCTGGGTGTTTTAAAAATTATGAATTTAAATAGTGTTTCTATCATTGTGAGGGTCTAAACGTCAGGAATCTGGCTACTGTGCCTGAAGTCCCCTGAAAATCTTTAATGAAGTTGCTAAACCTTTTTCTGGACCAATCATGCTGCCAAAATCCTGAAAAATCAATCAAAATGCTGTTCAAGTAATTGACCAAATGCGCGTCTATGTTTTACCAACTCGGACGTGTAAACTAAGGAACCAGCCCTGGAAGAAATGGTAATATATTTCCATAATGAACCGTAACTTTCTGGCCAGTTTCTGAACTTTACTTTACACTCCCTTTAAAAGCTCTTCTCATTTATTAATGTAATAATCTGTATACAACTTACTTTTAATTATGCTATTTTAAATTATATTGTAATTCTAAATCTCTAGTCCTTAGATTTAACTTTCCTTTTTTTTTTTACAATGGCGGTTCATTTATTGTTATATATATATTTATTGAGTAATTTATTTATGTTTTTTAAATATATGCCAATAATCCTTTGACTCGATGAGCTCCTTTGTTCCATTTGCCTTATGCAGATAATATAATATTAAGTCAGATAGTAATTCTCGCCCATTAGAACTAGATTTATACCGTTCTCTCAATCATCGTGTCGAAAGAAATTATTAAATGTTTGCTATTTTTATAATTGGCTAATAATAAATTATTAGCTCCATCTCTAACCTACGTCCACGGCTCCTTTATCTAATTTATAAATGTTTATATATATCCATATTTATGATCTTAAAATGTTTCTGCAAAAAGATCGATAAAGGAATCAAATAAAAATATTCTAATTCAAATTTCTGTTACTTTCTATAAAGATTCAGGGAGGGCACGATGTTTGGGGCATAATTAATATAATTTTATAAATGCTTTAAAATAATTTTAGTTAAAAGCTCGTTTGACTTTAATTAATTTGATCAAATCATCACGTAGAGCATTCTATAATAAATTGGGTTTTATTATTCAAACGGTGACTATCAAGTCATCATCTTCGAACATTGCTGACGTAGGGCAATCTTCAGCTCTATAGGCTTGTCAATGGTGATATTACTATTATTTTAAATTATAGAGGAAGAAAGCACTTCCTCCCCTGCTTATATTATCTTTGAAACACCAAAGGTTCGCAGCTATGACACGGCCTGGCTTTCCCAGTGTTCCACGTCTCCTTAAAGGGCAGTAAGACTTGTGAAATACAAGCCACCATACTACTTAAATCACTGACAAGCTATTATCTTTCATGTTCATTTTATAGCTCATAATTCGTCAGCACCGTTACCTCTCTGTTCCAGTAAAGCCCGTTCTTATGCTCGTAATTCGTGATGAAGTGATTTCATTAAAGTCGAACAAATTCTCAGTTATCTCAAATTAAATTAGTTTTCTAATAAAAGTTAAAGTTATGCCCTAAAATACGTATCTTGCTCTTCATGAATGGATTTGCAAATGTGAAAATAAATCTCACATTCTTTCTTATAAAATTAGAATAATTTCCTTTACAACTGAATACCTTTATCTGCCTTTATTATCTGGTTGAGGGCATAGACATATAGATTTCCATAATATTGCGTAATAGTGTTGGCATATAATAGGGAATGCCATTCTTATTGTAAATATAAACTCTGTTCAAGGACTAGAAGCAATATATATATAGTCATCATTGAAAAGTTGAACAAAACTATTACTATTATTATTAAACAATTTATAAACACACTTGGTTTCTTAAATTATTCAATAATTATTTTAATGTTAATGCGTTGTCTGTGTTGGCAACCCGAACATATACATATGATTCGACTTAAAATTATTTTTAATTAGTTTATTATCCGATATTAGTGTCAGTTCAGGGGTCTCTAATCATCACCAAACATTGAGCTAGTTCCTTGGTGCATAGTACTGTACCGTCGATTTAGATCATCCATTGATCTGAGCTGGTGAGTTGGGTTTGAATTCAGTTTGGTTCGGCTGAGTTTGGATCTGACTTGCAGTTTAGGTGGTGGAGAGTTTTCGACTGGTACAATATCATTTATCTACAATGTCCCTAGCAATACAAATCTGTTGAAACAATGTTTCATATTTATTAAAGTTTATTAAAGTTTATCAAACATGAAAAAAGTCTCATTTAGACCTTTTAAAACTTTTAAGTTGCAGAAAATAAATCAATTTTGCATATATTTTATTCTACATTTAATTTCCCAAATAATTTTCTAATGACATGGCATTTCTGAATTTCACAGGCTGATTTTTATAGTCACCTCAATACTCATCTTACTTTTTGTTCTTAGCCATTTTCTTGCTTTTCTTCTGGAATAATATTCGTTTATTAATGATTGCAAATAATGAATATTCTATGCACTTCTCTTTCAGTTCTTTTTTTTTTTTTTCTATTTTTTTTTTATTGGCCATTAGATAGTGATAGTTTCTAATTTTCTTTTTTGTCTTGCCTTATTTAAATACTTTGTTAAAATGAATGCATACAAAAGAAAGTAAATTGATTATTATTGAACATATCAAGATAATATGCATTCTATATATACTTAAATCAAATTAAATGTATGAAATAAATTTTAACTATATCCTATATAATTCATTTCATAACTAAGCTGATATTCCAGGATAAAATTCATCAAATATTATTTTTAATTAATTTTGAAATTACCCAGCTTTCCCTAATAACATTATAAAAAATTAGTCTTAGATCCAATAATTAACCAATTGTGAAAAGCTGCTATTTTATTTCTGTAAGAATATACGACTTTAAAATTATAGTATTCTTATAAATTTATTTTTGATTGCAGAGACTTTAAAATCTATTAATATAGAGACTTAATCATTTCACTATTTCTGGTTAAAAATAGAGAAATGAGCATTGTGGGTTGATGAATGATTTAAGTATATTTTCTTTTTATTTATTTTTTTTAATTGTTTTGTATTTTAAAATTATCATCAATTTCTGTTTCTATTTTAGATAAGTCAGGCAGATGGAATGTAAATTAATCATGAATTGGAAGGTTATCAAGATTATAAATGTATTAAACCATCAAGCATTAGGATGGAGAATTTTGCCTCTATGTAATCATAAATGTAATTATATTTTTTCAAAACTTTTATATTTTTAAAAGCTAAAAAAAAAAAGATATTCTTGAAAGACATTTTATTGGAAATCTTACACAATCAATATCCAGATGAATAAGAAGATTAAGTGGAAAAATCATAAGCTCTGAAAGTTTCAGCTTGCTGTGATTTGACAGATCCTTAGGTTTTATTTTAGCTCCTCACAAACTTTTAGATTCTTTTATTTTTATTATGATCTTTCTATATACTTTTGAACATTTAAAATATCAGCATTGTATTAGCAAAGCTTTGGTTAATAAACTGGGTCACACATTACTCTTTCTTTCAGACTGCTGTTAGTTTGATTTTGTATTTGTTATTTAAAATTTAAAACAATAAGAATTTGTTTACTATACTTTTTTTAAAAAAAAACACACTCCATTTACAGAATATACATACATTTATAAATGTTATACATGTTTTTGTTATGTAAATACAGTATAGACACATTTTTATTTATGTTGAAATATATATTATATACAGTCCACTGCTTTTCAAGAATTTAAGTATTTGTGATAAGACATGAAATCAACCGTTACAAATACAAAGGATTGCTGTAATTTTAAATTTACAAAAAAAATTTAAATTGTAGTGAATGTTATTTAGTAAGTCTTACAGGAAAATTAAGTCTGCATGCATTTTTACAATTTGCCAGATTGCAATTTAATTAAAATCTGGAGCATATAAAATAATCTTCACCAATAGCTAAGCAATATTATGACATAATACATTCATCTATCAACAAACTATTTGAAGCTTGTCATGATTTTATATGGCTAATAATAAAAACATAAAATCAATTAGAAAAACAGAATAACATTAGTCTAAATTTTCAAAATCTGATTTATTAACTATGATTCTTATTTTTATCATCATTCAACTTTATATTCAGAGTGAAATTCAAAAAGTAGAATAATTCAACTATACTTTCAACATTTCCATGGGATTATTATATTTGCTGTTGAACAATAGTTTACATTTTAACGTACAGAACTTGCAGATCAATCCTAGATATCATAAAATATTTTATTATTTTCAATTAACTTTTATTGTTTATTATTAAAGTGCAAACTTTTTATTTTTAATAAATGATCTATAGTTAATTAAAATTTCTTTGAAAGTTATTAATTTTTTTTAATAAATATATAAAAATAAGAGGTACTTTATAATCAGATTAAAAATATGGAGATATCTCATATTGAAATAGAAGCATAAAGTAAATTCTGACCAAAATAATAACTCAATCAGGTTCAGTCAAATTTTCAGAAAAAAAAAAAACCATGGGCAAATATGATAGTGAATAATAAAATATGTATATATATTGTAATCTTTTGATCAGGCATCCACGTTATGGGCCCAATTCTAACCCTTTTCTGGTCGCATAACCACATTATGCGCCAATTCTAACCTTTTCCACCAACTCTTAGACACTTGTAGCCATGTTGCATGCCACTTATAAGCTTTTACACCAATTCTAACCTTTTCCTAATAATATGAATATTATAGCTGTTATAATTTGTAACCAATACAATATCTGTTACAAAATGGAACTTGAAGCTATTCTGACTTCTCAGGTATCTGGCGTATTTCTAGCCCTAGTTGGCGCTCCATTTATAACCTTTTTGGTTGGATGGATCGATGGATGTTTCTCCATTCCCAGCTAACATTATTTCTAAAGCCTATTGGGATGATGACGATGGAATAGAACATCCATAATCATATTTGCCAGGGCGCCAAATTGAACTTCAATGAAAATATTGAGGCTAAACCTTATTTCAATAACTTATTAATGAATTTCAATAATGATATCTAATGAATGGGTTAATAAACAATCAATAGATTAAGAGAACACTGAGAATGCATTAAAAATAATAATTTTAATACTCTTTGAATCTCGTGGTTGTTAAAGAAAAGAAACTTTAAGCTCAACTCCCATTACAATTGATATTCTCAGCACACTCCCCATTCACTATCATTAAAGTCACAATTAAAAATTTGTTTCAGATTACAAATAGTTCTACGTCCATCTCCACTCTCCAGATCCATCCCTCCATCACCCTCACATTCATAGGTCTTTTGCACTACTATCCCTTTTCTCTCAAATTTTCCATCGTACGCTCATTTAACTCCTATTATAATCTCTTCTCAGGGATTTAGAACAATAAGGTATGGAAGTCGAACAAGCTGCCATGAATTATTGGTGATAAACACCCTTCTCATGATCACCTCCAAGATTGACCTTGGCTGACTTTAATGTAGCCAATGTCCACTTACATTAACGATCGAATAATTAAGCTTACATTAAATCTTTTAGAAATAACATATTATAAACAGTTTCATAATTAAAGTAAAATCATAAGGAAGTGCATCTAGAGAGGTGTTTGAATACAATGGATGGGGAAAGGATTTTATGCCCACCCCCTGCATCCACTATCACCCAATAACTATCCCTATTTATAATCTATATTTCAACTATACTGAATTGAGTATTGGTAATTATTGCCGTGCTACATAAGCTTGGAAAATTAACCATTTAAATAAATTTTGATACGATTTACCAAAATGATGCTTCAAATATAAACAATAATGTATTGATGTATGATTGGATTTGAAATTTCTAGATTGTAATAACCCACAAAACATTGAGATGTAAGCAAATTTTTCTTTAAAAAAAATAACAAATTTTATTAACAAACTATAACTCAATAAAATTATTTGTACATTAATTCGATGGTTCACATGGCTTTCCCCTGTTCTACAACCGTATGACAAATATAAAAAAAAAAATCCCTAAATCAACAGATAATTTTAAGAGGTTTTAAAATATAAATATACCTGGGTCTCGTTTTATGCGGTAGATAGGTTCCACAGAAAACTCGCATTAAAAAAAATTGTACAAAAATAAACTTAACTTATTTTGAAAAATGGAGGATAGGGGTTGTAATTTTCAGAATTTGTATAAAAGCGAAGCAACAAAAAAAAATTACTTTAAAATTCGCATTAAAAAAATAAGCAAATAAAGTATAAAAAATTTCAAATATTTGAAAAAAATGGTTCTCACGGATAATTCAACCGACGACGTATTGCCCTGAAGGCATATCAGTCTGATGTTGCGATTTTTAAGATAATGTCTCCAAGGTATCTGCGGACACATGTAATCGCTAAAATTTGTCCGCAGATCACGTGAACACGGTACGTTAAAAATCGCAAGATTAGACTGATATGCCTTCAGGGTAATACGTCATCGGTTGAATTATCCAGGTCATGTGATAAAAACTATTCAAAAATTTAAAAAATCTGACGCAGGTCAGGCAAATACAAAAAAAATATTAAAAATGTACATGCATGAGTCAAAATAATTTAGAAAAAATTATATTATAATTTATAAAACCACCCTATATTATGCTCAATTATAAAATACAGCGCGTAGCGCTACAATTGGCGGGAGGCCTCCGATGTTTCTGACGAGCCAAAGGCTCGGCGTACACCTATACCTATATCAGACATTGTATTACTCTCATAGCTGTAATTTTTATAATGGCCGATGAATTTACGAAAAAAAAATTTCTGTATGATATAATTCATAAATTAAAAATAAAATTAAAATATGTAAGTTTGAGAATTGTAGAAATATTAACAAAAAATTTTTGTAAATTTTAAATAAACAGCTAAATAAAAAAGACGCGATTCAATGCAAATCTGGTATTAATGGCGTGGAGAAAATGCCGCACTTTTACATGCATTTGATAATTTTAAAAACGTACTGTATATTGCAAATTTGTTTTAAAAAATTATTGAAAATTATTTACACATTAAACGTAATTCAATGTAAATTTGAGAATTGTAGAAATATTAACAAAAAGTTCTTGTAAATTTAAAATAAACAAATAAAACACTTTCGTGTTATCACATGCATTTGGTAATTTTAAAAACGTACTGTATATTCCAAATTTGTTTTAAAAAATTATTGAAAATTATTTACACATTAAGCGTAATTCAATGTAAGTTTGAGAATTGTAGAAATATTAACAAAAATTTTTTGTAAATTTAAAATAAACAGATAAATAAAAAACACTTTACCCGAATAAATTATTTACACATTAAACGTAATTCAATGTAAGATTGAGAATTGTAGAAATATTAACAAAAATTTTTTGTAAATTTAAAATAAACAGATAAATAAAACACTTTACCCGAATTAACAGCTCAAAAAAGTAACTGTGATGCCGTGGATAGCAAAATCACAATAGACAGAAAAATCAAAAAATTTCCCAAACCTCTATGAATTTTAAATCTCGTGGGTGAAAAAAAAAAAAAAGACTCTCTGATGGATTAATCCCGCCAGTCACTTGGTTGCCATGACAACGTTGTCATGCAAAAAATGACAATGTCTACCGGAAGGGAAATTGGTAAGTGTAATACGTCATCGGTTGAATTATCCGTAACTACCAAAAAAATTAATACAAGACAAACTTTTTTTATTAACTACAATATTTAATTTTACATTTTTCATACATATTTTAATCATTACCGCTAGCGTTCATTTGTAAACTGGAAAGAAATCAGATTCGATGTGATGTATTGTAGCTTCTCCTTAAACGAAGTCAAGAATGTCTCAGTAATTATGCCCAGAGAAACCTGTTAGCCACTTTATCTTTATTCATGATGTGATGTACAACTAGTGCCTCTTTCAGTCTTATCCTGTGTTAATGATTTTCTGTTTCTATATTAAAAAAATGAGCTCGAAATCTAAACAAAAAGATTATACATTATCATTAGAAAGATTATTTTCAGTTTATAAAATCTTCGTTTTTTATTTTAAAAATCTAAAAGATTATTTATTTCTGTTATGTATAACAAAATATACGTTTTAAAAGTTTAATTTTTTTGAATATTTATTGCGATATTTTTATATGTAAGTATAAATCTATAATTATTATTTACTCATTAATATAAATAGTTATTTACATAGAAGCTAAAATTCTAAATTCAGCTCCAGGCCATATTCACATTAGCTGCTAATATAACATATTTTTGAAAAAAAAAAAAAAAGTATTTCAAGTGAAAATAAATTAATAATTTAAATTTCTTGATATCTAATAAATATAGTGAAATATGAAAGATATTAAGAAGAAACATGAATCGCCTAACTTCAAAATCGCATTAAAATAATCCGCATAAAACAAGACCCAGGTGTATTCAGTCTTAATTATTAGGGAATCATGATTGCCATGGGGTAATACAAATAACAGACAGATAAAGATAATTCTTACTTTCATATATATTATATTTTGTTCTTACTTTTATCTCAGACATAGTGAACATCAACTTTCTCCCCCCAGTATTTAAAGCTTTCAATTACTGATTTATTTCTAAGGATAATACTCCCACTAATAATAAAATTTAATAATTTCCATTAATTATTTTAATCTAAGGCGTCTTAACCCTATACTCTACAATGGAGATATTTTATATATGGTGACACTTCTCGCCATTAAGTTAATTTTAGTTACTTTTTAAATGTCAACAAATCGGTACCTAGCTTAATCATTATCATATGGGCATACAATTTATATTCATGTTCTTATGACAATAATAATATTTCAGTATTATTACCATTCCAGCGAAGTTCTCATTTGGCTGTGGATATATTTTCTAGATAATTTTATATATGCATTGCTTACGATGTTCTCAGGTTTCATTTAACCCTTAAGTTTAATATTCATTTACGTTATTATTCTGGCTCTTATTGATCAATTAAAATATATCAACGAAACAATGTTCAAGTATACTAATCACACACACACTATCCGCACTCATCCTGACATCAAATTGAGTTCGCGACCCTGTAACCAACATTTATAAACAATGCTTAGCAATAGCTGTAATTCATACACCCATAAGAAATATCAACATTAATATGAGGTAGGCAGTCACCCAAATAAGAGAAAACCTTTTCATTAAGGTTGAGGTATGCTAGGATTTTATCGCTAGTCATACAGAGAGACTTGGGGTTTACCTATTAACCTCTGGCCATCAATAAAGAAATCATCTTACGGTGTAGAAAATAACCAAGTGGGAAACTCTTCCACTGTATTTAAATACTTTATAAATATGGAATAGATATCTTAGAGAGCAAGCTAAATTACGACTCCACTAGCTTGGTGGGGACTCTTTGTCCATCCACATATATACAGGTCTAACATCAATTTGTATGAGTAAACTTTCACATCTACATTCCTCTTGCGAAATAGTACACCAGAACATGAGCCAACAATTTTTCCAAGCCTTAATTAGCTTATATCTAACTTTAACTTTACAATAATAGTAATAAGAAATGCACATTAAATTTTTAAAACTATCTCTCTGCACTTTTACACCATAATGATGTTTTAACCCAACATTCACACAACCTTCATAAAATATAGCAATAGGTCTAAGCATTTGATAATAATTCCTGATTCGAACCAAAAACATTTCACTTAACAATATCTCTCTCTTCATTAAAAAAAAAAAAAGTAAAGCATTTAAAACAAGCACATACAAAATGATTTGATATTAACTTATCTATCCTCAAAATAATAATAATTTTAACATGGATTAACTTTAACTTTAAACGAATATATATGATTAAAAAAAAATTTTGTTCTTTCTTTTTTTTTTAGATTAAATGTTCAAAATGAATAACAAATAATAAAAATATACCTAAATAATCCTCGCGGATTGTCCTTCCGATCGCTGCTTTCCATTTTTCCTTTTTTTTTGTTTGTTCATGTGCAACACATGGCTTTATGTGAAAAGGGTCACTGTTATACAAGTTCAATTCCTATGCCAAAATGTCCAAAGTTTTCACACTGATGATAAGATTTTCTCCATTTTGGGTTCTGGGGATTAACTACACTTTACTTCTTGATGTACTTCTCAGTTCACTTAGTGTTCAGATTTGATGCTTTATATTAGATTATAGTGTTCAGATTTGATGCTTCATATGCGAAATCAAAATCAATTTTTTTTTTTAGTTTAAGTCTTATCATTCGCCAATTCCTGATAAATTAGGTATATTTAGGTGTGAGACAAATCATGAAGTTGATTAATTTCAGGAGAGAACGGGATGGGGACCTACTCGATAGTCATATTTATAGAAATCATATTAAATTTGGCTAAGTTTTATCATTCAGGAGACAAAATAAAAAAAAAATTAACAACAAACGATTTCTTTTCTCTCTCCTTTTTTTTTAAAAAACAAAAAAATTTTCCTTTAACCCGACTTCTCGGGATAAACGATGATGAGAGCCAGACGAAGAGAGAGAGCTGACCAACAACCAACCGACCACGCTCTTACATTGTCTGGGTTCCTTGATCCCCCCCCGAATGGTTGACCTTCCAAACCATTTACGTCTGTTTGTCCTTAATTAATTGCCCATTGTTTTTTTGTCCTTTTTTGTTGTTTTAAACTTATGTCCTCCTGAATGACTGACCTGCCAAATTCATGTTTGCATTCCAATGGTTGACCACCCATTGTTTTTAAATTTATACATTCCTGTGTCACATATATCATTTAATTTACTTTAGTAATTTTCTGCTCGTGGAAATCTCCCCAAAGAACAAATGAAAGAAAACTCTCCCCTCAGAATGAGAGAAAGCTTTCCCCTCCCCTTTTGTTTTCTTTAATAATAACAAAAAAAAAACATATAGCAACCCAACTTCAAACCCAGAATCTTGACCGAAATTTTGGCTCCTATGAATGAACTATTAAAACGAATTAATTCTTTAAAGGAGATCCCCACGAGAAAACACAGGATAATTATTATTCAATTGGGAACTTTATAACTAAAATTCACAACTAAATCATATACATATACGCATTCCTCACACATACAATTCTAATTAGACCGATCGCTTAATACTCTTATTAATCCTTGATTTTTTTTCTTTTTTTTTTACAATTTGATTTTATGAATTATTGAGTTTTAACCTATTATTGTAAATTACGACTATCTGTTTTCACTTTCCAAAGTAGTATGGTAAATTGCACAATCCCCTCCCTTCCTTCCAATCTCCAACTATTAAAGTGATGTATAAATATTGCTAATCTATAACTTATATCTTTGGCTATTAAATTGTCTTAGGAATCAATACTAAATAAAATAATTTTTTGCTTAGAAATCTTTTATAACAACATGTTTAGATTGTCTACCAAGTAAAACGTACGCAATCCCTAAGAATACGACTTGGGTTCAAACCTAGCACTGGCTAGAAAGTTTGTCTATTAAAAAAAAAAAAGTCTCATGAGGAAAATTTAGATTAAACATCGTCTTACATAGCTAAGTCTAAATTTAATGGAGCTTTGGGCAAACCCAAGGGCTATTTGAATCCATTAAAAACAATTCATAAAAAATGACAATTTAGTAATTGTGATAATTTTAAGCTAATAAAAACAGTTATGCAAAAAAGAAAAAAAGAAAATTTTCAAAATGTATTGTACCAAAATATATAAATGTAATTTTAAATTGTTATATAAAGGATGAAATACATTTTTTTTTTTAAACAAACATAAATTACTGTATAAAAAAAAAGTGAAAAAATAAAAATAACTTGAAATGAGATGATTAATAAAGTGAAAAAGGATAAATAAAAAAATATATAAACATTAATAGATATATAAATAAAAAAGTTAAGTAATAATTGAGAATTATATAAACTAGACTTATAACAACATTTGAAGTAATGAATTATCAAAAGGACAAATAAAAAAAATATATGTAATTTGAAAGTCACATATATAATTTGAGAAATTTTTTTAAAAAAAAAGATAATAAAGGGGTATGAAAGAATTTGTAAATATGGACGTTATTTATGATTTGAAGATGAAGTATATAAAATTACTAAGTTATGACTTCCTTAAAAAGATATGCTTAACATACTAACATGTAGTAATAGCAAATACTTTCAACTTGTCTTTGTGTTTCAAAGGCATTTTAAGTATTCTTAATAGATTCACATACAAACATTTGATGGTTATCTAAGTAATAGTTTATACTTAGAAAAAATAAGATGGCCTTTAGAATTTTAGCTAGACATTTGACAGTTACGTGTCATTTTACTAGATATTTTAAAATGGAGATGTGACTATTAGAATATTGGATATAAAATTAAAATTGTCTATTTTCAAAAAATATATAAAGGTATTAATCTTTATCAGCTAATTTATTTAATATTTGATTTCAATGAAATAATTATAGCATTACAATTCAAGGAATAAAAATTATTGCATCATATTTGTTGCTGTTGCAAGTCAAAGACAACACAAAATATTAAGAAAATAAATGAAATTTGCAATTGTAAAAATAATAAAACTTCATACTTTAATAATATAACGAGTGCTAATAGCTCTAAGTAACCTTTTCGATAAAAGTCGCCAGAGAAAGCATTTAAAATTTCTATTTAGAATTATCCCCAAACTGGTTTCAAGCTAATGGCTTGCATCAGTGTGGAGGTAGGACACAGACACTAGATCTAAAATATAAACCCAAACCCCAGCATTTATCTGATACTTAACTATTAAGTAGAAAATCTGAAATTTTCGGACATCTGTATGTCTTTAAATCCAGCTATCTAATGTAAATAGTCATATGGAACTGCTGATTTAGCATAGAGATCTCGCTCATGGCTTCAATCTTTTCTGTGGATATTTTAACATAATCTGGAAATCCCATTTCTAAAGTTTTCCAAATATATTTTTCTGCATTTAACTTTATACTAAATTTCTCTAATTTAGTACATATTTTATCTAAACACTGATCTAATTCTGTATCTGAATTCTCTATTATTAATATATCATCAAAGTAGAGCTTCAACCTTTTCTGTGGTCATTTTAACATAATCTGGAAATCCTATTTTCTCCAAGTTTTCCAAATATATTTTTCTGCATTTAGTTTTATACTAAATTTCTCCAATTTAATACGCTTTATTTAAACACTGATCTAATTCTGCATCTGAATTCACTATTATTAATATACCATCTAAATCTCTTAGAAGGGGTCAGATTTTGCCAGAAATATATTGAAAGTTGTTAACTGAAAAGATAACTGGTTTCTGGCATATTCCTCACTCATTGAAATTTTATAAAATGTTAACTTCAAATTCAGTTTGGTAAAAATTTCACAAAAAGGGCTAATACTTTAACATTTGAAGCCGGTATCTCCGCAAATATTAAACGTATCATTAGGTTTGGATGACACCATATTTGGTAAAGTTCACTATGAATTTTCTATAGGAAGAAAATTTGGTGCACCGAAAATTTACTACTTATAATCATTTCCCATTAAGTATTATTTACTTTCATATGGCAAAAAACAATCTGGGTTTACAATTTATTAGTTTGACATCTTTCATTTATAAGTTCACTTGAGTGATCTATATCACAATAATTTCACATAACCTAAAATGATAATAATTTGCATTAAAGAGATTTGTAAATTTAAATGCAGACCTGCGAATTTCACATTTTCAGCTAGATTGAATTTTATTCCTAAGATTTGAGTCAGTTCCATCCTATAATGGAATCAATAGATTTTCTTCTGATGTACAAAGTAGAAATTACACTCTTTTTATTTAAACTGACATCTATTTTTACTGTTCCTTCCCTGGTAGAGTTAGACTTAATTAAACTTAATATTTAGAATAATTCTATCCCAATCTTTTCTTGTCATGATCCACTATCTAACTCAATAATCTTTTGACCATGGATGTGATATGAAAATCCTTACTTTATGTGATCTGCTTTGAGCGTGTTCACCATCATAATGTTAATTTTTTGTTTTCTACTTGTGATTTTTCCTTCCCCTGCAATTTGCAAACTGTCTCAAGACAGCCAATCATTTACAGTTTTTATAGACTTTATTTAACCATTTATATGTCTTTACAAAATGACAGTTTTACCACAATAGTAGCACTTTTTTTTTCTTGTTTCTTAATGGGCTGTTTGTTGAATACCTACCAATCTGGCTTTTGTATTTACCAGCTAGAAATCTACGTAACTTCTTTTTCAATTGCTTCCATTTCTGTCAAATTTACTGTCAATAACTGTTGACAGCTTGCCCTCCAATATTCTCTAATTATTCCAACAATCCTTCTAAAAATGATTAATAGGCACACAGTTTTGCTAGTGTCTATTATTTTATCATTTTTTCTTGCTGATGATTATGAAAATGTAATATAGCTATGTGACAAGATGAAATAAGATTTAAATATTTATTTCATTTTTTTTTTCAAGTAGGTCAATTCCTCTTGGGTTTTTGGATTGCATAATTTATTTGTAGACTCAATGACTCCAAGGTGACAACTAATAAAGTGACCTCTTTATATTCATCTAACATATCATTTAGAATAATTCACTTTTCTATCTGTTTTAAGTCAGCCAGTTAATGGCCTTCTATATTCGTTAACATTTTGTTTGTGTGCCAATCTGTTATGTTGTATCTGTTTTAATTCACTGTTAATTTTCATGTAAGAACAGACTTATAAATAGTGTGAAGTAATAAATAAGTCAAAAAATCCAAATAAAAAATAAGCTTAAGCAATCCAAATATATACAAGGTTAATTTTACTTTCATAAAAAAGTACACATTAGTAACAGTTTATAGTCATAGGTTTAAATAATTAGGGATTATGCTTCATATAAAAGTATTTAGTTATACAAAATGTACACAAGAAAAAAAATTCCATAGTTTACAAAAATTGTAATAAAGAATGGGAGGAGTGCCAAAGCACGAAACCATGGTCAGGGGTTTGGGGAGGGGTTCCTGACAGAGATATTTTAAGTGCTGGCTGGCTAAGCATTTATCATAAAGCTTGTAGAGGAATTGGCAATTCTCACTGTTTATTTACTATATATATTATCTTATACAACAATCTCCTTTTCATTTCTAGTTTTTATATTATGAATAGTTTTCACAATTCAGCATTAAATTTCAGAAGACATTAATTAAATATACTCTTTTTCTATGCTAGAGTGAATACGAGAATTTTTATTTAAATTATGCTCCTTTATTATCGCAATCCTAATCTAGGATTAATTTTCATATGCATTTCATTTTAATCCATCATTAATTACATTTCAATAACTTGTTTACTTCTTAAATTAAATACTTGCTTCTCATTTCCGATTTACATTCTTTATTTTTCTTATCTAATTACGTATATTTTACTAAATTTTTATTTTTATTTAATCTATGTATGAATATTAAATGACTTCTTAGACATAGCAATAACGTTATTTTGAAAACCATTGCTGAAGATTTATTTTTTATGAAATAGAATCAGGGACATTGAATGGAGAGATTAAATGATTTTTTTTATAAATGTTAATTTGAAAATTTTAAAAAGGATGAATAAAATCAAAATTGTTAAAATTACAACTGTATTAAAATAAGTGATGTTTAATGAGGATATTAAGAAACTAAATGATTTAGGAATTATAAAGAATATGTTGGAGATAATGATGAAATTAAAATGAAGGAAAATTCATAAATGATCTTAAAAACTATACCGCCAAAAATGTTTGGAAAAGGTGATCCGAGAAAAAGTGTAAAATAATTCTGCAACAGAACAAATAATATATTTGACAATAATGATAATTTTTGCCCCAATAGTTTTATTATCTGTGTTAACTGTTTAAAATTTTATATATGCATTATAAAGTTCTCTGCTCGAGAATGACGAAATGTGCAGAATACATGTTCGGCGGTTATTTGCAATCTCTTAATTTATTCTATATTATATTTTCTTACAGCTATATCATAAAATTTTAATATCTTTACATCATTGATGATGTTAAGCATATATAAATGAATTTAAAAATTCATGCTTATTTTTTATTTTAAATAATAATCGCTTACATATTAATTTTAAAAATCAATAATTACATTTTCAATGTTAAAATACTTCTTAAAAAAATATATTCACAAATGGGTAAATTAATAAAAATGCAAATTCATAATCGAGAAAATAAAAAAAACTGAATAGGCCTATTAAAATGAAACTATAATTCAAGAGAGCGATAATGCTTTTTTTCCCTACAAGATAAACATGATACCGATAAAAAAATTAGATTTATACTACATAGGGATGAATGCTTTAAAATTAGCAAATACTTACTTTGTGCTTTAAATATCAGTTGTCTATACTGATGACGGATTTTTCTTCTATCTTTTTCAGCCTTTTTAGAATCGTTTTCGCTTGTAGAAGGTTCAACGTTACTTTCATCAATGTCCATATCACAACTGTCCACATTGTATTCATCGTTATTTGGATTATGTACGCCGATGCCATTTGAAGATGATGAATTAGAAAGTTTTTTAGATTTCGGCATTTTTTTCCTTATGGAAAAAAGTATAAATAAATCACTATAACAAAGTCAAAATCCATACATTTAATTTTCTGACAATTAGAATGTCCATTTTTCGCGCCTACTACGACTCACTATATTATAATCCATTTTTAATACACAATATAAATTGTATGCCTTAAACATAACACTCAATCACAAGCTAATGTTGTTGTGTTTTTTTTTTCACGTTCTATGCTATTGATTTAAAATTAACAAAAAAAATATTGCATTATTAAAAAAAACTATATAAAAGACAAATCATGAAATTAAGCCAATAGAAATTCGAAAAGTTCAAACTTGCATTTGGCTATTTATCAACCAATCAGAATTTAATCACTTTTTAATCTTGTTGACATAGTCGTAGACTTAAAGGAAGCAGCGTACTTGTATTCACGCAAACTTATTTTACATATTATTATTACATGTAATGAGATTCACACTTTCACTTTTATTAGAATATTAAACACAAAACAAATAATTCAGCAAATGTTCGAAATAACTTAATTTTAAATATTTTTTGGTATTGCTTGCATAATTATTTTCATTTGTTAATAGAAATATGTTATAACTATATAAAATATTTCTAAAAAAATTATGCTATTTTGTAATTAGACACAATCCATTTCTACTTTGATTTGTAACTGTTCACTTATATTTTTTCTCCAATTTATATTAAATTCTCTCGTAATTAAAAATTATTATTGTTGTACATCTTTTAAAATGTTACATAAAATGAACATTTACATGTTGTAACGGTCATATTTGTACATTCACGCAACAAAATCCAGAGGTCTGGCAAATTATACCAGGGCTGATCTAGATGAGGGGTTGAGACCTCGAATCAGATCGCACCTCAGCTCCACCAACACTCCATGACTTACTACCCTATGAATGACCTATATGAGGCTACACTCGGAGTTTCTTAATTCGCGTGCAGCAGTAACAAAGGGTGGAGCAAGAGACTCAGAGAATAAATGAATAAATCACTAATGATTTAACCAAACACAAATCTATGGCTGGCTAGACTATTGACAAGTGGTACCGGTTAATGATTTTGCCTTCACCCTTTTGAACTTTATTTAAAATCTTCGGCTCTCAGTTTACCATTTAATTAGAGGTATTTCTGAAAAACCGATGACCTTGATTCTTTCTTGTTTTAAAAGAGATTTAAGCTGTCAACATTCCGTTATATGCATAAGACAGACACCCCTGAATTTAAGAATTATATACGAACACTAACAAATCTGTAAATTAAATAACTTACAAATAATTTAGAAATCTGTAATGTTTACTAAATCTATGACATTGCAGTTCCCTTCGCTTATATACATAGGTGCGTTCCCATGCATACAACGATGTTTGCAACTTATTTAAATTTTAAAATTATAAATGCTTATACATTATATGCATACAAACATTAATGTGACTATTAGATGTGTGCGCAAATACAAATACACGTAAATATACACTCATACAAATTAAATCAAATTATTGTAAGGTTATATACGTGGACTGGGAGGGTTTGAACTAGGGGAAAAGATATTACTATGGAACATAGTAGGTGAAACAGGATGATGGACAAAGAATACTGTTTCAATATTTATTAGCAGCTCGGATTCAATTTTTATTTAAGGGGTAATTGTCACTCATATGTTCTGATTTTTTAAAAAAAAAAAAAAAAAACATTTTTTGAACTTAATGAATAATATTTCTGTAGTGCAATTTTCACCACTATCACACAAGACAGAGACTGGTTTCTGTGCACTTTTAACACTTGTGGAGAGGTGTAATCATAAACATATGGCCATTCAGTACATTTTTCTTACACAAGGTAGGGACTAGTTTCTATCTGCTTGTAAGACCTGTATGACAAAAGACATGGCCATATATTTATGAATACACCCTTTCCACACAGTGTTAAAAGCAGATAGAAACCAGTTTCTAACTTGGGTAGTGAAAATTACAGAAATATTCATTAAGTGGATAATCTCTAGCCTAATGAATGACTAATAAAAATTATTAGTTCAGAAATATTACCCAAATTCACCACTTCCTATATTTTGTTGAAAAAAAAAATTTTTTTTTTTTTTTTTGGCTTTTAAAAAATTAAAGTAAAAATGGCTCTGAAGAAGTCTGCAGTACAGTCAAAATGTAAGAGTGTGTATGCATATATGAATAACCCAAAGTTTTTTGCTAAAAAGTATTCAAAGTAGAGTGAATACATTGTATTTATATTTATAGAAAAATTATTAGTTGTTGAACTTGATTTTATTTTATTAACATAATGCAAAACTGATTCATACTCATACCTTGTAATTTATTTGCTATCAATGAGGTTTCATAATACTAAAATATAAAAAAATATTGTAATAAATCTTATATATGGTTTAACTAGAAAAAAATTAATTAATAAAATTATGTATCTTTGTTAAATATAATATAAATACATTTCATTAAAATGATATTTTATCATCAATAATGAAAAATGGAATTGTATAGAAATTCCTAGGCATTTCTGTATAATGACAAAAATTGAATGTCCAAGTATACAACACTTAGAATTTTACACATTTCCTAAGCGTTCTCTAAAATACCAAAAGAACAATCTGAAAAGTATAAAATATTCTCAGCAATAACATTTGATATTACAAAGCAGGAATTTCATTCTGGGAGTAATATAACACCATATGAAGTTTTTGGGGGCTGCAAAGCTAAAATGGGTCTCACAATGTCTTTCTTATCCCAATATGTTTTACAAGACATACAGACTGAAGAGCAACTGGAAAAAATAATAGAAAACATACAAATGATACAACAAAAACAGATCATCTTATCCAAGATAAAGATTCTATAGCACAAATCATGTACAAGACTATAGTCCATGACAGAACAAAATAAAATTTGGTGATGAATGCATGTCTACTGAGGATGCTTTCAGTTATGGTGCAACTGCATCTGTTTGAAGGAAATTAGTAATGCACAGACATGCATAAACTGCCATCAAAACATTCCTTGTAACTGCTGACTTAAAGACTATGGAAATGAGAACAAGAAGATTATGATGTTAATATGTTGTGTACTCTTTGTTCCAATAATTTAATCTAAACTGAATCTGGCAACATAAGCCAAAAAAGAAAATGGATTTTGATAAAAAATTTCCTCCTGCACATTTGGGACCACTATGTCATTTTCTATCCCAGATGTAGACAAAGCACAGGGTGATTAATGCAATCTGCTGGTGTTTGTTATGAATGTGATGGATAATGGTTTTTACTGACTTGTAATCACTGAAGGAATTTTGGTTTATTGGCAGACCTGAATGACATTATGCATGTTGTTTACTATATATTTAAAGTAGTGAGACAAATTTTGTGTGAGACCTGGAAGCTGATAGAACTTAAATCAGACAAGCTATCACAGAACAGCCAGAAGTATCACTATTCCTACTCAGGAGGCAACTGTCACAATACAACTGGAAGTGATAAGTATATCCAGAAGAGCACCTGAAGTCCCTCACATTAATAATTGTGTGGCAACTAGATACTATACCTCACCAATGGTATCAGGAAAATATATTCACTGAGCATCATCTATTAGTTTGGTATCAGGAAAATATATTCACTGAGCATCATCTATTAGTTTGGTATCAGGAAAATATATTCACTGAGAATCATCTATTAGTTTGTATCTGCAATTGCATACATGTTATCTATTCATATACCTATTGGTCTGTGGTGATAAATGCTCAATCTGATATTGATAGATGGAATCTGGACTAATCCATTAGTTAAAAGTAAAGTTGGATATAATTTTCCCTAACACTGGATAAAATTAACCTTGGAGAATATAATCATTCAGATGCTTTGATGGATGTCTTCATTGCTTTCTGGTTTCATTAAGTTAGGTGACTTCATCAGCAAGTCCAGTAGCTTCATTTATAATTGTAGATTCATCTCTGCTGGCTGGTGACATCACTATTGGCTGATGGCTGTCGAATAATGTCTTTTTAGTATTGACTGGTGATGTATAGTTCAACATTAGCTGGTTTATATACCTGAGGTGTTTGTTTGTCCATCAGCTGTTTGAGCAACCACTGTTTGCATTCCTTTTAATTTGATTACAACTGCTGGGATCGATTTAGCGATATTGAGTATCTGACGGCATTTTAGCATTTTTATTTTCTTGGATTATCTTAAAGTTCAAACCCAGTTTATTACCAATCACATTTGGGTAGAATCTATTAGATTTTATTTTTTTGTGCTGGTTCATTTTAGTCGCTGTAAATTCCAAGTGATTGAAATAGTCATGGCTAATAAATTGTTGTGCTTACCAGAAGACACAAAAAGAGATAAATTGTTTTATTAGGCATAATAACTTTAACTCTTGTTTGACCTAAGAGTGACATTTGATTGTCTTGATAGTCAGTACACTCTTTTGTTAAGATGCAGTTGATGATTATTTTTTCTACTAATGATAGCCAATGCCTTTTTTTGACACAATGGGTACTATAGACCTGATGTCCAGTGTCCATTGTTAATGGTGTATTATTAAAATAATTCTGTTTTTGCAAGCCAAATGAATGCCTCTCATTTTATTTATACAGGCATTTTTGATTTAATTTGGATTTTCTATTACCTTTGTGGATTTTTGGAATGGACTCTACTATTCTTTTATGAGATATTTATTTTTTTCTTTTTCAAACAAGTAGCTTCTATGTATGTATCTTTTGGTTTGACACATTTATAACAAAGTCTAACAATATTATGATTAATAGTAGATCCCATAAGTTCATTCTGATCAGGAAAATATCTTAAATTACCTGACTTTCTGATCTACAGAGTTAATTATGGCACAATTTCTATTTAATGAAGTGGTCTGAATTGCCAAAGACTCAGATAGAGTTGCTTAAGAAAGAACAGAATCAAACATAATACTAGGTTCCATTAACAGCTTGACTCTAAGATTGTGGTTTTCATTCCACAAATGAAACAATCTTCCAAAGCTTCATTGTGGAAGTCTTTAAAGTTGCAGTTAAATGCCAGAGATTATGGTGATCAAATGCTATCACAAGATTTTTACAACTTGTCCTATCATTAAAATTATACATTCATAAATATACAAATAATTTGTGTGTGTTTGTTGTTTTGTGTATATTTTATTTAAAGAATTCAAATAGAAAATTTTAAATAATATAGAGATATGTATGTAGACTTATACATGTGTACACACATATATAACGGTTATTAATTATTATTTAAAGTAATAGCAGTTTGTTACTCAGAATTTTTTTTTTTTTTTTGTCTGATTTATGGAAAACAAAGAAAAATATGTATTTTTCTATTTTATTTTAATCTGTCTGTGATTAAAAAACTGAATTTTGCAATTTTTTTTTTTTTTGTTTGTATTTATTAGATAAAGATAGAATTTAATTTAAAATTAGAAGATAAAAATTAAGGAATTTTTATGTTACCTTATTGTTCATAAAACAGCAAATAGATATTAGAAAATTTAGTTTGGTAACATTTGTATTACTTTGTAATATTTTGTTATTAATTAATTTAAACAACTTTTTTGGTGATTAAAGTGATAAAAAATATAGCAGCTAGTATTCTTGAACATCTTTTTTCATATGACTATAAAAGAGAGGCTATTGGTATTTTGTGGAGAATAATTCTTGATGTTACTAGTTAGAAAAAGAATTTTTTTTTTTGTAATGGGGATAGAATTTATTATTATTTCAGAAGCGCTGACAGTGGCTTTTGTAAAAAGCTTTTAGTCAAGATGGAGTAATTTTCCTAGGAGAAAATGACAAATAAGTTTTAAAAAGTTATCTGTGACTTTTAAAAGAAACTTGGCTGAAAACAGTTTGAGTTCAAACTATCATAAAAAAACTTTAGATTTTAAAGCTAAAAGTGAGTAGTAATCAACCTCCAAGAAATAAAAATTATTATTTCTTGGAGCTCAGCGGTATTTTATGGCCACAATGTAGATGAATAATTGGATCAAATAAAGCAATATGGAATAAACATGCTACAATACACTGCCTTTGCCACTTATCATTGTTATTATGTGATCCTGTTAATAACTGCCTTTTAAAAACCTACTTAAAAATCTATTGGAAAAAAATGGTGTGAAAAGAAGTTTAAAGTAATACTCCTTTGATCTTCAGAAGCCCTATCTTTCTATAGTTAGCATGAAGATGACATTTGAAGCCTAAGCCTGCTCTCAATGAAAAGAAAAGAGTAAAAGAAAGAATGGAATAGAATTTATTTTTACTTGTTATTTTTTTCTCTCTTCTAAGATAGACTAATCCCAGATATTTAATTACTATTGTCATTTATGTATAAAGGCATCCAGGAAGTAAGTTTATCATTTTTTTAATATATCTTTTTATAAATTTCAAATTTGATTTAATGTAGATTTATATAAGTATAAGTATTTAAAAATAAAAATTCATATTACAATAGTATCCAAAAAAACTAAACTTTACTGAAATTATTCCCACCAATGGTTTCATCTATCAACAAATAGACCTTTTCAAGTGAAATTCAATTAAACATAGAACCTATTTTTATACCAAACAAAATAACATTTCCATTATTCACTGCAAAATCTAATTTCCTATCAAAGGATGTCTTCATGAGATTGATGGCCTCAGATTTAAAATATATTTTATGGAAAAGGTGAATTGAAAAGAAGAGTAAAAGAAACTTTGATGATAAAATATTTTACATCTGAGGCCATCAATCTCATGAAGACATTATTTGATGTTAAAGGAAATTGTGTTTTGAAATGAATAATGAGAAGGCTATTTTGTTTGGTATATATATATAAGTGGTATGTTTAGTTGAATTTCACTTGAAAAGATCTATTTGTTAATAGATGAAACCATGGTTTTGGAAGAATTTTAATAAAGTTTAGTTGTTGTTTTTTTTTGGCTAGTATTGTAATGTTATATGAATTTTTATTTTATTGATTATTGGTAGGATAGAGTTAGGCAGTATTCAATTTGTATAAGTATTTATATATGTATATATAGGTTAATATTTTTATATTTTAATCAAAATATGTTTGATGTAATACCATTTCAGTGCCTCATTATTAAAGAAAGGAATATTCTGTCTTGGGATAATGGCAATCAAACCCTACCACAAGGATTTTTATACATCCATAAACATACATATAATTTTTTGTGGGTGTTGTTTTGTGTGTGTTTCATTTCAACTGCCACTTTATTAAATTAGAATATTTGATTATGAAATTGATTTATTACAAACAACAAAAAATGACAGGGTAAGAGCATTAAGTAGATACATAGATTACTATTTTTAAAGTACATTATGTAATTAGATTGAAGACTTATTGAAATAATATCTAAATGACAATATATATATATTAGCACCTGAAGGACGCAGAATAACAACAAATAAATGTGTGATAAATCTATGTATATAAATTTATATGAGAATTATTACAATAGCTATAAACACTAAAATAAAAAGATTTATAAAAATAAAATAATAAAAATAAAAGGTCTCTATGACATGTACAAGTTATTTCTTTTATTATTATTATTATTATTATTATTATTATTATTATTATTATTATTATTATTATTATTATTATTATTATTATTATTATTATTATTATTATTATTATTATTATTATTATTATTATTATTATTATTATTATTATTATTATTATTATTATTATTATTATTATTATTATTATTATTATTATTATTATTATTATTATTATTATTATTATTATTATTATTATTATTATTATTATTATTATTATTATTATTATTATTATTATTATTATTATTATTATTATTATTATTATTATTATTATTATTATTATTATTATTATTATTATTATTATTATTATTATTATTATTATTATTATTATTATTATTATTATTATTATTATTATTATTATTATTATTATTATTATTATTATTATTATTATTATTATTATTATTATTATTATTATTATTATTATTATTATTATTATTATTATTATTATTATTATTATTATTATTATTATTATTATTATTATTATTATTATTATTATTATTATTATTATTATTAAACAATTTGTTAATGATAAATTTACTAATAATAAAACCTTGTGAAAAATCTTATAATACTAATAAATTCAAAATGCATATTAATGAAACTAATAATACTCAAACCTGGGCTGATGTAGTGACATCAAGTGATAATGATAAGAATACTAGTAATAAAAATGATATTAATAAAGCAAATAAAATTAAAAATATACAGAAAAATAATTCTGATACAGATACTAAATTAATGCTATAGAATGCAGAAAGTAAAGATACTAATGATGGTTTTATTACAGTATCATATAAAAAGAAAACTAATAGAAAGAAAGCAAATAAAATAGCCGTAATGGGAATTCAAGAAAATCATAATATTTTGGCTGTAAAACCAAGAATAATTTATAAAAAAAATTTTCTCACAAGAATTAATATAACAATGAATGAGACAGATATTATTAATCATCTAACAGATAAACTTAAAACTTCAGTTGTTTGTCATAAAATACCATCTGAAAATAAAAAATATGCATATTTTTACATTTCAGTAGATGAACAATATGCAGAACATATGATAAACCCAGAGCTTTGGCCGTATAGATCTGTATTACTTCCTTTTTATGGAAGATTACATAAATTGAATTCATTGAATGAAAATGATGTTACCAAAGAGGTGAATGACATACAAATTAGACATGATAAAATATTACAATCTATACATTCTAAACAAATTATTATTAATGAATAATAAACTATTAACTATTTACTTACAAAATGTAAGAGGATTACGAACAAAGTTATGTAAGATTAAACATAAAATTTTAACAGAAAAATATGACATTATTTGTTTAACAGAGACATGGCTAAAGGAAGATATATATAACGAATATTTAATAGATGATAGATATAGTGTCTTTAGAAATGATAGACCAATATCCATTGCTACAAGAGGTGGAGGTGTATTAGTTGCTTTTAAGAAATATATTAATTGTAAATGTATACATATTCCAGGTTTCCTTTTTGATACACTATGGATTGAAATTGAATTAAATAATTCTAAATTATTATTGGGAAATATATATATTCCACCTAATGTTTTACAGAAATATTTAAAATCAAGTTTTGAAGCATTAGAGTCATTTCTAGTTTCATATGAACATAAAATATTAATTATGGGAGATTTAAACATTGCATATTATGGAAACAATGTTTACCAAAATAATACCAAATTTAATGATTTAATGCAATTACTTAAATTTTTGAATTTAAAACAGATCAATGATGTATACAATAATAATGGATATACATTAGATTTAATAATCACAAATTATGAATTTATTCATATACAAAAATGTGAATACCCTTTAGTACCTGAAGATTATCATCATTTTGCACTAGAAATTGAATTAGTATTAAACATTAAAATAGCTAAATTTAAATCTTTAACTAAAAAAAACTACGCAAAAGGAGATTATTTTGGTTTATATAAAGCAATTAAAGATATAAACTGGAAAGAAATTTATAACAATACGGATGCTTCAATAGCAGCAGAAAATTTTCAAAAATTATTATTTGATGTAGTGAATAGATTTATTCCAATGAAACATATTAAATCTACTAAATATCGTAAATGGTTTTCAAACAAACTTATAAAATGTATAAAGAGAAAGTGATATTTTTATAATTTATTCAAAAAATATCAAGGTAGAATGTTTTTAAATAACTTTAAAAATTATAGATTTTTGATAAGAAAATTGGAAAAACAAGATTTTTATTTATATATGAGAAACATACAAAATAACATTAGTAACAATCCAAGACAATTTTGGGATATCATGAAAGAACATCTTAAAGTTAGAAATAAAGAAACAACAGATATTAAGCCAGATGATTTTATGAAATATTTCTCGTCACAAATGATTAATAATAATATAAATTCATATAGTTATAATTTTACTAATGATCTTATAAGTAATAATAATTTAATAAATATATCTAATCTGAGTAAGGATGAGATTATAATGGCATCTAAATCTTTAAAAAATAAAAGAAGTATTGCACATGATGATATACCTATATTTATTTATAAAGGCTGTATTGAACTTTTAGCTCCTATTTTAGTACATATATTTAATTTGGCTCTAAAAACATCTATTTTCCCTGATTGTTGGAAAATTGCAAAAAATATGTCCAATTTATAAATCTGGAAAAAAATCAGATATATCTAATTTTAGACCTGTCTCTTTGTTACCAATTTGTGGTAAAATTTTGGAAAAATCAATTTATAATAGGATTATACATCAATTAAAAAATATTATTCCTTCATTTATACATGGTTTTCTACCAGGAAGATCTATTGAAACAAATTTATTACACATATCAGATGTTATATCACAAGTTATTGATTCTCAAAGTCAACTTGATGTTATCTATTTTGACTTATCTAAAGCTTTTGATAAAGTAGATCATAATATTTTATTAACAAAAGCAGATAATATTGAATTATCAATTAATCTTACAAAATTATTAAAGTCTTTTTTTATTAATAGAAAGAATTGTATTTATATTAATGGAGAATCTTCTTTTATGGTCACTTATGAATGTGGAATACCCCAAGGAAGTATTTTAAGTCCTATTCTTTTTGCCATTTATACTTCTGATTTGTCTTCTGTAATAACTGAGAAAAATATATTATGTTATGCAGATGATATTAAAATCTTTTTAGAGATTAGACATAAAAATGATCATAAAATATTGCAAAATTATATTAATAATTTTTGTGATTGGTGCCATATCAATAATATGCAAATAAATACAAAAAAATGTAATTCAATGTCTTATACAAAGAAAACAACAATTAGTAATAATCAATATAATGTTAATGGGAACAAAATTATGAAAACATTTAAACAGAAAGATCTGGGTATCATCTTCACAAGTTATTATAAATTTAATGAGCATATTCAAACAGTAGTTAATAAATCTCTTAAAATTATGGACATGATTTTGAGATCAAACATTCAATTTACAATAGAGATATATAGATTACTATTTAATACTTTAATTGTACCTGTTCTGCATTATGGTTCTATTATTTGAAACCCATACAATCAAACAAATATATGTAAATTACAAAAAATACAAGATAAATATTTTAAATATATTTATAAAAATAAAATATATATATACTAAGAAAGTAAATAATATGTATAATAAAAGACTATTGATGGACATGTCATTTTTATTTAAATTAATACATGGAACTGTATCCTTAGAATATGCAATCACAAGAATTGCAATTAGGATTCCATCTTATAATTCTAGATGTCATGATTTGTTTTATTTACCTATATTAAAACATTCAATTAATTCACCATTGTATAGATTGCAACTAGAGTATAATCAAAAGTTTTCAGATATCGATATTTTTTCTTTAAACTATAAACAATTTAAGGACAAAATAAAAGCAATCTTACATTGACAATAATGTAAATAGTATTTTTACATATCTGTATGTACTACTTTGTAATTTATAATGCAGATATATATTACTTTGTAAATACTTGTGGCCTTGTTTGAGCTGTTTATTTATGAATAAATTGAATTGAATTGAATTATTATTATTATTATTATTATTATTATTATTATTATTATTATTATTATTATTATTATTATTATTATTATTATTATTATTATTATTATTATTATTATTATTATTATTATTATTATTATTATTATTATTATTTTATTCCTAAATTAGTGAAATATTTTAACTGGCTGACAACCATTTTTAATGTTTTAAAATGTGATTTTTTTTTTATAAAAACTTTTGAAGTATGTTTAAAAGTTTGATGATGACTAACTATTAAAATAAAAACATTTTTGATTCTTCAATAATAAATTAATGATAAAAAATATGATAAAAGGATTACAAGTTTTACTTTGTAAATTATAGGAGACATAACATAAAAATCAAAACATTGAAGCTTCTCTACTACGTTTTATGTAAAATAAGACAGTAAATAATGATATGTATGTGTATACAATAAATAGTAAACAACTCTATCATTAAATATATAAATAATTAAATACAAGTTTAACATGAAGTGAAATTCAATTTCAACTTTCAAAATTACCAAGTGAGCTTTCATCATTTTCTTGCTATATTCATGAATAATATGGAATAATATTAATTGGATGCTATTTAATTTTAGTTATTATAAACCACATCTTTATTTTTTTTTACAGTGATTGCTTTCTTAACATATAATGCATTATTAGAGTTAAACATGTATCCCATCTCTCTCTATGCTAAACTTGAATTTGATAACATATGCATGTGTATATAATCAATTCTTCATTTTTAAATTATGCCAAAAAGCTCATGGAGTTGATTTCAAAAATTTTCTTTATTGAAGTCCTAGCAAACCCTAGGACAGAATCTTATTTTGCATAATATTTATTTGAAAAAATGCAAAAGGTGAAATAAATGCAATAATTAAATGTGATGTCTAGTGTCTATTATAGTCAATAGTCAATTTCAGGGTTGCATATCTTATCATGAGATGATCACTATCTCCCATGCTTGCTCATAACTGTTGTTAAAATAGGCAAAACTCTCTCCATACAGTAGTGCCACTCAAAGAAAGACAGAGTGATCAATGGATGCCAGAAGTCTTGTGCATAAAATCCCTATCTAGTGCCTACTCATCCAATATCCCCAAACTAGTTTTCTGGCATGTGGCCTTCATCAATGAGAGCCTTCGATCTGAGAGCACTGCACCTAGATCTTAGGATCTAATGTAACCCTCCAGTAGCCACCTTTTATCTCTACATAACTACAAAACTATGAGAATAAAATTGAAAACACTAATATTTTCAATCTAAGCTCAACAGCTTATATAGTCATATGGGTCTGAACTCAGTTCACCACCCATACATTTTGGTGTCTTTGGTTTTTTATAATGATAGCCATCACCTTCCTATTAAGCAGGATTGGTATTAAACCTTTAAACATTACATGATAACTATCTCCCACACTTGCTCATAACTATATAACTATGACTATATAAGCTATTGAGCTTAGATTGAAAATATGTGTGTTTTCATTTTTATTCTTATAGTTTTGTAGTTATGTAGAGATAAAAGATGGCTGCTGGAGCGTTGCTTAGATCCTAAGATCTAAGTGCAGTGCTCTCAGATCCAAGGCTCCTCACTGACAAAGGCCACAAGCCAGAAACTAGTTTGGGGATGTTGGATGAGTAGGCACTAGATATGGATTTTATGCACAAGCCTTCTGGAATCTATTGATTACTCTGTCTTGGTTTGAGTGGCACTACTGTATGGTGAGAGTTTTGCCTATTTTAACAACAGTTATGAGCAAGCATGGGAGATAGTGATCATATGATATTTAAAGGTTTAATACCAATCCTGCCTAATAGGAAGGTGGTGCCCATGGTTATAAAAAGCTATTGAGCTTAGATTAAAAATATTTATTTGTTTTCAAATTTTATTCTCATAGTTTTGTAGTTATGTAGAGATAAAAGGTGGCTGCTGGAGGGTTGCATTAGATCCTAGGATCTAGGTGCAGTGCTCTCAGATCCAAGGCTCCTCACTGACAAAGGCCACAAGCCAGAAACTAGTTTGGGGATGTTGGATGAGTAGGCACTAGATATGGATTTTATGCACAAGCCTTCTGGCATCTATTGATTACTCTGTCTTGCTTTGAGTGGCACTATTGTATGAAGAGAGTTTTGGCTATTTTAATCTTATCATGAGTATATATTGTAATGGAGAGTAGGCACATCAATATCTAGCACCACAGAAACAGACTTATAATTTAGAATATGATAGCTTATTGGTGAAGATCTTAATTATCAATGTCTACTCAGCTTTACCATTACTAATAGATTCTTAAAATTGCCTCTAGATTGCAGAGAGCAGAGATTCTTTATAAATATCAATTAACAAAGCAGACAAAAGTAAACAAATATTAAAATTGATCTAACAACAAATAAAGTTTATTAACAGTTCAATATAGTACAGTTCAAATACAAACTGAAGTTGCTCTTTTACCTTGCATTTATTGCAATTGACATCATGCAGCCTTTAAATATTAGCACAATTTTTTATTTAATAATTCAGTATCATCTCTGAAAACTATCATTCAACTATTATTTATCTGTTTCTATTATATATATATTACTAAGTTAACATGTGCATTTATTATTTTTTATTAACTTAGAAAAATAGGCAAAAATAACATTTTAATTGATTTTAAATGTTCATAATGTACTAGTGATTACCAAATCAGATCTATACTCCATGCATTTGACATCACACCATTTTAAAATTAAAACCATAATAAATAAACTGTAAGCACCTAGAATACAAAATAAAATTATTGGAGCAATATCAAAGTCATCCATGAGTACTTTAAGCTTAAATAATATCCATATATCATGGGAGGCAAGTAATTATATATAAAATTCAAGTATAGCAGATAAATATCTATAGGATTGCTATATTAACTTTGTCATTGCATTGTTTTGTTTCCTTATATATTACACAATTAACATTTAGTTTATATTCATTTAATCATAATCAAAATTAACTAGATTATAAATTAGCAGAGTATCATGTTTATTAGGTGATCTGCTAAAAACTCTTTTTAATTATTATTTTATTTATGCAATAAATTTTAGTTATTTATGTGTAGTCTCATTTATCTGTTATCTGCATCTCTTATGCATACGTGTTCTTATATCTCTGAGTCTTGTGCCAGGAATGATAATGGATATGTGTGTCAATTCTATATTGTTCTGTATGAGAATTATATAAATGAGTCCATTTGTAATCATCATCATTGTCATTATGAAGATTCTGTGACATTGCCAAGAGTCATTTAAAAGTCTGCACATATTGTAGAATTTATTGATGAAGAATATTATGATGGTTATGCATATGGATGATTAGTGTTGTATAATTATTATTTGCTAGGGAAGATAAGTTAAATAAAGGGTCTGTGTTTGTATATCAAGCCTGTATATTATTTCATTATTACAAAATGGATACCAAATAAATAGTGGTATTATCACAAATATCTGATTTAGTTCACACACACATATATACATAACATCTATGGATAATAGCTATAACCGTATGTATAAACATTAATTAACCTTAGTAATCACTATCATCTAATTACCTAGTAATATCATCTTCTGTTAAATATTTGGGTATATTAAATTATGGTCAGGTATAGGTTTATGCTTTAGCGAATTACTCATCTTCACTCAGTATTTATTCTGCAGCTTTCATCACGTCACCAACAAATTTGTATAACATTATATATATTTCAATAGCAATTCCAAATAATGATCAAGCTATAAAACTTTTATTTTATTATTTAAATGATTATAATTTTAATTTGCTGACTTTTTACCAAATTACATCAGTCATTATAATTGCTAAGTAGTGTAATAAAATTGGCAATTAGCCAGAAGTTATCAGAATTTGAGTTTGTATTTAATGCAATTAGTTGTAATCTTTATGATGTTTTGATTTAACTTCATTTTTATTTTTTTAAAATCTATTTTACAGTATATTTAAAAATTATTTGTAAAATGTATTAGTAATTTGAGTTTGAAATTCAAGAATTTAATTTAACGAACTATTAAATTAAAAAGATATGTTTATAAAATTTAACACAACTTAATAAATCAATAAATAAATATCTTTCGCCTTGAAAATGACTATAAGATGTGATCAAAACATATAATAATATACTGTATATATGGGGTGGGGATGGAGAAAAAAATTCATAAAATGAAACATTTATAAAATAAGATGAGTATGTGGAAGATTGTTTATCTAAAAATGATTATATTTACTAATTTAACTTGCACATATAACTATAATATGTAGTCTACAATCGTCTTTTAAAGATGGTTCAAAATAAAACTTAAAGATGGTTCAAAATAAAACCTAGATCAGTAAAAAGATAATTTATATTTTATTAAGAACTGTAACAGAGTTATCTAATACAAAAAAGCAATAATTAGCCAATAAATTTTCAATTGAAACAAGGCAATATATAAAGAAACCAAAGAATATGAAAAGATTCAAAAACGATTCATTAAGAAAAATGAAATATTTGGAGTTATACAATTGTATAAAAATTAGTTAATATTATAAGAAAATATATAGGTGAATAGTCAAGCAAAGCTAGAGAAGAGAATAAAAGTTTCAAAAATGTAAAATAATGTTTTGATATTGGGAAAAAAATTATTTCAACAATATGAAAAAAAAAGATGGAAGCATGAAGAATTATATAGTAATAAAGATCAAATAAACAAAGTAATCACTATAATTACATTTTGTGAAAAAAATAATCATACAATTAAATCTATGAAAATAGAAAAAAATCCAGGAAATGATGGACTTATTATTGGGAATCTAAAAGAAGCAAAGAATCAAACAGAAAAAATCAATGGCAAAATTATATTCAAAATATGTACATGATAAGAGATTTTATTAAATGATTGGAAGAATACAATACTAATATTTAATAAACATTATTAAAAAGATATTAGAAATCACAGATCTATTAATCTTCCATTAGTTCTATACAAAATCATACTACAAAAATTACATTTCATCTATTGCAAACTTTGAATTCACCCCCCCCCCCAAGGCTGGATTTAAATGCGATTTTAGCATAATGGATCACATCCAATTAAAACTAATAAATATGAATTGCCAATATACCTATGTAATAGATATATTTTATTCGTACTTACTTATGGATTTGAAACTTGGATATTTAATAGAAGAGTAATGTAGAGATTTCAAACAACTGTGAATTATGAATATATAATTCTCAATAGTAAATACACTTTTCATGCAATTATGTAATTCTACCAAACTTTTACTGTTCATGTTAATATGAAAACATAAAATAAAACTAACAGTGCATTTAATACTTTCTTATTAGTTTTAGTTTACTTTTTCATATTAACTTGAACAGTACAAGTTTGGTAGAATATATATATTAGGAGTAATAATAAGAGATTGAAAGTAAAAAAGAAAAAGATATTGCCATTATTGAAAGAATTTAAAGAATGAAATGGAGGTGAGAGCAAAAAGAGATAGTAGTTAAACTGGATCACAAGAGATGCTAAAAGATCTAAGAAGAGACTACATGTGAGATGAATACATGAAATAAGAAAGTTTGTTGGTATGTTATGAAGAAAAAAACTATGGATTGGAGAAACAGGATTAAATTTAGAAATTCTGCAATAGATTAACATTGATTGAAAATGATAGCAATACAAAGTGGCTATTAGAAGATTCAGTAAAGGTTTACTTTAGTGGCCACATCATGTTCGCCCTCTATATTTGTAATAAAAATTATTCAAAAATCTTACGTATATGCTATAAAAAACTTACATTACTAGATCTATTATTTTCGATTTGTAACTATATTAGAATTAGATTAAAATTTATTAAAATGTAAAAGATAATAAAAAAAAAACCATTTACCTTTTTAAGCATAATTGTGTCCTATGCAGACTAGAAAGTTGGAGAAAAAAGCGGAAGTGCTGTGTCTGCTCCGGAAGGTAAATTATTGCAGGTGAAAACAAAGCTCTGCTGGTACCAGATTGGAATTTCAACTTACTTTTGCTCTCGACCACATATTTCAATATTCTGGAATTTAAACTTTTGAACCCAGAGGGTATCTTTTTTTGTAACAAGTGTTATAAATGAAGATACTTTAAATTCTTAAGTTTCAAATAAATAAATAAATTATTTTAATTAATGTAATGTAATTAAGGGCTGCAGAAAGGAGTTTTGCTATTAACTGAAAGGAGACCCTTTGATTCCTCTTGGAGGCCTTAAAGGAACCGAGAAGGGCAAATTCCTAATGTCCACTCCATATGTTCTTGTCGTTGTAGCTGTTATTACTATGTGATTATTCATATAGTATACGAACATGGATGGGCTGCTCACCAACACGCATTAGCCAGTGTGGTGAGTTTATTGGCTTTTTACCTCTGAGTTTAAGATCAAGAAACACCATGGTCTTTCTTCTCAGTGCCTGATAAGGCAGAATGAATGTTTATATAAAGGATAAATATTTTCCCAATACATATATACAATTATGACAGACAAAAATAAAGCATGGCCCTTATTCCCAGGAGGCTGTAAAGTCACCAACCAAGGCAGCGGTTGGTGGCCAAAGGCGGAGGGTGCTAAGAATCCCCTGATTGCGGACCCAGGCTGCCATTTGATGACGACTTTTTATTTAGATACTTACAACTGCAGATCACTTTCAAGTGAAGGAAGATTGCAAGAATTAGACGAAGAACTCTCTTATATTAAATGGGACATTATTGGACTTTGTGAAGTTAGAAGAAAAGGTGAAGAGACAATTGATTTAAAAAGTGGACATATACTCTATTATAAAGGCACAAATATTGGAAATACAAGTGGAGTAGGATTCATTATAAATAAAAAGTGGAAGAACAATATTGTGGAGATTGATGGTGTATCGGACAGAGTGGCAAGATTAGTTATACAACTTAATAGCAGATACCAAATGCAGATAATTCAGGTTTATGCCCCAACAAGTTCTCATAGTGATGAAGTAGTAGAAGATTTTTATATGGATGTACAAAAGGCTTTTGATCAGAGTAAACACCATTTTAAAATTGTTATGGGAGACTTTAATGCTAGAATTGGTAAAAAAATGAAAGATGAAAGTGCTGTGGGTAATTTTGGTTATGGTAATAGAAATGAGAGAGGACATAGACTTGTGGAGTTTGCAGAAAAAGAAAAACTTTATATTATGAATTCTTTTTTTTGAGAAAAATGTTAAAAGGAAATGGACATGGAAGCATCCAAATGAAGGTACAGAAGAATTGGATTATATTTTGACTAACAGGAAATACATATTTCAAGATTGTAATGTTCTTAATAAATTTAACACAGGAAGTGATCATCGATTAGTAAGGTGTAAGATACGTGTTAATGTAAAACTAGAGAGACAAAAATTATTAAGAAAAACAATATTTACAGTTGATATTCCTAATCTTCAGAAACATTCTAATGAATTTAAATTAGAACTTACAAATCGGTTTCAAGTATTAGATTTTGAACATGATTCAGATTTGAATGAAATTAATATGAAAATAACTGATACACTTTTGAAAACTGCAACAAAGATAGCTGGTAGAAAGAAACAGCAATCGACCAATAAAATTTCTACTGAGACTAGAGAATTTATGAAGAAAAGAAGGAATATGAAGATATACAAAAATGATGCATTAAAAAGAATTGAATATCTCGAATTTTGTAAAATGGTGCGGAAAAGAGTTGAAAATGATATAAGAAAGTATAACTGTGAACTAGCAAGGAAAGCTGTAGAAGAAAATAAAAGTCTTAAGAATGTAAAACAACATTTTGGTATTGGTAGGAAATTTATATCTGCATTAAGAAAAAAAGATGGAATTATTACTAAAAGGAGAGATGACATCATGAAATTGGTAGAAGATTTTTATCAAGAATTATATAGTAATAAAGAACAAGTACCTCCTATATCTATTACATCTTCCAAATTGCCCAGAATTTTAAATGAAGAAGTGAGACATGCAATTAAATGTATGAAGAAAGAAAAGGCTCCAGGTAATGATGGAGTTATAATTGATATATTAAAAGAAGCAGGTGAAGAAATAGAAAATTTGTTAGCAAAGTTATATACCAAATGTCTAAATGATAAAGATGTACCGGATGATTGGAAGAATGCAGTAATAATATTAATATTTAAAAAAGGTGATAAAGAAGATATTAGAAATTACAGACCTATCAGCCTTTTATCAGTTTTATATAAAATTTTTACCAAGATAATTACTACTCGTCTACAGAGAACATTGGATTTCCACCAACCAAGAGAGCAAGCCAGATTTAAAAGTGGTTTTAGTACAGTAGATCATATCCAGGTATTGAGAGAAGTTATAGAAAGGACAAATGAATATGAGTTGCCATTATGCTTAGGATTTGTAGATTATGAAAAGGCATTTGATTCTATAAACATTTCTTCAGTGATTACAGCATTAGATCATCAAGGTATAGATCCAGGATATTGTCATATTTTAAAGAATATTTATAAAAATGCAACAGCAACAATTAGATTACATAATGACACTGGGAAAGTCAACATTGAGAAAGGTGTAAGACAAGGTGACTCCATATCTCCAAAACTTTTTACAGTAGTGCTGCATGAAGTATTTTGTGGATTAAAATGGAAAACTAAAGGAGTGAAAGTAAATGGTGATTATTTAAGTCATTTAGATTTCGCAGATGATGTAGTTGTTTTTGCAAATAATGCTTCAGATCTGCAGAAAATGTTGCAGGAATTATCAGATAAAAGTAGGAAAGTAGGACTAAAGATAAATGTTAAAAAGACTAAAGTAATGTTTAATCGATTTGCTCAAAATATGAAAATAAAGATTGATTATGATGAATTAGAAGAAGTTAACAGTTACAAATACCTTGGTCAGATTATTAATACAGATGGAAACATAATGGAGGAAATTAATCATAGAATTAAACTTGGTTGGAGTGCTTTTGGTAGAAATAACTTAATACTAAAAGGAAATATGCCTATGTGATTGAAAAGGAAGGTTTTTAACAAATGTGTTTTACCAGTTCTTACTTTTGGATCTGAGACTTGGACACTTAATAGAAGAGCAATTCAGAGACTTCAGACCACTCAAAGAAGTATGGAGAGATGTATGTTGGGAGTAACAAGAAGAGATCGTAAACGCAATGTATGGGTGAGAGAACAAACAGGTGTTACTGACCACATTGAAAAAATTAAAAGATTGAAGTGGAGTTGGCTGATGGACAATTGAAATTTTAAACTGGATTCCAAGAGATTGTAAAAGACCCAGAAAGAGACCACATGTGAGATGGATGGATGAAATAAGAAAGTGTGCAGGGGTGATGTGGAGAAGAGAAGCTAAAGATCGGAGAAGATGGATTAAACTTGGAGAGACCTTCATCCTGCAGTGGATTGATAATGGTTGATAATGATGATGATGATGAATGTAATTAATCCAACATTCAATTTATCGATACAAATGTTTTAAGTAATATTCATCTAAGAAATGATCAAAAGTAAGTAATGTACAAAATGAAAGTCAAAATGTTTACTTTCCAAATCAAAAATAGTTTTAATTTTAAAAAATTAGATGGCGAACATGATGTGGCCACTAAAGTAAACCTTTACTGAAGATTCTTTTAGTATAATTTTTCTAATAAGAACTACAACTATAGCAAAAAAACAAAAAGTTTACTAAAAAAGAAAAAACATATAAATACAGTAGTAATTAAAGTATTAATTTTATAGTTACATTATCTTCAAATTAAAAAAATTATTTAATTATGGATTCATTTAATAAAAAAAACCCGAAAAAGATTAAAATTATTATTGAATTAAATACGTGCTTTTTGGAGACTTTATAATAGTATAATAAAGAAAAACAGTTGATTTTTTGTTGTTATAAAGTTTACATATGTGTTTCTTTTGAAAAAAGAAAATTATAAAAATTAATATATTTTTTCCATTTCTTGTGTGTTTTTATTTCATATTCTCAGATGTTATACAAAAGTTAAAAATTAAGTTTGTAATTTTATTTATCCTTACTAGTTTTAAAAGCAATATATATATTGTAATGGTCAAGTTTCGTACATTCGCGTAACAGAATCTAGAATCTAGGCCAGAGGTAATCAACCTTTTTATACCTACCGCCCACTTTTGTATCTTTGTTAATAGTAAAATTTTTCAATCGCCCATGGGTTCCACAGTAATGGTGATTTATAAAGTAGGGAAGTAATTTTACTTTATAAAATTTATAAAGCAGAGTTACAGCAAGCTAAAGCATATAAATCTCTATGAAATTTTTTTAAAAAGTCAATTAAATTCAAAAAAAAAGAAAGGGCTTCAGGGTCAGACAAAACCCCTACCGCCCACCATGAAGGCTGGAATGCCCACTAATGGGTGGTAGGGATCAGGTTGACTACCATTGATCTAGGCAAAGAGACCCAAACTGACCAGACCAGGAGTGTGACATCCCAAATCCGATCTCATTTCAACTCATCTGCCTGTAATCCAAGACTCAAGACCCTACAAATGACCACACTTGAAGTCACACATAGTATACCCATCTTTCATGGCTGACATAGAGCAGAGAGAAACAGGAGATTTGGGGATTTAAATGCATTATTAACTAATTTAATTGCTACCTGCACAAAATTAAAGATAACATTCAGAAATTATAATCAATGCATAGAGGGTTATATCACAAATATATAATTAACTAAGAGTGAATTGGATTGAAATAGGAACGAGAAATAACATGAAACCAGAATAAATTTAACATATGTTTATTAAATAAATAGAACATAAATTAATATGGGAAAAGCATGCAGGCTTTATAATATGAGGATTTAACATGTCTCCTTATTAAATCTTTAATTCTTAATATGAATTGATATATTTAAAGAATCACTAAGCAATGCCTACATTAAGTTATGCCAATTCCTATTGAAAGTGGTAGCTACTATTATAAAAATACTGTACCAGTCTTAGGCAAAATATTTATGGTGACATTAATAAATTTAGTAAATCATGAATGTATAAATCAGCTCAGGGTTGAGATTAAACCTAGAAACCAAAGATATAAATTTCAGTTTAATACTGAATAATTAAATTATGGGACTCAGAATTGGATATACAAGATCACCAACATGCTACAGCACTGGAAAATTACAATAACAGAGTGCCCAGTGAATAGATTAGAGTCAAGGGTTTTTGTGTCAAACACCGGTATCCTGGAACCAAGCATCATACTGCTAAAAGGTCGGGGTGGCTACATGTCTGCCTGGAATTATATGCCAGGTCTTACTAGTGTGTTCCCTGAAAGAAGGTAAGATGGGGTGGTCTTTCCAGAGGTCCCATCTTAAGGAGAAGATGCAGCAAAACATTAAACATTGAACATAAATTTAATATATCTAATCCGCCAAGCAAAAGTATGACATTAATTATTTAAAAAATATGGGGCAACATCCCTGTCAGTATTACTATTATGAGCCAATTCTAACAATGCTATATAATCAAGTGACATTATAGGAATAAAGAAAATATAATAAAACTCTAGTTCAGGGGTCCCCAACCCTTTTGCACTTAAGAGCACATTCTATAATACCGGCGAGGTGGCGGGCACCACTTATTTTTTCAACTAGGTGGCGAGCACCATTTATTTTTTCAATGTAAATTTATAGTTGGATATTGTTAATAATACACATAATGTACAAAAAAATATTTATTTTAAAAATACAATTTTAATATATAATTAACGTTTATATTTTTATGCTGTAAAAGTATAGTATGCCCTACAATTTGATTACAATATAATACAATAATTTATAGGAAATTTTAAAGATTAAATTTATTTGTATCAGATAAATAATGTTTTATCGTGTTCAGATAGCGGCGGGCACACGTAAAATGGTCCGTGGGCGCCATGGTGCCCGCGGGCATAGGGTTGGGGACCTCTGCTCTAGTTTATAGGTTTCAACCTATACATAGAAATTATTATGAGGGAGGGGAAAGTATATTTGATCAACTGGCCAAATAATTAATGAATATACTTTCATATTACTAAGACTAGTACATTATTCAGAAATCTCAATAAGATGGACATTTAATAGTAAGTCACATAACATCTTAAATTAAATAAGAATTACAGGAATTCGAACCAGCGAGCATGGAGGATGTCATTAAAAAAATAGTTATGGGAAGATATTTGCAATTACATCTCCGAATATTTATTATGTTTAAATGTTCACTGTTTCAAAGCATTGGCACATAAATAACAAAAATAACAGTAAATATATATTATAGGCATAATTGCAGTGATAGACAAAGAAATTAGCGTAGGTTACATTTAGTTTATTTAAGACATTTGTAAAGATATAGGTAAGATATACAAATGATATAGTATTTACTTTAATGAAAATTTATAATGAAACATTTATAGGATTTAGAAAATTACATTAGATTATTGTTTGCTAGCTTTAAACTTTTAAGTAGAAATTTTGGATTTAGAAATAGTTTGTTAACACAGAGCTCTGAGGTTATAGGTTGGCATTACCGATTAGTTGAACTGGATAGGCATTTGTTTGGCTTACAAGTATCACAGTGATCTTTTTGAGCAGGCGTAGCATTGACATTAGGGAAGCAGGCTATTGCTGGATGGTTTCATGTGCAGCTCCGGTGGTTGAAGCATCAGCTGGCAGTGGTCATACCATTCTTTCCATGGGTTTAGAAGCAGCCATTGCTTATTGCTCCAGTCAGACCTTTCAAAGATTAATCTGATGTGGATTAGATATGGCGATGCTCTTCTAAAAGTAATGGCTTCTCCCTCTCAAACTCAAAATATAACCTATTTACACTTTTATTTCAAAGTACTTAACTAGAAAAGAAACTGCTTTGCCTGGAAACCATTAGCTCTAAAATATCACACTAGATTGTAAGATTTCCCAATTTGAACAAAAATACTTTTGTTTAGGCTTCTATAGCACCGAAAATCCTCCTCTAGGTGTTAAAATAGTTTTGCTACAGCTATTTTAAGGAATACACTTTTACCATAAACAAATTCGAGTATAGCAATTATCAACTTTCTAACTTTGATTTAACCACAGGTGTGGTGGATTTAAATGCAAATCTGTTTACGGCTAACTTTTTATTTTTAACCAATTTAACTAAAAACTTTTTGCTCTTTTATAAAACTAAATCACGCCACTCTATATATATATTACTATATGAGATGAATCATACATCCACGTACAAATTTATATTTACTAAATTTAATAAATTGAGATTTCTACTATTTAAAATTATAACATAAATCATTTCTTTATAAAATATAAAATTTAAACCATTATATTTGCTGTAATGAACATTTTAATAGGATTTGAACCCAGCACAGATAGGTTTGGTGGTTAAACTAAAAGATGCAACGAGAAGGACTTGAACTTGAGCGTTGTAATAAATATGTAAAATTTTAATATTGTGCCGGTCAAAATTGTGTATTCATTCAACAAGACCAATAATCCAAGCAAAAGTACCTTGAATCCAACCATACACAAGATACAGATATCAGGGAATGGTGAATTCTAACCTATTTGCCTGAACTATTGCCTCTCTGACTAATGAATAACGTTTGTGATGACACTAGCAGTCCTTGGTTTTATTCTGTCCCAGCTGGAGGTCATGGTTCACAAAGAGATTCAAAATAATAAAGGATTTATATAAGAAATTAATTATTTGATGAATTCTGACGATTGCAGAATGGTACAGATGTGATTTGATATTGACTACTAAGAGTTTGAACCATAACAATTATAATCCTTTATGGCAATATTACAAAGAAGTGAATTTAAATCAAAGAAATATTATAAATAACTAGAGTAATTAATATTAGAGATTTGGAGTAATGACAAACTAAGCTAATTTAAAATAATAATATTACAGGAATTTATTAAGAAATTGAGAGATTGGCAGTACAAAATAAGTTGAGTTTTGTTTATACAACTAGGTTATCCTTCTTGAATTCACAATTACATGCATTAAATACTCATTAAAGTATATTAAATAAATTTTAAATTAAAGAAATATTTGAACATTTCAATTCAGTAGGTAATTGCAATTCAATTAATACATAAATTTGTTTTGATGTGGCTAAATGCAAGGCATTTGATAACAAAGTAAAAATTTGTTAATTGGTCTGCCAAGAACCAATCAGCAATAAAATATCATTAGCCCTCTTTAAGAGATTACAAATAAATCTATTATATATATATAAATAACCATTTCAATTCAGTAGGTAATTGCAATTCAATTAATACATAAATTTGTTTTGATGTGGCTAAATGCAAGGCATTTGATAACAAAGTAAAAATTTGTTAATTGGTCTGCCAAGAACTAATCAGCAATAAAATATCATTAGCCCTCTTTAAGAAATTACAAATAAATCTATTATATATATATATAAATAACCAAGACATGAGTGATGGGTATTTAAAACACTATTACATTTAAATCAGTTGTATGTAATGAGTGTGGAAAGAAAAATAGTTCATCTTAAATAAATTAGATAATCAGATTTAACTAATTAACTGGATTGGTTGGTGAAAGACATGCCATCATGGCAGAGAGCATTTCAGGTTTGGTAAATAAAGATATAAAATAATGAAGGCAGTATGCTATTATAGATTACAACAAAAGAACAAATGAGGTCTGTTACGATCCTCTGGGTGGCTTTGCTAAAAAGAAATCCCTGGTATATACAGGTAGATGATGAGAAAAATGTTGGCCCTCCAGCAAAACATATCTTTGAATAGTAATAATAGATTTGATGCGCTGGACTTCCCATATATATTTTAATGGCAATGCCTGAAAAGGATCCCTAGTAGGAAAATACGTCTACTATTAAGGGAAAGTCAAGGATTGGACTGGTCATATTTAAACTTCTGAAAGTCCTGAGAGGTATGTAGCAAAGGAACTATCCTATTAGGCAGGATGGGTGTTAAACCATTAAGCATCACATGGTCACATTTCCTATACTAGCACATTAATTGTTGATAAACAGAGCAAAACTCTCCATACAGTATTGCCACCTGTGCTAAACGGAGTAATCAATGGATGCCAGAAGGCTTGTGCATAAAATCCCTATCTAATGCCTTCTCATCTAATATCCCCAGACTAGTTTCTGGCTTGTGGCCTTCGTCAGTGAGGAGCTTTGGATCTGAGAGCACTGCATCTAGATCTTAGGATCTAATGCAACCCTCTAGCAACCACCTTTTATCTCTACTTAACTACAAAACTATGAGAATGAAATTGAAAACACAAAAAATATTTTCAATCTAAGCTCAATAGCTTATATAGTCATATGGGTCTGAACTCAGTTCAGCACCCATACATTTTGGTGTGATCATGTGATGCTTAATGGTTTAACACCAATCCTGCCTAATAGGATAGTGGTGGATATGGTTGTAAAAGAGCCAAAGACACCAAAATGTATGGGTGCTGAACTGAGTTCAGACCCATATGACTATATAAGCTATTGAGCTTAGATTGAAAATATTTTTTGTGTTTTCAATTTCATTCTCATAGTTTTGTAGTTAAGTAGAGATAAAAGGTGGTTGCTAGAGAGTTGCATTAGATCCTAAGATCTAGATGCAGTGCTCTCAGATCCAAAGCTCCTCACTGACGAAGGCCACAAGCCAGAAACTAGTCTGGGGATATTGGATGAGTAGGCATTAGATAGGGATTTTATGCACAAGCCTTCTGGCATCCATTGATTACTCTGTTTAGCACAGGTGGCAATACTGTATGGAGAGTTTTGCTCTGGTTATCAACAATTAATGTGCTAGTATAGGAAATGTGATCATGTGATGCTTAATGGTTTAACACCAACCCTGCCTAATAGGATAGTGGTGGCTATGGTTGTAAAAGAGCCAAAGACACCAAAATGTATAGGTGCTGAACTGAGTTCAGACCCATATGACTATATAAGCTATTGAGCTTAGATTGAAAATATTTTTTGTGTTTTCAATTTCATTCTCATAGTTTTGTAGTTAAGTAGAGATAAAAAATGGTTGCTAGAGGGTTGCATTAGATCCTAAGATCTAGATGCAGTGCTCTCAGATCCAAAGCTCCTCACTGACGAAGGCCACAAGCCAGAAACTAGTCTGGGGATATTGGATGAGTAGGCATTAGATAGGGATTTTATGCACAAGCCTTCTGGCATCCATTGATTACTCTGTTTAGCACAGGTGGCAATACTGTATGGAGAGTTTTGCTCTGTTTATCAACAATTAATGTGCTAGTATAGGAAATGTGATCATGTGATGCTTAATGGTTTATTGATGTTTTTCTTTCAATTTAAAAAAAATTTGAATGTTTTTTCTGCAGATAAGATTAAGGTTTTTCATGATTTGCTTTTGCTGTTAGAGGATTCAATGTATTTTATGTCTAATGATGTGTTTTATAAGATTAGAGAAGGTTGGCTTATTGGTTATGTCATTTCTCCATTGATGTGTGCTGTCTATATTGATTATTTGGAGTGTAGTGTTATTAATATGTTTTCATGTTCTATTAAATTATTTGTTAGGTATGTTGATGATTGTTTGTTTGTTATTCAGAAAGAGAAATTAGAAGAGTTTTTATGTGGATTGAATGGTTTTGATTCTAGTATTAAGTTTACAATTGAGGGGGATGGTTTTGATTTTGTAAAATTAAAGTTTTTAGATTTAAATGTTGAGAAGGTTAATGATGTTTTGTTTTGTAGTCATTTTATAAAACCTAAAAATTTGAGAAATATGATTAGGCCTGATAGTTATCAGCCTTTTATACATAAAAAAATGTCTCTGTTGAATTTTTGTTGTCGGAATAGAAGGCTTAATAATTTTAATAATGATGCTGATATTCAAAGAAGTCAATTTGCTGCTGAATATGTAGAATTGGGTTATAGTCATGATTTTATTAAAAAAGTGGTATTTAATAATAATGTTTATAGTCGTGATTTGGATAAGAATTTTGTTGGTAAGAATGATGATTATATGTCTTTACCATTTAAAGCATAAATATATAATTTGGTTTATAGGAATAGTCATTTGTTAGGTGGAATAAAGGTTGCATGGAGGAAAGGTACTGATTTGAATTCATTACTTAATGGTTCAAAGCAGTCTATTGATAGTAGGTCAATTCCTGGTATTGTTTATAAAATTCCATGTACTTGTGGTAAATTTTATGTAGGCCAGAGTAAATTTAGCCTTAATGAAAGGGTTAAGGTTCATATAAGTAGAGTTAAACATAGGTATCTTAACTCAGCCTTATATATTCATGAATTGAATACAGGTCATAGAATATTGTTTAATAATGCTTCGGTTATTTTTTATGAAAAGAATGAGTTAAAAAGAAGAATAAAGGAGACTTTGATGATAAAACTCCTTGATTCTGAGGCTATCAATCTTATGAAAACTTCTTTTGATATTAAGGGTAGGTGGGGTTTGAAATGAATTATGGGAAGGTTTGTTTGTTTGTATATATATATGTTTTCTTTAGTTTGATTTTCACTTGAGAAGGTCTATTTGTAGTAAATGAAACCATGGTTGTATAAGGATTTTGGTAAAGTTTTGGATTTAATCTAGTATTGTATTGTTTTATGGTTTTGCATTTTTATTTTTGCTAGTATAGTGTTAGACAGTTTTGGTTTTCTATTTAGGTATACTATTTAATATTTTTGAATAGTGATATATGGTTTTGTGAATTTCATATTTTATTTGCTTTGTTTTGTGTATTTGTATTACTAATTTGTATTATTTTGTATTTTTTGTTTATTATTAATTATTTGTTTGTATTTGTATAGTTATTAATTTTCTTTCAGTATGTGGCAGTTTTTATAAGATAATTATAGTGTTAGGCAGTTTTGGTTTTCTAATTAGGTATATTATTTAATATTTTGAATAGTGTTTTATAGTTTAGTGAATTTCATATTTTATTTGCTTTGTTTTGTGTATTTGTATTATTAATTTGTATTATTTTGTATTATTATTTATTCATTTGTATTTGTATAGTTATTAATTTTCTTTCAGTATGTGGCAGATTTTGTATGATAATTTTTCTTGTGTAGAAATTTTAGAAATAAAAAAGTTAATTAACATGTCTAATAGAATTGAATCTTTAAAGGCTCAGGTTAATTTTCTTAAGTCTTGTAGGTTTTGCAATGTGTTTCCTAATTCATGTAATATTAAATTGGATAGGAAATTGGTTTTATTTTCTGATTGTGATTTTATTCTAAATTTTAAAAGATTTATTCTTAAACAATTTTTTTTTCCATATGTCATAGCATTGGCTGGGACGCGAACCCACACCCGTCTGCAAACAACTACTTGCTTGCAAGGCAGGTGCGATGACCTCTCAGCAAACGCTTGACTTAAACAATTTATTATGCAGATTATGTGTTTATCTAATTTAATTGATATTTATAAAATGTTTAGAAGAAAGTTGGATTTTAGAAGGAATTTTAATTATTCTGTTTTAATTCTTTTTTAAAGTGGTTTAGGAGTAAATGTGAAATCACTTATAATAATAAGTATTTCAAAAAATTTAAATGGTTGATTGGAAAGGCTGAAAATAAAAATTTTGTGAAAGGAAAAGAGTTTAGATTTGGGTGTTATAAAAATAGGCCTGATGCTTCATCTGTTTTAAATTTGTCAAATTATGTTTTGAATGTATCTGATTTGGCTATTTTAGCTAAGGGTCCTGGCTTTGTTCCGTTGCTAATAAAAGTTTAGTATTTGATTTTGTTTCCGCTATTGAAAGTAATAGTAATATTTCTGATGAAAATAAAATGTCTTTACAGGTTATTTTGAATAGTCAATTACTTAAAAGAGAAAAATTTGTTTTTGTCCCTATGGAAATTAGTTTTGTTAAAAAAAGATTGAAAGCCAATGATGTGGTATTGTTAAAAGAAGATAAAGGTGGCCAGTTTGTATTGTTAAATAATATTGATTTTAAAAGTAAAGTTTCTTTGGAATTAGATAATGTAAAATATGCTATTTTAGATTCTGATCCTGGTAAGAAAATAAAATCTAAATTAATTAAGATTATGAAGGTTATGGAGAATAAAAAGATTTTTGATAGAGCTACTTATTTAAATTGTTACCCTAGTGATTATGTGGCTCCAAAGGTTTTCTTTAATTTGAAGTCTCATAAAGATAATTTTCCTTTGAGATGTATTTTTGATTTTACAGGAGGAATTGTTGATAAAATATCAAAATTTATTATGATATTTTAAGGATTATATAAAATTGGGTCAATTTTGTGTTTCTTCTTCTTTTGAAGCTTTTAAGAAAATAAATGTTTTTGTTTTGGATGATCATTGTGTTTTTGGTAGTTTAGACATTGAAAATATGTACAAATCAGTTAATAGATTAAAAAGTATTGATGTTTTTTTTTCAATTTAAAAAAAATTTGAATGTTTTTTCTGCAGATAAGATTAAGGTTTTTCATGATTTGCTTTTGCTGTTAGAGGATTCAATGTATTTTATGTCTAATGATGTGTTTTATAAGATTAGAGAAGGTTGGGTTATTGGTTATGTCATTTCTCCATTGATGTGTGCTGTCTATATTGATTATTTGGAGTGTAGTGTTATTAATATGTTTTCATGTTCTATTAAATTATTTGTTAGGAATGTTGATGATTGTTTGTTTGTTATTCAGAAAGAGAAATTAGAAGAGTTTTTATGTGGATTGAATGGTTTTGATTCTAGTGTTAAGTTTATAATTGAAAGGGTGGTTTTAATTTTGTAAAATTAAAGTTTTTAGATTTAAATGTTGAGAAGGTTAATGATGTTTTGTTTTGTAGTCATTTTATAAAACCTAAAAATTTGAGAAATATGATTAGGCCTAATAGTTATCAGCCTTTTATACATAAGAAAATGTCTTTGTTGAATTTTTGTTGTCGGAATAGAAGGCTTAATAATTTTAATAATGATGCTGATATTCAAAGAAGTCAATTTGCTGCTGAATATGTAGAAGTGGGTTATAGTCATGATTTTATTAAAAAAGTGATATTTAATAATAATGTTTATAGTCGTGATTTGGATAAGAATTTTGTTGGTAAGGATGATGATTATATGTCTTTACAATTTAAAGCATAAATATATAATTTGGTTTATAGGAATAATCATTTGTTAGATGGAATGAAAGTTGCATGGAGGAAAGATGCTGATTTGAATTCATTACTTAATGGTTCAAAGCAGTCTGTTTATAAAATTCCATGTAGTTGTGGTAAATTTTATGTAGGCCAGAGTAAATTTAGCCTTAATGAAAGGGTTAAGGTTCATATAAGTAGAGCTAAACATAGGTATCTTAACTCAGCTTTATATATTCATGAATTGAATACAGGTCATAGAATATTGTTTAACAATGCTTCGGTTATTTTTTATGAAAAGAATGAGTTAAAAAGAAGAATAAAGGAGACTTTGATGATAAAACTCCTTGATTCTGAGGCTATCAATCTTATGAAGACTTCTTTTGATATTAAGGGTAGGTGGGGTTTGAAATGAATTATGGGAAGGTTTGTTTGTTTGTATATATATATATATGTTTCCTTTAGTTTGATTTTCACTTGAGAAAGTCTATTTGTAGTAGATGAAACCATGGTTGTGTAAGGATTTTGGTAAAGTTTTGGATTTAATCTAGTATTGTATTGTTTTATGGTTTTGCATTTTTATTTTTGCTAGTATAGTGTTAGACAGTTTTGGTTTTATATATATATAGTGGATCACTAACGATCATAATAAATTAATTCCTGATTAAAATAATCAACTCCTCGACATAATAGAAAGTCCCCAGAAACCTTAGGCCATTAATGAATGGATCATAAAATATAATATAAAAGGAAAGGCAAGAATTAAAACTAAAATATAAATTGTTTTCCACACTTTTCAAATATTTCATTTATTAGTGAGTTATCAAATAGTTCATCATTGAAGATTACAAAATCAGTCAGTCTTTTAATTAACATAGACAGACTGGGCATTGAATATCAAACTCACTTTTGGTGAAGTTTGACAACATATATCATAATAAATTATACATTATAATTTTACGATTTTACTGATATAAACGAAAATATATACGTATGAAATATATATTGTTAGTAGTTGATATGAAAATGCTATGATAGCTGTGCTTTAAGTGATTCTCTTTTAAGATATTTGTTTTACAGAAATTGTAATAGATTTTACTTAACTGATTTAATAAAATACATTATTCTCTCAGAGATAATTATGAGGGCGCTTTTAAGTTGGAGATAATAATAAGATACCTAACTTTTAAAATAATTTCAATCATTTAAAATAAATTTATAATATAAGAGGTACAAAACTAAATGAGCTTTCTCTATTAATTAATTTAATGGAAATAAGTCTCCTGTAATGATTTTTAACTGAAGGCAATAAGAGAGAGAGGGTTTAAAGTTATTTGCTCATCAAGTTTTATACTTGGTAGTTTCAGTAAGTCAATATTACAAATAAACCAACAAAAAAAAAAAAAGACAAATTTGTTGCATCAAAGTAATGTGGAATATTTTTTATAAGAATTAATAATTTTAAATTTAAGGAAAAAATTAAAAGACACATTTTAAAATTAAGTTGTATAAACATTTCAGATATATATAAAATACAAATTAATATTGATTTAAAAAACAACGTAAGCTAGAATCAGAGGCTTGCGGCAAATTGGAGGTTACCTCAACCAATCAGTAGACATTCCATGGCTTGAAACAGGCAGTTATAAAATCAGGTCATTTAGTAGGCTTCCTTGACACAGTACACTCTTCGGGCTAAGTGCTGAGAGCACTGGAATGGCATTGTGATGAGCTGATGGAAACAGAGCTCTGAAAAGCAAACGGCCAATCTTTTCACCCCATCATTCTTTAGGCAAGATGTACTATAAATACTGGTCAACTCTCTTCAGTGAACTGTTCTTCAAATATCCCTTATCAAAATTTTTACTATTTATCTGATCCAGTCGTATCTATTAGGATTCAATCTACATGATGTTTGCTGGTGACTTTCTCTGTGGTCAGCGTCTGCCTGGATGGGAAATCTGCAATCTTGCATTAAACATGCCCCAAGGGTTAATTTTGCTAATTAAAAGAAAACAGCAACAAGCATGATTAAATTTATAAGTCATTGTATTAACAAAACCTATTTAATTAAGATTTAGATTAAAGAAAATGTAGATTTTATTCACAAAATTTTTAGGAATTTGGTACATTCTATAAATAATACTATGACTTTCAAACTTAATATTTGATATAAAATGTAAAACACACATTTACAAAATATTCCTTACAATTATTAGATTGTTTACATAAATGATTCTTTAATGTACACTTATCGAAAGATAAATATAAAATGTTACCAACTGATTAATTGGAAAAATAAACTTTAATGAAAGAATTTAAAATATTTGTAACATTCTATAGATAGCTAGGATTAAATTATTTACTCAGTGCCAATTTAATAAAATAAACAAAATATACATTTCTGCAAATATTATAAAATAAATCACTATTATAAAGAGGTTAGTTTTAATCATAAAATATAAATTAATGAAATATAAATTAGATAAAATATTATAATATTGATTATAAATATACTACCACCTATTATAAGATGGGTATCAGTTAATATACAAGATTGGGTTCAAATCCATACTAGTGCTGATGACATTGGCACTAGGTGAAGCAGAAATATGTACTATATTTCCAGCTTCAATATATATATATATTGAATGTTATACAAAATGCGCATGCAAAATATATTTCTTTGAAGAAGACCATATATTATGATTAAAACATTAGGAAATATAAAATAAAGAAATTGATTCATAAGAATAAAATATGAATAATGAATGCATAACAAATTATTAAAATAGGCAAAACTCTCTATCCGTATTGCTACTCAGTGCAAGCCAGAGTAATCAGTGGATGCCAGAAGGCTTGTGCATAAAATCCCCATCAAGTCCCTACTCATCCAATATCCCCAGACTAGTTTTTGGCTTGTAGCAATACATATAGAGAATTTTGCCTGTTTTAATAAGTTATAAGCAAGCATAAGAAATGGTGATCATGTGATATTTATTGGATAAAACAGCATTTTATAATTTCTTTTATGGGATGTTGTCAAGCATTGGTGGTCGAGAGGTCAGCAACAGCTGCTTTACAAGCAGTTGTTCTGGGTTAGCGGGTTCGCTTCCCCGCTGATGCTATGACGATGTTATGTTTGTTCATTAATGATTTACATAGAAAGATTCTAACTAGCATTTATATATGTAAACAAAAATACTGATTTCTACAGTTAAACAGAGCATTCATTAAAACAGTAGCACCAAATCAATCTACAGACTAATTTCTAGTTTTTATCAATAGGATTATTGGATTTCACGTATCTTTTCATCAGGCACCATAAAATGTAATATCCATTCACTTGAAAGTTTTTACTTAAAAATTTGTTTATTTACTTTTATATAAATAAATAATTTTTGTGCACACCAAGTGCTTTCGAGTAAATCATTTTTCAAACACAGTATACTATACCAATAATACAATAATGATATTTTTAGGGGGAGGGGGGAGATCAAAATGTTACTATACGTTTTAATTTATTCTTATTATGACCAAACTAATAAATTCAAAAGATAAATAATTATTTTGAAAGTCAGACAATCTAAATTGAGTTTTAATCTTTTATAATATTTGCATCTAAAATAGTAATCTTTATTCGCGTTTACTTTGAATATTAGCGCCACCTATATGTTTAATATTAATGACCAACCACTGCTAACAACCGTAGATGTACAGTCTTGCGTTGCGTCTCTGTTATACATTTGACCATGGCGACCGCCACTTGGGATTCGTATTATTTATATAAATACTTTCTACTTAGGCCTTAGAACAGGTACATAACATTCTTGTAAAATATTTGCATTAATAAATATATTTTATTCTGTATCCATTATGAAATTTAATTTATAAATTTACTTAACTATTTTTTTAATTGTAAAAAATCATTTCCGAATTGTCGTCTACTTAATTATTTTTCCAGTTTATAGACATCAGTGTGCGCATGCGTTCGTTTTCGTAACCGTTGTGGTAAATTTGAACTGGAAATTGATGACAACTTTTTTCTAGTTTTTTTTTTAAAAATTAATTATTATATCTTGAACATTTTTTTTGAATCTGCATAATAAAGGAGGTAAGATATTGCTTCTACTTATTTTGGCATTAAAATTTTACTTTTTATAGTTAAAAGTCCGTTATATGGTTAAAAAGCTATTTTATTTTTTCAAATTTATCTTGAAAATAAATCAGCTTTTAAAATACTATTAAATGACTTAGAAATTTTATAATTATTTTTTTGTAATTGTAGTTTCTTTTTTTTTTTTTTTTTAAAAAAAATCTAGACTGGATGTGTAGATTGTTAAAGGCAGCTAGCATTTGTCTAGAATACTACAGTCTATGCAGTTGTATATTATTTTAAAGGACCGAAATATATAAAAAAAATTAAAATTATCTAATTAAATTAAATATTAATTAGAAATTATCTAATTAGTGAGGAGCAATAATTTAGAGAAAATAAGAGTTATAATTTTTAGTTGAGAAATGGGTTCAATTATATCAATACATGATCATAATATTTTTAAACAAAGTGGCAGACTGGAACTTACGGTTATCTGTTGATCCCCCGTTTTATCACTTTTTGTCTTCGAATTTTGTATATATTCCGAGCAGTAAGGCAATTCGATTACATTTATATAAAATATAGTGTATTTCTTAATTGTTATCAATCTGTAACAGTGCTTTAGTAGTTCATTAGCTTTCTCACTATGGGTGCAACAGATGCAGCTCTCATGAAATAATGAAATATTCTGATTTGAACTTTATGATATGGAAACGTGTTATATATGATTAAATAACTATCATATGTGGTAAGATTTAATTCCCGAATTGATTAGACACACAAATGAGAGAAGTTAAGGATATAATGCTCAAACTCGACAAGTTATAAGTTACATATTTTTTAATAAAATATTAATAACAGTATTTTTCACATAACGCAATTACATATATTCAAAATAGATACATACATGTACTATATTAAAAGTAACATGAAGGCTTACACATATAATATCTATACAACCTGTAAATTGTTTACATGGGATTTCAACTGTTGCTTCAAAATCCTCTAGCTCTATAATTACTTTTTTGCTTTATATTCTTCCACATAACTAATGTAACCAATTGGAATAATGGGTGTTACAATAGTTATTAATATAGATTGTTCATAAAAATGCATTCATCTTTTAATTACTAATTCCTCTATTGCATTCAATTATTATAATGCATATTCTATATACTTCTACTTATTCTAGAACGTTTTTTTTTTAAAATTCTTGCTTATATACACTTTATTACATAAAATATTGGAGGTATCTACCCTCCTGGCAGGATTTTTTTCTTGGTTCTCCATCTCTTGAAGTTTTAAAACTAGTCTTCATATTAGTTGTTTGATGACTTCCAAGGGTCTTTTATATTTTCCATTGTTGGACTTTTGTTTATAATATTCTTGCTTATAGTATCTTCCTTTTCATCTTTTTTTTTTTTTTTTAACAGCATTGTCTTAAAGATCTATGACTGCCAATGACATGATTATTTTCGATTTTAACTTTTACTATCTGCTTAGATAGTATTTCTGCGATGCTTTTACCCATTTTTTCATTAAACTATTTCTAGTCCAAACTTTATTATCTATTAAATATATATATTTTCTTGGAATGAATTTCTGGATTACTTTGGTCAGAAAGTAAAAGTAATAACTTTGTCCTTCTTACCTATCAACAATTCTTCTGATGATTGGCCTGTTGCTATAGATAATGTTACATGTCTATAGCATTGTATATTTCAGCCAATCCATTAGATTCCTGGTAGTGTGGAGGTGTTTTAATGTTTAATATCTTCTACCATGAACTATTCAAATTTACCGATTACATACTCACTCTCATTATCTGTTACACAATTATTTTTAGGGACTCATGACAAACAAATATTTCTTTTAGCTTCTTTATGATTTTTACAGTTCTTGTATTCTTTGATCCTATGCTCTGTTCATCTGAAATGTCTATCAATAACTACTAGAAAAAGTTTGATTAATTAACTAGTGGGATCCATATGTACTCTTTGCCAAAGTCTGGTTGCTATAATCCACAATGTCAAATTATTTTTTGATGGATTCATTATATTATGGCATAACTTAGAATCTGTAATATATATTTTTGAATATCCTCAAGAATTTTGGCTAACCAATGTATTCACAGGTGAGAACCTGTGCATGAACTATGTCAGATGATTCGGGTATATTAACACACTGTACTCTGCAATGGCATTATCACTCTTAGTAGATGCTCCTGTTATTCCAAAATATGATTGACAAATTTTTTTTTGGTTTTTGTATTAGCCATTCTTCACAAAAGCTTTTCATGAGGGTTTGCTATTCTTTGTTACGTTCACTTTATTATAGCTTAATTGTTTAATGTCTATAAATTTATTCTGTTAGGTAGTCTTGACAGAACATTTTTGACTCTTTGATAAAGTAGTTCAAAATCATTTGCGGGTAACACATTGTGCCTAGCCAATATACATAAAGTTAAATGACCAGCCAATAGTTCACTGATGATCCTGAATTAATGACCATATAAGTATTACATAATTGTCAAGATTTTTTTGTCAAGCTGGCTGTAATTTCATTCAGCTCTCTTTACATTGACTGAGGTCTCATCATTATTTGTTTGCTGGCTGATCATTATATCAATTTCATATTCAGAGGCATTGGTATTTAACACTACTTCAAGACCACATAGTGCAATATTAATTTTTCTGAAGATAACAGGGCTTTATCCTATTTAAAACATTCATTCTCTTAAGCCTTTTTTATTTTCATCTAATTCTTTTGAAGAAGATCATTATGCTTTTCCTTTTAAAAAATGGACAAAAATTTACAAATCTTAGAAAAGGTTCAGACATAAGATCAAGAGCCTCTTCAATTGCTCTTTTTCAGATGTAGGATATTTCCATTTTTCTTAATATATTATGCCCTAAAAAAGTTATTTCTTCTGCTTTCCAGATGCACTTTTTAGGGTTCAATCTTAGCCCAGTTGCTTCTTTCCTTCATTTTGAGTTTGATTTTTAATTCACAATGATAAGTATATTCTCTTATTAGCATATTACCTCCTCCAATGGTCAAACGAACTCATCCACTTTAACTAAAGCGTATTAAGATCTGTAGTAATATCTAATGGTAAATGATTATATTCAGAGAGATTCATGTAGATTGTAAGAGTTTAGACTTTTATTGAATTTTTGTCTACTGAAATATGGTAAAATGTTGCCTCAGTTTTGCAAAATGTGAGATTTTTTTGTATTAATATTACCACTTTTCTACGGTTCAGTTGGGATATGCATTTTACAATTATGTGATAATCATAATGACAATTGGAGTAGCCTACTCAGAATTTTTTATTGGGTATTATTTGATTAGATGTTGAACTTCCATTTCTACTTTTACTCTTTGTGTATAAGGTATTTTTTAAGGTTTACATATTACTAATTTAGCATTTTCAGTAATTAATGTCAACTGATTTTGCATTAAATTTTTCTTGGATAGAGGAAAACTATTTTATTTTTCTATGAAAATGAGCTGCACATTGAGCTCAATTCATAAAGACCGAATCCTTTTTGCCTTAATATAGGTTGCATTTTTCCTTTATAATGTATAAATTTAAAAATTTGATTCTTTAGCATATATAGCCTTAACTGCTATCTCGTACTACTCCATATATATATATATTATAAGTTCATTTACATGATTTGCAAAAAGACGTGTTTTTTTCAAACTGCAATGGGTTTCCTACATTTAATGAATGACATTCCCAGTTTTGTTTAGATTTAAGCCATACTCCAATATGTTTCCATTTTCCAAAGAAACATTAATTTTATGTACATTGACTGTTATTATATATTGATCTAAATGATTCCAGTGGAGATGTTTTAATTGAGTTATTTTAATTTTATTGCCTACTTTATTTTACCCAATACAGTAGTTAGTTTTTTTTTTCATCATGATCTGCTTTCTGGTAAATTTTCTCCAAGTGCTGTGAGCCAAGTGCCCTATTCTGCAGCAAAAACATTTTCACATGTTGACATAATAATCTTTTTTTTCTGATTTTTTTTTTTTGGATTTCTCTCTGTTTTATTAATGTAAGGCTGCTTTTCTGCTAAAGAATTATTTTGGAATTCTTAGTGCTGGTTTAACACTAATTTGTGTGCTAATCCTTTTCCAAATATGGGAGATTTATATCAGCTAGGACACTTTCTGATCTATCATTCACTGTAAAAATTGTTCAAGGAGGATCTTCTCTATGAAATTTTCATAAGTCACTTTTTTTAGTTAGATTCCTGACTGATATATTCTCTTATGATCATACTTTTGAGTTTCTTTTTATTTTTGAAATTCAGCCTAGCTATATGTTTTGGTAGTGCTAGTCTAAAGAAGTTATTAAGTTTTGTTATATTATTTCTTCATAAGTGATTCCTGCAGTAATTTTTGATTTATTCTCATCAATTTTAAATGTAGACAAAAAAATTCTATTCTTGCCTTATATAAAAGCTATTTAGAAATGTTATTTATATAAAAATTACTAATAAATGAATTTTTTTTCCAGTATGATTATATATATTGTGTGAAATTAATTTTCTCTAAAATTATCAATCTAGTTGCTTTATTTGAGCCATCAGTGCTATATGTTGCCATATTTAATTTTTTAAATCAATGTGTACTAGTATTACACTCCACACTATGCCTGAGTTAAAGGACAAATGCTGATTGCACCCAGAATTACTTTTCTTATTTTAATTAAGGATATTGAACAGCTCAAGTGTTGTGTATTATGAATTAACCTTCATACATGACAGATTTAATTCCCAAGTTTGTTAGACAAATAAATGAAAGAGTTAAGGATTTATTGCTCAATAAACTCAACTCAACAAGTTATAAGACATATTCTTTTAGTACAATATTGGTAAGAATATTCCCATGCATGATAATACAATTACATACGTTCATTAAGTTACAAATATTATTCTATCTAAAATAAGTCAAAGATTTTACAAATAATAATAATAGAATCTGTACAACCTGTAAATTTCTTTCCATCACCCACTTATTGACTTATAGGGATGGATACTTGTAGATTTGAACATCTTCAAAGTTATTTAGCTTTTTGTCTCTATAATTAGTTTTTGCTTTATTTATGCCCTTTTATTTGTTTGGGATAAGTATTGTATAAAAACAATCTCAACTTGGTTTTTAATTACTAATTCCACTGTTCCCTGAGATTAACATAACATAATTCTTTAATTAATCTATGTTCTCATAATTATTTTAATGTAATGTTTTGATAGTTAATATTGTTGCACTCTTAATTTATTTTGTAGCATATAAAATATACATAAGTATATGACAGTTTTTAAATAAAACTCAGTCTGTCTATACATACATTTTAAAACATTTAAGTATATCTTAAAGCAGTGGTGCATAATCTTTTTACAATAGCGCCCCTTCCTTAGACAAAAATTTGATGTGACACAATTTTGGTTTTATTATGTCTAAATTATAAGTACAAATATATAAGGATAATTAATATATAAATTTGTTTTCTAATAATTTAGTATTAAGCACATACGATTTGAAATGAAATTTTTGGAATAAATTCTATACTTACAAAAAAAAAATATACATACAAAATCACTTTTTACATGATTTTTATCTATTTTTAAAAATTAAATGCTTTTGGAAAAAAAACAATATTATCCAAAACTTAAAATAATTTTTTAAAAAAGTTCATGATCCTCAACAATTTTAACACAAATCCCTCAGGAAGGTACAATTCATAACTTGCACACCACTGACTTAAAGTAACTAAATGTATGTCTAAATGGATCACAATTTTTCTGTTTGAAATATGACTTGAAAAAAAAAAAAAGATTGCCTTTGAGGAATGTTTTCATAGTATCATTAGTAGATATGTTAAATACAGTCTAATATTAGTGTCCTTTTGCCTTTCATTGTTAAATTGGAAAAACCATTAATACTTAGTTTGTGAAATAAAATATTAAAAATTCAGATTTTTTCAAGGCACAATTATATTAATTAAATATAAAACTGGGCATGAAAAAGAAAAAAAAATTCGGTTTATAAATTTTTTAATTAAAAATGTAATGGAAGCAAAGCATATGAAAATTTTTTTTAAAACTAGTGTTTTAAACACTTCTGAAAGATAAGACAAAGAACTGACATTTCTTTTACTGAAATTGTAATTCTTTTCAAGTTAAAAAATTTTTTATGCATGAAATTTTTTTTCCTCCAGATATTTCTTAATTGTAAGCCTTTGATCAACTCCTCAAAACAATCTTACTAACAAATCTGCATCTATACTTATCAGAGACGGGGCATCCTGCCTGATTTTATATGGTTATTTCGAAATTCTCAGCTTAATAATTTGTCATTTTATTGTTGGATACAAATCAGTATCTATATTTGTAAATATTTAAATTTGGTTTTTGAAATTATTTTATAAAGATTGTTGTACATGAATTTGATTTTAATAATTTAATTGCACTGAATTAATGATCTATGTGCGATTAAAATTGGTGAAGTATGTCATATAGATTAGAGTTCACGTCCTGAAGATAGTGGAAATAGTTTTAATTTGAAATGACGAAGTTATTTAATGCAACACTTAGAAAAGCTGTCTGCTAATCTTTGTATATATCTCCTCTTTTTCCAGTTAATTTTCTTAATTTATCAGTATTTGTATAAATGGTGGTGATATGAATCTCTTTAGCATTTAGCTGAACTTCTGATGCTTCTTCGTTGGATACTGTTTCTGATACGTTTGTACAGTTGAACTACATTTTAATCAACATTTATCTTTCATCTTTTAAAATGCATAATGCGTCAGCTAATTAAATGATTTATATAGTTTTGCTTGATTTTCAATTCATTTTTTCATTTTTTATTTGCTCTGAAATTTTTGAATTTTTTTCCCAACGATTCTAATATAAAAATTAACTCGTTTTATTATATCTTTTTTGGCATTTAATCTTGTATAATTGGCATTTCTAGATATTCTAAAGCTTCCAAAACCTTATGGGATTTGAAAATTGTTATTGTCATAGCATTATTCCCATATTATTGTGATTTTAACACTTTCTTTTCTAAAACTGATTTGAAATAATTTTCACTAGCTAGTTGATATTGGAGAACAAAAATGCATATAGTGAATGTACTTTAGGGCAAAAAAAAAAAAAAAAAAGACATTTGTCAGCAGTTAAAGTACTCTGGCTTACCACATATAGGTTATAGACTGTATAAAATATATGTATAACAAACATATTCATCTAAAATTGTTTGCTATATTTTATAATACTCAGAAAGTTGTGGTAATTAATGCGTCCATTTGTAACATTTAGTTTATATGAGTAATGTAACACCTGATTTACTATTTTCTCATTGGTAGAACTTTTTAGTTTCTAAAAATTGAAACTCTGACTTTTAAGTATTGACCTAACTAAACTATATGGGATAGGTCTGATGTTGAGTCAATTGATAAGCTAAAATGAGATTTTCATCAAAAATGCTTTAAAAGAATAATCAGTCAAATGAATTACCTTCAGGAGTTCATAAGAAGCTCCAGCACTGTAAATCTTGAGATCCAGAGTCTGTATTTTAACATGGCACCCAACTTGAGTCAATAATTCATTGAGTTTCTCGCACATGATTTTGGTTAGCTAAGAAACACCTCCCTCCCTAAATTTCTCAATGAGTTCTATTAAAAATGATTCATACTATTTTCTAAAATATTTCAATTTTATATTGAATCAAATCTTTCATTTGTTCCCACCAAGTCATATTCAGCTAAGGTACCAATATCAGTTATTGCAATTTTCATAATGTTCTCAGTATTTATTTGCTCCCTTCTTTGCAACCTAAGCATAGATTCTCTGTGAGTAATGATTAATTATAATACAATTGTATCAAACATTGCAGCTTCAAAATGTGAGGAACATTTAATAGCAAAAATTTACAAATAAAAGAATAAACTGATCTTAAATGTGAATGTAATAATTACTTTTGTATTGCTCACTGTTGGCTATTACTCTAAAGAAACATTTTTGTAAACAAATTTTGGATTTATTTGATAGCAGTGAAATTTCAATAAGCTTTGATCAGATAACTATTGTGAAGTTCACAATAATTCATTTTATAACAATTCTATAAATTAAATATCAGCAGAAAAATCAAACCTTCAATTCATCTTTTGTTGATTTTTTTTGCAAACTGGATCATTTCAACATGGCCTAGTAATTTAACTTGATATTGTTTTTAGAGTAACTGGCATCAATATTTGCATTAGAAATATCAGAAGAATTTACTGTGAATTTGAGATAAGCCATAAATGTTCATTTGTTACAACTTCTGATGTATCAATGTCATCATGATATTCTGACACTGAAATGGATAGAATGGTAGTGGAAAGTTCCTTAATGAGTTAAGATACAATATATATAGCCATAAAGAGATTGATTTTGATTTAGAAATCCATGTCTTTTACTAATATGAAAATGTTAGCTTTCCAATCTTGTCCAGTAAATTTATTGTCTTATTTTGGGGTCTTTGAGAAGTACAGAAATAAAATGAAATTAAAATCCACATACACACACAAATATGATTAATTAATATTGAACCAATCTGTGTGTATGCACACACAGAGCTTCATGATATTTATTTCAATGTAATAAAATGAATCTAGGGGGATAGATCTAATAGGTAATTTTTCACTCTCATTATTAAAACAACAACAATAATATGTATATATATTGTTAACATCAAAATGCATTTTTGTTTGTATATTTGGAAAAGGAAATACATTTTTTTTTGTATGTTTTTCTAAAAAATAGAAAAATGAGGGGAATCATTTTTACTGAGAGTGTTGCTAAACATTTGGCTAAAGTTGGGAATTCTGCAAGTCTTGGGTAGAATTTTGTAAAAACACATTTTCATAAAGATGCAAATGACTTCTTGTCTTTAGGAGCAGTTAAGTCCCCTGATATGATCATGATAATAGGGTTTATTAGATGGGTATGAATTAAGAATTAATCAACCTACGTGTATTTTCTTTTCTGACAAAGGTAAAGTCTAAACAGGAAAATAACAATCTGGGGAATTAAAAAGATACCGAAAGGCTTGTAAATTAATGTAATATTCGGTGGTTTGCTGGGAAAATTTGGTTTTGATAGGCATATAATATTTTTTTTTCTCTGAACTGCTGAGTGTAAAAGACTTCACGCTAGTTTCACATATTACAATGGCTCATGAGTAGTAGCAGAGTTAGCCTCCCCTGCCGGATGATCTCCGGGGGAAGAGAGTGTGTTTTTGGTGTGGAGAGAACCTATCAATTCCATGATGCTGCTGTAAAAAATGGGAGAACGTATCAGCTTCAAACCCTGGTGTCTAGTAAACTGAGAGCCTGTCCAGAACTAAGTCTCAACCTGTAAGAAGATAATTGCCCATCCTGCCTCATCAAAGTCATCATCCATAAGCGGCCGCTAACACAAGCATGAACTCTTAACTTAGGTAAAAATATTCAAAATGCATTTTTAGCAGCTCTATAATATAATATATAAATTTAAACCCCTCAATAACTACTTTGTAATAAAACCTTCATTCCAAAGAGAAATGGAATTTTGAAACATTAATCCATATATAATTGTCGTAACAGTTTGTTAACAAATCGATCTATATCAGAATTTATTTTTTTTATTGTAAAGGGTACAAACTTCTTTAAACTTTATAGCATCAATTTTTTTATTTCTTTTTGAAGTGTGTCATGTTTTATTTCTTTTTGAAGTATGTCATGTCAATTTTCGTTAGTTATGAATATATTTTATTGATTTAAATATTTATATTGTGAATGATATGCCAATTGTCAAGTATGGGAAGAATGATATTTCATATTTAATTAATTAAAATGTAAAGTTGTACTCGTTTGTCTCCAATCTTAAGGAGAAAGAGAAAAATTATTTAAAAACTTTAAATAACTAGCGCAAGCTTGATTTCATGAAATCATTCGTCCAAATTCTTGCTAGCTAAAATTTGTCATTTGTTTGCTTAATAAAAATAATAACAGGGAAAACAGATAATTTAATCGAACTTGAAATTAATCTACATCTCCTGAAATACTATATATGTGCATTTATTCTTTATTTTAAAATGTAAACGGGCAATGTTACGTATTATGAAAGTGTATTCATCCCATTATATATAGATATCTCATATATAGGTATCTCATAACACATCTAGGGGAAAGCACTCTGTCTTGGCAGGCATATCTTATTGCCTCCTTAGCAATTTACTATGATAATTAAAGTGCATGGGCATTTTATAGCCTATGGAATATGGTTATCCTGGTTTCCATATCATTGCTTGGTTTATTAAATTTTAAATACAGGCTTAAATATCTATTCAAGTGTGAGTTAGTGCCTTTGGGCAAGTATAGCAGTATTGCTTGGTAGAATAATTTGTGCCTACATACTTTCAATTAATGAATATATGTTGAGTAATGTTTATGTGAGCTGCCAGACAGATATTTGACCAGTACTGGAGAGAGCCATGTTTTTGGAGCAGATAAATGGGTACTCTATGACGATAGGGATTCGTAACCCAAACATCCAGTTTCCTGTACATACCACGCCGAGGGCAGACGTGGCTTGATAGGAACATATATTTCTTATTACTCGGTAATGGAGGTTGGCCTATCCAGCCAATGCCTATAATAATGTAGCCAGCACAGAATTCAACTTCAGATACAACTGTCTTCTGTCATTAGGTATATTAATCATGCCTGTTACTAATGTTATGTGGGATGGATAAACCATGTCTATAGTGTAATGATTAATAATAAAGGGAATGAGAATTATGCTTTGTTCCATAACTCCTATTGGGATTAATAAAATAAATATAATAATAAATATACTTAATTGTCGTGATGTGTGGGTAAATGCACACCAATTTGTTTTATATAATTTTGGAAATAAATGTAATAATAAACATACTTAATTTCCCGTGTGTAAATGCGCATTCAATTGTTTCATATAATCTTGAAAATAAATATAATAAAAGATACTTAACTTTCTCTATGCATGTAACTACGCACATCAATGTGTTATATATATTTCTGGCTGATAACCTAATCTATTATATAACTGGATATCGAATCTATCCTTAGTAATTGGCATATTCATTTTATAGTGGCATATTTTTGATGAAATTGTTAACATATAGTTCATTTATAATGCTCTTATTTGTGTAATGCTGATATTCAAATATTGTTATTAATATCCAGATATTGTTATTGATATCCCAATATTGTTATTGATATCCAAATATTGTTATTGTTAATATATAGTTCAATGTAATGTGTCATACTGATATCCAGATATTATTGTCAATGTTAACATACAGTTCATTTGTAATGCTCTTATACTACTGATGTCCAAATATTATTATCATTGTTAACATATAGTTCATTTGTAATGCTCTTATACATGTTATACTGATATCCAAATATTGTTCTTGTTAACATATACTTCACTAGTAACGTATCATAAGGATATCCAAATATTATTGTCAGTGTTAACATTTAGTTCACTTGTAATGTGTCATACTGATATCCAAGTGTTATTGTCATTGTTATATACATATCATAAGGATATCCAAATATTATTGTCAGTGTTAACATTTAGTTCACTTGTAATGTGTCATACTGATATCCAAGTGTTATTGTCATTGTTATATACATATCATACTGGTATCCAAATATTGTTAAGATTGTTAACATATAGTTCATTTGTAATGCTCTTATAGTGTTATACTGATATCCAAATATTGTTATCATTACTAACCTATACCTCATTGAATTTGTTATTAATAAATTATGTATATTTGTGTTTTTTCATTTGTCAGTCTTTCCATGATTCATCACATCCACCCAACTATATCCACACCTAATTAAGTGATCTATGAGTCTGCTCATTACTCCTGAAGTATATTAAATGGTATTAAGGGCATTATTAAAGTATTATGTTCTTATGACAGCTAGTTAATATATGATCAAATTAATTTAGTAACTAATTCATGACTGAGACTGAGATTAAATCCTTAGAGTCCTTGTTCCACCCTGACCCCCCGGGACTGAATTGATTACTATTAGTAGCGTCAGAAGCTTTGATCAGGTAGTGAAGATTTTGGAGATCTGGCAAATAGGTTAAAGTCTAGTACTGTTCCGAGACTACCATATCCTGAACATGCTGGGTTTGATGTACTTTTGCTGGGTCTCTGAATCTTGTTGGCTGAACACACGATTCTGACCATTATAATATTTATAATCATGAGAAAAAGCACTAAGTAAAATGTTGGTAAAACAGTTAAATATACTAAACATTAAATATATGTTGAATCAAAGATTGGCAGAAACTTATTTTAGATGATTTATCAAATAAATATAAAATAAACATATCAGCTAATTTCTTCATATATATTTTACATATTTGTTTATTGAAGTAAAAAATAATAGTAAAAAATACTTTAATAATCTATTAAACAAATCCATTGATGAATTAAACACAACTCAGGCTATTTATGCTTGATGGAGGAGAAAAAAATGAAATGAGATAAACCCTAAAAATCACAGTATAAATTCAAATACAATGGATAAGGACAATTGTAAAAAAAAAAGATTAAATTAAAGTTGGTTATGGAAGTAAAATAATTAAGAATATAATTAGTAAGGGAAAAACTGTGATGGTTTCTATCCCTTTATTTTTCTCCTAAATATATATACTGTATATTGTTTAATGGTTAATGCAGGTTTACTCATTAAACATTCCCTCACATCAATTTAATCAAATCAGTTTTTTCAAGTCATTTTGTAATTGAATAGTCTTTTATATATTTTTTGCACCTCCCTAGTTTTTTTTTTTGACATTTTTATAATTCATTTCCTTCCAATTCTTTGTTTGTTTAATATTTTATATTCTATAAATAATTTGTTTTTGCTTACTCCTGTTAATATTTAAACATTACTAATCTTATTTTATCAATTTTTATCCATTCTTTTCCAAATCCATATCTCCAAAAATCCCTCCCTCCTTCACATACACACCAAATTTTTTAATGTTTTGCTATAAAAGTCCAAACAAAATATTTAACAAACTTGTCTTAATTGTAGCTTTAATTGATAATAAAATAATTACCTTATTAAAATCCTGTTTGTATCTTTCTGTTTCTATTTTTTGCTTTCATTATTAGTTAAACAAATTTCTCAGAATTTAAATTGCAGTATGTTATGTTTTTCTGAAGGTTTGTGATGATCATATTTTAGGTGTAGTTATATATTAGACTATTTCCATCTTTTAATATAAATGAAGAGTTAATAGTTTATACTTCCTCCTATATGAAATGTAATAGATGTAATATGTATGTTTATAAGCATTAATAATTTATTATTTCTATAATAGTTATATGACTGAGGGCTTTTGAGAACTTAATGTTCTCATATATATACACACTCATCTCTCCATACTTTTCAACATTATCTAGCTATGAATATGAGAACATTATAAGTTCTCAAAATATAAGTTCTCAAAAGCGCTCAGCCATATAACTGTTATAGAAATGATAAACTCTCTATTAATGCATATAAGCGCACATATTATATCTATTACATCTAATATAAAGTATTTAATGTTTTTACAAAAAATTAACTTTATTTAAGCAAGCACTGTACAGGTTCATCTGTTAAAAATCTCAGTTCTAAAGATCTAACAGATGCTGAAATTTCTGTTCGTGAAAAAGGATTAAACTTTGCCATCGCACCATCTAATATTTCCTTTATTAGATATAAATGTGGTTTTAATTTCTCCTTATTTGTAATAATAAAAATACTTAATTGTAACACGTGCTTCGACATCTCGAAAAAATGGGCTACGTAACAGTAACTCATTTGAATATTCTCATTTACATATATTAAGTACATTTTCACGAAGGCTATGAGTATGAGGCACAGTTCCTCGAAAACGTTCAGCCAAATTTATTATTAACTATATATTTTTTCTCTAACAATTTACAATTAAGTATTTTATTAGATATAATGGCAGCCACTGAGGAAGTCACTTAAAAATTGCCTTTAGAAGAAGCAACAGAATTAGACCGGAGAATAAAAACACTTGACAAGCAATAAAAATTGAAATCAAACAGATTCTGTGATGAGAGGAAAGCAATTAAATCTCCAAAAGTAGATAAATCAGAGAATGATTGACAAAGGTAATGCAAGAGTTGTAATGAATTCAATTAATTATGACAACAAAATACAAGAATTCCTCACAGCAGGCCAATATAAAAAAGTGGCAAAAAATCCAATACTCAGTACAGAAACAAAGTTACAAGCATTACTCAGAAAGCATTACAGGTGCTTCAGTGATTTAGTAAAAAGTAAATTAACATATTTCAGCAAAATTCCTCAGCTTTATAGTCTAATATCCATAAGGATCATGTTCCATTAAGACCAATTGTTAGTTCTAGAAATTTACCTTGCCAAAATTTGTCAAGATTTATTCTCAAAGTTCTTAGTCCTTTGGCATATAAGATCCAGTCCTTTGTTAGGGATTCTAGACACATTGTAGAATTAATAAAGAACAAAAAAATTGAAAGAACTGACATACTAATAAGATTTGATGTGTAAAGTTTATTCACAAGTACATTCTGCACAATAACACCCTACTTTCAATACAACACAATTCTTCCAACAAAATCAAGAAATGGCTATGGGTTCACAATTGTTATTTCTGATTAGCAATATTTTACTACATGGAAGAACCTGAAACCACAACCATAAAGACTACCCATATCCACCAAAAGATTGGCTTTGCTATGTTGATGATACATTTCTTGTATGGTCACATGGTGGAGCACTACTACAAACTTTTTGGAAATACATCAGCAAACATATTTCCTTCAATTGAATTCACAATAGAGACAAAACTAGAACAAAAATAGGCTTAGATGTTCTTGTGACAAGAGTTCTTCATGGCAAAATCAAAACTACAATTTACAGAAAACCCACATACAGGAAAATACTTAGCATATATATCCAATCATACCAGAAACACCAAACATGGTATATTATCACCGTGGAACAGAGCAAAAGATGTTTGTTCAGAAATCAGCAATTTGGAAAAAGAAAAGATCTATATAAAACAAACTCTTATGAAGGAATGGTTATTCATAGGCTGTTATTAAGAAAACCATAAATAGACAACAAAAAGAATAAGCAAAAATTACATCAATGAAATACCATGTGATGTGGAAGGATGTATATTGGTGAGACTAGTTGCCCCATTGAAAAGTGATTGCAAGAGCATAAACTGATGATAGGAAGAGAGAAAACAGTTTTGTCTGAGATAGCAGACCATATATGTACTGATGAACGTATGTTCACTTGGGAAAATACAAAAATATTGGATGGAGAGGAAAAAGTACAAAAAAGAAAATTCAAAGAAGCTGCCACATGACAATGGCAAATAATCCCACAAGTCAACTTAGTGTGACTATACATAATGTATGGAAATTACTAATTAGCATTGCACTTAAGAAAAAATGGAGAAATCGGAGGAACCTCATAGTTAAGTATTATAAATTTCTACTGATTGTTGCCTTTAGCAGGATGGTTCAGTTGGTAATTGCATTACCTTAAAATTCAATATTCAAGAATCTAAGGATCCAGGTTCGATTCCCATGCTAGTACTGTCACTGGTCAGGCCAGCGAAAGATGAGAGAATTATACATCTCGAAACATCGATGGTACAGGTCGCTGAATGGGTGTTGCTATTCAAAAACATCGAAATATAATGTTACCTGGCCATGATATATTATTAAAAAATAACTGATCTTTTTTAATAACTAAATAGTAAACAACATCTTTTTCTTTACATTTTTTTTTGACTTATTATTAAAGGTCGTTTTTATTACATTTTTTTCTTTAATAACTAAATGTCATTTTTTAATAAATTTTTTATTTACACAAAAAGGAACAATCGCTGTGTTTTTTTGCTTAATGTAATTACTTTTTTTGGGGTTTGTTCACTGTACTACTTCTAATGCAAAATCCTTTTTTTTTTTTGGACGTTTTTAAATAAGTAAATATTTTTTTTGTAATCTAATTTTTTCCGACAAAATACAACATTGAATAAAAAAATCACTTTCAAAGGAATACATTGATGTACAAATAGAAAACAATCAAAACTCTCCATATAGTATTGCTACTCAGTACAAGCCAGAGTAATCAATGGATGCCAGAATGCTTGTGCATAAAATCCCCTTCTAGTGCCTACTCATTCAATATAGACAGACTAGTTTCTGGCTTGTGGCCTTCATCAGTGAGGAGCCTTGGATTTGAGAGCACTGCACCTAGATCTTAGGATCTAATGCAACCCTCTAGCAGCCACCTTTTATCTCTATTTAACTACAAAACTATGAGTCTTAAATTGAAAACACAATAATATTTTCAATCCAAGCTCATTAGCTTATATAGTCATATAGGTCTGAATTCAGTTCAGTACCTATACATTTTGGTGTCTTTGGTTCTTTAATAACCATAGCCACCACTATCTTATTCGGCAGGATTGGTTTTAAGCCAATAAACATCATATGATCATCATTTCTTATGTTTGCTTATAACTTACAATTCTATCTACTGTAACAATTAGCTATCTTATTGATAATTTTGGTTTTAACTCGGCAAATGTTAACAAATTATTATTTCTATTTCAATTTTTATCTGTAGCTTTTTGATTAGCAAATTTAATATATAGAATTTCTTAGCTGAAGGTCTGAATTGAAAAAAAAAAAGATTATAGCCAATATTTTTATATATACTAAGTCAATTGTCCTTGTAATCAATATTTCGTAAACATGTTCTTAATCTGTTAAGAACTTTAATTAAGTACTACTGTTTTTGTAATTAATTACATATTATAAACATATTAATTAACATATTTTTAATTAACATTTTCATTTAATTTTTATAAATTCAAATATTTTATGATTTAAGTTCACAAATTTTGATTTAAATTTATATTCCATCATAATAAATTTTAGTTTGATTACAAATGCAATTATAATATAATGAACTAATATTTGAAAATGGCATGCAGAATAGTTTTTTTCTCAATTTTTTTATTTTTAAATTTTAATAAAAATAATTATATTAGAATAAATATTTAATTATTTTAATTTTACATCATTATTTTAAATCTATCCTGAAATAATTACTGAAAGAAGTTAATAAGAGGAACTACCTGCATTAATGCATGTATTACTGAATAGTGATGATACACACTTATTTTTATGATTTACCATTTTAATGATTTTTAAACTTTGACAACATACAATAAAGTTGAATCTTGTGAACATGTCTATCAATTTTAAGTTTGGTTTAATACCCGCATGACTAACAATATATTATTTAAATGTTATAAAGACATTTTTGTTTACTGTATACATTTAAACATGATTTCTGATCTGATCTTGTAAAAGTTGATTTTTTCATAATTAATTGCAGAGTCTGAATTTGCATTTAAATGCTTAGCATTCACTTATTTTTATATTTCCATTTATAGTTAAATAAAACTGAATCTACTGTAAAATAGCCTTGTTAAATAATTATTATTCAGCTTGCATTTGGTTTTACTAAATTCATCTACATTCATTGAATCTATATCAAGCAGTTAATATAGTGTTTATTAACATAGTTAATATATTGTTTATTAACATCTGAAGTGCAAGTTTACGGTCTTACCGTATCTGCACTACAAGGGCGCCATCTAGGCATTTGAATTTAGAAAATTTATAGAGTAGGCAGATACGCACTGTTAAGATCCCACTTTATTTTATATTTAGACCGTTAGCCCAAGTCACTAGCTCAGTGGAGACGCAGAGATAATAATATATAACTTTAAAATATAACTTTGTTTAATTTGTATCTTAAATATAAAAAAAATAACAGCTACTGCCAATAATTAACACACAAACAACATTTATTTACGCACATATAATCATTTAAAGTTTGAGGAATCATCATCATCATCATCATCATTATCAACCATTATCAATCCACTGCAGGATGAAGGTCTTTCCAAGTTTAATCCATCTTCTTCGATCTTTAGCTTCTCTTATCCACATCACCCCTGCACACTTTCTTATTTCATCCATCCATCTCACATGTGGTCTCTTTCTGGGTCTTTTACAATTTCTTGGAATCCAGTTTAAAATTTCAATTGTCCATCTATTATCATCTCTTCTAGCAATATGTCCAGCCTAACTCCACTTCAATCTTTTAATTTTTTCAATGAGGTAACACCTGTTTGTTCTCTTACCCATACATTGCGTTTTCGATCTCTTCTTGTTACTCCCAACATACATCTCTCCATACTTCTTTGAGTGGTCTGAAGTCTCTGTATTGCTCTTCTATTGAGTGTCCAAGTCTCAGATCCATAAGTAAGAACTGGTAAAACACATTTGTTAGAAACCTTTTCAAACACATAGGCATATTTCCTTTTAGTATCAAGTTATTTCTACCAAAAGCACTCCAACTAAGTTTAATTCTATGATTAATTTCCTCCATTATGTTTCCATCTGTATTAATAATCTGACCAAGGTATTTGTAACCGTTAACTTCTTCTAATTCATCATAATCAATCTTTATTTTCATATTTTGAGCAAATCGATTAAACATTACTTTAGTCTTTTTAACATTTATCTTTAGTCCTACTTTCCTACTTTCATCTGATAACTCCTGCAACATTTCCTGCAGCTCTGAAGCATTATTTGCAAAAACAACTACATCATCTGCGAAATCTAAATGACTTAAATAATCTCCAATTACTTTCACATTTTAAATCATCCGCACAATGAATTTAATAATATATATTTTTTTAAGATTGTCCAGTATGAATAGACTACATAGATTTCATTTGAAAAGAAAATATTCTATCCCTTATTTAACCTTAGGCCAAAAGTTTGCAGTCAAACCGGTGTCAATCCATCTGATACATTGATGTATTCAATGTAGCATGAAAATACGACAGCACAAAATACATACTGTCAGGAATGTACATCTGAACAGTATGGTTAGAGAAGACATTGACTCTCAACTATAACAGGAATGCTACATCTGCCGGCAAGAAGAACAATAAAAAAAAAACAAACTCCATAGGAAAGGGCTGCCTTTTCCGTCTTACTAACCCTAACCATAGGCAAAAAGGTGTGCGGCGTATAAATCAAATCTGCCTGTAGCGAATCTCATACTACATCTACTAATTTCCCCAATATATCCAATCCATTGACCCAATTTAACTACGAAACAAATAACCTAAGATTACCCTCCCTTAAACTAACATATATATTTTTACAAATCTATGCAGACATTCACGCCCGACTTAAATTTAACATTTATTAAAAGTTGTTAAACAAAAAAAAAATCATAATAAAAACTTAAAAGAACAAAAAAAAAAAATTAAATGGAAATGATTTTAAAAAATACATCAAATGACATTATTAATATTACTTTACATTGGTCAGATAGGATTCTATTGCTATCATTTAAATACTGGGGAAGTTTATATTTTAGAGTTCTTATTGTTTTCAAATTAATTAATGTTCATTAGATTTCATAAAGTTCTTATGATTTTAACAAGTCCGTAGTTTCTAATTTCTTGCAGTTGCTTGCCATTTGGAGCCAGCGTTAATTCCCCGATGTCCTGTGGTCCTCAATATAGGAAAAACGATGTTATTTCTCTTTCCTTTTAGCAAAACTGAAGGGATTGAAGAGTGCGTCTTTTCAACCCCTTCTCCACCAACTCTCTCCGACTTAACACATATCTATCCTTAATTCCTATCTTCACTCACTTTTTATAGTAGACTTTCGGATCCAGAGGACATTATGTCACGACGATGGTGATGGTTTTTTCGCTGAGGTCCGATTCCCCGATGGATTTCTTTCATTGGCCATTCTGTTTTTATTGTTTTTCTCTCTCCTATCTGACCTTTGCTTATGCATTTTGAAATACCCAAGGGCTAGTTTACTTTTATTAATTAAAATAATCATTTCCATTTTATACAATAGAATTAATTAAATTATTTTGCAAACTTAAAGATATATTTTTATCTCTAAATCTTTTTAAGTTTTTGTTTCTAAAATCCTTTTTCTCTTTTTAATAAAGTTTTATTTTAATAATTTTTTTCATCTGTGTGATTTTATATATATACGAGTTTAAGATGGAATTAATTTTCAATTTTTATGTCTTAAAAAAAAAAGGAAGTTTTTAAATGCGAACTTTTCAATGTCTCAATTTTTTTTACAAAAATAATGTAACGGCGTATGTGCCCATTACAACATTTAGCTCTCAAACTCCTAGAGAATTTTAATCAAATTGTAGACTTGCTTTGCAAACACTGATTAAAACAATAAAATCTTGAAGATTCTCCTTTCAAATAAATTGCTGGAACAATATTTAACTTATGCTTGCAAAAGTGGCCTGATAATTTATATAATGTCTATATTATATATATAGAAATATGTTAAGTTTTTTCGTACTATATAATAATAATGATAATAGCCAAACTTAAAATCGAAGTCTATGTTATTGCTTTAGTTCAATTTCTTGTGCCTACAATGACTAATACAAATAAAAAATTAAAGTATATATATTTTTTCAAGCATAATATAATAAATTTCTATAGATATTTAACATCAGCAGCAGTTAATTCTCTTGATTATAAATTATAAATTCTATGTGTGTATGTAAGTAAATGTATATATATTTTATCTTTGCAGTTTTATCTATTTTTTTCAAGACCCAATAAATGCAAGCTAACTTCACATAAATCTTCAATGTTATTTCATTATTTTTTATGGTTGAACCTTATGTTGTGTCAAAAGTGATTTTTTTTTTTTTTTGATTTCAATTATCATTTGCTGGATTTGATTCTGACTTTCAATAATTTTTTTTTTTTACTTTTTTATCTTATTATTCTGTGGAAAATTTTTATATCCAATCAATTGTTAATAATTTTTTGTAATATACTTATAAAAGTATTAAGTCTTTTTACAAAATATTTTATTCATATAAGAAAATATGTACATGTCCAGTACATTTAATCTGATCTATAACAATTTCTTTTTTAAATTTTGTAAGTAGTTTGTAAATATGGTTTTGCTTTGACCATTTCTGTTTTTATTTACTTCCTCGGTTGAGATTATGATTTTTTTTTCTATCTTCGTAATCTTTTCCTCATCTGCTTTTTTATCCAGACTTGACATCAGTAATAGCAGAATTTTGTAGCAGTTAAGATTTTTAGAAGTTGGGGAAAAAAATAAAAATATATGTCAATTCAATTCTTGCTAAAAATGTTTCACATGTAGATAATATTATAAATGGTGTTTTATATATAGATAATTCTGTAAATGGTTTTGTAAAGAAAAAAATATGTGAATTATTGAAACTAATACATTCTTATTGAAAGACTCAGTAACTAAAAAAGTATAATACAAACAATTATTTCAGAGAATTGCTAAAAATACTCAACAATTTAGATTTTTATTATATACTAAATATTTCTAAACAAAACATCACTTATGTTTTATTTATCTATATTGAGAATTAATGCAAGTCATCTGTTCAATTATTTTGGCATAATTTTTATGTGTATTATTTAGGAATCTTATATTAATTAAAACTTTAAATTTTTCAGTGTACAATATTATATTACAAAATGTTTTTTTTGTAGTATAGAAAAGTATATTGCTTTACAATCTTAATTTAACTAAAGAGAATTAAGAAGTTAGTTTAGAAACATAGTGTATAAGTAATTATCTTAGCTGATAATTCATTATTGGCAAACTCAGATATTTATGGATTCAATTCTATTATTTTTCAATTTTGCTCCAAGTGTGATGTTTTTTAATTAATTTAACTGCAAAATTGCCTTTTGACAACATTTGCTAAATGTTTAAATTTTGATTATATATTATTTTTGGCTATGTATATAATAGAGAAAACGTTAAGAAAATTAAATAATTTTATAAAATCAAAATAGATATTATTTTAATTAATAAAATGAATACAGAATAGTTTCTCTAAGTTTAATCTGTTTTCTTCAATTTTAACTTCCCCCCCTCCCCACATCCTTTCTACAATTATAATTCTATTCATTCATCTTGCATGTGATCTTTTTCTAAATCTTTTACATTCTCTTGAAATCCAGTATAAGACTTTTAACTGTCCATTTATTGTCATCTTTTCTAGCATTGGTCCATGCCTCATTTTTCCATGATATCAGTGATACCTGTTCATTTTGTATCACTGCTCCTTGTTACTTCTAACAGTCTCATGCTTTGTTATGCTATATGAAGTTTCCAAATTACTATTCTGTTAAATGTTCATCTCAGATCCATATATAAAAAATGATATAACATATTAGTAATCTTCCTTTTCAAACACATAGACATTTTATTTTAATATTAAGTTATTTCATCAAAAGTACTTCATCCAAGCTAAATTTTATGATTAATATGCTTCCATCAAGGTATTTGTAATTGCAACTTTAATCAATTATTTTCTTCTTATATAGCAATGTATCATCAACATTAAAATATTTATTTCATTGTAAATTTGTTATTGATTATTTTTGCATCATAAAAATTCATAAACATCTTTAAACTATTCATGTTTTGATCATATTGTGTAGTCCTTGTCAGAGGATTATTCCACATTAAAAGAATGTAGTAAATAACATAGAATAATTAATTATATCCATTAATATATCATATATCAGTGTCTACATTTTTTTAAAAATTATATCAATATAAAAAATTACATATTTAATTTCATATATCTTCATTTTATCTATTTTTGAAGTACTACATTGTAATTCTGTTTACTACATTAAAAATTGTTTTATAGACATTATTTTTAAATGACTGAAAAATTTCTGTTATCACCAATTCTATTCAGTCTTAATCTTAAAATCTATGTATAAAAGAATTAAGATCAAGATTGAATAGAATTGGTGATAATAAATTTAATTATATATATATTTTTTCAATAATTAAAAATAATATCTATAAAAAAAAGTTTTTTGTCTAGTAAAGTATGCAGTGTAGTATAGATAAAGTAGTACTTCAAATACAAATATAAAGTGAAAGTAAATATTTATTTAATTAAATATATTTTAAAACAGGCAAAACTCACTATACGTATTGCCACACACAGCAAGCTAGAGTAATCAATGGATGCCAGAAGGCTTGTGCATAAAATCCCCATCTAGTGCCTAGTCATCCAATATCCCCAGACTAGTTTCTGGCTTGTGGCCTTCGTCAGTAAGGAGCCTTGGATCTGAGAGCACTGCACCTAGATCTTAGGATCTAATACAACTCTCCAGCAGCCACCTTTTATCTCCATTTAACTACAAAACTATGAATCTTAAACTGAAAATGTCTTAATGTTTTCAATCCAAGCCCATTAGCTTATATTATGTTTTTTAATGTAGATATAATTTTGAGAAAAATGTAGACATCGGGTGTATATAATGATTATGTACTGTTTATTATAGAATGATTCTTACTAAGGATTTAGAAATATGGTCGAGGATGTATTATATTAGTTTTTATGATGCAAAAATAATGTTTTATCAAAAAAATAATGATTTAATGTTGATGATAAATTGAAGAATATGATGAATTTTGGGTCATTTAAAGTGGCAAAAGTGATATTTTGAAAAAATATATAGTTTCTTTTTACATGAAAAATGATTTTTTGATATTTATATTTAGTTCTACTTTATAACTTTCATCAGATAATTTTTGTAATGAATGTTTTTTGAATCTTTGATGCATTATTTATAAAAACAATCATATCTGCAAATTCTAGATGACTTACATAATGTCCATTTGTTTTTACTTTCTTAACTTCCAATTTAAATCTACAAAATGTTTTTCATGAAAGCGTTTTAAAAAGTTTTGAGATGGAATTACCTTTATGAATGTTAATTGTCTTAATATCTTTATGTAGCCTAATTGATAGTGTTATATTTTGATAAATATTCTTGTGAGTATGACAATATCCTGTATCCATATTTTAATAGTCCAATAGCTTAATATCCATGGGAATGCTTATTGAATTAAATGCTCTTTCATAATCTACAAATCCAAAGCATTATGGCAACTCATACTCATTGGTTTTTATAATTTGTATTAATATGTGGGTGTGATATATTATGTTTAAACCATTTTAAAATCCAGCTTGGTTTTTGTTGTTTTAAATCCAAAGTTTATTGTAATTAGTGATAATTATATTAATAAAGATTTTGTATAGAATTGATAAAAGACTGATAGGTTTATAAATTCTAATATTTTTTTTTTCTCACCTTTCTTACATATCAGTATCACTGTATATCTTCTTCCAATCTCGTGGTACATTATTGTTAATTTATATTTTGTATATAGTTTTGTCAAAAATTTCTAGATTTTTTCATTTACTTCCTTTAAGAAGATATCAATAGTAGTTTCAACCTTATCTGGAGTTTTTTCTTCTTTTTAGATAAAATTTCTTTAGATAAAATTTAATTGTATGTCTTATTTTTTCATTTAAAATGCTTGGCAGTTCAGATGTAATTTTAGGAGTAATATATAGTTCTTTATAGAATTCTTCCATCTTTTTCATGATGTCTCTTGTTTAGTGCTGAAACAGCCTTCCTTCAAATATTAAGGTGTTGTTTTATACTTCTGAGATTTATTCGCTGCCATCTTTTCATAACATTTTACATAATTATTGAAATTCTATTCCTCTTTAAGGTCATTTTAAAATACTTTTATACTTCGTTTTTTTATATATTGCCTTGTCTCAGTTGAAAATTTATTTGAATTGTGACTTTTATATAGACTATTCAAAATTTAAAATTTAATGCTATTAAAAGTAATTTTGGAGTTAAACATTTTTGGTTTACAAAAAAAGTTAATTAAAAAATATATTCATATTTATAGAGAGAAAAATGCAACCTCTTGGAAAGTATTAAGGATGTATATGAAAAATTAAAAACACTAACTACTTTACAATAAACTATTTTAAAAGATATATTTATACATAAAATTAAAATTTTTAAGGAAAAAGTAATATTAAGGCATAATAGGAAATTAGTTAGGTTAATACATAATAAGAATGTGAAATATATAAATGGAAATAAAATTAAAAATATAGGTAAAAAATATAATTGTGGCAAGAACAATTTTATAATTAATTTAACAGATAAGGAATTTAATGAAAGTGAAAGGAAAGTACTTTAGAAAGGTTACATATATACCAAACAAAAATTCATATTAAAAAAGAAATATTTGAAATAGAAGCAAAATGTAAATTAATAATTAATAAATGTATACAAGTGTTTATAATATAGATAATAATAATAAATGAAAAAGTAAAGCTAATGTTATGATGTTAAAAGAATTTCAATATAGGATAGAAGAATTAGAATATATGATAATTAGTAAGAAATATAACTATGATAATAAATATGAATGAGAAATTATTAATAATATTAATATATATAATGATGTATTGGTTTCCTGAAGGTTTGTGATGATGGTATTTTAGTTATATTTATATATTAATCTATTTCCATCATCTAATATGAGTATTGAATGTCTTTAGAAAAATTTAACTTTATTTAAATATTCCAAATACATGTAACTGTTAGTAATAGCACACAGGTTAGTATATGCATAATGTTTCATGAGGTATTATTCTTCCATCTTCTTCAGGTGTTGCTGGCCTGACCAGTGACAGTATTAGCTTGGGAATCCAACCTGGACCCTTAAATTCTTGAGTACTGAATTTTAAGGTAATGCTTTAACCAACTGAGCCATCCTGCCAAAGGCAACTGTCAGTAGAAATTTTATATACTTATCTATGAGGTTCCTTTTGATTTCTCCACTTTTTCATAAAGAGCAAAGTTGATTAGTGGTTAACATACATTATGTATAGTCCCATTAGGTTGAGTTATGGGATTGTTTGCCATTGTCATGTGAGCAGCTTCTTTAAATTTTCTTCTTTGTATTTTTTCTTTGCTATCCAATATTTTTGTATTTTCCCAATTGGGCATATGTTCATTACTTGGTCTGCTACTTTAGATATCTATTTTTTCGGTACTTACGTATTAGACCTGCAACACCTATTAGACATGCAGTACCTTTTCACATTCGTATCAATATGCTGACAACTTCTTAATCTTTTGATCTGACCAAAATAGCATGTACACTTGAATCTTCTACAAACTTAAAATGATAAATTCGTCAAAATGGACCACTTGTACATATTTTTTTGCCAGATTTACAAAGTTATCAGCAGCCTGAATTACGTACGTGTAAAGACACTGCAGGTCTAAGATGTATACTAAACAATTACTAAATTACAAAAGTACTGTAAAATATTACCCCAAAACACTAAAATATATACATACAGTACTTATTGTGTATTTAAAACATTAAAATATATACATATGGTACTTACCATGTAATATATAAAAATATGCAGAATATTAATTTCAAACAATACTAAAAATATGAATTTCAAAAAAATCAATTTTAAAAAGTAAATTATGCAATTCCCAAATATTACTTTAAATACAAACAAAATAGTCATTAAATTACAAAAAATAGTCCAAAATATCAAAAAATGATGCCACCCCCCCCCCAAATGGACATTTATTTAACATGTGTTTGTGCAATAAAAAAAAAATCTATCTTAAAAATTAAATTATGCAATACTAAAAATATGAATTTGACCAAAAAAAATAAAATCTTAAAAAGAACATTTTAAACAACAGTAAAAATATTGATTTGCCATACAAAAAATATGTAATCAATGATACGTCATTGCGCAATTCCCAAATGTTAATTTAAATACAGACAAAACAAATACTGAATTAAAAAATTGTCTAAAATATTATAAAAAAAAAAACACCGTTATTTACCATGTAATATATGAGGAATTGTCATGATGAAACAATGAATTTGTCTGTTCTACTTTGTTTTAAGTGGATCAAACTTTTGTGCCAACATGGAGACTTAAACTAAAATTTTTCTCCCCAAAATGAACACATCATTGTACAGTATCTTGCCTGTACAGGATTCCCCCCCCCTCCCAAATGACAATGTATTCTTTAAAAATAAAAAGAAAATAATCGTAAAATAATGAAATATGGTAAAATTGGAACACTTATTAATTGTTCATTCTGGCAGAGATATTTTTTTGATTTCATTCAGTACGGAAATGAATGCATAGTCATCTTTATGAAGTCCTCACCACATAAATTCGGCCAAATATGAATCTAAGTGTTGCCGTGCTATTACTCACTGGTGCTTATTATGTCATTTTGCTGAATGCCAAAGTCTTTTCAATGTTTTGTGTGTGAATCTTAGTTCTGGATTCATGAAACTATATTTGTGGTTCACACAAAAATGATCGCAACTGGCATTTCTCAATTTGTCATTTTTATAGGACTTCCAACAATTCCGAATATATGGTGAAACCCTTTTCTACATCTTGTTTGATAACTTCCATCAGAGTTGCCGCTATCGTGTTATTAATTGTAATGATAATGTAAAGAAAATCAAAAGAGAAAAAGGAAAACTATGTATACTTACTTAAAATCAAGGAAAAATGTGATTGAAATTTTGAAGTAAAACTATGGAATGCAATTGAAATCTGGACAACAACTAACCTTGAATTAAAACTACAATAAAAGCTATTTAATCAGAATGAAATCTGGACAATAACTGAGACTCAAAAAATATCACAAAAAAAAAAAAGTTTTAATATGAGATGAGATTTAAAAGAAAAAAAAAACATTTTGATACCACATCGGATAGCATTACAGAGTTTATTTGACGTGATCACAAGGTTAAACATTTATTGTAAATGTAGAAAGACCTACCATTTGTACATTGCAGGTCTAATATGTAATTACCATTTTCTCTTTCTAATCATCGGTTTGTGTCCTTGCAAGTGCTTTTCAATGGGACATCTAGCCTCACCAATATACATTCTTCCACATTCACATGGTATTTCATAGATGCAGTTTTTTCTTTTTAGCATTTCAAGTTTAGGCTTTGTAAATGTTGAAATTCCTCATAGTGTGGTATGGCTCTGGAAAACTGTTCTGATGTTATACTGATTGCAGATTTTCTTTAATTTGTTAGCTATTTTTAGTATGTATTGGGTACACTACAATACCGATAATTGTTTTTTTTTTTGGGTTTTTTTTTTTTATGCTGTCTATTTAACGTTTTCTTAATAACAACTGTCAGATAACTGTTCATAAGAGTTTGTTCTATATAGATATTTTCTTTTTTCAAATCACTGGTTTCTTAACAAACTTCGTTTTTTTTTTTATATTGTCTATTTAAGGTTTTCTTAATAACAGCTGCCAGTTCATAAGTGTTTATTCTATATAGATTTTTTTTCTTTCAGATAAGTGGTTTCTGAACAAACTTCTTTTGCTCTGTTCCATAGTGACAGTATAACTCTATGTTTTGTGTTTCTGGTGTGATTGGATGTATAGGCTAAATATTTTCCTATATGTGTGTGTTTTCGGTAAACTGTAGTTTTGATTTTGCCACGAAGGAATCTTATCATAAGAATATCTAAGAATGCCAATTTTTGTTCTTGTTCTGATTTTATTGTGAATTTAATTGAAGGAGATATTGTTGATGTGTTTCCAGAAAGTTTGTACTAGTGCTTCACCATGTGGCCATACAACAAATGCATCATCTACATAGTGAAATCAAACTTTAGGTGAATATGGAGTAGAAACATTTTATGACTGTGGTTTCAAGTTCTTCCATATAAATATGGCTAATCAGGAGTAACAATGGTGAACCCATAGCCATTCCTTGATTTTGTTGGAAGAATTCTGTTATATTGAAAGTAGGTTGTTTTTATGCTGAATGTTAATAGTTTTATTGTTCTATAAATGACAAAAGTTGTTTTGGTTTGTAAGCTATTATCACCATTTAATATTTTCCATATACTAGACAATGCTTCTTCATATAGTACATTTGTGAATAAACTTTCCACATCAAAGCTTACCAGTAAGTCAGTTCTTTCAATTTTTCATATTTTTGATTAATTCTACAGTGTCTAGAATCCCTGATGAAGGACTGGATACTCGGAAGCATTGCGGGTTCTTCAGTGATTCAGAAAAAAGTAAATAACATATTTCAGCAAAGTTCCTCATCTTTATGGAGGACTGGATACTCAGGAAGCATTGCGGGTTCTTCACTGATTCAGAAAAAAGTAAAATATTTAAGCAAAGTTCCTAATTTTTATGGACTACTTAAAATTTAAAGATCATGTTTCATTAAGAGCTATTATTAGTTCTAGAAATTCACCATGCCAAAATTTGTCAAGATTTCTTCTTAAAGTTCTTAGTCCTTTAACATAGGGGACTTAGTTCTTTGTCAGGGATTCTAGACACTTTGTCAAATTAATCAAGGATATGAAAATTGAAAGAACTGGCTTATTAATAAGCTTTGATGGGAAAGTTTATTAACAAATGTACCATGTGAAGATACATTGTCTATTGTAAGAAAAAGATTAAATAGTGATAATAGCTTACAAACCAGAACAATTCTTCCTATTTATTGATAGCATAATGGAATAAGTAGTGATTGATTATAGCTTCCAAATCAGAACAACTCTTTCTATTTATTGATAGTATTCTTCCAACAAAATCAAGGAATGGCTATGGGCTCACCATTGTCATCACTGATTAGCAATATAAACATTGGAAGAACTTGACATCACAGCCATAAAAACGATTTCATATCAACCTAAAGTTTGGCTTCACTATGTAGATGATACATTTATTGTATGGCCACATGGTGAAGCACTGCTACATTCTTTCTGGAAACACATCAACAACATATCACCTTCAATTAAATTCACAATAGAATCAGACTCAAAAATTGGCATTCTTAGTTGTTTTTGTGCCAAAACTCCCTCATGGCAAAATCAAATTACAGTTTACCAAAAATCCATACATACAGGAAAATACTTAGCCTATACATCCAACGACACTAGAAACACAATACATGGAGTTATATTATCACTGTGGAACAGAGAAAAAGTAGTTTGTTCAGAAACCAGTGATTTGAAAAAGAAAAGATCTATATAGAACAAATTCTTATGAAAAATGGTTATCTATCAGCTGTTATTAAGAAAACCTTAAATAGACAACAAAAAGAACCATTAAAAAAGTTACTGGTACTGTAATGTACCCATACATAATAAAAATAGCTGACAAATTAAAGAAAATTTGCATTCAGTATAACATTAAAACACTTTTCCAGAACCATATCACACTAAGAGGAATTCTAACATCTACAAAACGTAAATTTGAAATGCTGAAAAGAAAAAAACTGCTTCTATGAAATACCATGTTAATGTGGAAGAATGTATATTGGTAAGATCAGTCATCCCATCGAAAAGCGCTTGCAAGAACACAAACCGATGATTAGAAGAGAGAAAACAGATGTGTCTGAGGTAGCAGACAATGTATGTATCAATGAACATATGTTCAATTGGGAAAATGCAAAAATATTGGATAGAGAAGATAAGGTACAAAGAAGAAAATTTAAAGAAGCTGATCACATAACAATGGCTAACAATCCCATAAGTCAACATAGTGTGACTATATGTAATGTAAGACAACCACTAATCAACTTTGTTTTTAGGAAAAAGTGGAGAAATCAGGAGGGATCTCATAGATTAATATATGAAATTTCTACTGACTGTTGCCTTTGGCAGGATGGCTCAGTTGGTTAGAGCGTTAAAGTTAATATTCAAGAATCTAAGAATCCAGGTTCGATTGCCATACTAGTATTGTCACTGGTCAAGCCATCAACACCGGAAGAAGAGAATAATACCTCTTGAAACAGTGTGCATATACTAACCTGTGTGCTATTACTAACAGTAGAATGTATTTGGAATATTTAAATAAAGTTAAATTTTTCTCAAGACATTCAATACTCATATTAGATAATAGAAATAGTCCAATATATAAATACAAATAATGATGTATTGTTTTTAAAATGAGATAAAACTTCTAGTATGGTAATGATGTGGGCAGGGAATCTAATAAAAAAAATGGAAATATTATTAAAGGATTATAAACAGTGAGGATTGCCAATTCCTCTACAAGCTTTATGATAAATGCTTAGCCAGAGCCAGCACTTAAAATATCTCTGTCAGGAACCCCTCCCCAAACCCCTGACCATGGTTTCGTGCTTTGGCACTCCTCAGAGAGGTGTCAGGGTAGGTTCAGACACTAGATCTAAAAATACCAACCCAAAGCTAAGCACTTAGCTAAAAGTTATCTATTGAGTGGAAAATCTGAAATTTTCAGACATGTACATGTCTTCAAACCCAGCTATCCAACTCAAATAGCTATATGGGGCTGATAGATCTTCAGCCATGCCACATAGTAGTAGTCATAGCAATATAAAATTGCATAAGACTTTTTGGCAGAGACTATAAATAGTCAAAATACAAGTCATAGCTTTGGGTTGGTATTTTTAGATCTAGTGTCTGAACCTACCCTGACACCTCTCTGAGGAGTGCCAAAGCACGAAACCATGGTCAGGGGTTTGGGGAGGGGTTCCTGACAGAGATATTTTAAGTGCTGGCTCTGGCTAAGCATTTATCATAAAGCTTGTAGAGGAATTGGCAATCCTCACTGTTTATAACTTACAAGCTTAAGAGATAGGGTCATGTGATCTATGAATTGATCTATGACTTGTATTTTGATTATTTATTAAAGGATTGTTTTGAAAAAATTAGAAGAAAGAGGGCATAGAAAAAATAAATAAATAAATAGAATTATAACGAGAAGGTATGTGAAAGGTAATATTGATAAACATGATATGCTAAAATTGAAAAGAATGGATTTCAAAGATGCTATAATACATGGAATACCAAAACCCATAAAGTAGATATACTATTCAGGCCTATAATTAATAATGCGGATACGTATTATGAGAATATATCTAAATGGTTATTTAATAAAAATTAAAAAAAAAAGGTGATAAAAATAAGGGAAATAAAATTAATAATTCAATTGAATTTATGGAAAAATTGAAAAAATTTGAGGAAAAATAAATAAAGTATATATTTTACTAAATTTGATAAATGCAGTATGTGTACAAATATTGATCCACATAAAGCATTTGATATAGGTATAGAAATGTTTAGCTAAAAAATATAAACATAAATGATATTACATGAAAAAGCAATAAATTATTAAAAAATATACTCTTTTATAAAATAAACAGAACATACATTGTGAACTTTTTCTTTCCATTACTACCATATAAATTAAATTGTTCAATTTACTTATTTTTTTAATAATTATTTTTCAGTAATTCTTTAACCTATATATATATTTCATGGGTCATAGCATTGGCCGGGAAGCGAACCCGCTTACCCGGGACAATCGTTTGTAAGGCAGTTAGGCTGACCTCTCGACCACCAATGCTTGACATATTTTTATTTCTATTTTCTTGATAAAGAACAAAACAAATTGTCCAAGTTAATTTTTTTTTTTTAGTTTCAAAAAGAAAATTTTATTGATAAAAGTACTTAGCATATTACAATAGAAATGAAAAACAAAAATAGATCAAGAACAGACATATATTTACAATTTTTAAAATATTTTTCCTAAATTTAATTATCTGTTCATTTCTTATCATAAGATAAACATTTTATCCAACCAATTCTTTTTACAAAATAAATTTATTAATTAATTCAATTTTTCATTAAGAGGCCTTATAAATAATTTATACCAAGAAAGAAATTTTCATAAATTACTTACTAACACTTTCTGTATGGTTTTTGATTATTTATTTCATCCTCTAGATTTTTCTTTTTCAATATTAAAATACTCTTCTATTATTCTTTCTTGATATAAATTAACATTCTCTATTATTTTAATATTAAATTTAAAATGCTTATAATGTTTTGAATTTTTATTCCTTATGTATTGTTTCAATCTTGTTATCAATTTGTTAGTTGTTCCTATTTATCTTTTCATTAACACATTCCAAAAATTTTATATATACTATTTATATTGTGTCTTTTTTTAATATTATCTTTTATTAGTTCATTTATATTTGTTTTCCTTTTATAGACTGGTATTATTATTATATTTAAATTATTTCTATTTTGATCTTTCCAAAAAAAAAAAAAAAAAATTCCAAAAAATATTCGTATTAGCCTTAAAACCACTATATAGTTCTGATAATTTAAATGCATAAAACTAATTTTTCTGTTATTTTTTTTGTCCATTCTGAATGAAGTTTTTGCAATATATTAATAATGTAAATGATATAAAATTCAAAATGAAGAAAGAAAAGAAAGGAAAAATCTATTTTATTGATGTTGCTATTGAAAAAATGTGGCCTAATATGATTTTAAAAATGGGAACAAAAGATAATAGAAAGAATACTAATGCATAAAATAAATAAATAAAGAAATAGATAAAGATAATGATTATAAAATTAATCTAGTAATTAATTAATTGAAATATTAGAGGGAAAAAATATGTAAAAAAAATAATGATAGCAGTTTAAATAAATTAAAGATATTAATGGTTTTAAGGTTAATAAAATAATAAATATTTTTAGAAAGATTAATAAGAAAAATAATTTAAATGTAATAATGAAGACAGCTTACATAAAATAAGTCAATTTAAATTGATTCATAAAAGATAAAATAAAATATAATAAAATAATTATTTATAATCAGTAATGTACTTATGTTGATATCATCAAATAAATGCATTCAATATGTTTCATTTGAAAATTGAATTTTAGTAATTTGTTATGAATAAATATTAAACTGTGAAGATGAAAATATGTGATGGTCAATCTAGGCCATCTGATGAAGGGTGGTTCTGACAGAAATTTATTTTGGGAATTATTTACTTTTTGTTATATGTTTGTCCTTGCATTATAGGGGAAGTTTAAATTTTTTTTGATATATTATAACTTAAATAATATATATAAAATAAAATGTTTGGAGTCTATTAATGGAAAACATTACATATACAAAAACAATACATGCAGGATAAAAATTCAAGTTCACTCAAAAAATTATAAGCTTCATAATTCAAATTCTGATATGATAATGTTAATTTATATCACAAATAAATAATAAACAGTTTCAATTAAATAAAAAAAATCATAGTTTCAATTAAATGAAAGATCAAAATCTGTATAAAAAGTTTTTATAAGGAATTTGTAATGTATTTTTTTTGTTTCTTGGTATAAAATATTTAATAGGCATTTTAATGAAAAAAACGAGTTAATGAATATTTTATAAAAGAAATTGGTTGGATAAAAAAACTTGTTTTATAATAAATAATAAGGCTATAATTAAAATTAAATAATTTAATATATCAATCACATAGTTCTTCTTTCCAAATAGTTAAAATTATTAAAAAGATAAAAAATATAAATAAATAGACAATTTGTTTGGTTCTTTAATAAGAAAATAAAAATAAAAAGTTGGAAGTATTATTTAAAAATAAATAATTAAAAAAAAAGAATTAAATAAATTGAAAAGTTTTAATTCTTATTGTGTTAGAGAAAAGGGAAACATACTGTTAAGTGTGCTTTGTATATTGTGTTATTTTATATGAGAAGAGTATAATTTTTAATGATTTATTCCTTTTTTATATAGTGTTATTTTATAATCTGTTTATTATATATTGCAAATCTTGGTTAATAACCACAATATATAGTTAAAATGTAGGATGTATTTTTTTTTATTATTATTATGCATATTGTATATGATTCATATTAATATACAAGTTTTAATAGACAGAATGAATTTTTCAGTACTATATATATAAAAAGGCATTTGTTCGATCCTTTCCATTTCTCATCCTTTTTATAAATTGTTGCCATGTTCATTAGATATAACATTTTTTTGTTTCTCCAGGTGAAAAACATTGGGACAAAACTTGAAAAAAAAAGTATAAATGAAAGATTATAAATACACTTGCTCTTATTATTTTAATATTCATCACACAACAATGTCAATAATATTAGTCCTGGGAAAAATGAATCTGGCCACTTCAAGAGAAGTTTTCTTATATCAGTTATTTTAAATTTACAGTCTGAACTATTTTATATAAACCATTAAAAATTCTCCCCATCAGAGAATTTCTACATAATGTTTCTAAAGCTTGTTTTAATTATATGTTGAATCACATTTGAAATAGTAATTACTATTAAAATGCAATTATTACAAATCTAAAAGTGATTGAAGTTTTAGATGACAAGATCAAAACAGTTGTAACTATGCCAAACAGAATGTACTGCCCAGCTAAGAGCACATATTGACAATAAATAAGAAACTATTGGAGTTAATAACTATTGTTTTGAAAAGAAAGACTTAATTAAAGTACTGACCATAAATTGCTTTGGAAAGATCATGTTAGTTTTTTAATCTAACTATTAATAATAAATTAATACATTATTTAGGAAATCATTGTTACAATTGTTTTTGTTTATTACTGCAGTCATAAAGATGTGCATGGTTAATTGTTATATTATTTTCAAACTGTAATGTAATTAAAATTATTAAATTAAGTAGCCATGTGGATTTGTTTCTTTATAGTAAACACTAAAATATCCGAATTTATATAAAGATGAAATTGAATGATTTTATAAATTCGTTCAGTAATTCCATTAAATTAGAAGTGAACTTCCATGTTACAAGATTGGTTCATTTTGTTTATGCCCACACTGATGACTTGGAAAAAAAATAAAGAGGAAAGTCAGGCATTCACCAGCTTATCAACATTTGGTAAAATGAAAAAAAAACCTCTTTGAAAGAAATAATTATTTGGAAAGATTTTATCATCTAATAAATCTATTTTTTCAAAATCTCAATTTTCCAAAGACAAACTTAAGGTTTATACTTCAGACATAACTTTTATCGATAATAAAAATATAAGAATTAGAATATTTAATGATATATTTGGAATAGTCTGCAAAGATGAATGCACATCTTTATTAAATCACAAGATTTCTGTACCTATAAAAGTTCAGAAAAATTGCTTCCAGTTGCTGAAAAATTTTTAAGTATTTTTTTTAAAAATAGTTGCTCTGTAGTTTATCTCAGTTATTATGTAATTCTTGATTAGCAAATAGTATCATAGTTATTTTCAGCTGGTGATAAATTTTATATTTTTCATCATAAATCAAAAACATGACAATATATTTTTAAACATATGAACAATATAATTTATTTAGAAGTCTAAACTGAAAATAATGTATTTAACAAATAATGATTGAGAAACAAATAATTTTAATGATGATAGCAAATACTAATTTTTTTCCGAAAATTGTTCACTAAACATAATATTTCAGGTTTTCAAATATTAATTTCTTGATTTTTTGTTTAGTTTTATAAGAGCTGTTATCACTAATGAAATTTCTTTCTGAATGTCTCCATTTATCACACTTTCTGAAAACGTGCCTTACAATCATTCTTTGCTTACTAAATACATGTTTTTAGAATTGTTTTCTAAATATTTTATATTATTTTTATGTTTCAAATGTATTTTTTAAAGATTTTTTTCATTATTGATTTTTTATGAAAAATATGAAACATCAGTTGAGTTTTTTTGGCTACATTGGTATGGTGGCTTAATGGTAGAGAAACACTTTACTAATAGCAAAATATGTGGTAATAGTATGAATACTGAACCCTACCATTTGATGGCGCTCTTTTTCGCCCAATGCACATCAATATACCGATTCACGGGCCGCCTGTTTGTTTACATAATATTACGGTAAAAGATTTTTTTTGTTTTTTTTTTTCAACCAGTTTTTAATTTTTTTTTTTGTCCACGGCCCGTCTGTTTGGTTTACATAATATTATAGTAAACCACCAAAGTTTTTTTTTTATTCCACCTGGGTTTTTTTTCTTTCGTTTTTTAATAAACAAATACTTTGTTTTTAGATGGTCTAGGGATGTTGGTTCGTTTTTAAATTATCGACTGTCTGTTGGTTTGTTTACATAATATTACTTACGATAAACCAGTTTTTTTTCACCCGTTTTTTAAATTTTTTTTGGGTTCGTTTTTTTAAGAAACAAACACTTTGTTTTTAGATGGTGTTAGGGGTGTTGGTTTGCGTTGAAATGATCGATTAATGCTCCTTCAGTTTGTTTACACAAAAGTACGGTAACAAACAATTGTTTTTATATGATGGAGGAAGGGTTGGTTGTTTGCTTTGAACTTCTTTTTTTGGTTGATGTTTTAATTTCCTGAAAGACTTTAACAATTCGGTACTTTTGAATAAACAAACACTTGGTTTTTTAGAGGGTGGAGGGGAGAGGGGTTGTTTTGATTTTGAATTGTCTTTTTTTTTTTGTTAATTTATTACGAGGCTTTTCTATTTTTTTGTTTCAAATCTTTACGCTACAGAAAGCTATATTATATGATAGCGAAAAGTTCTTCCTTAATTTTTTGACCTTTAATTTTAAAAAAGACATAAACAGTTCATTTTTAAAGAACCCTTTTTTTTAAAGCCGGGGGAGGTGGGATGGTGGGGAAGGTTTGTTTTGATTTTTAATTATCGACTTCTTTTTGGATTTTCTTTTTGAACATTTTATTATGTTACCACACAGTTCTTTATTATTATATATATATATATATTGGGTAGGGCCTTTTGAATAAACTCTTAAACACTTAATTTTGGTGTAATAAAATATTACCTACTTTAATTAACTGTTAATGAAATTTATCAAATATTACCTACCTACTTTCTAATCATGTGAACAACAACAAAAAACAACAGCTTCCCATAAAATAATTTATTGAATCAAAAATAAACGAAACTTTGGACAAAGTTGTGAACCAAATCAAGTAACAAAAAAAACATTTTCGGGGGCATAAAAAAAAAAAGCAAAAGTAACACAAATAAAATAACAGGGAAGCCTCAAAGCTGTAAGTAACGGGATTTTGGAGCTCTTGAACCAACTTTCCTTATAGTTCTCACATGGATTCATGCGTAAACGGGCATTTGCACGTAAAATCAGAAACAACACTGCTGAAAAGAAGAAACATTTCAAGTTGTGTGCAGTTCAAAAATGTAGGACATGACAATTCTTAATATGGAATACTAATTCCACTATGCTTTCTAAAAAATTTCCGACAATGAATTTTTGCAGTTTCGTCTTTCAAATACGGCCACCATTAAATCAGACCGTAGCGAGAGTTCAAGAGCACTCACTTGATGAATACTGTCGCAAAGCAATGGGCATAGTATTTTGTTACATAATTGTAGAGAATATATCACCCTCAGGTGGCTTGTTATGGCTCAAAAAACACCTATTGTAGTGTCTGCCATAAATTAAGGCTGCTAATAATGGTATATTGATATGTTTTGTGAAAAATGATGCCATCAAACGATGGGGTTCAGTATTCATATTTTACCACGTATGTTAACAAAAGCCTTTCATTTTATTTTCACAACAAATGTAATTCCCTTGAATATGAACATGTTTTTAATTTTTTTTGGATTCTTTGACAACTTTTAATTTTTAGATTTAAGTGCAAATGAAAACAGTCTTCTGCACAGTATGAAACATAGTTTGGACCGATTACATTCCATTGAGCCGTGTGTTTGAAGGTTGACCTCATGCCTGTCAAAGTTTATGTAATTAAAAATTATACTAAAAAAAATATAATGTTATTTCAAAAATTACAATAATTGGAAATATTTACATATATTTAATTTTTTTTTTTTTTTTACATTATTATCATTAATTGTGACAGAATGGGTTCGAACCCAGTCACAAATAAAGTATTTAATCGGTAGACATATATAGATGTAGAGATATATATATAATATTTAATTTTGTTTATTACGTGGTGGTGGTTACAAATACATAAACATGGGGGGAGGGACTCTGTCATTTTAAATGATATATATGTGTGTGTGACAAATGCGTGTATAAATGAATTAAGTAGTGAAAAGAGAGAAACGATATTTTTTGTTTCACGTTGAAAAAACTAGAGTTTTCCAGCAGAATGAGATTTTATTTTTCTGTTATATTACAATAGAAGCTACGACACGAGTTTTCACATGTCTAACAGATCTGGTTATTCCACATTGAAAATCGGAAGTGAGATAAAAAAGCTTCTAGAACCAATGGAGGGGGCTATAAAAGCACACCACCCAGAATGCATAAGGATCTTTTTCCGGCAGAGCTACAACAATGAACACCTAAACGGTTTTAATATTTAAAATATATAATGGCGATTTCAAAAACATGTCGGGGTAAGAGAAGCCGCATCAGATTCAGGCCCCTGATCCCAACCTGCTGCAGCTGCCTCAATAAAACCATGATGCCTCGAAACAACACATAATTCCAGCGTGGAATCAAATGAACCTCGTCGGACAACGGACATAAAGATCTCAAATCGTTACCTTGAATTGCCTAATTTACCTGCGGAACGGAACTATATAATAAATAAATAAAAATTGCTTCTACTACTTCCTGGGAAAGCCAGGTAAAGAACTTTAATCATTGATCTTTTAAATCTTTATAAAAAGGAAATTTTGTATTTTGCAATAATCAGTGAAGGTGACATGCAAACTTAACTTTATAAGATTTCTTTAAAGCTTCGTTCCATTACGGACGTAATAAAGTAACTAGTGTTGAAAGTCACATGATACAAACTTTTCGTAGTATCGACCTTCACTACTTGAGATATGTATGAGAGATCTATTAAAAAGAATGACGTATGATTACGATTTGAAATGACAGAGTGCTAAATATTGTTTTTTTTTTTTTTTTATAATATTAAATAAATGTATCAAGAAAGTAGAGTATTGACTTAGTTTAATTGTTTATAAATCCATTTATTTAGTTTATGATTATTTTGTTTATTTTTATGTTTAAAATAAAAATAAAAGAGAACTCTTAACCCCCATTCGTAGCTACTCACGGCTGTGACGCTACCCGACAATGAGACTGAGCTAGCTGATGGTCAAAACCTCTCACATTATGTAAATAGTATTCTTGTTGGTAATATATCCACTTCGCGTCATTCTTATATTCGTATAGGATTGGCGCTTGGTGTCCTTCGGACGACCATAAATACGCGTTGGGGATATATTACAGTTGCGAGAATAACCCATAAGTTTTGAATAATAATATTTTAGGTCAAACCACTTAATTAAATAAAAATACACAGTCACGTATATTGGTACATCATATACATATTCGGTAGTATACGCCTGTCGAGTGAGAGGTAAAATAGGGTTTTGTTATAATATATATATATCATTATTATCATTTATATTACAGTACATTGATTAATTATGTTTCAATTTTTGCCAACTTTCTTATTGCAGGTAGTGGGTCATTTAAAAAGAAATTACTTTGGCCAAATAAATAATTTATTTCACTAAATTGTGAATTAAATTATTTATGTATATGTAAATTATTTCAACATCAAGTTAGTTAATATAGTTTAAATATTTTATATAATGAATAAACAGTTCAATAAACTTATCTATACTAAACTCATTCTTCTTATTTTTTTTATTTAAAATATTAAAAAGAAATTCTTAGTTGTACAATTGTTTTAAAATCCTAAATATTATTCTAAAAATATAAAACTCTAAACTGTTAATTTACATTGGTTGCAGCAATTTTTCAAAACTTTTTAATTAATAAAAAATTATGAAAATATTTTTGATTATTTTAATGCAAATTTAAAAAGTTTAAATCAATATAAAAATATTTATTTTCAATTATTATCTGCCTTTGCAAAAAAATATATGCCTTTGCAAAAAAATATCAACATTCTAACTATTTTTTTAATAGAATGTATCATTCAAATGAGAAAGAGATGTGCGCAGAAAACTTTAAAATGGTAGTACGAAAAGAAAATTAAGTGAAATAAGAAAAAAATATATCTGACAAGCCAAGAGGCATTTTATACAAATTTTTAAGCATTCACAATGATGACACAAAATTGGAAATAACTAATCAAGAAGATGAAAATATTCATAGAAAGTGTTTCCAGAAAAGTTGTTCAGATTAATAAGTTGGATATAAATAATAATTATGAAGGAACACATTTACAAGAATAGAGCATGTCATGGATGTAATTCAGTGTAGTGTGCTTGAGAATAAAGAAATAGTTAATGAATTACTAAATATAATAAATGATCCTGCTACTTGGCTAGAGAGAATGAGCCAGCGAACAATAAATTATTTAGTGAAAAAAGGACTACCAAAAATTGTTGTAGATGAATTTCACTGCTAAAATAATGTGAACTCATTTTTCAAAAGTTCATCTTAAAAGAAAACTTCCAAATGGTGAAATTGTATATATTGTCCTTGGATAATATATTCTGATGAAAAAGTTAATATATTTTGTTCTATTGTCTTCTTTTTTTAAAAAGATATAATGATTGCTTTGTCCGTATTTCATAATTGACCAAGTAGCCATATCTGATTGATAGAACATGAAAATCAAAAGATCATTTGGCTGCAATGTTAAAATGTTCAGAACTTCAAAAGAGACTTTCAACTGTAGAAAGTATAGATAAGGTGCAAAAGAAATTACTACAACAAGAAAAATTGCAATTATGTTTAGTTTTTGAAAGATTATTAGTCATACACTTTTTAAACAAATGTAATTTGGCATTTTAAGGATTTATCAAAAGGAAATTTTTTAGAAATTATTGAACTGATTGGAAAATTTATCCCAGTAATTCAAAATCATTTTCAACTAATTGTCAGTAGTGAATTTAATGGGAAGTAAAATCTACAGCCAGATTATAAATCAAATAAAATCAGGAAAATGTTTTGCTGTAATTCTTGACTATATTCCAGATATCAGCCACCAAAAAATGTTCCTAACATTCGGATATGTCTCTGATGATAAAAAACATGATTCATTGTTTAATCATTGGTATTTGCAAATAGTTTATTAAATTTATAAGTATAGAAAGCAGTTCCAGAGGAAATTTATATGTTATGCTGAAGTGAGAAATTAATTTCATAGGATTAAATATTAATAATAGGGAAAAATGTCTGAAATTCAAGCCAGATTCTTAAAAAGAAAATTCAAGATCTTATAATCTAGTTTTGGCAGATACAACTTGCCCTATCTGAACTTTCCTTAGTATATTTCAATGCCTTTATGGTTTTTATCTCCACCCACAAAGAGATGGCCAATTCTCAGTAAATTTATTGAAGATCTTACTATGAAGCCTTTTGCAATACAATGTGAGAATATTGCATTTAAAGTATTAAAGTGATAAGGTATCGAGTAGGTGAAGTCTATGATCTTAAAATATCAGAAGCATCAGATCTCAAGGTAAAAGTAATGCAAATTCAATTACGCATTCAATAAAAGATTACTAGTTTATAGTATATCTCATTTTTTGGTACGATTTACTTTTCCAGATAAATTTTGTTAGTAAGGAACTTCAAGATGATTCCTTACACATTTCTGTAGCCTTTCTTCATTTGAAAAATTATCATGTTAGTTAACCAACTATAGTAATACTGGGTTTGAGCATGTATTAATTGAGGCAAAAACAATTACAGAAGATTTGGAGATAATTTCAGCATTTCAAAATAAAGGGTTGAGAAAAAGAAATATTTTAGTTATCAAATAAATGACGAGTCAATTGCTAAACCTTCATAACTGTCCAAAGTAAATTTTTTTAATATACTTTTGCATTAAGCAAAATAATCATTATAAATTCGATTTGAACAATTGATGAAAAATATGGTTTTATTTGGATTTTTGGAAAAATTTCAAAAAATGGAAAAAGACCAACTAAAAAAAGCATGCAGCACAATTAGAAATTGTACTGATGAATACTAAAATTACACAAGAAGACATTACTGATAGCAATATATTGATAAACAAAATGGAGGCCCTAAGTATTATTCTTTCATTAGAGTATTATAGAAAGCCTTTTAACATACTTCAATTTCTAGCAGAAAATGATATAGGTACAGTTTTTCCTAATCTCTTCATTGCTTTTTGGATATATTTAATCATATCAGTGTCTGTTGTCTCTGAAGAAAGAACATTTTCTAGATTAAAAAGTAATGAAAAATTATTTAAGGTCATAAAGTAATGAAAAATTATTTAAGGTCAACTATGACCCTAAACAGTTAAGCGATCCTATCCATTGGAAATCAAGAAGCACAGCAGCTAAATTTTGAAGAGTGAGCAAAAATCTAGAAAATATTTTTAAACATTGTTTTATATTGTTTCAATATAGATGATATATACTTTAAATAATACTATTCAGTTACTAATTTTTTTATATTAAAAAAGGCATATTTATATATAGAAGTTAGAACCATATTTTTAAGGGCTCTGTGTCCAATTGGGCACCACACTGACTGAATCTGGACCTGGTATGAATGGTACATTTTCAAGGTTTATTAACTGAATAATTTAATATGTAAAGGGCATCTGTATCAACTGGCAATTAATTCTTGTGCATTATACTTTACATTAAAAAAAAATGAGCATGCCATTTCATTAAAAAATCATTCCAATTTTTTACTAGAAATTAAAAAAAATTTTTTTTCTTATTATGTTTAGTGGTCCAGCATTTTTTATTGTGGAAGTATGAAACATTTATAATGAGGAAAAAAAAATCACTTGATCATAGATTTCAACTTTGTTGTATATTCATCCAAAAGTGTACTGAGTTAATAAGGTGGTTGCAAAATAAGACATCATGTGGACAAGCCTTTTTCAATTTTAATAATTATATATTGTACAGATATTACATTGGAATTTTATCATGTATAATCAATGGATAAATATATTTTGTTTTTTAATATTTTTTTAAAAATTACAGTTCTTTTTTGTCTTATCTATTTCTTTTCCTCTTTCTTCACATTCTCCTTCTTATCCTCCACCTTCTTATTATGATAGTAGTAGTAGGAGGAAGAGGAGGACATTGAGAACAAGGATTGGGGAGGGAGAACATGAGGAAGAGAAAATAGAGAAGAGAGAGAAGGAAGAATTGCTTGGGAATTTATAAGTTCAAGCACCAGAAGTGACAATTGATCTCTGATGCATAAATCTTGGACTTCAGAATCTGTCACTCTCCTAAAGCATTAAACTACAATCCTTGTCTCAAAAGGAAGTATATTGTAACTAATTTTTTTTGATGCAAAATGCTAAATGAGAAATGATGCAGAGCTATATATACATTATAAACCCAAAATCATTGGTTTATCTTAAACAATTATTTCTGAATTGTTATTAATTTTTCTAGCCAAAGAAAGATGGAATTAGTAAGCAACAGAATACTATAGCCAAGTAATAATATCTTTAAGTAGTTTGCTACTACTTTTGAAGTTTTTAACTATTCAATTATTGAAATTTTATTAATTATTTTGTTTAAATTTAATTATTAATTAAGCAATTTTTTTGACTTCCTTTATGCTTTTTCTCTCATTCTCCTTTATTTTTTAAATATCTTCAGTTTACAAGTTGCTATAAAATTGATCACCATAAGTTTCTCATGACTTGTTGTCAGTTTTATATTAACTGGCAATGAAATTATGCATTTGTGCAACTACCTTTCTATCCTAATTACATGTATAACAATTCTGCTTCTAATTTTTTTGGTAAAAGATATACACAATAATAATATATAAATGTGCAAAGTCTTTGGTATTGAGAGAACAACAATATTAGGAATATTTGGAAATATAATTTCTTTTCATTTTTTGTTTTTTTATGCACTGATTTATATATACATAATACCATTTATTTTTAGTTTCAATTGACTAGCAGCTTTCATCAGAGCTACATTTTTCAGATATATTTGATTATACAATTAGTACATATTTATATATAAATAAATAGGTATTGAATTATATATATGCTTTCATATATATACTTCATGTCTGCAAATAAAAATCATGATGTTTTAAATTTAAGTTTTTAAATAATTTTAGTAAGTAAAAGTTATATAGATATTTTATATGTAATGATATATGTATATGCTATGATTAATTATAAAGTTATTGTTAAATCAAGTTAAAAACAAAATATTTTTTAAAGTTTTCTTTTTAAAAAAAAAGACTGCACAAAACATTTATTTTATTTAAAAATAGTGATCTTTATAAAAATGTATTCAGCACAATAAAACCTGTAAATATGTTCAATAATATATCTCAACAATAGTTTTTTTTGCCTAAATTGAGTTACTAGAATAGGTGTGAAATAAATTCTTCCTTGTAGTTATTTTATAACATTATTTTTAATTTTTTCTAAATTTGTTTATGAATGTTTAATTAATTGTACTAATAAAATAATTAAAACAATCACTGATGAAATATAACTATTAATTAAATAATATTATAAAATAATTATTTGTTCACCACACATATTAATATAATGAGTGTGTCAATTTATGCATTAATGAATGAAAAAATGCTTGGTTCACTCCATGGCAAATTTGCTTAACAGTAATGATTCAGGTTCCTTTCTACCATTATTGTGAGTTACTGTGGTAATATATGTACATGAAAAACTATAACTTGTTAAATCAATGCATAACTTTTTTTATGTAATGATGATATTGTGATAAGTGATCTTTTGAATAGTAGTATAAATATTCACATGATTGCTTTCTTTGAGGTAACCAATTCATCAACTTATTTAGATTTAAGCTGAAATATTTATCTTGTTGGCATTAAACAACTACAATCTTGGAAATGGAAAACTGTAGATGTTATACTTGGAAAGTTTTAAAACTTGATGGTGTTAGCCTTAAATATATTATTTTTTTAGGCTTATGTAAACCCATGATCTTATTTTATTTGATCTTAAGAACAATGTTGCATTTTTTTTAAAAAAGGAATTAAACTGACCACAGTAATTATTATGAAATAGTGTTTTTTATTACAGCCAAATATACGTTGTCTAGTGGTTAGCATAGCTGCCATCCAAGCAGCTGGCCCGGGTTCGCTTCCCAATCAACGCATTTGACATATGAAAAAAAAAATACTTTCAAAAATTTTTATTGGAAGAGTTAATTTTCCATCATAGTGAATGATTATCAAGATTCATTATGGTTTTTATTATGAGTAAAATCTAAAAAATGTGTCATAAGCAGAAATATTACTTTTTTTTTTTTGATCAAGGTATTTGGACTCTGTTAGTAAAGAATGTTTGTAGTAAAGTAGCTGATTATCTATGGAAGTTTATTCATATTATACATCTGTTATATGATAATATGGACGAAAATCTTAGACATTTAAAATAAAAACTGTTGTTAAATTTTAATGTATTTATTTTCAATTTTGGTTTTCTTTATTACATGTTGTTTGTACTATTTTGAGATGACTTTTTGAAACAAGTCTCAAGTAGCAATATAAGTTTGGTGAGATTTTTAATTTAAACCCATTAAAGACAAAAATGAATCATTTTTTTTTTTTTTATCATGTGGGTTTATTATATGCTAGCAATTGTGCTATTTTTTTCTAATTGGAATGATCTATAGAATGTTCTTACCATTTTAATGATAGAATCTGTAAAGAATTAAGTTAAATAATTAATGTTTAGTAAACTCCTGTATTTTATCAATTTGATGGACGAAAAATAAAAAAAATTTGGCTTGGGTAATACCATATTGAGGATGTGTATATAAATGTATTTGTAGATCTTTAGTTTGAAAGGAAAACTCAAAAGTCAAGCTTCTGTCCCAGAACTTATGTGAACTGCTGATTTCTATAAAGGAAAATATAGGGTTGCAATAACTATTTAGCAAATTATTTGTACATAGAATAATCATTTTCCAAAATTTATTGTCATATATAGAAACATAGATTAACAGTTGATGTAACATATAATGAATAGAAAAAAATATTTTAAGGGTGTTCCATAATCAATCATTACACATTCTGTTTGCTAGATGGGATGTATTGAATATATCACTTCACAATCTTATATAAAATGGATTAAAATTAATAGATTTTCTGCATAAGAGACCAGACACAATTTATTTCAGTGACCACTAAAGATGTGCATTATCAATTGCATTTATTGGCAGTATGTGGCTGAGAGTAGGGTACAATGGATAACTACAATTAGATAAAGTAGTCGTGTTTTTCAGCAAAAAAAAGTTTGCTGCAGAAAAGATTGAGCCAATATCTTATGATACATGTAATTTGAATATTAGTTTGTATAATTGTCACAAAGTTATTTTTACTTTTGTTTAATCTTTTTTTTTCTTTCCAAAATTAGAATGACCATACTCATTTAATGCTTTTTTTTTTTCCAAATTAGAATGGTCATAGTCATTTAAGGCTATCTGCTGATGAAGATATGAAATACATCTTTAAATTTATATTACTTAAAAAAGTGTGTTGGTTAAGCATATTTTGATTATTAAGTGTATGTTAAGTTCTTTCCCTGAAGGCCAATCATTCAACTATTTTAATTTATTTAATTTTTTTCAGCCTTTATTTAATTATAATGATGATGATCATTTTTGCATTATGTAATAGTATAATGATAGAATGGTAGACTCTAGAATTCAAAGTCCATGGATCCACTTTTAACTTTCATTTCTATGCTTAAACAAACTTATGATCTGTTAGCTATAAAATTATTTGATTATTATTTGTATTAGTATACCATAGTTTGCAGTTCTCTTTATATAATTTTACTTTAATGTCTCATTATCAATATTAAATTATATAAGATGACTGAATTAAAAATTGCTGAAACTGCAGTGTTACTATATAGCAACAAATAAAAGCTCCAATAGTATGTCAAAAAATATTGACAAAAAGGGTGAGGCAATTATTTGTCCCCCCTCCCTCCAAACTTCAATACATGTTAAATGGAGTACTTGTTATTTCTTTGTGATATGTGTGCATGTATAAATAGTATAAAATGTGCACTGAAAATAATTTCAGCATTTAATGTATAATAAATTTGACATCAATGAATCTGCATATTAAATGAAATTTTGTGTGAATTATTTGTATTAAAATATTATAACTGTTAATGCTAGGAGAATTTTTTTATTTTTTTTTTATTTTTATAAAAACAAAAAAATGTTTTTAATTTAGTAAAATTAATTAAAACTTACAGTATAATAAAAAATCTTGAAACAGTTTTTCTGTTTGAAGAAATTTTTTTTGAAATGATCAATTTCATATGTATATTTCAAAATATGTTTAAATTGAAATTTTCATGCCAAAAAATTTAACATTTTCAGACAGTTATGGTATGATAATTTGTATAATGATTGAATAATAGTAATTTTTTTTATGAGACACTATGCTTTAGAACAAGCATGGGCAATGGTTTTTTTAGAGTAGATCCATGAAATATTATTCATCATAAATCGGGTTACAAAAATTTAAATGTGAAATATTATTCTTCCCTTTTTTTAAAACTATATTCCCTTCTTTTAAATATCATAATGTATATATTTTTAATATATTGTGCTCTCAGTATTTTCACAAACACAATCTAAACCTTTAACATATAATTGAAAATTATTGTGAAAAAATTATCTGTACACTTACATATAGATATATAAATTTACAAATACTAATTGTATTTGTTATAAGTTTCTTCATATTATTGGGTGCTTTAGTTTAAAGTTTTCATAAAGCATTTTTAGTTACTTATAATTCTTAATTAAATTAAGCATTCCATACAAAAAGTCATAAGGGGTTCCATGAGGTCCATCATTTACCCATGCCTGCTCTAGAATTTAATGTTAAGAGTGAATATAATGAAATGACAATATTGTATTGCAACCTTTTATTTTGTGGGTTAACAACTAGATTTTTAAATATGGGTATAATAAATTTTGTTATAAATATTTTTCGGTTATCATTTTAATGTTTAACCCCCAAGCTCAAAATAAAAATATTTTTTTCTGAATCAATTGAAGGTAATGATTTTTCTAGCCTGTATAATAAGATAGAATTTTTTTATTTAAGCTAATAGGTTAGAATAACATATAAGAGAAAGAAATAAGAAGCTCAAAAAAATTGTAATGTTTTTTATGTAAATGTCATGATTTAATGCCAGTGGTAGATTGATGAACTCAAGTCACTTGATTAATGTAAAACACAAACTATTCAGTATAACAATGTAAATGCTTAATTTGCAATTAAGCTACAAATATCATATATCTCTTGAAAAAATTGACTCTAAAGATTATTTTTTTATGATTTATTGCAGGCACAAATAATTTGCCTTTATATTTAGATAGAATAACATTAATCCAGTTCATTAATACAGTTGTAGTTCAACAATATTTACTATATGGATAAAAATCTGAAAGTCTTATGAACTTCAATTTATTTAAATAAGATTTTTGAATTTAATTTTGAATATATTTTCATTAAAAATAAATAAATGACTATTTACACACATTTAAAAAAAAATGAAAAAGATGCTTTCATGTAAATATCAGTAAATTAGTAAATGTAATTGATATGAATACTATGTTTATATTTTATTTTTTAATTAGTTTTTACTGTCAAGAAAAAATTTTTTTTTTAGTCAAGACAGAACTGGGGGGGGGGGGGTAATTGTCAATTAAATGATATGAAATATACAAGTGTTTTTAAAAATTGATTTTGATAAAGATAAAAAGAAAGGGGAGATTAATAGGTAAATTTTTATTTATTTTTCAATTATATAAAAAATAAAGGTGTACATATTGAAATTAATATATATGTAATCTTAATGTAAGTTTTCAGTAACATAAGTTTATAGTGAGAGAGCTATAATGATTTAATTAGCAAAATCAGTAATCCAAGAAGTTTTCAGGAACTAAAGTTTTTGAATTAGCAGCATTGCACATGTTTATATAATTATTTGAAGTAATATTAGCTATATTTTCATCATCTAAACAATTTTATGAACTTTTACTCATTATCATATTAGTAAAAAAATTTACCAACTTTGGTACATGTATTTTAGCCTCTATCCTCATCTGGTATCTGAGAAACAGTCAACACTCCCAATATAGCAATAATATTCAAATGTCAAATAACAATTTGAATTAATTATTTATGATCTATTAGCCAATGTGTCTGCTTTTACACAAGTTACTCAATCTTGTGAAATGAAAAGTATTAGTTTGCATTTGAAGATCTAGTACAATATGAATAAATTAGCAACATAGGATTTAGAATCATGGGATAAAAATATATTAGCTAGTCACATTTACTCAATAAAAGAATTTTTAAAAAAAAATTATATAAGGTGTTAACACAAAGTGTCAGCCAACTGCAACAGGAATATATTGCATATAATATTAAACCTTTATCAGGAATTGTGCTTTATGTGGGTGAAATCCCCCATTGAACTTAAATGTTTCACTTCCTAAGTTGTAAGGTAAAAATATCATTACAGCCCATATTTTATTTTTATTTCCAAAATAAAAGTAAATTGAAAATAAAGTAAATTCAATTTATTTTGAGGAATAGATGTAAAATTCAATGCAATACAGATTGTTTTCATGGAAAGGTAGGCCTAAGATAATCTATTGTTGCAGCTATTAATAATATTTGAAAGGTTAGGTTTTTTGTTTTTAAAAGTTTTCTTCTAAAAAAAAAAAAAAATAGAAAATTTAAGTTTTAATGAATATATTAATTAATTCCTAAAAAAAAAAGTGAGATGAAAGTAAATTTAAATTCCATCAGGAGTTTTTTGATCACTAAAATTTAGACATAAATGTGTTGGGTTGTTCACATATAAAATATTACATGCATTATTAGTAAATAGAATTTATATGGCTCATGACATATTCTAGTATTAAATTAATAGGTGACAAAATATTCCATCAAAATTCGCCTATTACTTTGAAAGTTATCAACTTCAATGTTGAATTGCCAATAAAGACCACATAGTTGAATGACAATAAAGTGTTATTTTCCTTAGTCAGTGAAGAATCCATTAAAATAATAAATATATTAACTAATTAAAGGAAATGTAAAAAAATAAAAACAAACACAATTACATCTCTACACAGCTATATTAAACTATAATTTTGAGTCATGATAAACACAAATAGTTGAGTGACAATAAAGTAATTATGTTTGTTTTTATATTTTCTTTAGTTAGTTAATATATTTATTATTTTCATGGATTCTTCATTGACTAGGGAAAATAAGACGTTTGTCACTCAATCATATGGCCTTCATAGGTGACTCAATGTTAAAGTTTAAAATAGCTGTGTAAAAAAGGAATGATGTTAGTTTTTTTTTTTATATTTTTGTTAGTTAATATATTTATTACTTTCACAGATTCTTCACTGATTAAGGAAAATAAAATTTTATTGTCACTTAGTCATGGCCTTTATTGATAACTCATGTTTGTTTTTATTTTTTTATAATTCATTTTTAGTAAGTTATATTTATTATTTGTAAGCTATAGGATATCAGGCATGTCAAACTTTTTCACAACCAAGAGTTACAATAAGTATTATAGATCAACTTCTGTGCTACAATACAGGAAAAAATCTCAATATTAAAAAGGAAGCAGGTATTTTATTATTAACATTGCAATTGTAAATACAAAATAATATGTACAAAATACAATCATGTTAGAAAAATAAATATGAAATATATAAAAGGTTTTTTTTTTTTTTTAAATTTTTTACATTATTTAAATACAATTATATCATTTTTAAAAGAAAAACTAGGCAACATTTTTCATTAATCAAATCATCAAAAATTTTTAAAATTTGTTTAGCTGTAGTTATTTTTAAAATTGATTGGACATACTGGTCTTAGTCTTGATCTTTCGGAAGATTATTATTTTTTAAATTTAAAAATAGTTCTCACAAATATTTGCTACTAGAAACATAGCTAAAATATAAAACAATGAGGATTGCCAATTCCTCTACAAGCTTTGTGTCAAATGCTTAGCCAGAGCCAGCACTTAAAATATCTCTGTCAGGAACCCCTCCCCAAACCCCTGACCAAAGTTTCGTGCTTTGGCATTCCTCAAAGAGGTGTCAGGGTAGGTTCAGACACTAGATCTAAAAATACCAACCCAAAGCCAGCACTTAACTAAAAGTTATCTATTGAGTGGAAAATCTGAAATTTTCAGACATCTACATGTCTTCAAACCCAGCTATTCATCTCATATAGCTGTATGGGGCTGATAGATCTTCAGCCATACCATATAGTAGTTGTCTTAGCAATATAAAAATTGCATAAGACTTATGGCAGAGACTATAAATAGTCAAAATAAGAGTCATAGATCACATGACCCTATCTCTTAAGCTTGTAAGTTATAAAACAATGAGGATTGCCAATTCCTCTACAAGCTTTGTGTTAAATGCTTAACCAGAGACAGCACTTAAAATATCTCTGTCAGGAACCCCTCCCCAAACCCCTGACCATGGTTTCATGCTTAAATCTTATGCAATTTTTATATTGCTAAGACAACTACTATACGATATGGCTGAAGATCTATCAGCCTCATATAGCTATTTGAGATGGATAGCTGGGTTTGAAGACATGTAGATGTCTGAAAATTTCAGGTTTTCCACTCAATAGATAACTTTTAGTTAAATGCTGGCTTTGGGTTAGTATTTTTAGATCTAGTGTCTGAACTTACCCTGACACCTCTCTGAAGAGTGCCAAAGCATGAAACCATGGTCAGGGGTTTGGGGAGGGTTCCTGACAGAGATATTTTAAGTGCTGGCTCTGGCTAAGCATTTAACACAAAACTTGTAGAGGAATTGGCAATCCTCATTGTTTTATAACTTACAAGCTTAAGAGATAGCGTCATGTGATCTATGACTCTTATTTTGACTATTTATAGTCTCTGCCATAAATCTTATGCAATTTTTATATTGCTAAGACAACTACTATATGGTATGGCTGAAGATCTATCAGCCCCATATAGCTATTTGAGATGGATAGCTGGGTTTGAAGACATGTAGATGTCTGAAAATTTCAGATTTTCCACTCAATAGATAACTTTTAGTTAAATGCTGGCTTTGGGTTGGTATTTTTAGATCTAGTGTCTGAACCTACCCTGACACCTCTCTGAGGAGTGCCAAAGCACGAAACCATGGTCAGGGGTTTGGGGAGGGGTTCCTGACAGAGATAATTTAAGTGCTGGCTCTGGCTAAGCATTTAACACAAAGCTTGTAGAGGAATTGGCAATCCTCATTGTTTTATAACTTATAAACTTAAGAGATAGGGTCATGTGATCTATGACTCATTTTGAATAGCTAAAATATGCTTAATTTCTCATTACACATAGGGAAATCAGTTGAATGATAATACTTATGGAAATATGGATTTCCAATATTTTTGTTTCTATATGGAATCTCTCTGAATTTAGATAAATTTCTGTTGTAAACTATCAACAGTTTCAACATCAATATTAGAAAAGAATGAAATAGGTAAAATTGATTTTCATATTTCTTCAAGTCCAAAACTAGTTTTTAAATTTATTTTCTAATAACTTGACTTGATTAGCATATTCTGAAAATTTCAATTCTGATGATATTTGTAATAATGATTGGCTACATTTAAAATGAGATAAATTTCCTTTTTGGATTTGTTTTTGCTGGAGTAATAATTTCTCTTTGAAAGCATTGATATTATCAAATAATATAATAATCATGATTTTTGCCTTGTAGTTTAAGATTAAGTTGAGTAAGGTGATTTGTAATATCAACTGAAAAAACCAGATCTTTCATTCATTCATTGATCATCTTTTAATATTACACATTCATAATTTTTCAAGATACTTATGAGTTTTTCTGTAAACCGAGATGGCAGCCTGTATTTTTGATAAGTGTACAGTTTTGAGGGACTATAATCTATTGAAGATGTATTAGTTGTTATATTAAAACAAAATTAATGAATCGATTGTTAAATTAAAAAAAAAAAAGGAATATATTTCGATAAATTTCATCAAGTTTTATTTCAATTTTTTTTAATACTTATAATATAAGAAGTGATAAGACACTCTTAACATTATCGTACTTTGGTTCAATTCATCATGTACCATTTGGTCAACAGGTTTTTTAATAAATTGTCATAATGATAGAAATTTGGGACCTTCTTGTCCTGTCACAGAACATGATGCAGTGAACGATCTTGCCCTCCTGAAAAGTATGCATTAATAATGATGATATGATTGCATACTGCTGAAATGAATAAAGTGTAAATATTGTATTTATATTCTGCACTCCTGAAAAGCATGCATTAATGATTATGATAGCAACATCTGAAGAAGAGTGGAGAATAATACTATTCAAAACGTGTAATTACTAACCTGTGTTGTCTATTTGTGTGTTATTACTAACAAGTTGTTTGTATTTGGAAAGTTTAAATAAAATTTAAAATTTTCTATACATTCAACATTCACTCATAGATGATGGAAATGGTCCAACATATCATAGCTATTAAATACGATGTTTCATAGCAGGCATTTTTTTGTAAATATTTTTTGGGCACCCCTGAAACTGTAGATCTATCCAATAATATAGCTACCACCTTGATTTACTGGAAAACTCACAAGTATCCAGTATTTCCAACTCAAAAAAATAAAACTAGTTAAAAACAAACAAAAACTCTTAAAATATAACTAAAAAAAAATTCAAAATTCACTATAAAAGTAACTAAACAAATAATAAAAATCAACCTTTATTAATCTTTTTAAGGTTATTCAAAAAGTCCCTTCATCACTAAATTCCATTACTTCAGTGTGCTCAAGAGAAAGTCCAGGTTCAGATTCTAAAATGTGATATGATTTCAAAGTGACTATTTTTCTAATGACATTTACTGGCAATTCATAATCATAGCTGCTTTTCCCTAATCTCTTCAAACCATATCTAATCATTAATATGCTACTGAGTCAAATAATATTTAATCTATTCTGGAATTTGCTCTTAACAATATTTATCTGTTTAAATAAATGCTCTACTTCTGCATTTGAGTGAAGTAATAAAATAATTTTTAAAATGAAACAAAAGGAATTTTCTCCAGCAGCATCTCAGTATTGAGTTACTTCTATCCACAGGTTTAATGTGCTGGAAGTTTCCACTAGATTGTATGGATTTTCCTCCATTGAAAGTCAATGCAAGTCAATATGGCATCATTGATGAAAAACATTTCCGCAAGATTAATTTATCCCTTCTAAATGGATTGAGACAATGGTCAATACTTAGTGACATAATGGTTTGCAAAATTTTTATATTATTGGGTGACATTTGGCGAAGTTGTTTTATAGGAGATAAAAGGAAGGCAATACAGTGACTGCGAATATTTTTATTTTGTTTGTTTAATAGTGTAGAGTTGTTTATTTCAGTTTCAGAATGATAACCTAAATATAGTTTTGTTGCTAAATGCTTTTCAATCACTATATCATTTGTTATTTTTGTTCCTGGAATAACAATTTTAGAACAACAAGATTCTATTAAATTTAGCAAGTCCTGCAGCAACTTCATAGGATCATTATTCTCAGATTCAAATATTTTATTCAACCTCTGAACGTCATCAAGTACAGGTTTAAGAAATAAAAGAAATAAAAAATTTCTTTGGTCATCTAATATTGAGTACAAAGTTTCTGCTAGGTAGCATCTTTCATTTGTTTTAGCTAAATTAAAATTTTCCTTTAATTCATTCCATTACTTCAAAATTTTATCAATAGTAGTCTGAATTGACATCCAACATGTATAACTACATTGTATTAATTTCAGTGGTTTATTTCCATCATTCATTGAGTAACAATTTCTTGTATTTGGATTGTCTAATCCCAGAATGAAAAAGCCAATTAAATGTGTTTCTTTAATAAAAAATTCTATATTTCTTGGAAAACCTTTTGTCATATGGGAAATAACTAATAGTAATGAATGACAGAGGTAATGTACCAAAATCAAACTAGGTAGTTCAGTTTTGAGTTAAGCATATATGCCATTATTGATTCCTATTATACAGAAGTGTTACCTGTTCCAATTGCAATGATTTTATGCTTCACAAATTGCATCAGTGTTGCACTTGCAAAGTGGCACTAAATCTAAAAAAGTCATTATGCATTTTTTATTTTGATAGTAATATCTAATTACTATACCTAAAAGCTTGGAAACTTAAATATCATTACTTTTGTCAATTTGTAAATTATAGTTGGTATTATCTATATCAACTACCAAATTTTCTGTAAAATATGGTGCTAAAATATTTGAAATTATAGCTTAACATTTTGTTTATCCAAGAGTCACATTATTACAACTTTTGCTATTTGAGAAATTTGCTATACAGAACTTTATCTGCATGATTTATAGGACAAATTTCTGCTACAAAAACCATATTTCCCTCTGTTCTATGAACATTCGAGTTTTCACAAATGAAAGAATATTTGAACTCTGCTGAACACTAAACGATGGCTCATCTTTTATGTGCTTTTGAGTTTTTCTCTGCTTTTCTAGATCACTTGTTTTTGCTGACTAAATGCAGTTACATTTTGTATTTTCTCTTTCAATTTTCTACAACTAATTTTTAAACCTCTCATCACGTAGCCATTCTATTCAAAATTTTTGAGTGTATTTTTTTTTATTTGGCATTTTCACTGATATAAGGATAATAATAAATAGTAAATTTCTATAATATCACAAAATGATATTGTATTAATATTTAATTAATCACAATGCATGATAGGTAACTTATTAGGATTTACAAATTCAAAATACTCAAACTTTAAGGATATTAACAAACTGCTTGAATAATCTGCAACCTCCAAATGGTTGCAATCCGCCTCAACCTGATAGGGTTGCCAACTTTTTTGCTAAATTGGCAGCTCAGCTCACTCTGTAAGCTCTATCCCATTACATTTGGTTATACATATATTTATTGCACAGTAAAGCTAATACAAATTAATGAATTTATTAGATTTTAATGTTTTTATAAAATTTTTTGATTTTGCGGAAAATCTTTAAAATGTAGCTGAATTAACTAAAAAAATCTCTATTTAAATGTAAAAAGAAAAGTCACTAGGAAAAGCAAAAACCTACCAAATTTGGTAACTTTTTAACTAAATTGTCAGCTCTACAAGTATCTTTTTCGATTTTAAAAAATAATATTTTGATCCAGCAATTGGAAGAATTGTTTTAAAATTTCATTACTAGCAAGCCACTGAATTTCTGTATAATGAAAACATAGCTTTTTATTTTTTCTTTGAATCCAAAATATTTTAATTTTTGTTGAAAAGTATGTTTTTCTCCAGTTAATTGTTTTTTACTCACACTTGTACAAGGCTTTTACATTATTTTGATAAATTGCTAAATAATCACATAGAAATATTTTGAATGAAATGCTGATTAGAATCTGAAATTCAAAATAAATAATTTCTGTAAAATAATAGTAATAACAATGCACAGATGAAATAACTACTTTTTCAGGGGATGTAGTTCAATGATTATGCCATGTTTTTATTCATCGTATTCGATACATTACATAAAAATTGGACAGTAAATTGATGTATACTTTAACTCTTAACAGAAATATTAATTTTTTGAAATGTGTTTATATCTCTTTAATTCATGCATGTATTTGTAACTTTAAGTAAAAAAAATCCGCTAAAAGGTTAAATTACCATAGTGATTTATCATTTTTGTCCGACCTCAAACAACTTGTCACCAGGCTACATGTTATCTGCAGGCTTTGTGTTTGATATACTTGTTATGTGTGCTAAATTTGCAATATGTTTTCATTTACAATATCAATAAAATATATATGTTGAACCGGATCTCTTCGACTTCTTTATTACTAAGTTTAAAATACCTTTTATAATACTTTTTGGACAAGTTTGACCGCATTTTGGCAGCATGTATATTTATTTATTTTAACAGGCTGCTGTTTATTCTTGATACATTAGTATTTTATTGTTATCGGAAAAAGCTTAATTTATTTTACTAAGCTTATTTTATCTTTTTATAGTTTTACTTACTATATTTTTAATAGTTTGTTATCTCACGTTTTATATCTTTTGACTTTAACTAAATTTTAACATTCGCTTTAATAAGCTTATTATCACGCTTAATACATATTTATTATACTTCTTTTCTTATATTCTTAACCTTATTTAACAATATCTTTTATGGTATTAATACCTCTTTTATATTTATCATTTCATTATGCAATTATTCAATTAAATCTATAAACTACGGCAATGGACCGGCACTTCAAGTGGGTGGGGGGGGAATAACATTGATAGCCTAACCATCAATGGTACTCATGGTCAGATTGAGGCTATATGAAGCATAACTAAGACCACATTTCCTGACCATAACCCACCTTGACTGCTAGAACAAAACCCTGCATCTAAAGCATTTTATTTGTTTTGAGAATCAAACTTGGGTGCCAGCCGATCATCTGTTATATAGCCAGCATGCTCGGATGACAGGCACACCAATCCAGTGCTTGAAATATCCCACATATAACATATCTTTGAATAAATAGTGTCGCAGTTACGAGCGAGAATAGACCAAATAATACTTAAGCAAACACTGGTATTTATTCATGCACACATTTAATATAACATAACGATATGAAAATTTACGTAGAAAAAATATAGATGATTAATCAGGCTAAATTTTATAATACTCCTTCGTTAAAGTTCATTTCATTTAAAATAAAATGTCTAGACAGTGATCAAAAATATATTTACCTAGGTTTTTATGATTGTCAATGTCCAACAGGTCAGCCTTTGGTGTTCCATCAATGTTTTCAGGGCTTTTCTTTTATTCTTCAGGTTGACAGGGGGGGGGGAATTAATGGCAGCATCTATTTCACCATTTAGGCATTGGCTTCAAGCATTGGTTCCAGGCAAGGACAGTTGATTTTGCAGAGAACTTTGGGGAATGGAAACCAGTCTTTCACTCCTTCAGGTTTCTAGCAGTGTGTGTTGCTAATTCTGTGGCTTTGTTATTGATGTTATCCACAGCAGTAATGATTGATTCACTTCTACACTTCAATTTCTGAATATCAGTATCTCTGGATGTCTGAGTGAATCTCTACGAATCTCAAGAAAAAATATCAATATTGAAGCAATGGATCTGAAGTCTGATCCATGCTTCACAGCCTTCTATAGACTTGGTTAGTATTATAGACCTGAATTAAGTATAGTCCAATATCAGCAGGGTTTTGCATTAAAGCTAAAATTAATTACGTTTATATAATTTGTATTGCATTCAAATATTTTGTTAAATAAATTCCATTCTAAGATTAGATTTCTGTTAATAAAAATTACTTGTAAAACCTATTAGTCAAACATATATATACGTCAAGCATATATATATATGAGTTAATGCAAAATTCTGCTGAAATAAAATGCTTATTTTATTAAAAGAAATAAGAATGTATTTTTCTTTTTAAATCTTGTTAAAATATTTAGTATGATTTGATTTTGAGATAAGCCCGCCAACATTTTCTAAAAGAATGTATATTTTTAATTAATTAGCCCATTCAAGGCAAATTAAAGATGGCCTTCTCTTTCTTTTTTAATTAATAAAATTCAAACTTTAAAGAAATTTAGAGTAAAAAAGTAAAAGTTATGTTTAGAAAATGTTACCTTTAAAGAAAGGAGCGCGGTGGGGCTTATCAAGATCTAAGATCATACAAACAATAGAAGGTAGCTGACAAAGAGAGTATAAATAAAAGTGAGAACAAAAGACTTGATTATTCAGCGTTTTCTTGCTGGCATTCAGATTTCCCTTTTGGAAATTTCATTCAGATTTCTCTTGGGAGAACTCTTGCAGATTTTTCTTTTGCTTGTTGAGATTTTATTCCAAAAAGTTATACAACTGTCGTCTTCAAAGTCATGGAAAAGTTTGAACATGCTCAGGCTAAAAGTCATATGAATTTGATGGATTCTACTATGCTTGGCTAGGCAAATAAATAGCTTTGCCTATCGCTGAGGTTCCTAAATACCATCCAAAATGCCGTAGTATCCACCTAATAGTGATCTGAACTCTGTGCCGTGTCTGTAGGACTTTTCGTGAAACCATGCTACATATTTCCATTTTCATTGTCCGGACAAATACCTATCGATGGTTGGATTAAGCCACGCCGCCGCCGAACAGGAGCAAGGAAACCAGGACGGTAATCATATCTCTCCTCCATTGAACTATTTACTTTCTACCCTTTTGTTCATACCTTTCTTAATTGAATTATATTATGAATTATTTTATTTAATGATATTTGTAATGTAACCATTTTATTAGACTAGTCTTAAATATATGTGTGATCATCTATCTATATTTAACCTTTTTTCCTTCGCTATACTTCATTACTAACATGTGTAAATATTTTGTATTCCATGACGGTTAAGTTTAAAAGTTAATTTTTTCATTTAAAATCTCTTTCCAATTTTATTTGTTTCTAAATTCCATATGAGTAAGTTTCCTTTGTTTGCCAACTTGATCTCCTCAATAACGCCTCTTTTGTCCGCCAGTAGCTTATTACGTATATGTGATTTAGCTATATACGTTTTAAATAATTTTTAAACTGTCTGTTTTTAGCGCAAAGCAGTTAGAAAATGCTTTGCGAAAGATTTTTACTATTGTACTTTATCGAGGAGATTCAAGTTGCCAATTTTATTAAAATTGGGAAGAAAAGACTTAGACTGCAAAAATATTATATCGTTTAATCTGTTTTTAGTGTCTAATTAGTTTTTCATTAATTTAGGGGAATAGCGGAGGCCATTAAGTCATTATTAATATTTTAAAGCCATTAATTAAACATATTATTTAACTATCAAAAGCTTGAGTTTCCTAATTTTATTATAATGCTTTATTTTACTTTTCCAATGATCCAGGCACGCAAAACACGTTTCTTAGTACGTTTATTGTACATTTAACTATTTAGGTCCATAGGTGTTCCTGTCCATGTCTACCTCTGTTGCTAAGCTTTGTGGCCGGTGAGAAAGTAATTTATGTGTGTCTCAGATAATGTTGTTTGTTCGTAATTAGCCTCGAGAATAGGCAAATAGAGCAGAGGTCATAGTATTCTTGATTTAATATCTCGCATATGGATGTCCTCGAGGTACTTTCGCCTAGTATTCGAACTGGGTTAAACCAACATACATCATCTGACTGTCACAATATGAATCTTTAACATAGATAACTGTGACTTTTATACTTTTTCTTTCCCATTGTTTATGGTTTCTATTTTTATCTTAACTTAAATCTGTTTTTTTAATTAATTTTGCATTTTCTTTAATCTTTTTTCTAGTTTAATCTACTATCTTAACACATTTATGCAATGAGATAGTTTACATACTTTGTAATTCTATTGTCAGTTTTATTTTTAAAATTTCATAATTATTATCAGCCATGAATTTTACTTGCATTCACTAATTAATTAATTAACCTTTTTATTTTACATTTTTTTCACTAAGATTTATTTTTAAACATTTATTCTTTTAACTTATTTCAATTTATAATAAGGAGAGAGAGTTTTAAAGTTGTTATTTGTCCTAATTCTTTTCCCTATCCCCTCTCAATAAAAAGATTTATTCTATTTTAAAAGAAAAATACAACACAATCTTTTTGCTGTTACAAAATTACGTTTTAAAAATTTACTTCTTATTTCTTTAATTAGTCTTTTCTTAATAAATTTGATCATTTATTTTTAAATTATGAAATATGTAATGCAGATAGGTGTGTTATATATATCTCTCTAGCATTACAATGTGTATGTACTAAATTGGAATAATAGAAGAATTTTTGTGTAAATTGGATTCAACAATTTTAACAATAATGTCTTAATGACAATAGTGTTTGTGATTTTGTTCATCACATTGATTAAGGAGTAAAAAAAAAAGAGAAATGCATTTTTTTTTTGTATTTATTTGTATTGCAGCTTTATCTTTTTGCAATAGACTTCAATATGAATTATGACATATTCTCAAGTTAAGGTACATCAAATGCTTTAGGATATAGGAATCACTGGTATAAAGAAAGAAAAAAATTTAACAATTATTTTAATTCATCTTTTTAATAGTATTAAATATCAATTTTTTATAATTTTTTAAAATGTGTAAAGTTTTTTATTTTTTATGAAGTACTTTTTATTGGGTAATAATAACCAATGATTTAGATTTTTGATTTTTTTTTTTTTAGTCTGTAGAGTGAATTGATTAAATAATTATATTCTTTTTGATTTATTAATAACTAGAGAAATAATAATGTAACATTTATTAGAATGTGAACAATTATCGATAATGAAAAGGTGGATTAGGAAATTAATATTTGCTTAAGGTTTAAGTAAAATTATTTAGAAAGTAAAAGCTGTGGCAAATCTTAGTTAATAATATAATACTTACTTGTACAGTAAGATTTAGAAAGAAATTGGAAAATGTACATTGAGGGAAATATATACAGCACCAGATGCTATACAAGTAAAATGGATTGTCTTCTATATGATAGATATTGAGGATATATTAAAATTGTTTCCAAGGTTAATTACATGAACAAATTCAGGATTACTAGAATAATTTTTGATTGAATTAATTGCAAAAGAAATATCTGATGGGATTGTTAAAATAATTACTGAAATGTATAAAGTACATAGAAAATATATTTAGATGTTCTTAGTAAAAAATTGGCCATAATGAACAGACCAATAATATATTAAGCATACAGTATATTAAGGCATAGAATAGATCCATGGTGAGCTGGTATTTTCTGCCATCTCATATATATATATATACGCATATACACATACATACATATATATAAAATATTAAAAGTGCATATATATTTAAAATGATTTTTTTTGAAATATTTTAAAAGTTTTTTTAATTATTTTAAAGGAATCAGCATTCCTTCACTTTAATTATTTATTTAAAATTGAATGTTGAGATAAAAAAACAACTAGATCTTGAAATTGCTGTCTACTAAAAGTTTTGTTTTAAATTATAATTCTTAGAAAGGGGGACGGGTTAGGGAGAAAAAAGGATAGATTTTTTTTTTTTTGTAATTAGATCTATTATTAAAACTTGAGATATCAAAAGATTTCTGTTATCTATTAATATTACGCTAATTAAACCAGAACTTTCCACTAATTGAAAAAAAAGCGAATGATCAAAAAAGGACATAAATAAAAATGCTAAAGTATAGCTAAAAATAAATTAAAAATGTGAATCCAGATCTTGAAAGAACTCAAAACATATAAATTACGGAGTTTTCTTTTGTTTGAGTTACTTGGCATTTGACTTTGCATTTTGATTTGATTTGTACTCGTATCAGCATACATTTTAAGCACCATGAAGAAAAGTTAAAAATAACATTATACAGCATAGAGAAAATATTGGCCGGCTAAGGGACATCAAGATTTTCTCCCTGAGGAATTACATCTATCACCGCCTGAAACTACCTTTGTGAACACCAACCAAGGGAAACAGAAATGTGCAGATCTAGCCAAGGAAACCAATTCAAACCAATGGACCTATTGGATGATTCTTTTTCTATTATGGCATAATAGAATAATAGAATCCATTCCCTTAATCGTAAAGAAAAGTTTCAACAATAGAGAGGGTTTTTACTAGATATTAATTAGGTGTTACTAATTTTTATTAATCAAAAATTTGTTTTGTTTATATAATTCTCCATTTATTATTATATTTCAAGTATGTATATGAGAATGAATATTAACTGCTCAATCTTGAAAACCAAAGCAGGAGGGGGAATAAAAGTTTAGTTAATAAGTCCGTCCATAAGTAACAGAAAAACCTAATGATGAAACCTGGTAATTGAAAGTAAAAGAATGAGCGATGGCTGCAAGCAAACAGCGGACACTTGCATCATTTTCGTAAGGATTTGAATATATTATTTAATGTTAGAAACAGAGGGTTTGAGTGTTGCAATAGGGTACACTCTTATAGTAAGTCATCATAGGGTTCACTTCTACTTGGTCAGGGTTGCCATAATCAACTTGGACCGTTATCATCCATAGGGAAAGTAATGGTGCACGTTCCCTCGAGAAAATAATATTTGTTAAATAATTTGGATCACATTTAAAAAGAGATAAGGTTTGCAATCAAATTTGCATTTGTGTTTTGCTTTTATAATAGATCGAGTCAGTTTGGGTTGCTAAAAGAAAAAAAATAATGAATTAAGAAAGATTCCAATAAGAAAAAGAATATAATAAATAATAAATTTTACTTAAGTGTCTGGTTTAATCTGGATTACTCGTTTAAATAGCTAAGTATCCTTTGGTAGAAATAAGTCCACCTAAGATTACATAAAAAAAAAAATTGGTGATCGCCATTTGTAAATAAATAAATCACCATGATTGTCGAATGTTCTTCACAATCTGGTCATGATGTGATGTGATGTATTATGGCTTCTCCTTAAACGAAATCAAGAATATCTCAAGCAATTATGCCCAGATAAACCTGTTAGCCACTTTATTTTTGTAATTTTGAAAAATTGCGAACAGTGTCAAAATATAGTGGCACAATTGTTAATTTAGATGAGAAAAGTAATGTAGTATCAAAACAAAATTAAATATTCAGATTGGAGTTATACAGATTGTGATGATAATAAAGTAAAATTTTAATTGAAACAAAGTTCAAAAATTTATTAACAACATGAAAGAAATAAAAGCTTAGATTTATTATATAATCTATTGAATGAATATAAAGATATTAGAAAATAATAGATTTATGAAAGAGAGAGTAAATGACATTATAAGTTGCATTTGATGTATGAAAAAATGACAATGAAGTAAATTGCTGGGATTTTTTTTAGTGTGGTTGGAAAATAAAGTCAGCAAAAATAAAATAGCAGGGAAAAATCTGAGTTTATTATTGAGGAATAAAGCAAAAAATTAATAATATAAAGTTAGTTTTTTTTTGTAGTTAGATTTATCTTCTGATCATCTTCAACTAACCCAAGACAACTTATACTTTCTAAGTCTATCTAAAAATAGATTAATACTGAAGTTGCAAAAATGAACAGAAGATGAACATTGGTTGAGCATAGTGCATAACAGTGCATTGTCTTTTGGTTGACATAATCGTGACAGATTCTAGATCTAACAATTTTTGATTGAAGCTAATATTTCCAGTGCTCTAGAGTCATATGATCTGCATAATTGAAATATTTAGTTGTTTATTAGGTAGTTGTAACTTACGCAATTTTTTTTTTTCCATTGACGATTTCAGCCATTTTTGGATAGAAATCTATCACTTGCATGCTTTGTGGCAGTTGTTGATGGTACTGCAGCATCACCCAGCGGCCACATGTGGCATAAGTTACAACTACCATTTATTATTTTTTATACTAGACAATTATCATTTAATTATGAAATTGATGTAGGAATCTAGTTTTATTTCCGTCTAGTTATTTTTATTGCATTTTGATTTTTATGATGAAAAGAGACAGGGAAGACATTGTCACTGTTCATTTAAGTGTAGGTTAACAAAGTCTTAGTGTTTGGTATTTTTAATTTTTTTTATTTATACTAATTTTTAAATTTTTGGAAAAAGTTATTTTTTTTTTCATTTTAATTTTATATAAAATATTTTATTCTCTACATTTGTGTTTTAATTTTTGTTTGTTATTTTCATAAAAATTTTAATATTTTTTTTTTAAAAAAAAATTATTCCTTTTTTTAAATAAGTATATATTTTAAAATTTCCATTTGTATTAGTTATAAAATTTTAATGATAATAAAAAAATCCCTATAAAATACTTCAATCAGGTATAAAGTTATTATGGAGTAGGAATATATCTATATATTTTTAAATATTTTTTGTCTTATTACTAAGTATTATGATAGGAAAAAAAACCTTTAATGTATAAAATCCATGATTGAATTTATGTTACTAGGGAACTAGAAGATTGTGTATTTATTTATCTATGATGTACACAAACATTTTAAATGTGTGCTATATATGTTATTTTTTATTTTTTTTTGCAGGCCTAGAATGAGTGTAAATGATCTAATTGATCTTTCATTTGATGTTGAAAATTCAGCACCAGAACTAAAGTTTTATGAAAATTTAAAATATCCTATTAAAACATCTTGCCAGCCGCTTGGAATTTCACAAAAAAGTAATATAATAAATAATTCTACAAAAGTAAGCAATTTTATTTCAAATCATTTTACTATTTTGAAGACAGTTATATATGTAAGAAGAATCTTAGATTCTTTTTTCAAATCAAATTATCATTTTGTGTAAATGACTTAGTTTGAATTTTTTATTGCAAATACTTATATTTCAATAGCTAGACATACTTTTGAAATTGTAGTCTTTGAGAAAATATAACAAAAAAGGATTGGTGCTTTTCTAAGCATGATTGGATTTTGAGGAATTTGTCTCTTAAGATATAGTAATGACAATTTCTAGTTGGTACACTCCAGAATGTTTAGAAAACAATTCTACATTGAAAATACATTAATTTAAAATATGAATTTTTTTTTCTAAGAAATTTTTTGTTAAGAACACCAAATTATAAAGATCATTTTTATTTTTATTGTAATCACATTACATTAAATTTGAAAGTTTGGATACATGATCCTATAAATTATTTAATCTACTTTCATGTTTTTATTTTAGATTATATTCTTAATATATATGGTCTTTTTTTTTTTTTTTTTTAGAGGCTATAGTACTTAAATATAAAAGCTAAAATTATATTTGATTTATTTATTTCATAGTCACTTATTTATAATCTCAAGCATTGAAGCATAAAATTATAGTGGGAACGTAATAGTTTTTATCAATTGACAAATTTAATATTTCTTTTTTTTTATCCTTTATCAGTTTTTTATTTTTAAAACAGGAATCTATTCAGTACTATTTTGTTCATCATCTACAATTTGATAATTTAAATATTCTGCTTAAAATATATTTTAAGCTTGACCTATTTTATTCCATCACTATAATCATTTTTATGATATGCACCATTTTTTAAATTGATATAAATTTTTTTTTTTGTTTTGTTTTAGAATATGTAAGATAATTTTAAAATTTTACACAAATAGTTTTATTTATAAAAATCAAAATATCTTATGTCTAAATTGCAGAAGTTTTGAAATATCATGATTTTAGTATTTAAATAATTCTGTATTGTTGAATGCAGTGCTACGAAAATTGAAGATAAAAATTTCTGTATTGAAGCTCAATATTCACTTTTGGTTTTTAGTATAACATGATCTCTTGAGCAATTAATTTAATTAGCACAATGTTATAGTGATGAACTCTAGAGTTAAAGATTAATATTCAGTTTCTCATAGTTAGTGCTCACTATCTCCTGAATTCATTTTTGCATACTGTTCTTGTAACTCTCCCTCCTCTTTTAAAAAGACTTACAATTTTTCAGTGTTATATTGTCCTAAATATTATAATTGCAACATTTATTCTATTCATTTACTTTTTTAAGTTTTAACTATATAGATAATAATCAAACCTCCGCATAAGCACCATTGAATAAGATCTTAAAACTGCAAGGATACTCTCACCCCAGCCACAAGATAGTTTTTAAGGAATTTGAACGACCATCTTATTTCCAAACTCAAATAGTAATTTATGAGCCAATCTTTTTTCACTGCACTTGTAAACTTTATAGAGTATTTTTTAAGTTTTCTGATCGTTTTTTTTTAAGATTTTAAACTTTATCTTGAATGGATTTTGTACAAAAATATAATTCATTCTCTGGATTTATTTTTTTATTGTGTATTTTTGACAGAGTCACTATTTTTAAAGTTGATTTGTATATATATTTTCGTACATACATGTTTATTCTATATATGTAAATGAACTTGATTAATTAGAAGGTCAATGTGTCAGTTTTTAAATGGGGGTTTTTAAGAAAAGTATTTTTTTTTTTTACTTGAGAATGGAGGATGTTTTTATTTGATGCTCTTTCTTTTCCAACTTTTATTTTTTACTGATTATTTTGAAATTTTTTTTTTTTTAAAACTATTGGTACATGATGTCTTTTATTGTTTTGAGTGATATTTATAAAATTTTATTTAAACATTCTTTTTATATATGTTTGATGAAACCTTTGCTCTTTACAAAGCTATACTAATAATAAAACATTCATCAATTCATCAAATCTTTTCTTTAGTTTAACTTAAATAGAGGCGAAATAATGAGCTTAGACAATGCAAATTTCATTTTGCTTATGTATTTAAACTTTACTTACAATATTAATTAATTAATTCTCATATATTAAAAAATAACTAATTTACTATCAAATCTGCACCATTTGATTATAAGATCATCTTTTGACAAATATTAATTGCTTGAATCTAGAGCGCCATATTGAATTTTTTTAAAACCTGACCTGAGACAATTTTCACAATAACTTCAGTTTTAATTATGTTAGAGCAAAAAAATTTACATTAATAGAAATTAGAAAAACTAAGAAAAACAATAAGTCTTAAGATAAATAGTGATAACCATTTAAAAAATAAAGAAAAAAAGAAATTTCAACATCTGACATAATTATTACTTTATTGTTTGTTCATAATTTTTAATTCATCATTAACTAAATTTAAATTACCTCTTCTGTGATAATTTCTTTGTATTCCTCACAAAATTATCTTTCAAACTATATATATGTCTTACCTGAGATACCCAAAAGTTACCAAATTTCAAAGGCGTCTATAAGAAAAAGATTCATCCTAATAAAAGATAACAAAACAAATCATTTCCAGAAGATAGATATGCATTTATCATTATAGCAATCTAAAAGTAGAAATTGTAGGCTACTTTTTGTATCACTGATCAAATGAGTTTCATCTCTTCATTTTATATTTTTTTATGTACATCAGTGATGTTTATATTCTTTATGCATACCAGTGATGTTATATTCTTTATGCACACTAGTGATGCTATCTTGTTATATTTATTGTATCACATAGATATAATTTATTTGCATATAATCTATTTGTTAGCAATAGACTTGAAAATAATGTGATAAAAGATATGGCAAAACTAGAGTGACTTCACAGCATGAATATCAAGGCCTAGGCAAGAACCAAAGTTTGATTTTTTGCCTGCATATGCAATCTTTCTGTACATTTGATTATTAGTTTTGTAAATCATTATTTGTAACACACCATATAAACATAACAATAAATAATAAATTATCAAATCTTTTGAGAATCATTATTTTTATAAAATAAGTGGATTAGAAACAATTACTGTACATATGAATTCGTATGAGCATAAATAAATATAGACTTTATATAGACACACACCACTACAGACGCAAATTTATAAAAATTAAATCATTTTTTCAAATAATTAAAAAAAAAATTAAAATATTATTCAAAAAATTAAAATTGTATACTTACGAGCCCGATATTCTGCAGTTATGTTTAGACTCCATGGAAGCTCTTGTTTGTGAATCAGCATATTTTTAATCCGGTAAAAGCGTATTTTTAGGCCAATAAAAGTTTTCTGTTTTTATCACTTTGTGGAAATTACAAAATTGATCAAAAAAAAAAAAAAAAACTTAAATGCGCCGGGTACGAAAAAAATAAATAAAAAATTCAATTTTATTGGGATTTTTTTTTTAAAGACAGCCTTAGAAAGCTATGTAAAAGATGTATAAAATGCTCATATTTCTGTTGACATTATGCTTATAGTTTTTATGTCATTAAAAAAAGACAACAACATTTCGACCGATCAAATAAGATGAGTGGGACACCGGCTTAACCCAAAGCAGTTCTTAATTTGCAGTTAGTATTAGATTTTATATAGTATATATTTTGAGTACACATGTGTATATTAAAAATGTTTTAACATATACTCGTGTATAACATTTTAATTTAAAAATTACACATTCACGTAAAAAAAAAAAATTAATGATTAAAAAAGCTGTAACACATACATGTATATATAAACAGATATATATATGATTGTATGTGTATGTTTATTAATAATACAAGTAATCAAAAAAAATCATATACATTCAAGACATAAACAAAAAATAAAAAAACGAACTACTGTATAGTAAACAAATAAAAAAATATTTATATCTAATTAAAATTCAATTAATTTTAAAGACAATATTATAGATAGAAGAATAAAAATATAAAATAATTTAATATTAATATTTTTAAAACATTAAAATACCAACAAAAATAAATAATAAAAAATTCTAACCCTTGTTTTTAATTTCTTGTAATGAAACTTGATAAAATGCAAAAGATACAATATCTTAGTGACATTAAATTATTAGCTGTAATTTCAAATGCATTATTGTTATTCAGAAAATAATTATTTATTTCTAAAGAAATATATTTGCAATTGTAGCATATAATTACGTAATTATTGAAACATAAATGAGAAAATTATTATTTCATTTTTTAAAAACATATTTAATTTTTAAATTTATTATATATTTTTTGAATCATATGCAAATTAAACTAGATTTTTTGAGATTTCAATTTATATAATTTCGTTTCCAATAAATACTTTAAATCTTTTATTCACTATTATTGCTTTAATATTAATTGTGTTTGATTTATCACTGACTATATACAAATTCCATCAGTTTTTCTTCTTATTAATCCAGTCTTCACTAATTGTATATTGTCATATGACTCTAAAATCTGATGTGAAGAATTTTTTCTTCCATTTTCAACATTATTATTATTAAAATAATTTTTAATTTAACATATGTCTAAATAAATATTAAAGAAATTTAATAGATATGCAACATTCATATTTTGCTTATTTTTTAATATTTATCTTTTAATAGTCGTCTCTGTTTCAGAGTATGTTTTTCCCCATGTAATTCATTCTTTTTAAATACTCTTTCACATAAGTAAAACATAAAATCAACTATTTTTTTTTGTTTTGTATCCCTCTCAGTTGCATCCATATCTTTTGTAGTTGCATTTTTTTGTTCTACCCACTTTCAAATACAAATTATTCCTTAGTTAAATAGTATAATCTTTAGAAATGTGTTTATTCAGGACTTTTATTAGTATGCAAAATTAAGATAACTGTTTTAAAACTAAACTTATTGTTCAGTTTTTTTCCTTTTGCCATTTTCCTGATTCATGAATTGTATTACTATGTGATTATATGATTGTGCAATGTATGCACCATTAAATGTTATAGTCAGTAACTTATTATTTATAACATGTATTATTATTTTAAAAATAATATTTCGATTTTAAATAAAGGAAACATTGCTATGAAACCAGTCACAAATGACTGGGGGGAAAATAAAAATCAAAATGTTACTATGGAAACCAACAGAAGCTTTTTAAAGTCGTCTTCTTTCCAAGAATCCATGGAAAAAATTGTAGCACACTTTGTCAACATGTCTTGTACTAGATAGAAGTCAATAAAATTTTGTAAGGAATTTAAAGAGTATATCATGCATTTTATAGAGTAGAGAACCCTCTAGGATGCTTTCTTTGATCTTTCTCGAGTATTGTAGCTGAATATAAAGCTGTAGACAAAGAAATGCTTTAAAAATTAACCCTGATTCTGCCGATCTATTATTGAATGCTGAAGTAATATTTGACAGTTAGTTGATATAAATGGAAAACTAGTCATCTAAAGTGATTATCCTGTAGAAATATACTTCTATAAATTAATCTGTGAATCTACTTATTTTAAATGTTCAGAAGAAAATTGCAATGGAAATTCATAAGAAAACTGGCTCAGAAGAAACCAAAAGAAGATAAAATATATTGCCAGTCAACATTAACATTTAATGATTAATGGTCATGTTCCTACATTTACGAATACAAAATATGAATGCAAGCTCACAAAGACATTAAAATAAATCATTTGAACTTTTTATAGCTATCCTCCAAGATATTATAAGTTACAAAGATTTTTTCCCTCTCACGCATGATTGCCATTTACTTTTCTTAATTGTAAATATGTTAATACTTTTAAAGTTATTGTTGTTAATAATTTTATTGTTGATCATTTTTTCATCTGAACCAAGCTGATTATTTATTTTGTTAATGTAATAAATTATTAGTTGGATAGGGGGTAATAGTCAGGAAATATAATTGAATGTGTATGGAAACTTGTTTTTATACATATTCAATTTGATCATTGCTTGTGATTAGTACTGAGTTGTCATTTAAAAATAAATTGTATTCAGTTAATCCACTATGCACACAGTCACCTGTTAGTTGTCTTTAAATTCCCTAGACAAAAATTTAGTTTGCCGAATATTGTATTTTATTATTATTATTTTATTGTTAACTGGCTTATTACCAATTATTAAAAAGGTGTTTACCGTTACATTTGGGGATCTAGTTCTGGGATTTATCTTGATTAAAACAAACAGAAGTTGAACCCAGTTTAGTTTTAAAAAATATATATATATTTATTATTATTAAAATTTGGAAAAATATAAATATTTGGTTGGATGAGAAATACTATCATTTATTTCATATAAACAAAAATTGATCAATAAACTCATAAATGTTTTAGATAAAAATAGTGATAGAATTAGATTGGTAGAGATAATAATAATATGCTAATAAATAAAATAAGGCATTCAAATTAAAGTATCGTGCAGTTCTGGAAAGGTTGAATGATGTAAAGAGGGGGATGAGCATTTTAGTTTTTATGTACATTTTTAAAAAAATTGTTATAGAAAGTTAATAACTTTTTTTTATTTTTATAAATTATATATATTATAACCAGTTGGGTTACATATCATACAATAATATAGTATGTATGCATATATATATGAAAATAAAGGAAAAGTAGAAATAAACACAAAACAAAAATTGTAGTAGATATTTTCTACATTCACTGAAATAAAAATAATAAATAAAGATTAAATAACTCTAGATTTAAAATTATATTTTATTGTAAAATTAAATATTTAAAAAAGGTCTGATAAATAAAAATTAATATTTTTATTGTCATTTTGAAAATTTAAAAATAAGCATGTTTCCTGATAATTATAAAAATGTCTATTTTTGAAATCTTTTAATTAATTTGTAAATTTCTACTACCAAAGTAAAAACATGTATATAGATTCCAAAGAATTAAAGTTAATTGAAGTCAACTTTTTCCAATCACACTTTGATAAAAATTTCAAGCTTGTTTTCAAAAGGATTAGACAGATTGAAAACAGTTATTATGTTTTTATCACATGACCTAACCAAGATTATAAAAAGACTGATAAAAAAAAAATCAGTTAGTTTTCTTGGCAGTTTTGAAAGAGTTAGCCAGAGGATTCTGGTTTTAATATTTTAAGCAGTGACCAACTAGGCCAACTCAAGTTTTGCTTGCAGTTTTGTAAGAATTGGCCAAAAGAGTCTGCTTTTAATATGTTAAACAGTGGCCAACTAGGCCAATTGCAAAGTTTGGCTTTAATATTTTTAAAAAGCAGTTAGCAGAAGAGCCAGCTATAAAGTTGGCTAAAATATTTTGTGAAGAGTTAGTAACTGTAGCAGAGAATGGCCACAGTAAAGCTAGCTGCAGAGATGGTTAGTAGAATTATACAGAGAACTGCCATGAAGATGTAAGAATGCTGGAAGTAGCTCTTCGGTTCAATAGTGGAATTTGAATTTACATGGAGGAAAATGACCCACTTCTTTGTGTTGAAATTCATAGCCTTAAAAGTGTTCTGGAAAACAACTTGCTGACCTGAAGCTTACCAAATCCAAGTCTAAGTGGAACCAACTGCAGAGGGGAGAAAGCCAACCATATCTGAATTATATACTTTTACCTGATGATGACAATTGCCTGGATTGACAAAAAAAACCAGCTTGCCCAAGAGAAATAGCAGTTGAATAAAGTAGTTATACATATGCTGCTGTGTCTTTATGCAGAACACAGATAAACGTGTATACAAAAGTGAGTTGTTTTTAAATAATTCATTTGAAAGACATTTCAAGTCTATATTTTTAAATTTAAAGATATTTATAATTAATTAACAGTTATGTGCTAGCATGAGATGGTGATCATGTGATGTAATTAAGGGGTAACTTAATAAAAAGCCTTCTAACCTCTTGAAAATTGACTATACTTTTTTTTAAAGAATAAAAGAAAGCTGTAATAGAATTTGATAAACTGATTTTTTTTTTAATATTGATACACACGTATATATGTAAATTTTATGTATATTCAAAATAGAATTATTAATTATAAAAATTATTGTTATTTATTGTTTGACAAAATTAAATTTGTTAATAATCTGTGCAATTCTAAACACGTGTTTCAGTAAAATCTAGTATGTAAAATGTATATCATTTAACTGAAACTTTAATCATTTATTGTATTTTTATATAACTTAAAGATTTTGATATTATTTTGTAACAAGTCAAATATGTTCAGAAAATTTACGCACATGCACGTATGTGTGCGTATATATATATATCAGTTATATTGTAAATAACAATGTGTGTTAGATAGACACTTATATGTAAATTTTTGATCATTTTTTAAAATTAAATGTCAATTCAAACATTTTGTATCAAGCCACATGCCTGTGTGCTAAGTGGATTTTAAGTAAACCTAATGTATTAATCATGTAAATCAAAGTCGGAGGGCTTATATGTGTAACTTAATTCTAGTGACTTTAATGTCAGTTTTATTTTTTATTATTAATAAACTTGTATTTAATTCTCTTGGTCACATACATTAATAGAGCTTGTGTTCTCTGAACTAGATTTGAGCACCGGATGAATAGATAAATGGGGATGTATATTAGTGCTTTTGGGGCATTCAGCAATGATCAGTCATCATCCTGGTTGGCGCAAAAGAGAATACTCTTTAAAGCCCATGCACTATATTTTATTTTAGTTTAGTCCTAAGTTAAGTTTATAGTTGGCCATTACAAGTGGCCTGAGCATTGATGATGATCAGCATGTTTTAAAGTTCCAGCATTATTGTTTGATTCTTATGTATTCTGATGGATTAGCACTTAATTGGTGCATGTAAGTTATGTTTAAATAATTTCCCAAGGTGAGAAAGATTCAATAGTTAGCCTGGTCCACAGGAGACCCATTTCCAATCCAGTCTTAAGGTTGATTGTCGATTTATATTTTTTATTGTTCAAATCCAGTCACAAGATGGACTGTTGATTTTATTCTGATTTATTGTACTAATTTATTTATTTCCATCATTCATGATGATGAATGGTCTATTTTGAATATTACTATTACTGATATTTATTTCTAATAATGCTGGTTGATATTTGATTGATTAGTTACTCTAAGGAATGACTGTCTGATCTCTCAATGATCTCACAGAGATCTCTTGATTTCATGCTATTTTGTAATATAACCTTTCCTATATATTTTTGTAATAAAACCTTACTTTAATAATACTATACTTCTTTGTAAATTTGATATTTAATATTTTTGATACACCCCATCCTGTTACAATATGATTACCTGAGCTAAAGCAAAAATGAAAGCTCAGGAAAACACAAAATAAAGAAACTAATATCATGGAAAATATGTTTAAATGAATGGATTAAACAAAATACAGAATTGTTTAAAAAAATTGAAAAACAAAGTAAAGAAATCATAGATGATATGAGAAAACAAAATAAAGAACTGAGAGAGAAAAAAAGAAAAAAATTGTTTACAGAAGCCAAAGATGATAAAGCTCAGCTGGTAAGTAAGATTAGGAAAAATAATAAAGATAATATTGTGGTAGATGAAGCAGATAAAGCTAGTGAGAAATGGCTGGCAGCATTAGTTAAAATTGTTTAGTAAATTGATAATCTAAATAATTTTAACACAGAAGCTTTGGAGGGTGATACTTGCATTATAGTTGGCTGTGCATCTGAGAATACATACAATAAAGGTAGGAATAAAGAAATATATGATTTGAAAAACGAATTATTTCAATAATAGAAAAAAAGGATTATCAAGAAGATATTGGAGTCAAATATAAAAGTATTTTGCTTGGTGGGGTATACAATAAAAGTACTAGGACACCACCCAGATTAAAATTAGAGAACTAGAATAGAGAAATTCAGAACTTAGGCAAGTAATTAAGCTAGGTAATGGTCCAATAAGAAATTATGTTCAAGAACTCATTATGTGAGGAGAGTAAAAAGTAGAGTTAGAAAGCACAAAATGAAATATTAAGTTTTTCTAAAATAAATCAGAGTTACTATATGATAAATAAAAGGTATTATAGGTCATTCCAAGTGAGGGCTTGCATATTGATTAAAAAATATTTAGATAAAGGCAAGGTTTTATCTTTCTATGAATAAGGGTGGCTGTGATGACTCTAGACTTGTTAATGGGTACTTGATAGAGGAGAATGGACAAATAATTTATGAAGTACACATTGTAGAAGAGGTAAACCCTATGTGGAATGGAAAAAAGGCTAGTTTAAAAAAAAGAATTGTACTGTTCAAATAATAAAACAATAGTTAAGAAAAAGTCATGGCAAATGAAGTAGATATAATAATAATGTTTCATTTAATATTGAAAGGTTGTCAAAAAAAAAAATTAGATGTACTACTTACTGTCTTAATACTCTAAATGTTTGATAGAAGTTTCAGAATTATTTGTGACATATTTAAATGAGGCTAATATACAAGCTTCATATTGTATTTTCCAACAATGTCAATCAATGATTAGTTAAAGAAAAATATCAGAGCGCAGAATTTAAATATCATTCTATTCTTTGCATTGTTGATTAAGCATTTAAAGGAAAACAATAGGGTAATTTGAAACCAAAATTAATTTTATGATTTTGTTAAAATTTGATCATGTTGCTTTCCATCGTAGTGATGAATGGAGAGTGTTTCATTGTTTTAAAGTTGTCATGTTTACTTGACATTTCGGAGTTCTTATCTCAACATTGTTCTCAACCATATTGTTTTTACATTTATCAGCTTCTAAGTCTCCAAAGGGAGGTAGACATAGTCAGATATTTGTAAGCCTCTAAGTCTCAAAAATGAGCCAGGCATATTTTGATATTTGTCAGCCTCTAGTCTTCTAGTAGAACATGGCTTTATTTAAATGCATTGTTCATTATATGTTTTGGTTGATATTATATTTGTGCTTGAGATAGCTCTCTGGTATTCATATTGCATGATATGCTCACTGTCAATCGGAGATTTCCTTGTTCATCTCAACATTGCAGGCATATGATCAGATCCAATAGATAATTGTAATTAAATTAATGAAACACTTTTTTAAATATGAATACCAATGTACTGGATTTGTAAGGATAGCATTATTTGTTATGTTCATATTAGCTTGATAAGTCCATTTCCAAAGAAGTACGGCTAAATGTGACATTATTGTAAAATTGAAAGAAATTGTTTTTTTTTAACATAGAAATAAAATTGAACGATATTTATGGCTAATCTGTCTATTTTATTCCTAAATGGAAGAGGGACAAATGTAACACTCATATCTGAGTTTACAGACATTGCTTTAATGCAAATATTTTTTATATTATGTATAACAAAATATCAAAAGTCATATATAAAGAATACATTTTAAAATGGTTTTAAAATGTTAAAAAAATAAATGTAAAGATAAAATGCATTATTATTTTAAAAATAATATTCTGATTTAAATAAAAGAAACATTATTATAGAAACCAATCGCAAATGATTGGGGGAAAAATAAAAATAAAAATGTTGCTATGAAAACGAACAGAAGTTTTCTAAAGTCATTTTCTTTTCAAGAATCCATGAAAAGAATTGTAGCACACTTTGTCGATGTGTCTTGTACTAGATAGAAATCACTAAAATTTTGTAAAGATTTTAAAGTTTATATCATGCATTTTATGGAGTATAGAACCCTCTAGGATGCTTTCCCTGATCTTTCCAGTATTGCAGCTGAATATAGAGCTGTAGATAAAGAAATGCTTTAAAAACCCTGATTCTGCCAATCTATTTGTCACTATCGAATGCTGAAGAAATATTTGATAGTTACTTGTTATAAAAGTAAAACTAGTCATCTAAAGTGTTTATCTCATAGAAATTTATTTCTATAAATTAATCTGTGAATCTGCCTATTTTAAATGCCCAGAAAAAAATTGCAATGGAGACTTTCATAAGAAAACTCTCAGAAGGAACCAAAAGAAGCTAAAATATTATATTGCCTGCTGACATTAAAATTTAATGTTTAATGGCCATGGTTTTACATTTACGGATACAAACTATATATGTGAGCTCACAAAGACATTAAAGTAAATCAACTGAACTTTCTATAGCTATCCGCCAAGATATTGTAAGTTACAGATTTTTTTTCTCATGCGTTATTACTGTATAATTTTCTTAATTGTAAATACGTTGCTGTTAATAATTTTATTGTTTGTCATTTTTCATCCAAACCAAGCTGATTATTTATTTTGTTAATGTAATTAGATGGAGGGAGGGGATGACGATCAGGAAATATAATTGAATGTGTATGGAAACTTATTTTTATGCATATTCAATCTGATCGTTGCTTGTGACTAGTATCGATTTGTCAAATAAAAATAAATTGTATTCAGTCACTCCACCATGTATATGGTTACCCATTAATTGTCTTTAAATTCCCCTAGATGAAAATTTTATTTGCCGAATATTGTATTTTTTTAATATTTTATTGTTAACTGTATTATTATCATTTGTTAAAAGGACAGTTGCCATTATAATATCTAAATGTTGTATTTACTCTTTATTTATTGTATTTATTTATGATTATTTTACAATCAATAAATATATGTTTTTAATAAAAGTAAAAAAACACTAATCAAACATATTATTTTAGTTTATTTTGATTTTATATAACTTTGAATACTTTCATTAAATTAAAGCGAATTCATTCAATATTTAATTTTATCATATCTATTTAATATTCAATAAATAAATAGAGATAATTTTTTTTTTTATAAGTGCTTTTATTTGTTGTGCATTAAAAAGCAAAAAAAATAATTGTTTCTTCAACCACAATTAGGGTTTTTAGATTGAACTTGAAATAAAAGTATGGGGGAGGGGTTCAGAAATTAAGTTACACAATCTCTTGTTATGGTATGTAAAATAGGGATTGACATAATTAGTTTTTGGATCCTACCCCCACTATTTCAAGTTAAATCTAAAAATCCCAATTGTAGTTAAAGAAACAATTATTTTTTTGCTTTATTAGTACATGGCAAATAAATGTGTTTAAAATATTTTTTATCTCTTTATTTTTAACTTCTTAGTATTGATGCAGTAAATAAAAATGTCAAACCATATTGTACTTTAAAGCAACTTGATACTGTTAGTTTATATTTATACATCACTAGATATTTCTGCAATAAATTAATATGTATATACCCTTCATGTATATATCATTTTGTATGTGTCCATTCTTTCCTAGAAAATGCTTACAAAAACTATTGTAAACAAACTTTATTTGTTATGTATGATTTTACTTTAAATCAATTTGACACTTACAGTTTATATATTGTAACAGGATATATATATGCGTTACATTTAAATTTTATTACTAACTTTTTTTGTAAATACCTAATATGGAATTAAATGCACAAACTTTCAAAATGCACAAATAATGAAGTATTAATTTATTATGTTTGATTTAAATATTAAAATAAGCTTTAAAAAAATTATAGAATTGAAACAAAGATTCTAGTGTTTGAATAGAATATAATAAAAAACCTTTTGATTTTAAAAATAATGAGAGTTTTAATCTTAAAAATAAAAATTACAAACAGATCCTTAAGACAAAATGACAATTAAAAAAATGATTACGAAATAGATAAGAGTTCCCGCCCAGAGATAGAGACAGATCTCAGTGGAAAACCCAAAATCTTACCTTGGACACAAACCCAATAAACCAATAAAATACAGACATGAAGTATGTTTGATGAATCCTGCATTCCAGAGATAAGGTGCCTGAGGACTATAAAAGGAAAATCCAAAACAATAATTAATTAGTTAGAATTAAAAAATTAAATTTTGAATTCTGTAAGCCTTGCTGAAAGTAAAATATTTAAAAATATATATATTGTCGCCGTCAGTAAGAATGTAATCTGTTTCTTCGTGCTTCCTTCGGTTCGGCCGGCCGAAGGCAGCTTTCATCTCCACGGATTCCAGGATCGAATCTTGGTACCATCTTCAGAAAACATCGTAAATGCGTCTTCATAAATCGTCATCGCCTACAGGAAATGGATCTTGTATAAATTCAGATCTTCATCGCGAAGGAACGAGCCTGGAGAAAGAAAGGAAAGTATACATTTTAAACAAAAAAACATTATAAACTCTAAATTTAAAATCTCAGAACTTTATTTTCATTTAAAGATGAATTATAGACTTTCTCTCTTGATCAAATCTGAATTCTATAAACTTTAAAAATTTTTTAAGTCTTATCTAAAATTGAAACGTAATCTTTTTTTTTTTTTAAATATGTGTTATATGTTTTCATTTATGCTAAGTGTAAGATCTGTTTGTAATGGGGCGGGGGTAATTTAAAAATAGAAACATATCGTTATTTGTGCATTATTAAATTTAAAAGAAAAGTAGGTTATATAATATTTGTAGTAAAAAAATAAGTTAAAATATAAATGTTATCTTAAAAATGATTTTAAAACCTTAATTAAACCAAAGATTTTTTTTTTAAATTAATAAAATGATTTTAATATTAGTTGAGTGTTAATGGCTGCTAGACTAGTTTAAATATGTTATTTTTAAAGGGGTTTTTGATTTCGGACTATTTGTTTCGTAATTGTGTAAATGTTGGTGGAGAGATATATCGATGTTTATATCAATGTAATGTGAAGTGTGTTAGCACCTAGGGCGATGAGTCCAACTGAATGCATGACCCCAAAGAGAGGTAGTCATATCATTGAAATGGACGCAGATGTATTTCCTACGCCATTGACCCATTCTATTTTGATGGATTGAGAAGATAAGTCGGCAAGATAAGACCGCTCTCCCATCCATACGTAGCGTTTTCTATTTATTATATGCATGATTCCTTCTCCAGATAGAAGTACATTCCTATACTGGTTGAAGCTCATGTTTTCTCCAATAATATCACACTGTTCAGATGCACATTCCTGTCGGCATGATTCTATGCTAACATGTTCACTTTGCATTGGTTGCTGATATATATCTGAAAGCAAGTGTTGGTGTGGCTGTGGACTTTTAGTCCGGAATCAAATGTTTGAAAGTCTTTTAGGTGTGTGGTCTGGGTAGCTCATCTATACTCAACATTTCTAAGATTAAAAATAAAAGTTAAAAACAAATAAAATAATAACTAATGAAACAGAATAAAACAACTTTCTTCTTTTGTCATAAATATTTTTTTTTAAGTTTGTGCGTTATTAATTATATACGTAAATAAAATCTTTTTTGTGTTATTAGTACTGACAGTGATTGCTTTTATTATTCTTTATTATTAAAAATATATTTAATAAATGTTTTAAACCTCTGCTACTTCATGAGCTAGTGACTTGGGCTGGCAGTCGTGATCTTAACAGCGCGTATCTGCCTACTCTATAAATTTTCTAGGTCCAAATGGCCTAGTGGCGCCCTCGTATGGCAGATACGGTAAGACTAAACTTCATCATCATCCCTGACCATTATAATATATAACACTTGCTATTTCTGCAATAAGTTAATTTGTATACCTCTAATGTATATATCTTATTTATTTTGTGTTCTTTATTATATATGTGTACCATAAATAACAAACTGTGAATATGAATAGTCTTTCTATTGAAAAGTGCTTGTCATTTTTCTTTTTACTTGAAAAGTCAATTTTTTTAAAAAAAGTCTAACAAACTATATTGTAAATGAACTGTCTGTAATACATATGATTTTACTTTAAAGTAACTTGTAAACTAAGTTTATTTTATTCTCACTTTACTCAAGTTTTCGATTGAAACAAAAAATCTTTATATCACCCTCTCATGTATCTTATATAAACTATATAGTTGAAACAAACAAATAACATAGAGATTCTAAGTTAAACAAAAGCATTTAAATAACAGAAGTGTCAGTACACATAATAAATTCTGTACTGGGATATAATTGTCTCAAATAAAATATTGATTTTACTTATTTTTTACTAAAACTTTTAAATACTGTCTACTACATTTATAAATAGCTATACAAAATTAATTGAGATTACTACAGTATTGCAAAAACAAAGTAGAATTTTTATACAATGAATTCTCAATACATTATCTTCTTTTCTGTTATAGGAATATATGATCATCATTTTTAAAATGATTTATTGATAGGTAAATCATGGGACTAACACAATAGTTAGCATGGATAGTTTTTTTTTAAAAAAAATTGATCTAACATTTTTATTTTATTAAAAGCAAAACAAAACAATTATTTATTCTCTTTTAATTCTATTAATTCAGAGGTACAGCCATAAGGTTAAAAAGAGATTTTTGTTTTTATCTTTGTATTGAAAATCTTTTTTAGTTATAACTAAATTAATAAATTTGACAAGGAAATAAATGTCAATTAAATTTTTTCCAAATATTATTATTATTTGTAACAAATTATTGATTAAAAATTATTTATTTCTAAAAAATCTAATGACTGTAATTAATATTAATTCTGATTTTTTTAACATATGAGGAGGACCCAAAAATAACTGAAATCATTCTTTGGATTGTGTGCCTGTTGTGGTATATACTTTTGTTGTGTTTATCATTATCATTAGGTCTTTTTTTTTTGTTATAACCCTTCTGCATTAATCTACCAAATGACATTGATGGGTGAAATTCTGGGACCATATAGCACATTTTTTTATAAAGTGCGTTTCACATATTTGCCAATTCTTTTATAATGGCTGCAATGATTAAACAGAAACAGTAAGGAAAAAAGTGGTAATGCTTGAAAAAGGTTATAAGCAAGCTGATCTCATAAAAAACAAGGGTACTTTGGTATTAGACCCACAATGTAGGGGAGATAGGAGGCCTTTTCACATTCACAATAAATGTGTAATCTTGCACTGAAGTCAAATTGAAAGGAAATACTCCCTGTGATGTTATTCAATCTCGTATGAAATTGTGTTTATCATTATCATTAGGTCTTTTTTTTTTGTTATATTTCAACATTTTCAGTTATTGTCCAGATTTCTTTTTGACAACAGAATAAATATTTAATAAAAGTCTTAATAATTTATATTTCTTTCTTTTTGTGTATTTTTTTTTTTTGTATCCTTTAAAAAAACATTTATTAGCATTTCTATGTGGAATTCCTGCATACTCTGTGCAATCACATGTTCAATAAAATTTCATTTTGGGGGGAAAATTTTCAATTCAAATCTCCATTTTATGTGTGTTAGAATTAAATATCAAATTTGTGGCTTCAATATGTGACAATTCCTGTTATATATTACACTGTAAATAGCATATGTCTGTATTTTATGTGTTTTTGTAAATAATATTTAAAAAGAAATTATAATTTAGTGATTATTTTGTGCATATTTAAATTAACATTTCTTTGGTGATGGCGTCATTTATTTAAGATCACAAATCAATTTTTTTTGGTTTAAAGTGTTGTTTTTAGTATCGATTTATATATTGTTATACGTTTTAAAGTCGTTAGTGTGAAAGTCATTTAAATTCGTTTTAAAGTGCTGTTTTTAATATTATTTTTTAATACTTTAAAAATTGGTCTTTTTAATATCCATTTATTTTTTAAAAATTGTTTTAAAATCGTCTTTTTAATATCCATTTTTTTTTCAAAATTTGTTTTAAAATACTGTTTTTAATATTTTTTATACTTTAAAAATCAGTCTTTTTAATATCCATTTGTTTTTCAAAATTTGTTTTAAAATGCTGTTTTAATATTATTTTTTAAACGTTTAGTTATTTTTATTAGTCCTGCAATATGGAACTTGTATTAGACTTGCTGCACCTTTTCACATTCGTATCAACCTGCGGATGACTTTGTAAATCTTGCAAAAATATTATATACAAGATCCATGTACGTGTTACTATTTTTTATTGCAAATTTGCAAAAAATATGTACAAAATCCTTGTACACCTGGGTCTCGTTTTACGCGATAGATAGGTTCTTCCCAAAACACGCGCAAACGAAATCGCACAAAAATAGACATAACTTACATTGAAAAAGGGGGGATGCGGTCTGTGATTTTTCAAAATTTGCATAAAAGCAAAGCACCAATGTAAAATTACTTTAAAATTCGCGCAAAAAAAAAAAAAAAAAAATAAGGAAATAAAATATGACTAATAAAAAATTTCAAATTTGAAAAAAATTGATACAAGACAAACTTTTTTTAACTATAATATTTAATTTTATTCAAAATAATATATTTTTATGCATAATTTACAGTACAGTAATTTACATTTTTTTATACATGTTTTAATTATTATGATTTTCTGGTGACAATGTAATTAGTAATTAATATTTGAGACAATGATTTTATTAATTGTTTACGATGCTCGCGATATCCAGACATACAACCATTTAGCTCTTGTTGGAATTTAAGAGCACTTTAATGATTAGTGTCATTAATAAGAAAATAATAATTGATTACGTTCTTTTTTAAAAAGCAAAAACAGAATGTGATTTAAAATGCAAAATTAACATGCTCAATGTTTGAACAAATTTACATTATAATCTTGTAAAATTTGATGTGTGTATACATAAAATGTGGAAATCATGATTTTAATTTCATTATTGCATAAAATCTTACTATTATAAAGCACTGAAAATATTGAAATTACTAAGATGAAAGTCGAATTCCAATAATGTGCTATTGCTTTCAATATAACGTAAGTGCGCAAAATGTATTATTGAAAGTAATAGCGCATTATTGGAAATCAACTTCCGGTGAAACACAAATCGCGTAACTTCAAAATCGTGTTAAATAAGTCTGCGTAAAAAGAGACCCTGGTGTACATGTTATTTTGGTTAGATCACAAGATTGCAAGGTTATCAGTGGATTGATATGAATATGAAAAGTGTAGCAAGTCTAATACATGCTCTTTGTTGCAGGTCTAATATCAAAGTACCAAAACAAATTTATGAAAGATTTAATTGAAATGTTAAATTTCCCATGTCCCTGAAAAGTGTTGCAAGTGAAGTCCATAGTCAAAACAACATGAATTTTTTTTGAGGCAAATAACATTTTTCTCTCAAATTTAGTTTGTAAAGGTTAGGCATTTCATCTGCAAATTCTGAAACATATGATGCCGTAAAATGTAAATATCTCGATTTGTGGCAAAGAAAAGAGTGCAAACTCCACCCCAACAAAACTCATATCTCAAAGCCTTGAGCATGAAACATTTTGTAATTAAATTCAACATGACTCATCTTATCTATCAACTGTATTCACTTGATCTTGCTTCATGCGATTTTTTTAAATCTGAAATGAAAAAATCTCTTTTTTTTTTTTTAGGTAGAAAAATGATGGAAGCATTAAAGCACATCACTTTGTAAGTGTTTCTGGACTACTTTGAAAAGTGGCAAATAGATTTAGATTGATGTATTGCATTAAATAGACTACACTTTTTAAAGTGATTCAATTTGCGATATCTAAAAAATAAATATACAATTTTTTTAGTACAAAATTTTGGTTGTTTTTGGGTCTTTCCTTGCATATAATTATTATATTAAATTTATATATTGTGTTAGTGTCGAGTGTTATTGAAGCAGTCGATGTCCAATCACATCGAGCTTCATGCTTAACCATCCGTGTGTGTTAACCACCCATGGGCTTCGAAATGCAGCATTCGTTTTATATATGTACCGACACACATACTTTGATTATAATAAGTAACAAATTATTTTAATGCATATTGTAAAAACAAATAGTCGTGTGTGTGACATTTATATATATATATATGTACGAATCAATAATCTTACTAAGATTATTGATGAAAATTATATTTGTTTTTATATATACAATTAATTATATTTATTATATAATAGGCTGAGAAGGTTAGAGAAACTCTTAAGAGGTGGTTACTAAGTAATTCATTATATAATTTCCAATTACTTTCCCTAATTTAAAAAAATAAGATATTAATTAAATCGCTAATGAATATCTTCGTTTATTTCTATCTGCAAATCTATTTCAAAATCTAAAAAAATATTTTTTTAAAAAAAGAGAGTATCTTGAGCCTTATCAGCTTCTTAAATCTGCATTAAACAAAAACTAATGTATAGTTAAATAATATATTACCAGAATGGCTTTAGAAATTGCTTTGCACAGTTTTTTTTGGGTCTTAAAGAGGAATCAAAGAGACTTCTTTCAGTTAAGCAGATAACTCCTCCCTGCAGCCAATATCTATTTATTAATCAACAAATGGATTCATTTAGTTGGTTAGCTGAAAGAAAAAAAATTAAAATTTATTCAAACTGGATTCAAATTCCAGGTAATTGACATAGAGGTAAATGTAAGTTTATTTGGTATTTAATGTGTCTATACATTATCTTTTATTCTATTCAATTTAAAATTTTCTATGATTTGAGGATCCTGAAAAAGATTATTGTCTTCTTTTAAAAACTAGATTATTATAAGGATATTTATTGATAACAACAATTTCTAAGAATTAGTAAAGTAACTTTGATTTTATACAGCACAACATTTTTTTATTATTAACTTACATGTAGGTAAAGTGGAAAACTTTTTATCTGCTTACTGTCATTACATAAGTAATAATGAATGAATATGTAGGTTGTTATATTAAGAAATAAGACAGTCTCAAAAAAATCAATTGATAACATATAGTTATCCTTGAGTAATGATTGCAGAACTAATTTGCTGCAGATTGAAAGAATTTCAAATTAATTTCTGCTTTAGGAAAATAAAAAGGAGAAAAAATATGCACATATGGTTTGATGAATGCTCATATTGTATTCTTCTTTTCATTTGAACATTAACAATTTAGTCATATGGTAAAAAAAAAAAAAAAAAATACAATTAAAAGTTACAGCAATCAAAAATGTCCCTGTTTATTTTGGAACATTCTTGAAACTCAGGCAATTGATAGGAACGTGTTTTCAGTTGAGATTATGCTTAATTTTTCAGTTTTTTTTTTTCCAATTAGAATTTGTCATATATTTTTATGAAATTTAATATTAAAAACTATTAAGCTATTTAAAATAATTTTAAATTACAGAAATTATTTAAATGTTTTAGATTATTTAAAATATTTAACAATACTTTTTAAAATAAAATGATTAATTTCACGTGTAATAAAAAATGCAGTGTAAGATCACCATCCTTAAGCAAGGTTTTATATTATAGTTATCTTTATAAGAAAAAGTCTTTCTTAGATTTTGCTCAAAATTGAAACTTATACATTTGTGCAAAGCGCCTGAGTGTTGCTTCTGATTAGTGAATAGCTATCTGGAAAAAAGAGTTTCTAGATAGATCCTTTTTTCAGATTTATATATTGGAAAAATGTTCCATATTTGCTTGTACTACATATATATTTTTTTGACATTTCTTTCAGACACATTTGCATAATTAGAAAATTTTATTTTAATTTTGGGAATTATGTAGTTGAGATTGCTGTAGATTGTGATAAATTAGATTTATTGCATTCCATTTCTTATAATTATTTAAATTATTGAAATGTTTACCTCAAATTTCAGTTTATTTTCTTTTAAAATTCAGAATTTTTATTTTGAATGTTATTAATTAGTTGCTGTAGCCAATTATTTTTTAATGGTAAAATTATTTCAACTGATTTTTAGCATACTTAATTTGCATATATTGAGATGAATGAATTAAACTCATTTAAGGCAGTAGTTGAAGTAAATCTATGGAGAAAATCAATTTACATAGAATAATTAGGGAACTTACCAATGAAAAAGTTGCAAGGAATCATAAATGAATTGATATTTTTTTATAATTTATCTTTTTTAAGAACAAGAAAAGTGTTTGAATGTTTTTAAATTCACTTTTATTAAAAATTAATAATAATAAAAAAGTGAAAGATAGCAACAAATAGCATAAAATATGCAGTCACTTAAAAAATTTATTTTTAACAGAAAGTGGGTTCTGATAAAATGAAAGTATATGTATTATTTGTAACACATTAAATATTATAAAGAGTATCAATGTTTAGTACAACATCTGTTTGCCATTCTCTAAACCTGGATTAGAAACCAAGAAAAATTTGGAAATTTATAAGTTCTGCACAGGCTTAAAACTTTTTTTTTTTCTCCCAGATCAATGACCCATAGAAAAAACTCATGTGGCATCCAATATTGCTCAGTAAATGAATATTAAATTATTTGTGATTAGATGTTAAAAGCAAAGATGATAGATATTTAAACTCACCAACAATAGCAGTAAATTAATGAATAAGTAATGTTTTCTTTACTATTTCTGTACAAGAAGTTGTTGAAAAAGCTTTGTCTTGCAGAGGATTATATGAATGTTGTTTATCTTTTTGTGTTACATATTAATCACACAAATTTCTTGAAAAGTTTGTAATGAGATGTGTGGTGATTGTAAGTTAATTTATCTCTTTTCCCATATTTTCTTTGTATGATTTATTATTATTTTTGTTTGATCATAGTATTCTTTGCCAAACTAATCAATTTTTAAAGCATTGTAAAGATTGCAGCCTTCAATGAGTTGGAGCAGTGGTAGAATGGCAGAGTAGAGGTCAAGTTCTGTAAACATTGGCCTAACTTTGCTGTACTCAGAACTTTTTATGAATTGCTGGGCAATAAACTATCCAATCATTTATATGCAACACATATGTGAAAGTAAAATGTATTTTCGAAATGTATGAATACTGAAGTAGCAATTATAAATACTGTATATGTTTATTAAATGTGTTGAAAGGAGCTCTGGATTAATTATTATGCCTTTAACATGTGACCCAATGTTCGAATCAAACCACAGGAATTTGACATTTTTTTTTTCAGATCACAGGAGGTGTAGAGTTTTCTTTCAGAGCCATATAGCCAGTCTAACTAATCATCCGATATTGTCGATTCATGAAAAAATGCCAGATTGATCTGAGTTTTGTGACAGTCATAAAATAAATTTTTAATAAAGAAGCATTTTGAAATATGAATTTTTTCTACAGTACAGGCTTTTTTCATACTTGCACTTATATATGTAATACATAGGGTGTTTGAACTCAGACTTTTACATGACCCTCAAAATGTAATTCTCTTTATTATTATTTGAAAGAATATGATAGTTTTTTATTTTAAATTTAAAGTAAGTAATAAAATATTAAGCATTAATTTAATTATAAATAGCACTTTTTATTACATTGATTGAAAAGTTTATTTACATTTTTTTTTTTTTTTAACATGACATCATCAAGTCAAGCCTGTTTTTTTTTTTGAAACTGTTTTCTTTTTTAAAATGCTGTAATTCGTTTACCTGACCTGGCATTTAATATTATAAAAAAAGTGTGTGAAATACCAAAATCGTTTTATTTAAAGTTCATTAATGTTAAAATGTTTCAGTTCTGATCCCCTATCTCCATTTTTTTTTTTTCTGAACCAATTGTTTGATAGCGCTGGCAGCATTGCTTCATCAAGTCTAAATAAAGGCACCTTGATATTTTGCCAGAAGCAAAGGAGAGGAAGCGGATTTCTTGCATGCATCGCATATGATTTTTTAAAAAAGTTTTAATTTTTCTTAGTTACAACTTGATTTGATCTTTTAATGAAGTATTGACAGAGCGCTTTAATTTTGGTAAAACATGATTAAAATACAACTTTATAAATGATCTGGAATCCAATTTAAGTTAATCATGGGAAATAAGGTAAGCCAAAAATTTAGAAAGGGTGTTTTTAATTTTTGTTTAGATAATATTATCACAAGTTGTGTGATGCTGGAATGTTTTTTTGTTGATGTTAAGATTTCTATTTGAATTTTTATTTACATATATGCGCATACCATACAAGCGTATATATGTTTAATTATTCAAAACATTATTAAATTCTCAATTATACAGGTAATAGCATAAAAAACAAAGCATTAATTTTAAAATAATTAATATAACCCGTGACTTGGATAAAAAGGTGGGTGGTTGAAAAATTTGATCATTGGTGAATTAGAAAACTTTTCTTTACTAACCTGAAAGAATTCAAAACACTTGTTCAATAGTTCAAAACAATTTCTGAATTTGAACAGTCTAGTGATTACGGATGTTACGTAGCCATGGTAATTGTAAAAAACTTCTTTTTAAAAAATTAAATTAAAACTTTACGATTGCACTATTTAAAAATATTTAGTATTGAAAATATTATTCAATGTAGACTGCGATATAGTCGCATATGCTATAATAGTTTTGAAAATTTAGTTTTTGAAAGTAGATTACAATATTTATTTAAATAATAAAAATTAATAATCTCTCTTTTACTTTCATAATAATAGTTAAAGCTCTAATCGATTGTATATTCTTGTGTGTACAATATATGTAACGATTATGGTTGTAAATATAGTTCTCATATATTGTTTATAAACGATTTATATATTATAATTATTACTGTATTTGTTTACGCATGTTTGAATGACTTTTGAAGTATGATTGCGCATAATTTTATATTTAGAAGTCATTTTTTTTTATAATATAAATTTCCAAAATCAATTTATCATTAATTCAATAGCGATGGTTTAGGAACCAGAACTCTGCGCTGCTATTATTGCTAATAATATCTTTTTCATATTCATAAATATAAATTGCATTTATTTCTATTATAATTTAATTGGTAACAATGCTAGATCTATAAAACGGTAATATGAATGAAGGCAAAATAAATAGATTTATTATCCTTAATATATATTTTTTATTGTAATAAATATTAATTTAAAATTAAATATATTTGTTACTTGGTGATAAAGGATAAGACGTGTCTATCTTTTCAAGGAATTGTTTTGAAGATTGAGTTTTTGATGAAGAAGGAGTTTCCTGAAGTGCAATAACAACAAACTGTCTCTTCATTGCCATCATTTTTTTTTTTTTTTAATTTTATCATTATAACAATGTACCATTACAAGGTTAACATTAATTAGATGATTTTTAATCCCTTTAAATTGCTAGAGTCGTGTAAAAATGTAGGAATATAAAAAAATGAGCATAGTGAAACTCCTAAGGAAATTGTGTTATGTGATTTGTTCAAAAACTATCAAAATAAAGAAGGCTTCTAATTTAAAAATATCCAAAACAGGAGTTAATGTATAACTAACAAAATAAGCATTTTTTTTTTAAAAAAAGGAGTAATATATTGCTTTATTATTGTAATAATTATCAAGTAATTATTTATTCTTAATTTTTTCTTCTAGAAATTACATTAGATTTAAGTGAAGTATTAAATTTAAATGTATGTTAAGATAGCAACTCTTCTTACTTTAATAAACAGGCTTCAATCTACTCCAACCCCCAACTCTTCAGTCATCCATACCTTTGAAAATCTGAAGTGGAAAGTCCAAATCCCATGCTGATGCCAATATTATTAATATAAACTGAGCATTGATTATATATATGTGTGGGAGATGATAATCTGGACCAACTTACGAGTGCTGGTTCAGCACAAAATACACATGTGTGGTCATTTGTATTAGATAAGATAGTGTGGATAGTTGAAAGGTGCTTGAAAGTCTATGTTCAAATCCCCTATATTTACAATTAAGTTCCAGGTATATGAAGAATGCCTGTATTTCAAATATTACACATTAAGCCTGCATCCAACCCATCCCTCTTCTATGTAGTTAAATGGATAAGGTTCTATACATGAGAAGTCAGAGTGATTTGAGATCAACATCGGCATAACAATAATATTGGCATCAGCATGGGATTTGGGCTTTTCATCTTCAGATTTTCAGTGGTATGGGTAGTGGAAGAGTTTGAGGTTGGAGTAGATTGAAGCCTGTCCATTAAAGTATGAAGATTTGCTACCTTATTACAAACAGCATTGATTATATATGTATGTGTGGGAGATGATAATCTGGACCAATTGATGAGTACTGGTTCAGCACGAAATACATATATTGGTGATTATTTATCTTTTCTACATGTGTGTGGTCATTTATATCAATAGTATGAGATTGTGTGGATAGTTGAAGGGTGCTTGAAAGTCTGTGTTCAAATCCTCTATATTACTTGAATTACCAAATTATCAATATATTTTAAAATAAAGTAAGTACAATATTTAATGACTTAAATATGAATCAATTATAGGTAGGTAGAGATAAGAACTAGCTTTTGTCACAACTTTATCTGTATTTGACAAATTTTCTGAGTATTTTGTTGCATAATGCAAACAACATTTTAATTTTTTTGCTTCAACTTTCATTTGTTCCTGTGAAAATAGTTTGTTTTATGAAATATTTTGTTGAAAAATGCTTTTTTAGATTATATTTTTTAAAACGGAAATAGTTTCATTACCAGCTTTATCGTCTTTAAATAAATATCTGAATGTCCAATTATCATTGAAAATGCGGCATCAATTTTTCTTTTTTTTAATTTGGTTCATTTCATAGGTCATAAAAAAAATTAAAAATTGTAATAATTAGAAAAGGCATAAACTTACTTATAAAATATCATGTACTAATATTATTTTTTTCAATAAGTTAAATCCAAAGGAACTTCGTTTGATTGATACTACAATAATAATTAAGAAATAATACTCTGATTCTGCTAGCTGCTTAGAATATATAATGTTCTTTAAAAACAAATTAACATTGCAACATGATTCCTCCCATATTTTTTTTTTTTTTGTAATATAAAATTGGTATATTAGAAGTTATGATTAAATTTACTGCAAGTTATGATGAAATTTTTAATTTTTATAATTAGTATTTTATATTTTTCATGGCAATAGGATAAAGTTAAAGTTATATGAACATGTGAGTAATAGGCCTAGAGATTGCAGCTTATAGTGAGTATTTTCAGGATTTTCTATATTTAGGCATTTATGGGGCAAGCCAGATTCAACATTGTCACGGGCTGGATGTGGCTTGAGGGCCAGCAGTTTTCCACTACTGATTTCCAGGCTTATTTTCATATATCTCAAGTTATTAATTATAGAAATTTGTGCTTTTTAGAATGACTTTTCAATTTTTTTTTTTTTAAAAATAGTGATTGTGTCATTAGAATAAAATTTTGATAGTGGGAATTTTTATATCAGTTGCTCCTTAATAGGAATGTACTTATTGCATTATGATAATGATTAAAATGTTTGGTTAATGATGGATAAATTCTTTTAGTAAGAAAATATATAATCTGTCTATCAGTTTAAATTTTATATGATCTTTGTCTGAAGATATGGCCTATCCAATTTATTTTTTCTGTTCTATGGATGGTGTTTGTTTTTCATCTTCCAAATTGTGATTACTGATATTTTTTATTTACTTTACTTTTTATCCCGTTTAGTTTTTTTTCTAAATTTTTTATATTATTTCAATTTTTATAAGTTAGATCATTACTTTAAAAAATAAATAAATTGAAAAAATTCCTATAGCACACTTTTTCTTTTCAAATCTTGTTTTTTTATTATTATTATTTTATGAACCATTTTTTAATTTCATTTTTCATCAAACATTTCATCCATATTATATAATCATTGTCAAGAATTGATTATTCCTAAAATGTTTATATACATACAAATATATGTTTACAGAGAAGTTTCAAATCAACATAATAAAAATATTCTATCACATAAATTATAATTTTTTATTTTTTTTAAAACTTCTTGGTTTACTTTCACGAGTCTACTACATCCTTATATATTTAATTTTTTTAAAAATTTACATATTTTTATGAAATACTTTTAAATTATTATAATTACACTTTTGTAATTACATCAGACTCCTACCACTTATTATTCAAAATTGGTTTTCTCATTTTTATGTAATTTTTCTTTCATTAGTCTTTTTTTGTAAGATCCCATATTTTCCAACATCTTTGTTTCAAAATTTAAATGCTTAGATTCCTTCATATGTGGGTATAAGAATTTTTGTCTATTAAATGCTGTTTTAATATAGTTTTCAATATTTTTTTGTTGTTTTACATATAAAACATTATTATCTTTTTACAATCTAAGCAATTTATATCATAAACACCACTCAGATTTTTTAATCTCTCATTTTTTAAAAAAACATTTACTAATTTATATACTGGTTTAATTACACATCACAAAGGCCACTCATATTTTTTAATTCCTCATTTTTTTAAAAACATTTATTAATTTATATACTGGTTTAATTACAAATTTATTTATTATACTTCCTATTTATAGGCTTTATTATTTTAATTATCTTATAAAATGTATCTTTTGATAACTTAAACTTCTATAAATTTTTATATTCCTTATCTTTGTTTATATATTCTTTTTATTCTTTCTATATTTTTCTTTCCACATAATTTATTAATTAATTTAATAGGATATTAATTTATCTTTGCTTCATTTTTTTATTAAATCAGTTTTTTCTTTTAATAATTTCTTATGAGAACATAATCTTATTACTCTAATCTATTATTAATAAGATTTATTTTATGTATATATACAATTTATATCTGATTCCCAATAATTTACTAAACCATAAAAAGTTTTTTCTGAAAATAATTGATATTTATTTTATTATTTATTAAGTAATATTTACTAAGGCTGTAACCTTAGGAATAAGCATCTGAAAAATTTGAAGGTAAGGTTACAGCCTTAGTAAATATTACTTAATATAATAATGTGCGTTTAATAAAATTTATAATTACAACTTTATTATTTATTGTTTTTTTAATTCTAACATCAATATAATCAATCATATTATTCATTTCTTTTTTCATTAAATTGAATTCTACTATGATTCATTTACATATTTTATAAAACAATTAGATATTCTTTTATTACCATTAAATATTAAAAACTTTGGAGAAAACCTGAAAAAAATGCTCATAAAATTAAAGCAAAAAACCAAGATTTGAAAAGAAAAAGTGTGTTAAAAATATATATATTTTTAATTATGTTAATGGACCATATTTTAAAGGAAATAGTGAAATATATATATACTAGTAAATCTAAAATACAAGGAATAAATCCTTTATGTTGCTTATTCAAATGAAAAATAAATCATAGATATAATAAAATATATTTACTAACAACAAAATGATATATAACAATAGCTGTAATATAGTCATATAATCATTACAAATAAAACATATAAAAGCTCTTTTCGGCATATTGAAAAGGGCAAATATTTAAAATTTGCCGAAAAGAGCTTTTATATGTTTTATTTGTGATGATTATGTGACTATATTACAGCTATTGTTATATATCATTTTGTTGTTAGTAAATATATTTTATTATATCTATGATATATACTAGTATATCTTTTTATTCTAAAATATTTTGATATTTTTAATTTTATCATTTCTATCTTCCCAACCCCTTTCTTTTCATATCTGTATTTAAAAAATTATGAATACTTTTATTTTTAATTTTAGAATTCAGGAGTCTGATAAAAAATTTTTTCTTTTAATTTTATTGATTTACAAAATAAATTTTCTTTGATTTAAGACTTTTTTTAGTTATTAAAATAAATTGTTTGTTACAGATTTTTATAATTTTTATTTGTTTATACTATATTTATAATTTAACATTTATTATTCATATTTACAATAAGGTTATTACAAGAATGTGTAGTTCATGATTCTGTGGTCACTCCTCAAGTTTTTGTTTACATGATTATCAGGTTATTGTTTTCTATCCAGGCTGGACTGCTTCAGTCTGGTGCCTTGCTTCTTATTTTGTATCACTTCGGCTATATGCCTTTGACTTCCACATAATGATGAGTTATTATTATATATTGTTCTGACTTTTAAAGATTGTCATACTCTTCTATACTTGAATCTTGTTCGCTTCTGCTTCTTTCTGCTGATGTCTTAACAGCTGCGATGTACAGACTTAATGCTGTGTGTTATTATATTCATCGTCATAGTTGGAGATGAACTTGACTAATTTTTCTGATGCAATGCCTTACATTGAGTGGCAGTTTGATGGCAAGGTCTTCGCATCTAGGCTTTCTTCTGATCCGCTTATGTGATTGTTAGCCTGTACAGCGTAGCTAATGCCATGCTATATGTATCCATAGCATACATTCTATTCTTAAATATTCACTGCTGCCTGGTATTTGTCATCATATGTTTGAATGCTGGGTGTTCTGCATTCATCTTTTTATTACAAAGTATTTATACTCTTTATGCAAATATAGCAGACATGCAGAACTTTCCCCATTACTAATTGCATCCCATCACAACTACTTGTTTTGTCTTTGACTAAATTGATTAATCTTTTATTTATTTGCACTTTATTAGAATTATTAGAAAAACTTTTCTTTTATATAACATAACATTTTTCCATATATAATATTTCTCTATATGTAACCCATTTCAAAACCGCAACCATACTATCATAAGACAGCCATAGCATCATTAAATTAATATATTCTCTTTTTCCAAATAAAAGGCATTTGTTGCAAATATTTGCTAAATATCAAATACAAACATCAAAAATTCTTATTTATTTCCTCTTCCTAAATGATCACTTGTCATATATCTAGTACTTGACTGCAATATGACTTTGTTTTTATTCTATGTACAAATCTAGGTTTATTCCAATTATTGCATTTTTAGAATATTCATTAATTTTATCATTTATGCCTATTAATGCCAGTTTTTTTTTTAATTCCTATAAAACATTCTCAAATATTTTTCTTTTTAAATATATAATAATTCTCAAAACTTCCAATTTTTAATGCCTATTTTTTAAAAGTTCCTTTAGCCCTTCTATGAATAACCTTGAACCAATATTTGGATATAAATTTTGTTTACTATTTTGCATTTTTGTTATTATGTATTTTTAAAATTATTACTATAATAGTTATGACATATTTTATAGGCATAGTTTCTAGAATATAAAATTGTATTAAGCTATGTTGATTAACTGTAAACTATTGTCAGGGATTATCCCCTAGAGACCTGAACGGCCATTTTGAATATCAAAAAAAAAATTACAGGACTTATGATTTTAAATGAAATTTCTAATTTATTACAATAAATGTAAATAGACATATACATTTTTAGAAAGTGCAAATATGAAAGAATGTAATAAAGCTGATAAAATAGTCATTACCAAAAAAATAAAAATAATTAAAAAAGATTTTTTATATTTTTAAACATATTTATTTTTACATTGGTTCACAAATTCTCAATTTTGAAAGGTATAACTTAAAATTACGATTTCATAGACAGCTTCATCACATGAGTCCCAAAAATGCTGAAAAAAAAAGATATATAATATGTCTTACCTGAGATAATTTTTCTATGCAAAAATTACAAAAACAGTGCGATTGGTAACTTCGATTTTTACTAGCTGCCCCACATGTTCTACTTTTGCAACAGAGTATATGCTAGAAATGTTTGGTTGTCCTTGCATGCAGGTATCTGTTAGAAATATGTTTGGTTTTTAGTGGGGGAAAAAAATAACAGGAATAATTTACAAGATGTTGAGTTTAGTAAATTATAATGCAATGTATAATATTATTATATATTACTTTTATTATATTATATTAGTGAAAAATGGTATGCAACCTAAAATGTGTATTCTTTTCAACTAAATAAAATGTACTCAAAAAATAAATATCAAACAAAAATTTCTCCAAGATAAAATGAACAAGAAAAATCAATAAATATCAAAATAAACAAATTTATTATGAGCACTGATTATATATGTGTGTGGGAGATGAAATATGAGAGTGGATGTTTCTGGGTATATTATGAGTGTGGATGTGCATGTTTTATATTATTCAAATGTATTGTCTAAAATTCTATCGTATATATATTGTTTTCTATATGTATATATCAAATTCTATCGTATATATATTCTTTTTTGCACATATATATAATTCTATTGTATATATATTGTTTTGTATGTGTATATATATAATAAAGAGTTATAAACCAGGTGAGAAAAATAATTAAAAAAAAACGTTTTTATATTATTTCACTTGTATTATATCATATATATATATATATTATATCTATATATATATAAAAGTAATAAAAAGTAGGTCACAAAACAAATTGAAGTAAAAGATTTTACATTTCAAATGTGCTTTTTATCTAAAAGTTTATCGTTTTTATAAAGAGTTCTAAAACTAGGTCAGAAAAATATTAAAATAAACGTTTTTATATTATTTCACCTGTATTATATCATATATATATTACTTTTAATTATATTTAATTATAGAAAATAATAATAATAATAAAAAAAATGAATTGAAATACTCACAGAATCCTGTCTAAATGTTAGCATCAGTTTCAAATTTGAATCCAATTATGAAGGCATCAAAAGTCATTATTATTGTAAATAAATCCAAGAGTAATCCTTATACCTTTTTGATATAATCTTTTATTTTTAAGCTTTTAACTTTTTTTTACAAAAAAATTTGTTTCTACTAAGAGGGCTTATAAAAGCCATTAAGTAAATGAACATAATTATTATGCTGTAAAACAAGTTCAATGGACTGTAAATATGATCTGTGGTCATTAAATCTAAAAAACAAGAGAAAAACAAAAAAATTAAAAATTGTATTGTACAAAAACTTTCATAAAAAATCCAAATTTTATCGTAAAAATAAAAGTTATAGCTCATTTTAATCGTAACAAAATGGCAGATCGAATGATCTGAGAACCATAAGGGTACTACTTACCAATTCCATGCAAACTCAGTTGAAAGTCTAAATTTTTGTTCAGGGGCTCGCAGGGGTGCTTCGGGCTCAAAGGGTTAAATCAGTAGGTCATAAGATTTTACTATTTTGTCATTGATTTAGATTTCAGACCAAAAACATATTCACTTAATCTCCTTCAAAATAGACATTTTTGTTTACTACTGTTAAATCTTTGATGCATTACTATTCTTGTGACTAGCTGAACATGCCTTTTGGAATTTATTCTGACCCCAAGCATATATCTATTATATAATATGCATATAATCATTATAAGTACAAATCATTAAACTTTTTTTTTTTTGAATGGAGATTTATTCTCACAATAATAGTTAACAATTTTGAACATCTTCAGAATTAACTATTATTTATTTATTATGCCATTTAGAATAAAACTTGTTCTTTAATAATAATGTAAATGGGTCTAAAATGATAAGGTTAATTCTATGTCAGTTAATTTTGAATATCGTAATGGGGTTTGACTGAAACAGTTGTTAGAATTAATATTTTCATTCAAAATAAAAAAGAAATACACTGTTTTATCTTTATAGTTTATGATTATTTACAAAAAGAGAAACATAATGGAAGGATTTAGAGATGGTGGTTTTACAATTTATACATATAAATATGTATTACAAATGATATAAATCATAGTATACATTAAAATTTCTATAATTCAGGGGGAAAAAAAAGTTTGAAAATATGTGTATATATTTATTATTGACTATAAAATTGTTTCTTCTTAAGGATTAAAAATAAAATTAATTTCAAAATATTAATGATAGGTGAAATTAATTATAATTAAATTTGTGCTTAATTTTTCATAATTAAGGTGATATTTTCAATTTTTATACATTTATTTATGTCTTAATATATTATAATAGAAATCAAAAATTACTGGCACATTTAAACAGTTATTTTCTACAAAGTGTTCCCCCTGTACTATTGGTATAATTCGGGATATACTAAGAATGAAAGATTCTAATAGATAATTTCAGTACTATCTTCAATTGTGCTTCTTTTTTCCATTTTTTTTTAGTATGGAAGCTTCCAGATATACCTTATAGATTCTCATATTAAAATTTGTAAGAAATTTTTTGAACTGTGCTGTAGATTCCAGTTCATAAAAATCCAATATATATATAGAAATGGATATATTAGAAGAAATTGATTTTATAAAGCTCAGTAGCATACTTTTTTTGATTTTTGTACAAAACAAAAACTTTTTGAATAGTACATGCAAAAATTATACATTTATGTTTCATAGTGTAAAATTTATAATTATTTTAAAATTCTGTTTTTTTTCAAAATATAGTAGGTCATTGATATTTAAACTAATTGTGATTAAAAAACTTTGGGGAATCAAATACACCTGGGTCTCGTTTTACGCGATAGATAAGTTCCTCAGAAAACACGCGCAAACGAAATCGCGCAAAAATAGACGTAACTTACATTGAAAAAGGGGGTATGCGGTCTGTGATTTTTCAAAATTCGCATAAAAGCAAAGCACCAACGTAAAATTACTTTAAAATTCGCGCAAAAAAAAAAATAAGGAATAAAATATGACTAATAAAAAATTTCAAATTTGAAAAAAATTGATACAAGACAAACTTTTTTTAACTATAATATTTAATTTTATTCAAAATAATATATTTTTATGCATAATTTACAGTACAGTAATTTACATTTTTTTATACACGTTTTAATTATTATCGCTATTTGCCCAAAAACACTTTCGTTTGCAAACTAGTAAAAAATCAGATTCTCATGTGATGTGATGTGATGTATTTGGCTTCTTAAACAAAGTCAAGAATCTCAGTAATTATTCTCACAAGAGGAAATACAACTAGTGCCAAGTTTACTCTCATGTTGTGCTAATGGTTTTCTGTTGACGATGACAATGATTTTATTAATTGTTTATGAACTTAAACTTATGATAATAAAAAGACATTTATTCACCACTGCTGGGAAAAATTTAATTAAAACTAACAACTAAAAATTAAATTCTTATTTTTCTCTTTAATTTTCAATTCCGTTTAAAAATCAAATTTCGTTTTACATCACATTAATTTCAAGTCACCCATAAGTAATTTTTAAATTGTTAATTACAATTAAAAATCAGATTTTAATTTTTAATTGTGCCCACTGCTATTACTGACCTTTTAAAAATAAACTTGTGGACACTAAATGATTAATAATTGATTGCATTCTTTTTTAAAAAGCAAAAACAGAATGTGATTTAAAATGCAAAATTAACATGCACAATGTTTGAACAAATTTACTTTATAATCTTGTAAAATTTAATGTGTGTATACATAAAATGTGGAAATCATGATTTTAATTTCATTACTGCATAAAATCTTACTATTATAAAGCACTGAAAATATTGAAATTACTAAGATGAAAGTAGAATTCCAATAATATGGTATTACTTTCAATATAACGTAAATGCGTGAAATTTATTATTTAAAGTAATAGCACATTATCGGAGGTCGACTTCCGATGAAACATGAATCACGTAACTTCAAAATCGTGTTAAATAAGTCTGCATAAAAAGAGACCCAGGTGTAGTTTATAATTAAATTCTTGTGAAGTTTAGCATAGTGAGGTAAACAGACAGGAGAGCTGAAGATTCATAGATTGAAATTTAATGTCATTATTGAACATCACATAACTTCTTGAGTGATGAATTGTTAGATTATTTTTAATAATCAATAATATACTAAAAATATAGTGAGGCTGCTATATCTGTCATTTGATTCCGAACCATCACATGGATATCGAAATTCATACATCAATAGTGCATTCTATATTTATGTTTTTAATATTACACACATTTATATGGTACAGACACTTTAAATATATAGGATATAATTTAATTTAAAAATTATTTTTATTAATACTTCAATAAAAATAATTAAAAAATTGAATGCAGTTATGAAAAAATAGTGTAGTAAATTGAAAGAACACATACACAATAATGTATTCAAATCTGTTATATATTCTGTGAATGTGATTTCATTTTTTTTATGAATTTTGTTTTATTTTAGAAATTAAAACTTTTTTTTATTTCTATCCATATACACAATATATTATTATATACTATCTATATTTTGACTATTTCCTGCAATCATTTTCAGTTTCCTCTTGCAGATATATTCAGATCTATAAATTATTAAAAAAGTCACGAATTTATAATTATATATTATTAATAAAATTTATATAAATTCACTTATATTTATAATATATAAATTATGTTAACAAAAATTAGTAGCTATAATAAAAAAAAAAAGTTAACTCACATATATATTGTGCTTTCTAAAATTAAAATAATTCTTTTTTCTATATTTTATAATTCACTTTATCTTTATACTCATATCTTCACTCCAATCATTCAATGCTTCATAAATATGGACAAACTATTAAACAAATAATGATTAAACATATTTATGGCTGCAATGGCAGCATTAAAGGATTTAATAAAGCCACTAGTGAATCTATCTCCTGGTTGGAATCTTGATAGATTTTTTTATATCTTAATAATAATTAAGCTATCTAAAAAAAAAAAAAAAAAATCCATATTCTAAATAATATTTATTTTTACTTGCCCATTTCTTTGGTATACATTCTATTTTTTTAAAAAAAGATATTAGATGAAGAAAGGCAAATTGAATTATGTATATAAAAAAAAAAAATTTTTGTTTTCAAAAATATAAATTTGAATAAATATTTGTTATTGTTGGTTTTTGTAAATGTAATTTATAAATTTTAAATAATGGTGGATTTATAAATGTTTGGTGCATTATTAATAATATGTAATTAAAATATTGTGAATTTTTGAATTATTTATAGATCTGAATATATTTGTAGAAATAGACTTTGAAAATGATTATAAATAATGGTTGAAATGTTGATTGGAGATATATAATATTTTATCGTACTTATAGATATAGCCAAAGAAGTTTGGTTAATAAAATAAAACAAGATTTCTAAAGAAAGTGGCTATATTTAGATTTATTTATATATTGGAATTAAGTGACCATTTTTGAAAAGAAAAAAAAAAAGATTTAATTATTTATAAATTAAAGTTTACTATCCCTCATTATTATTATTTTTTTGTGTGATGAAAATTGATATGATGGAATGCAAAAGATAAATGCCTATAATGTTAAATTTGTAAAATTTACATATATACCTATAGCAATCATTTTTTGTGATATTTTGTGTTTACAGTCATAGCATTTATGCCATGAATAAGAAAAATCAAAATTGTATGACATAAACCTAAAAATTAATGATAATTGTATTTTTGGCAAAATTTAAAAAAGTTATAATGTTCTTTTGGTTTTATATTTATATTAATTTTTGAATTTATACAATTATTATCTTTTTTCCAGCAGATATTTTGCTAAAGTTATTTTCTACTGAAACATTTTTTTTTGTTTACATTCTCACCAATTAAATGCCATTTTATTTTTTTCTAAATGCATATCACAATGCAGTTGTACTTTAATAGTTTCAGAAACACATTAATCATTACATGAATGTCTTTTTTATTTTTTGTTTGTGAATTAATCTTATTGACTATCTATTTGTCAGTTCAGCATATGACTTTTTCTTTGAAAATTTAATTAATTAGGTTCATTTTATCATATAAATGCTTTTCACAACTTCTTTTTGCTATCATCATTAACTTTGCACTTTTAGGCCATATAAAATTAAATTTTAATTTGCTAATTATTTAATTGTTCATCATAATACTATGACTAAATATTCAAAATTCAGTACATGGATGAATAATTGCAATCAACACTATGCAAGGGCATGTGAAATTTATGAATTTTAAATTTAATTTTTTTTGAACTAAGGATTTTTAAATTAAAGATTTTAGATAAAATTTAAGTGTATTATTACTATTATATTTTGATATGTAAAATATATAATATTAAAAGAAGTATGAAATAATTTATAACAAATTAAATGCTTTGGAAATGTAGTTTACTAAAATGTGTTCCATAAATTAAATATTAAATCAAATAAAATTAACTTAGCATTTAATTTCAAAATAAATCAAAGATATTTTTTTGCACAATTTATTATTAAATTATACAATTTTTATAAGTATAAAAAATATAATTTTTAAATTATCTTCATTTAAATTTAGATATATTAATATCATTTACTTTATTACTTTTACAGTTCTTCATATAATTATAACCCACAATTAATTGTTTCAATTACACCAATAGTCTTCCTCAGAACTATAACAAACATAATATAAATATATGAATACAAATATATATGAACATATAATTTTACATTTTATATATATATTCTATCTTATAATCAATATTACATATATCTTTATATATCTCTCTATATAATTATTGCCTCTTTATATATAATACATTTTAACTTTTTTTTATATTTCATATTTAGCAATCAATACTTCCTATAATCATATATATTATTTTTATTTAATTTATTTTTTATTATTTTATTTTTATTAATTTTTTAAAAAAATATTTAACTTTAACATTATATATTTATATTTTTATATTTTACAGTATTGTTCATTATATTAACATTCAATATGTATAAATTTCTTTAACCTATAATATTACATCTTTTTATCTTTTATTGCTAATTATTTTAACTTATTTTTTACTATTTTTAAAAATATTTTATATAAGAGGTAATAATTATATAGAGACATATATAAAGATATATTTAGGTATATGAATATACAAATCGGTTTCAAGTATTAGTAGTGTAACGATATATAAATATGTCGTTACATTAATTTAAAATAAAAACTTAAAAGTTCGCAAATAAAAGTAAAAAACTAAACGCTAAAATTAAAATGTTTGTTATACGTATATACATTCGCACAGATGCTAAACTTTAAAAATATTTTTTTCATAAACAAAAAAAAAAAAAAAAGTATTTGAACGTATTTTTTTTAATAAAAAAATACAAGATTGAAATATAAAAATATTTTAATAAAAAAATAACGTAAGTTAAAATAAAAACAGGTATTAATTAATTCCTGTAATCTGTAAATGGAAATGATTGTTTATTAATTATCTAAAAGCTGTTTAATTAAAAAGTCAGATGAAAGGTTAGATACGAGAAGAAAGAGATTTTAGCTTGACCAATGGAAGCAAATAAAGGCCCGGACCATAACGAAAAAACAGAACAGTGACGTTTTTGTTCATGGAATCCATAGGAGGACTATAAAAAGAAAAAATATTGAGTTCCAGTCAGTTTTTCCAACTTGATTTGATGACAACAGTAAGACGCACTTGCCGTTCTCTCTCATTTTTTTGTTTGTTTAAAAAATGAATAAAATGAAAAGACTGTGATACCAGAATGGAACCAGCTAATGCTACCTCCAGAACATTTTCTTCCAATGGAGACGCCGTGGGAATTACCAACAGGAACCTGGACTCTTATACTGTAAGCTATATTGATATGAACTCTAAATTTAAAAAAATAACTAAGAACTTTCGTTCAAGCTTATGAACTTCTATCTGACTTTTAAGTTTTTTAAATCAAATTAATAATGTTTAATTTTATATGTTTCCCGATTGATAAACATCATTTCCATTTTTTTTTTTTTTTCCATTATTGTAAAGATTATTTAAATGTATGAAATTTAAGTTGTTTATAGACGTTTGCATGGATTCGTTTGCGGTTAATTATATTTTGGTTTTCATATTTGATCAAAATATATAGACATTCAATAAATAATGATACCTTACGGTGAGTATCTAAAATGTATTTATTCGGATGTCTTTTAAGTTATTGGTGACAACGCAAGTATCTTATGGTGAATACTATTGGGTTACTTATAAGTTTCCCTCTGCGATTGTCGGTATCAATAATTTTGTATTTTGATCATTTATGTTTATTTTGAAATGTTTTTGACCGTGGAATCTATGTAATTGATCTATACCCAACATTTTTAAACAAATCTGTGCGAACGTATTTAAATGTTAAAATTAAGTCGGGCGTGAATGGCTATATAGTTTTGTAAAGTTGTATTAAGGGAGGGTAATCTTAGGTTATTCATTTCGTAGTTGAATTGGTTCAATGGATTGGATATATTTGTGTAATTAGTAGATGTAGTATGAGGTCCGCTACGGGCAGGATAATAGATATACGCCACACACCCTCTGTTTGCCTATGGATGGGTTTGTAAGTCGGCAGAAGACCGCAGTCCATTCCTATGGAGTTTTTTTGTTTATTGATCTACTTGCCAACAGATGTCACATTCCTGTGGTGGAGAGTCAATGTCTTCTCTATTTCTACTTATTGTTCAGATGTACATTCCTGACAATATAGTATTTTGTGTTGTCGTATCATGCTACATTGAATACATGAATGTATCAGATGGATTGGCACCAGTTGATTGCGAAATTTGTTGCCTAAGGTTAAATCAGGGAAGAATATTTTCCTTTCAAATGCAGACCTATGTAGTCCATTCATACTCGACCCTCTAAATAAATAGTAAACTCATTATTTGCAATCTACTTAAATTTAGAATTAAAGATCAATATAAAATTATAAACGTTAAATTTATTCCTCAAAATTTAAATATTATTTTATATGTGCGTAAATAAATATTTTTATGTGTTAATTTCTGGCAGTGGCTTTTATTCTTTTATATTTAAGATATAAAATTTATAGATTTTTATCTCTGCGTCTCCGATGAGCTAGTGACTTGGGCTAACGATCGGAATATTTAAAGAGAGTGGAATCTTAACAGCGTGTATCTGCCTACTTTATAAATTTTTCTAGGCTCAAATGCCTAGATGGCGCCCTTGTAGTGCAGATATTGTTTTTGCGGTTAGATTCGATCTTCACTTTCATTCCGATTGGTACAGTAGATTTTGAACATGATTCAGATTTGAATGAAATTAATATGAAAATAACTGATACACTTTTAAAAGCTGCAACAAAGATAACTGGTAGAAAAAAAACAGCAATTGACCAATCAAATTTTTACTGAGTCTAGAGAATTTATGAAGAAAAGAAGGAACATGAAGATATACAAAAATGATGCATTAAAAAGGATTGAAAACCCCAAATTTTGTAAAATGGTGCGGAAAAGAGTTGAATATGATATAAGAAAGTATAACTGTGAACTAGCAAGGAAAGCTGTAGAAGAGAATAAAAGTTTCAAGAGTGTAAAACAACATTTTAGTATCGGTAGGAAATTTATATCTGCAACAAGAAAAAAATATGGAATTATTACTAAAAAGAGAGATGACATCATGAAATGGGTAGAAGACTTCTATAAAGAATAAAGAACAAGTACCTTCTATATCTATTACATCTTCCTAATTGCTCAGAATTTTAAATGAATAAGTGAGTCATGCAATTAAATTTATGAAGAAAGGAAAGGCTCCAGGTAATGATGGAATTATAATTGATATATTAAAAGATACAGGTGAAGAAATAGAATTTTTTTTAGCAAAGTTATATACCTAATGCCTAAAATGATAAAGATGTACCAGATGATTGGAAGAATACAACCGAATACAATATTAATATTTAAAAAAGATGATAAAGAAGATATTAAAAATTACAAACCTATCAGCCATTTATCAGTTTTATACAAAATTTTTACTAAGATAAATTACAACTCGTCTACAGAGAACATTGGAGTTCCACCAACCAAGAAAACAAGCTGGATTTAAAAGTGGTTTTAGTACAGTAGATCATATCCTGATATTGAGAGAAGTTATAGAAAGGACAAATGAATATGAGTTGCCATTATGCTTTGGATTTGTAGATTATGAAAAGGCATTTGATTCTATAAACATTTCTTCAGTGATTAAAGCATTGGATCATCAAGGTATAGATAGATCCAGGATATTGTCATATTTTAAAGAATATTTATAAAAAAAAATTTGAGGAATTAATTTAACATTGCACAGATGGACAGTTTATATAATTTATATTTTAGAATGTTGATCATAGATAGGCTACATGGACTATGTGCTGGACTAACCCTGTCCCTGTCTAATTCTGCTCATGTATTAGATCATTATTTCAAACTCGCTACGCTCATCATTTATTCAATTCTATTTGCAGAGAAAATTATGTAAAATCAAGAAAAAAAAAAAGAGAACACCTAATGATGGCTTTCACCTTGGAAATTGATGTATGTTTCCTACAAGCCAATCATCCCTTCCGTATGAAGTTTTCCACGTTATGAGTCATTCATCCCTCTGTCAAAGTTTCCCCTGTTTATGGGTCATTCTAAGGGTTAAGAATGAAAAAAACTGGTTATAGAATCAGCACATATATGTTGATTATGGCTGGTTCCACTAACAATCTATCTGACTCGGTAGTAACAATCCTGCCTGCCTTAAACTAATGCAAACTGAATGATTTCATCTACACCCAATTTAATACAATTTAATAATTTAGTTGACTCATAAAAATAAATAAATAGAAACAGGAAGGGTTGATCAGCAAATGCAATACATAAATAATAATATTAATGATGGATTTAACATTCTATTAACTTTCAGATAAGAATATAATTATTAGTGAGATTTTAACTTATTAATGCTTATTGAAGAGATATGTTTAGACAATCTAATGACAAAGGTTCATACTTTCCAATTAATCTTGATGACTGCTCCGGATTTCAGCTGATATCTGAAAGCCCTTGGTTGTTTTTTTTCTATGGCTTTCTTTAGAGGTTTACTGTGACAGACATCCATTCCAGAACCATCAATTTGGAGGCTACCTCAGCTGGTGCACAATGGGAAACTACTTCATCGTGATATTCTTATATTTCAGGGGTCTGCAATGCAGTTGCAGCTCAGGCATCAATAATCAATTCATTTTTAAGTTAGTAATCCCAGGATTTAATAAACATTTGATATTTCATCTTTTATAACTTATAGCCTCCCTTATCAGAAATTCTCTGGATCGATCGTTCATGACCTTCTTGGTTCTTATTGGCCTTGAAGTTTTCCTTTCTGGCCCACACATTTATTGGTACCTGCTTTAGTCAATCTATACCAGAGTGGGAAACACAGTCTTTAGTTTTTATCTCTTATCTGACCTTTACATTATAAAGTGCCCCAAGGGCTCATTTGCTTTAGATTCAGTAGATTTTACTAGAACAATCATTTACATTTTAAGATTTAAAATACGATCAACATTTGTTTCTATTTTCTTTTATATTCTAACAAAAAAAATATTAAACTTTATCTTTAGATCTTTATTTTATTTTTACATTAACTTATTTTTAAATATTTTTTTTAAGTTTCCATCTGTGTGATTATATATATACTTTTAAGTAACTACTTTGATTTTCTTTTCCATTTTAATAAATCAATTTTATTTATGATCTTTTCCTATTTTATTTTAATTTTAAAATAATGTAACGGCATATGTATACTGTTACATATATATAAAATGCAAAATTGTATGTTCCTAAAAAATATTTGTATTCATGTATTCGTGTACTGTGTTTGTTATAATTCTGAAGAAGATTGCTGGGGCAATCAAAACCATTAATATTGGGTTACAAAAAGCATTGTAAAAAGTTATAAAGAACATAAATGATATTAATATTATATGGATTTGGCAATATAATAAGAAAGATTAAGCTATAATACTTCATAAATTTAGATATAATAATCTTTTCTCATCTGATTTTTAAAAACATTTCAGGTATTATGTGATGTTTATTATTAATTTGTAAGATTTTTAGAAATGTGAAAAATTTATATTATAAAATTATCACACTATCTGTAATTTAATTTTAGAAGAGAGCTGGTTGTTGCATTCTTCTGACTAATTAAAAACATTTTATAATCTGTATGATTTATCAAAGAAGATTTGCTTTTATAAGTGGTAATGAATGTTTTTTTTTTTAGATTTATTAAAGAAAAAGCTTTCTATTAAGTTTAGATTCATTTATAATTAAAATTACAGCATATACCTATTTTAAATATATTTTGGTTTCATTTTTTTTTTCCAAATCACTTAAAAAAATTTTTTTTTCTTGCTAAATATTTTTTTGGGAATAAATAATTGAAAATGATTACATTAAGTGGCAGGAGTAATAATAATGCACTTATAACAAAACAATTTTCTGATAACAGATATTGTAATTTTGGGAGTAGGTCAGGATGTACAGATTCAGATTATTGACCATTCAGATAATTGATATTCTGGTGTATCTATAGAAACATTAGTTTGAAATTGTCAGCATTTAGATTAAGATAGTATTTATGTCCTAATTGTAATATTTTTAAAAATATTTGTGACATTTTCATTATTTGAATAACCTGTATCTCAAATGATTTTGATTATTCTATAATTGAAATGTATCACTTTTATCATTTATTTATTATATAAATAAAATATGTAAAAAAAAGAAGTTAATTTGAATCTATACTGTTTACCTTGTCTCCAGATTTGGATTTTGAGCATAAATATGTTAAATTTATTAAACATTTAATAAAGTAATATTAATCTGATATGTCTTGCAAACACAAACATAAATGAAATGTCATTATTCCACATTTGTGGTAAATAAAAACTAAACATTGTTTTAAATATATTAGTGACAATAGTATACATCCATGTCAAAATTTTTGCGAAGTCAGATATAGTAAAATAATGCCAAATAATAACATTTGATCATTGTTATAATAATTTATTATTGCTTACCATCCTTTAATGATATGTGCTGTTATATTAAAATTTTTGAATTTTTTGTTTAGGGATTTTACGACAAGTTTTTTCTGTTATAATATTATCTATATCAGGAATAATCAATGATACTAATTGGTATCTTGTTAATCAAAATCAAGTTAACATTGCTTTTATCTTCTATTATCTGAGTCATTTTAATTATCATATATAATTAAAACAATTGAAAACATCTTATTTAAGTTGTGAAATTCTTTGGAAGTTAAAGTAATGTTAAAATTATATAGGATTTGGAATACTTATGACTAATTTTTCAAGATTTTAATTATATATGACCAGTTTCCAAAATTGAGGAAAAGATATTATATTTATAAGATTAGCCAAAACTAAAAAAAACTAAAAATTTCTTAACAAAACCAATGGTTTTCTCGTCAGAACAGACTTCTTTACTGGAAAAAGAATACAAAATGCATCACCAGATATATACTAATTAAATTTCTCACAATTCACAATTATATCCCACACACTTTCAATACTAAAAGAACTGTTAAATAAGTTTAATTGCTTTAGTAATATAAATTTTTAATAATAAAATATTTTTTTAAATTCTTATTTCATTTCTTTCAAATAAGACAACTTTAATCTCCTGAAACATAATATTATGATCTGTATTTTTTGCATGAATGTATAAAGCAGAATTAAAATAAAGCAAAAACTCTCCATACAGTAGCACCCTCAGTACAAGCCAGAGTAATAACTATATGCAGGAAGGTTTGGGCATAAAATCCCTATCTAGTGCCTACTTATTCAATATCCCCAGACTAGTTTCTAACTTGTGGCTTTCATCTGTGAGGAGTCTTGGATCTGAGAGCACTGCACCTAGATCTTAAGATCTAATGCAACTCTCCAACAGCCATCTTTTATCTTTTTTAGCTATTAGAAAGCTTTGAGTCCAAAGTGAAAACACAATAATGTTTTCAGTCTAAGCTCCTTAGCTTGTATAGTTGTATAGATCTGAACTCAGTTCAACATTCATATGACAGACATAATCTTATTGGGCAAGATTGGTATTAAACCATCAAACATTACATGATTACCATTCTTTATGCTTGCCCAAGTTGTTTTTCACAGAGACAAAACTCTCCTTACTGTAGTGCCACTCAGTGCAAGCCAGAAAATTTAATTATGCAGGGAGGTTTGTGCATAAAATCCCTATCTAGTGCCTACTCATCCAATATCCCCAGACTACTTTCTAACTTGTGGCTTTCATCAATGAGGAGCCTTGGATCTGAGAGCACTGCACTAGATCTTAGGACCTAATGCAACCCTCCAGCAGCCACCTTTTACTTTTTTAACTAACTATAAAGCTTTGAATTCAAAATAAAAACAATAATGTTTTTAATCTAAACTCATTAGCTTGTATAGATCTGAACTCAGTTCAGCATTCATACTTTTTGGTGTCTTTGGTTTTTCAAAAACCACAATCACCATAATCCTATTGGGCAGGATTGGTATTAAATCATCAAACAACACATGATCACCATCCTTTAAGCTTATACAAGCTGAGGCGAAACTCTCCATATAGTAGTGCCACTTAATGCAAGTCACAGTAATCGATGGATGCAGGAAGGTTTGTGCATAAAATCTTTATCTAGTGCTTCTAGCTTGGACTGAGTGGGGCTACTGTATGGAGAGTTTTGCCTCTGTGAAAAACAGCTTGTGTAAGCATAAAAAATGGTAATCATGTGATGCTTGATGGTTTAATATCAATCCTTCTTAATAGGATTATGGTGACTATGGTTATTAAAGAATCAAAGACACCAAAAAATATGGATTGCTGGACTGAGTTCAGATCTATACAACTATGCAAGCTACTGAGCTTAGATTGAAAACATTGTTTTCATTTTGTACCCAAAGCTTTATAGTTAGTTAAAAAAGTAAAAGGTGGCTGCTGGAGGGTTGAATTAGGTCCTATGATCTAGGTGTATTGCTCTCAGATTCAAAGCTCCTCATTGATGAAAGCTACAAGCTAGAAACTAGTCTGGGGATATTGGGTGAGTAGGCACTAGATTATGCACAAACCTTCATGCATCCATTGATTATTCTGGCTTGCGCTGAATGGAGAGGCTACAATACATCACACCATCACATCTCTGTGATAAACAGCTTCGTGTAAGCATAAAGAACGGTGATCATGTGATGTTTTATGGTTTAATAGAGAATTAAAATGTTTACCCTAGTTTTATGAGCTTTTATTGTTTTAAGCTCAAACTACTCTGATTTGTATACATCTTTTTTTTTTTTACAAGGACAAGGAATAATATACATTACTTCAGGAGCATTCCTATAAAAAAATCTTGGTTATTATTCAGTCTATTTTTTCTTTCTTCCCAGCCATTTATTTATTACCAAACAAATGAACATTTTTTTTTATTATTTTATAAGAGAATTTAAAAGGCAGAGAAATAAAATCATATTTGTCTTTAACGTTTATATTTTTGCAATTATTATCAGAACTATACTTGCCATTAAATAAAATAAGCATAATGAATTTATCAGGATAAACAACACTCAAATAATCTTTATAAAATTGTTTTTTTTTTTTGAAATAAAACAAACTTATTAGAATATTTAATCTCTCATTTCTGTTACAATAATTTTTTAAAACAACTATTTTATGAATGACAGATTTATAGCTATCAGGTTTAATTAAAGATCTTAAGTCTTTACTTTTAACCTAATGACTACATATCAATCAATTATTCATTAAATTTCTTATTTTTTGTTGATTAAAAATTAATCTTTATCTAAAAATAAAATTAAAAGTTATTAATGATTTGTTCTTATTATTAGAGGACCCTATGTATTTTACTTATGGTAAGTTTTCTAAGATCAAAGAAAGTTGGATAATAGGTTATATTATTTCATGTTTAATTTGTTCAGTTTTTATTAATTATTTGGGGAAAAAAATTATTAATTATGTTTGTGTCCATTGAAAGTTATTTGTTAGATATTTTAATGACTGTTAGTAATTGAATATAATTCATTTGAAGAATTGTTAAATAAATTTAATGATTTTGATCCTTTTATAAAATATATTTTAGGAGGAGAGTTAGATTTTGTTAAATTAAAACTTCTAGATTTATTATTGATAAAAAATTTAAAGAGTAATAGTTTGATATGTAGTCATTATGTTAAAAGTATGAATTTAAAATCTATAATTTCATTTATGTCTAAATAAAATACATGCTTTAAAGAAATTATTGTTATAGAAATCAGAGATCAAATAGCTTTAATAAGTTTGCTTTGCTTCAGAAAAGCCAATTTTATAAAAATTATTTGAGTATTGGTTATTCTGATAAATTCATTAAGGGTAATTTATTTAATAACAATGAACATAAAAATTAAACATTTATGATATGGAAATAATTATTTAAAAATTTAATTTAAAGGTATAATGTAATTGTATATTGTGGTAAATTTAATTAGTATATATTTGTTAATGTGTTTTGGCTAGTTTTGTTTAATTTTGAATTTGGAGTAATTGAGTTATTTTATTGATTAGTGTAATTTTAAGCTTTACATATTTTGAAAAAATGAAGTACTATATTTTTTTAAAACATTTAAAACAGTTCATTACTGTTTAGTAAAGCATAAAAAAAATCTATAATCAAATTATTGAGGAAATTGAAGGAGTTAGTATTAACATATTTATAGTGATTAACTTGATAATCATCTTTAAAATTTAATTATGTTAATAAAGTTAAGACACATTACTGAATTTTTGAAATATTGCCAATGAATTCAAATGAAAATTTGACTGATTTTACATTATTGTTTTTGCTTTTCAGTATAATTTAAAAAAAAAAAAAAAATAATTGCTATGTTATGAAGGCAAATATTAAATTCACAGAAAATGGTGTTTTGCACCATTGATATAAATTTTTTTATTTGAAGTTAAGAAATATGTCATGTGCATGTATTCACACTTGCATATAAAGAAGAGATAATTGATATGAGTACCTGTTTGGCTCTTTTTTTGAAGTGCACACTGGCATATATTAAAGCTTGCAGTTTTATTAGTCTTATTTTTTGCAATGTATCTTTGCATAAGAAATACATTTGAAATGTGTATGAATAAAATATGTTGAAATATGAATGTTATTTATTATAAGTGATATATGTATTAACAATTTTTACATATTTTTTGAATTTAATTTTTGGAATTGAAAAAATTATATTTTTTTCAAATAATCTTGGAAATGACAAACTATTAAATTTTTTTTAATAAGGTTATTGTGCATATATATCTATTAGATTTTGCCCACTTGCAATATATTTTTCTTATAAAACAATGTAAAGACTAACACATTCAGATTATGATTTATTTGTTGGTTTGAGTGATCATGAATGTAAGTTGTAATATATTATTTATTTATTGGCTAAAGCAAAAGAACAATTATATATATAAAAAACTTTATGTAGTATGGAATAAATAACAATGCATCAAATCTGTTTATTAGAAAAGCTAGCGTGGCCCACTTTCCATTCTTTATAAGGACAATTTGAATGTTAGATAAAAATTAGAATAGAACAATACAAGGAATAGTCTGAAAGACAAATCTATAGAACATTTATCAGATTAGTTATTATTACATTTATTAGTATAAAGTGTAATTGAAATTATTGATTGTAATCTGAACATTTAATAGAATTCAATTATGGAAGTTGTAAAATTAATATGATCTAATTAAGAAAAAAAAAGTCATTATATTTTAGTCTTTATGCTATTGTTTAAATTTATTAACAGAAAAATTTATTATAAAAAGTGGAAACACAATTTAGAGTAACTTATTTTGTTATTTGATACAGTAATTGCAAATGATATTGTATATACATGTGTGTGCTTAGTTTGCCCAATTCTAAATTGCATGATTAATGTTATGGATATTATACATTTAACTTAAGGACATGCATATTTTATGAAATGAGTTTAGTTGAAGTAAAGAAAACAGGAGAGAAAATTATAGTAATAATTGCAATTTGTCATATTACGATGCAACATGATCTGTGGGAAAGCAGGCTATCTTTTTAAAGTGCCCAGTGAAACGTGCATATTGTAGTTTCCTATGGCATGAAGTTCACAGCCAATCTTGATGTTTATTATACAAAATTGTATGTTGATAGTGTTTTGTGACCATAAGTAATAGTTAATAGATTGATTCCATATTTCAAGATGATTAATTTGTTCTTGGTAAAATTGTAAATTTGGTACTAAATGCATGACACTGGCTATAAGATCATTTGATTATTAAAATCATAGATATTGATTTATGTTTAATTAGAGAATTATTTTAGACTAAAGATTAAGTTATCTTTTATTCCAAGATTAGTAATAATTTGTAATCAATTATCCAATTTCAAATGATTTAGTAATCTTTTTATAGACATATTTAAACTATGTGAAGTCTTGGGCATTTAATATATCATTTATAGGGTTAATAATAATTCTGTAAATAATTGCAATTTATTTATTTAATATATTATATTAAAGAGTTGTATCTTATAATACATGAATCAGAGCATTAAAGTTTTCCATATTGATTTTTCATTTTAAAATAAAATATTTATATAATAGTTATTCACATACTTGGTATAAAAAATACATTTAATAATTGAATGTATTTTGAATACAACAAATAATAAAAAACGGTGATCATGTGATGTTTAGTGGTTTAACACCAATCCTGCCTAATAGGATAGTGGTGGTTATGGTTATTAAAGAACCAAAGACACCAAAGTATATGGATACTGAACTGAGTTCAGACCTATATGACTATATAAGCTAATGAGCTTGGATTGAAAATAGTATTGTTTTTAATTTTATTCTCATAGTTTTGTAGTTCAGTAGCACTACTTACTGAATGAAGAGTTTTGCCTGTTTTAATAACAGTTATGAGCAAGCATAAGAAATGGTGATCATGTGAAGATTATAGTATAATCTGTTTGGGGTTAGTGATGTGAAACACCTTGTCTCAGCTGATAGAAGGGGATTCTTTTGAAAGTGATCTTTTAAATCTTGAAATGTTATAATCAAGTATTCAGAAGTTGGCAATTATATACTGTATATCATTGAATTTTTTTATTTCATAATGATTTTAATAGACGTCAGATTTGATTCATATATTATAAATTGTAAATCCAAAATAAATTTGAAATCATGGTATTAAATGTTCATATATGCATGATGTGTTGGTCAACGAAATGATGGTTAGATTTATGATAATAGACATTCATTTTAAATTTAGTTTAAAATGTGTATTAAGTCATCCCTACAATATGTATATGTTGAGAATTTACTCTTGATTTTGAGAATTTACTCTTGATTTAGAGTGCAATATTCAAAATTATCAGACAGATATGTCATTATGTGCAGCTAAAGTAGAAGCTATTATATGATAGTTCACATATGACATGCCTGTCTGGAAAGCCAGTGTGCAGTATAAATTGCATAAGATGTGATTTGTTAAAATGATCAAAATGTTATTTGTGTGTTATTGTGATGATAATTGTGTTGTTTTCCTATTATAATAATGACTTTACAACCATTTATTTTTAAAATTTAAAATTTTCAAATTTCTAACATTTTATTTTGTAAAGATGCAGTTTTTTTTTTTGTCCTTGACTTATTAATTGAAAAAGCTCCACCCTTAACTTCCAGCTGTTTTATCATTTTAAAGATTGGCTAATACAGTGTTTTTTTTTTTTTTTTTCCATGGGATAATAAAGTATTTGGAATTTTTCCAATAATGCACTTATATTTTTGCAAAATAAATTAAAAATCTGATTATTTAAGTCCATGTAAATATTTATTAGTGTATTATTATTAATATATTTGTTATAATGCATAAACAAATTTTGCACTCAAAATATTGGAAATAAAATTGTACAATGGTAAAAATTATCTTTTGAGAATATGGGTTTGCAGGATTAACGTGTCTGTATGGGAATATATATATAAATAAAAGTGCATTTATGCTTTATTTTCTCCTAAATTTTTATATTAAGCATTATTTATTAAAAAAAATAAAACAGTTTAGGTTCAGTAATAATAATATTTAAAAAAAAAAGCTCAGAGCAAAGAACATATTTTTTTGCATAAAATGTATTAATGATTCTGTAAGGTAAAATTTGTATACAAATGCTACTGTGATTAGTGTTTAAGCATATGACCTTAAAAATATTTTAATATACACAGATACATATGAAAATTAATAAGGTTTTTTTTTTTTAGATAAAATGTAATAAATAATTTGTGGCTTAAAAAATCACATCATCATCACTCTTAAGTATTTATGGGCATTTAATTACAGAAGAAAAACTAAAACAAAGGCAGAAAGATAAAATAAAGATGAGTATGTAATGAATGACATTACAAATTAATTTTTGAAATAGTTATGTACTTTAATGGTCAAGTTTTGTACATTTGCGTAACAGAATCTAGAATCCAGACAGAGACCAAAGCTGACCAGATCAGGATTGTGACGTCCCGAATCCAACTACACTTTAACTCATTTGCCAGTGCTCCAAGACTCAAGACCCTATGAACAACTACACTTGAAGTTACACATAGTACATCCATCTTTCGCGGCTGGCATAGAGCAGGGAGAAACATGAGACCCAGGACTTAAAATTATATTAACTAATTTACTTGCTACCTGCACGAAATCAAAGATAACATTTATAAATGTAATTAATGCATAAATAGTTCTGTCAAATATATATATAATTAACTAAGACTGAATTGGATTGAAATAGGAACAAGAAAATACACAAAACCAGAATATATTTAACATATATTTATTAAATAAATAGAACATAAATTAATGTGGAAAAAGCACGAATAAATTAAACATATATTTATTAAATAATAGGACATCAATTAATGTGGGAAAGCACGCAGGCTTTATAATATGAGAATTTGACATTTCTCCTCCTTAAATCTTTTAATTGTTAATATGAATTGACTCATTTAAAGAATCACCAAGCTGTGCCTACATTAGGTTATGCCAATTCCTATTGACAGTGGTAGCTACTATTATAAAATGCTGTACAAGTTTTAGGCAAAAAACAGTTATGATAACATTACTAAAGTAGTAAATTATGAACGTATAAATCAGCTAAGGTTCGAGATTGAACCCAGAAACCAAAGATGTAAATTTCAGTTTAATACTGAATAATTAATTAAATTATGAGACTCAGAATTGGCTATACAAGATCACCGACATGCTATAGCACCGTCAAATTACAATAACAGAGCACCCTGCGGATAGATTGAAGTCAAGGGTTTTTGTGACAAACACCGGTACCCTAGAACCGAGCATCATGCTGCTAAAAGGTCGGCGTGGCTAACATGACTGCCGGGAATTATACGTCCGGTCTTACTAGTGTGCGCCCCGAAAGAAGGTAAGATGTGGTGGACTTTCCCGAGCTCCCATCTTAAGGAAAAACGTTAAACATTGAACGTGAATTTAATATATCTAATCCACGAAGCAAAAGTATGACATTTTATTACAAAAATATGGGACAATAGCTGGGTCAGTATTACTATTATGAGCCAATTCTAACGCTTCATAATCAAGCGACATTAGAGGGATAAAGAAAATATATAATAAAACTCTGGTTTATAGGTTTCAATCGATACATAGAAATTATTACGAGGGAGGGGGAAAATATATTTAATCAACTGGCCAAATAATTACTAAATATACTTTCATATTACTCTATTCATAGATCTCAATAAGTCAGAAATTTAATAGTAAGCCACAATACAGTTAAAATCAAATAAATATAGAATTCGAACCAGAGTGGGAGAGATTTGTAATTATATCTCCGAATATTTATTACGTTAAATGCTCGCTGCTTCGAAGCATTGACATATAAATAACAATAAAGAAATATTATAGGCACAACCATAGTGATAGATAAAGAATTTAGAATAGGTTATATTTAGTATACTTAAGATATTATAAAGAGGTAAGCAAGTTATACAAATAATACATTTCATTTAACGGGAATTTATAATGAAAACATTTATAGGGTTTAGAGATTACATTAGATTATATTTTGCTAGCTTTAAACTTTTAAGTAGAAGATATTGATTTAGAAATAGTTCGTTAACACAGAGCTCTGCGATTGGAGATTTGGCATTACCGATTAATTGCTGGCTGGATAAGCAGGTGTTGGCTTTCAGGTATCATCATCTTCTTGAGTGGCTGTTACAGGACAGTTTCTTGTGGCAGCTCTGGTGGTTTAAGCATAGGCTGGTAGCGGCACACCATTCTTCCATGGATTCTAGAATTAGCAGTTGCCTTTCTCCAGTCAGATCTTTCAAAGATCAATCTGACGTGAAATAGGCATGGTGACGCTCTTTCAAAATTAATGACCCCATCTCAAGCTTCAAATATACCCTATTTATATTTTTCTTACAAAGCACTTAATTGGAAAAGAATTTATTTTGCCTGGAAACCTATTAACTCTAAAAATATTACTTTAAATTATAAGGTTTACCAAATTGACCAAAATTCTTTTGTTTAGGTTTCCATGGCACCTTAGATCCTCTTATTGTTGTGAAATAGTGCTACTTCAGTGATTTTAATGCATACAATTTAGCAGACAAATTTGGGTAAAGCAATTATCAAACTTTGATTTAGCCACAGGTGCGGTGGACTTAATGCAAATTTGTTTACAGCTAATATTTTATTTTTAACTAATTAAAAACTAAAAGCTTTTTGCTCTTTTACAAAACTAAATCATGCTACTCTATATATGTTATTATATAAGGTGAATCATATATCCACATACAAATTTGTATTTAATAAGCTTAATAAGTTGATATTTCCATTCAAAATTAAACATAAATCATTTCTTAAAAAAAAAAAAAAATTTAAATTATTATATTCGCTGTAACAATTATTAACCTACGTATGTACAGCGTTTATTCATATGTGTATATATAATGCTGCACACCCAGCCATGATAGTATAGTTTAGATGTTTATTTTAATAAAATGAATATTTTAATAGGGTTTGAACCCAGCACAGATAGGTTTGGTAATTAAACTGAAAGGTGCAACGAGAAGGGCTTGAATCTAACCGTTGCAATACCTATATGTATGTGCTAATCTTTTGTCTATTTACTTATTTTGATAGTGCTGTCAAGTTTTTTTTTTTTAAAAAAATCTTTTCTAAGATTTCAATACCATGCTTAATTGTAATTACCAATGTATTGTATCTTTAATCATATTCTTTCAATGTATCTTTGAATTAATTTTTATAATGTAAATTAAAGTCTGTTAGTATTTATTTGTTTCATTTGATAACAATATTTAAGATTGTATTTAATATCATTATATCAAAAAAGTTGAAAAATATTTTGATCTTGTCATTGTACGTTCAGAATCTTATGGACTATTTTTATATGAATATTTTTCCATTATCTTTTATGTTACATTCCACATTCATAAATAAGGAAATAACTAATTTATTTGGAAGTAGTTATATCATATGATGAAATACCCTGTTTTTTAATTTTAATTTGTGGAATGTAGTAGCATATGATGAAGTTGGTTAATGTTAACACCCAAACTTGCCTCTTTATTCTTTTACCTACCCAGATTGATTAAATTAGTTCACATTCTCAAGTTGACGATATTCTAACTAAAAGTTACTGATTTTTTTTCTTTAATCACTCAGGATGCTAAATAAAACTTCTAAGTTTTTTTTGAACATTATTTAGCTTTCTCCTAGATGCTTGTGAATATCTAGTTTTTTTGTATTTATTTAAAAATTTATTTTTCTATGATATTTTTATTCTACATACTTTCTACAATAAAGAGTAGCAAATTTTTTTTCATGTATATAGAAATTAATATTTTATATTATATAATTAAATAAAAGTTTTAACCATTATATATCCCTTCAATGTTTATAATAGTCAAACGATGTAGTTTTTTTGACTATGGAGGGTCTCTCAAACCTCAAGACAAGATCAGCCATCTTATCTTTAACCTAAATTCCCACTTATATAAACCAATCTGAAACATCTTGACTTGAGATTGTGAGGCTGTTACTCTCTTCTAGATTGGCCTATATAAGTGTGAATTTAAACTAAAGATAAGATAGTTATTCTTATCTTTATAAAGTGGCTATCTTGTGTTGAGGGTTGAGAGGTCCCCTCTATAATAAAAAAAAAACTACATTGTTTGACTATTATAAACATTGAAGGCACATATGATAAAGTTTAGAGCTTTTCTCTCTTTAATAACATATTTCCTATGTGCTTAATAAATAATCAGAATGTAATATTTTATATGTAAATTTCTCATCTCAAAATTATGATGGAAGTATATAAATATTTAAAAATAAAAACATTTAAAGGTATTTGAGTATTAACTAAGCTATGATGTACTACACAAGCCGTCAGTAGATATCGTCGAAGAACCAAAACAATGTCAAGGCAACTGAAACATTGGCATGACTAATTGATAGAAGCGGTCAAGGTATTTTCGTGGTCACCTTCGAGATTTTAAAATACTTGGGTGAATTCTGGGTAAATATCTGTCTTTTACCTGCTTGCGTTGACCAAGTGAGACACGTTTTTTTTTTACAGTGTCTGATTCGCCATTGTAAGAATTGAATATTTTTTGATTGCTTATTTTATATTTTGATCATTGAATTATTGCTGATTTTATTTACTAATTTTATCAAATGTTATTACTAATTTATCAAATTGTATTCCTAATTTATCAAATTTTATTATTAATTTATCTAATTGTATTACTAATGACCATTTATGACTAATTAACCAAAATGTCTGTGCAAAAACCAAGAAAAGGGACTTACCGTTTAGAAGAAGCGATTGAATTTCAATATTGCACTATCTCATAAAGCCAGTTATTTGTAGTTCATAATTGAGAACAATTTGGGTTTTTTTTTTTTAAAAAAAAATGTAAATAATTAGTTAAATACCATTAAAAATTATAAAGATTATTTATAATACGTATTTTTGATAATATTTTATTGTAATAAAATATTACTTATTAGTCCATTTATTATCGGAGTAAATTATTACTGGTGATCTGAAAATAAATGTGTCTCATTTTTGGACTAAAAATTGGCAGGGACCAAAAAAAAAAAAAAAAAAGTGATAATGATTAGTTCATTTCTTTTGTTTCAGGGTGAAATGATTAGTTAAATATCGTTCTAAAAATTATAATGATTATTTATAAGATTCGTTTTTGCTAAACTTTTTATCGTAGTTTATTAATAGTTATTATTTCGCAATGGCCAACATGGCGACATTCTTCTTTGGTATTAACTAATTTTGCGATTATAATATTTATTTTTGATAATATTTTACTGTAATAAAATTATTATTAGTTATTATTGCATTTATTATCGGAGTAAATTATTACTGCTGTTCTTGAACAATAAATGCGTCTCATTTTTGGACTGAAAATTAGAAAAATCATTTCTTTGTTTCGGGGTCGAATGATTAGTTAAATATTCCACAAAAAATTATAATGATTATTTGTAATATATTCATTTTTGATCATTTTCTATCGTTTTCAGGGTCAAATGATTAGTTCCTAAATAGCAATTAAAAAATTGTTAATGATTATTTATAATATTTATTTTTGATAATTTTTTATCATAGTAAATTATTAGTTATTATTTCGCAACAGCTTCTAGTCTGAAAATATATATATGATTAGTTCATTGGTTTGTTTGGGGGGGGGGGTAGAATGATTACTTAAATATCCTTAAAAATTATAGATGATTATTTATAATATTCCATTACTGATAACTTTTTATCGTTTTCATGGTCAAATGATTACTTAAATATCCCTAAAAAATTATAGATAATTATTTATAATATTCCATTTCTGATAACCTTTTATCGTTTTCATGGTCAAATGATTACTTAAATATCGTTAAAAATTGTAGATGATTATTTATAATATTCCATTTTTGATAACTTTTTATCGTTTTCATGGTCAAATGATTATTTAAATATCGTTAAAAATTGTAATGATTATTTATATTTTATTTTTGATAATTTTTTATCGTAGTAAATTATTAGTTTATTATTTTGCAATGACCAACATGGCCACGTTGGACGTCTCTTTCCCTATTAACGATGCTATGACGTATTATCCCGAAGGCTTACTATTCTAACCTTGCGATCTTCAAGGTGACTTCTCCACATGATCTGCGGGCAAACTTTATCGATTAAGTTTGTTTGCAAATCACTAGGAGACGTTATCTTAAAGATCATAAAATTAGAATAGTATGCTTTCGGTGTAATACGTCATAGCTTAGTTAATACTCAAGTACCCATTTAAAATATGTATTTATTAAAACAATTATTTTATCATGTAGTAAAATATCTTTTCACTTTATTTATCTTATAACAACATCTAACATTTTTTTGTAGCTGATTTCAAGTAATTATTGTTCAAGTCATTGAAGTTTGTATTTAATATGTAATATTAAGAGCGTGCTAATAGCTCTAAACAAGCTTTTTTTTTTATTTATGATAAATGCTACTACAAGAGAAGGCATTCAAATCATTTTTATCTTGGATTATCCCCATCCCCAGACCGGTTTCGACCTATGGGTCTCTTCAGTGAGGAGTTGGGACATTAGATTTAAAAAACCAACTCAAGCAAAGCATTTATCTAAAAGTTAATTGTTAGAAGAAGATCTGAAACTTTTAGACATCTACATGTCTTTAAAGTCAGCTCTCCAACTGAAAAAATCATATGGGTCTGAACTTAATTCAGATACTCCATATATTAGTAGGCTTAGCCCTTTAATTTAGCTATAGCCACAACAGCAAAATAATAATAGTAATAATAAGTCAGATGTCACATGACTTATATATAGCTTGCACTTACAAATATGTAATATTAAGAGCGTGCTAATAGCTCTAAACAAGCTTTTTTATTTATTTATGATAAATGCTACTACAAGAGAAGGCATTCAAATCATTTTTATCTTGGATTGTCCCCATCCCCAGACCGGTTTCGACCTATGGGTCTCTTCAGTGAGGATTGGGACATTAGATTTAAAAAACCAACTCAAGCAAAGCATTTATTTAAAAGTTAATTGTTAGAAGAAGATATTGAAAAATATGATGCTGGTAGCTAATTTTAAATAAAAATAATCACACAAATAAAATAATCTCTAAGCCACACAAAATGCTCATATGTTCAGTGGAATCTCACAAGAAATAAGAAACAGCTAATTATTTAATCAAAGTCTTTATAAGTTGCATTCAGAACATCAAAATTATTCTATAGATTGGTCTTTGAATTGCTAAGAATAATACAAATGTTAGCATAAATTAAATCTAAAAGCCAATAAAATGTTATTTTTAATTTTAATAAATTCAGAAACCCCCCCCCCCCCCATTAAATTTATATTGCTTAAATTGTTTAAAATCAATTTTTATGGATAATATATTGGTGCAGGTATAAGATCTAATAATAGTTTTATAATTTAAGATACAAATTTATAAATATTAGAGAGAAAAAATTATTAGGGGAAGAAAAACATAGTGTGTAACATTGAAGGGAATGAATAGAATAGTTTTTCTCAAATTTTAGACTTAAGATATTTATTTCTATCAGATCAAGTCTTTTCATAATCAAATAGGGATTATTTAAATAAAAATGTTGAAATTTGAAAAGAATAATTGTTAAAGATATAGGTTAATTATCAGATAATTAAAAAAAAATTGAAGAAAATGAAAGAATGTACAAACAGCAAGCAAATGGTCAAATTTAACATATATAAAGCTTAAGAATGAAATGTGAAAAAAACAAAACAAAAACAATGCTAGTCAAATACTTATTATTGGAATGTAAAAGAGATTGTAGATTTAGAAGGAAAGGAAAAATTATAATTTGATTTGCAGGATAAAGCAATTCATTTTAAAAAGTTAGTACAATATAATCAGTATTTAATAATAAAAGAAGAGAGTGAGGAAAACAAACAAACAATGAAATTGATAAAGATAAAATAGATTGTGAAGTTTTTAAATAAAAAAATAGAATGATAAGAAATTACTGAAATTTCAATAGGAATTTTATGAATTATAATTCGATTTGTGACTTATAGTTTTCACTAGAAAAGGAAGTTAAGGTAACTAAGTATAATATTGCTGTGCTGTTAAAGAAAATTACTTGGAATTTGAAAAGCAATTAGATTTGGAAAGTATAAATGAACATTATTTGTAGATGTATTATTGAGAGATATGAAGAGATGTATAGGATCCATAGATTTTATTGAAATCAACAATCCAAATTTATATGTTTTATTAGAAATGAAGTTTGTGACATTTGAAGAATCAAATACTGTATCAGTGTATGTGTAAGCATTTATATGTATATTAAAGAATTAAAAAAAAATATCAGTTTTTAAATTTAAATATCAGTTTTTAAATCTAAAATTAAAACTTAGTTTTCATAAGATGTGATATGTTGGACTATTTCCATCATTTATGAGTGGATGTTGAATGTATAGAAAATTTTAAACTTTATTTAAACTTTCCAAATACAAACAACTTATTAGTAATAACACACAAATAGACAACAGTTTAGAAATTACACTTTTCGACTTGTGTAATTACTAACCTGTTTTGTCATATTTGTGTGTGTGTACTATATGTATTTTATTACTGTTATTTACAAATAGAAACAATTAAAAAGGCCATAGTTACAGATTAGCACTGCCTATTATTGGCCCTTATATTTATATAATCTGATGAAATTTATATAATTCAAAATGAAGTTAATGTTTTATTAAACATTAATAAATCAGTTAAACAGATTTCACATTTTTCAGAAATGACCAGTGCTCCTTGCCTTTTTTTAAAAAAATTATTAATGCTTGAATGATTTTAAAAGCTTGGTAATATTACTGTTTATTGTTAGGTTTATAAAAATGGTATGAATTATTTATGAATAGGTCTATTATGTCAGGATGACTAATCAGTGTATTATTGCATTCTCTAATAAGTAAGCACAGCACTAACTATTTAAGAAAATAGCTTAATTAACAGTGAATGAGTATCACACCCTAGTTATATAATTTCACAAAAAATCAGTTGTATGATACTTCTGTTAAAATTATTAGAGAGGAAAAAAGTAATTGCAAATGTCATTATTGACATTAAAAATTTATTTACCAAATATTTTTATGAGGGTTATATTGTGATTTCTGTTTATGAAGATATTAGATTATTAATAATTGATTTAATTATATGGTTTGTTTAAATAAAAAAAAAATGATTGTAGCTTTTTAATGTTTTGCTATGTTGATTATAGATGCAATTCTTTGTATATATATATTTGTGTACTATTTTTATATTTATCAAGTTTACAATAGTTTTTATAATATGCACAACACTTTTGAATTTTTGATTTTTTGGATTTAACATTCAAATTATTTATAAAAATTATGGATTTTTAATTTGTTTACCCTCATCTTTTCTTATAATGCATAGGTCTTCTTTATTCATGAATTTACAAATTCAAAAAGATGTACTATACTGTAGTTGAAAAGTTATGCTAAAATTTCTCCACAGATTTACTACATGCATTTATTTAAAAAAAAAAAAAAAAAGAATTAAAAATACACCTAGTTGTTTTTTTTTTAATCAGGGCTAGATTGAAGATAAAAGTTGTGAATTTTGGTTTTATTATATTGTCAATCAATATCACTTTTCATTTCTTTAACTTTTTCAAATCTGTGATTTTGCAGATTAAGAAAAGGTGATGGATTCTATTTATGTAATCTACTTTAAGTTTCATGATCTATCAATAATTTAATGATACATAAACAAGCAAAGCAATAAAGAAATTAATCTATAAGAAATTAAATGTACATATTTATTATCCAAAAAAAAAATTATAAAACAAACAAAAAAAAGATAATACATAATAAATAATACAAATAAATATGGAAATACAATTTAAAACTAGTAATTATTATAGTTTATTTGTTCTAACTATAAAATTAAATATTTTTAAATTAAAAATCTCAAAATGAAGAACTGATTTTTTAAAGAAGTGATGATTTTTTTCAGTATGCTATTGAGATGTTAAACACTAGACTTTGGACTGCCATTATGTCTATTTACAATAGATCAGCAGCACTCTTATTTCCCATTGTGTGGGCGTGTACATTCAATTCAGTAATACATTCTGGTTAAATGTTGGCTTATGCTAATCTAAATGCAAGATAATTTATTTATTCAATCTTTAATTATCAGAAATACTACATTGATACAATGGCAGTAATCCACATATAGTCCATTGAAGGTTTTTAATTTGGAACCAAGTGCAAAGTTTTAAAGAACCATGAGAAGCATACATTGAAAGCTTTTTAGTCATAATAGGATCAATTGTGCTGGAAAATGTCAAGGCACAATATGACTTTTTGGACTAACATTAAAATACTTTCAGTATATGAAATTATCACTACTGTGAGATTATATGTCAAATACTTATTACTATTGTTTAACTTGTGAATTATTTTTTTGTATTGTTGTATAATTTTTATGGATGAATATAATGTACATGCTATTCAATTTCTTATAATGTTACTATTGCTTTTAGTTTTCACATTTTCTGCCACCAATTTTTTATGGATTACTTTTTGCTTTTTTACTAAAATGTTGTTTAGTAAAGGCAGTAATAATTACACTAATGGCAACTAAATGTATGGTCTTATTATTTTGTGCATAAATAAATACTTATGTTTAATTTATTTTGGATTAATTTCATTGCTTGATGATAGATCATGAAAGTTAAAATAGATTACATACTATAATAATACTATGTGAAATAATAAATTAATAATATACTTATTACTTTTTTTTCATAAAAACTTCGTGTCTTTAAAGTATCCATATAATGCTAGAAACGGAAATATTAAATAATTTAAAATAAATATATATTTACAAAATGTATCTATTATTTAAAGGTATTAAACATTTATTTAATTAAATAGCAAGAATTTTCACCTTTGCGCTGTACTAATTTATATAAGTCCAACACTGCTGCATTGAATACAGGAAAACTCAAACCCAAACACAAGATAGAAACTTTATAAAGATAAGAGTAGCCATCTTATAATTTAACTTAAATTCTGATTTATATAGGCCAATCAAAACATCTTGGTTTGAGAGAGTGAAGATGTTATTCACTTTTACATTCATTAGTTTCTTTCATATATTAATATGTGCAAAGTTTTTTGATTTACTACAAATCAATTTTGAAAATTAATAGAAACTATGCAACTCAGAATTTATTTATCAAGTGCATATTACATATGTAATTAAATAGAAAGGATTTTCACCATTTCACATATGCGCTGTACTAATTTATAATTAAAGGGAATTTGAATACAGACTTTCAAGCTTCCTTCAGCTATCCATTTTATCTTAAATAATTAATACACATGACTACATATATGTGAAAAAGATAAATGATCTCCAATATACATATTTCATGCTGAAACAGCACTTATCAGCTGGTTCAGATTGTCTCCAGTGCTCAGTTTATGTTAAGATAGAAAATCTCAAACTTTAATGTACAAACTTCACTCTTCTCCACTCTCCAATTTTCAGCCATCCATATTTTGAAAATCTGATGATGAAATCCTTAAAGCTCTTGTTGATGACAATATTGTTGTCATACCCATGTTGACTTTGTCATGACTGAAAAGTTGGAGGATGAAGAAGAATTAAGCCTGTCCATTGGAGTTTGAAGATTTGCTATCTTAATATAAATTGAACACTGATTATATATATGTGTGGGAGATGATTATCTGGACCAACTGATGATTTTTGGTTCAGCAAGAAATACATATATTGGAGATCATTTATCTTTTTCATATGTGTGTGGTTATGTGTATCGGTTATTTAAGATAGATTGGGTAGGAATGGAGCTTGAAAGTATATGTTCAAATCCTCTTTAATTACATCTAAGATTCAGTATATTTCAATATACTTGTATTTAAATGTATTAATTTATATAAACTCAACAATGCTGTGTATCATAATAATGAATATCAATTTTTTCATCCTTATTTTCTTTTGATAAATTTCATATCAACTTATTAAAATATTAGACCAACAACATCTTTACTTTTTTATTGGAAATATAAAAGATGATTAAAGTTTTTATTTGCTAAATTTATATTAGCTTATTTAGATTATAAATCTATCTTTTTTTATGATAATATGTTTAAAAAAATATAGTTTTCTTTTGCTAACTACTAGGGAAAGAACAATCTTTTTTTAAAAAAAGAAAAATATAAATATGATACTCATAGCAAGCAATTAAAATTAATGACTTATAAGTATATATTGAACTTTTTTAATTTTATTTTTAATTTATTTATATACTGTGCTTATTATTATTATTATTTTTAATGTGTGTCTAGTTAATATTCAGAAGTTGCCAGTTTTTAATAATTGGAATAATGGTTTATGCCTGGACTATAATTAGTAATAAATCACACATTACAATGTTTTATCTTTCATTCTAAAAATAAAAACAGCAATAAAACATAGTATCACAATCTAATAAATTAAAATGACTATGAAGCAATCCCTGTGTAGACTGGGGTTCAAATCCATGGATTCCAACCTTCTATCTTCTTATGAATACAATAAACCAGTTGATTGTTATTAATATATAGTTACTAAAACGACTTTATTATTAACTGAAATGTGACTTTTTTATTTTTCTTTGGTGAACTGAACAGGCAGAAATGGAAAATACAATAGAAATTTTAAGAGTATTTTTATTTAAAATGACTATGAAGCAATCCCTGTGTAGACTGGAGTTCAAATCCATGGATTCCAGCATTCTATCTTCTTATGAATACAATAAACCAGTTGATTGTTATTATTAATATATAGTTACTAAAACGACTTTATTATTAACTGAAATGTGACTTTTTTCTTTTTCTTTGGTGAACTGAACGAGTAAAAACATTTTTTTATTTTTCTGTTGAAGCTGTGATAAACAACAGAATAATTGTCTTTATTACAATTTTTGATATAAATTATTGATTTAATGAAACAATTTCACATTATAAACATAATCATCAGAATTTCAAAATCTCAAAGCACTTATGAAAATTTAAGTCCTGTTAAACATATTTAAATATATGATAATGTTATTAATTTTGCTGTAAGAAATGATTGTTAAAAAAAAAAAGTTCATTCTGTGTGCAATTAGAAAGAAAATAATCTATATTATTAATCAGTTAATAAATAGAAATCCCTCCATTAAAAATTGTTAATAATAATAATCATCATCATCATCATCACCATCACCACTATTATTATCATCAGCACTACCACTGCTGCAGCTCAGTCCTTTTTGTCTTGGATTATAGTTTTAGAGATTGTGCTTAACATAAAGTAAATTACTATATAGGTTAAATCTCACTAAACAAAATATCAACATGAAATACATTTTGCATGAAAAAGTTTTCAATTTCTATTGAAACATATATAGAGATAAGATGAAACTTTATTGCATTTACTCTATTATCTTCATTTTTCCTCATTATTTTCAATTTTTTTTTTTTAATTCCAGATTTATCTCCATGTAAACCATTTTTTTTTGTTCCATCATTTCTCTGCCATTTTATTACATTTATCATTGTTGTATTATGATCTAGATACAACTTTTTCTCCAAGGGTAGTTTTGTGGGGGGGGGGGGTTGAATCTTAAAACAATATTCTTTGCTTTATATTGGGGAAGATGGTATGGATTAAATGTAGCAGCATTATCAAGGTTCAAAATTTTAATTATCTTAAAATTTTGAGACAGTACGTAATGGAAAAAAAAAGATTGATATATATTATTTAGTATTGGATAATCTCTAGTCTAATGAACAACTAATAAAAATTCTTAATATTTTATTGATTTGTTTTGTGCAAACTTTATGCATCAATTCAAAATAATCCTTCAAGATTTTCATTATCACATATATGTAAACAATGTGCACAACACTGACTTTGATAGGAAAGTCTAGAAAGATTTTACTTTGAATTATATAAAGTTTGTACAAGACAAAATGAAAATTAAGTTTTTTTTTCAGTAAATTTTGTGATGAAATTTTAAGATGTATATGTAACAATGATTTTAAAGATATTTTTACTTAATTTTTTTTTTTTATGAAATTAAAATCAAGTTAGTAATAAATGAAAGTAAAAAAGACTGTAAATATCTTATCACTATACTTTTTATTAAACTTTATTTTTTTAAACATATGTAATTACTATAATATTAAAATTATATGTGCATACATTATGCAATTAATATATGCAGAACATTTAATGGTTTTCTAGTACTATAGACTTTCATCTTCTTTGGAAATGATGAATCAAGGTTTTACTGTAAATGTATAGCACCTTTAATATCAATCTTTTAATATGAAATATTGAATAATACTAAAGATGATTGAAGAATCATTAAAACTTGTTAAACTGAAATTTACATTTTTTTTTTTTGGAACTGACAACACTATTTCATTTTAATAGGTATTTGTAAATCAAATATTTATTTTAAAAGTATTCAAAGTGATTATAAATTATCATTCTGACAGCATGCAATATGGACTATAGGATGAAAAAGTTATCTTTTTTTGATATTGGAAAGATAAACTTGGCCATAATTAAGGATAAAAATAATGCTGATATATACATAAGAATACTGATAATTTATATCTATAATTCAGCAACTTCTATTATTTGAGCAGTTTATGATGGTAATATAGTTTACTGTCTACCCACTTGATGAAGTTACATAGTATTTATCATAGATTGAAAGAAAAATAAAAAATAAAAAAGTAAAATGTCCCCATTTATTCTTGAATTTACATCTACTAGAGTATATTAATATTTGATTGAATACAAGTATGATTTAAATACCCGGAGTTTAGTATATTAAATAAAATCAAAGAAATAATATAATTTGTAATAAAAATAATTTATTTACCAAAAGAACAAATTATTTAGCAAAAAAAAAAATAAAAATAAAACTTCAACAAATAAAATGTACGTAGAAATACAAATATATAAGAAATATTGACATTTATTCTTGAATTTATAATATGTACATTCTTGAATTCACAATTTCAAATGTATATTAAATAAAAAGAAAATAGTGTTCTACAATAAAAAATGGATAATGAATATATATAAAAAAGGAAAATGTAGCTCACACACAAAATGCGGATGAAATGAAAATAAGCAATATCACTTGTAGCCATAAATTCAAATATAAATGCATGATTTGCATTTCTGCTTTTTATTTGTCATTGATGTATTTCTATTTTTATTACAAATTATAAATTATCTTCTTGATTTTACTATTTTAGCCTTAAATTCAGAATAAATGTGCATGTTATAAACACAAGAATAAATGTAGACATTTCTTATGGATTTGCATTTCTGCATAGTTTAGTTGTTGTCAATGAATTTTTTTTTTGTTAAATAATATATTATTTTAATTCTTAAATTATATTTATTGCAAAATATATTGTTTTTTGATTTTATTGTTGTAAATTCAACAAAAAATGTGAACATTTTATTTTTTTATCGATTAATATTTCATTCTCTCAATGGTAAGTACTATGTAGATTAATCAGTTTGGTAGATCATTCACTCACTATATTAGCATCCAGTTTACTTAAATAATTTTTATTTAATTTTAAAAAAGTAATCGGTACTGAAGTAAGTTAATAATACAATACATTTAAAAAAAAAAAAAATCAAATATTTAAGCAAACATCTGTGAAATGATAAGTCTAATTATTAACATCTCAAATATAGTTAAATTTAAAAAAAAAAAAAAGTCTTTTGTTCCAAAGAAGTTTTTCACAAAAGTTGTGAGTTAAATTAAAAAAAAAAGTTGAGAAACTAATCAATGCATATTTCTTTTTTTAATTACAGTATATAAACATAAATGTTCAGAAATTAATACATATTTGAATATTCAAGTTTTCAAAATATAGGGATTTTAAAATTAGACTTGGAAAATTTGTTGTGAAGTATGACAAGCAGTTCATACCATCTAGCATAAGCTAGGGTAAACAATGATCACCATATGTATATAAAATCTCTGAACTCAGTTATTTATATCTTCATTCAGCAGATTGATTTCTGGATTATATCTTTATCAAGTGAGGCCTAGAATTCAAAATTACAAGGAATATAGATATACATCTAACAAACAATCCCCCTTTATCTGTCAAGCTAGAAGGATGAAATTCAAATCAGCCTAAGGTTTGAATCTAATCAATTTCTGGTTGAACAATTATTTAGATATGAAACCAATTTGATAACTATATATTTTACAACCATCAGTTCTTTTTTAGCTATAAGCATCTTATTCCTCAGAATATTAATAATAATAACAAATCACCAAGCACCCATCTTAAAGAATATAAAATAAGAATAATACTCCATTCTGTTACCACCTAACATTAATTTGGTAACTAGATGTATATAAAATCTTTAACCTTAGTATTTAAATTTCTATTCTCAGATTGCTTTCTTATTTTTGCATTTAATAATGAGGCCTGGAATGGAAAATTTGAAGAAATTCAGATATGTGTTGAGAAATAACTATCTGTTAATCACAGATTACTCTAGGCTACACTAGATGGCAGTAGAATGGAAAGCTATTCTTATATTGTTTAAGTGGGTATTTGATGATGTATTAACATTTTTGATCAAGGGAATAAGGTGCCTATAATTTATGAAAAACTAAAGATATTAAAATATATAGTTCTTGAACTGTTTTTAGATCTATGTAAAGGTATAAACAGATTGATTTGGATTTCAAATCTTAGGCTGATATGAGTTTCAAGTTTTTAGCAAATAGAATTAAAATTGATTTGTAAATGCATATCTGCATCCTTCTATCTGTGAATCCCAGGTTTTATTGCTAAAGGGAAAAGCGATAAACTGGTTTGAGTATGGGGATTTCTCAAGCTTATGTTAGATGAGAGTAGAATGAAGAGCTGGTTTTATCTTATATCATTTAAGCTGGTTGTTTGGTGATTTGCTATTATAATGTAGGTGGAGTGATGTTGAATTATTTTTAATCTGAAAAAGCTTATAAATTAAGAATACTTATATTTTATCTGTTCCTAATATTTTTTTTTTTAAAGTGGATTTTCTACTTAGATAAAAATTTCATTTAAACCACTAAACATCACATGATCACCATTCTTTATGCTTACACAAGCTGTTTACTTAGAGATTAAACTCTCCATGTAGTAACACCACTCAGTGCAAGACAGAGTAGTCGATGGATGCAAGAAGGTTTGTGCATAAAATCCATATCTAGTGCCTACTTGTCCAATATCCCCAGACTAGTTTCTAGCTTGAAATCCACATCAGTGAGGAGCCATGAATCTTTATAGTTAACCAATAAGGTGAAAGGTGGTGACTGCTAGAAGGTTGCATTAGATGCTAAGATCTAATGCAGTGCTCTCGGATCCAAGACTTCTCTCTGATGAAAGCCACAAGCTAGAAACTAGTCTGGGAATATTTGATGAGTAGGCACAAGATAGGGATTTTATGCACAAACATTCTTGCATCCATTGATTATTCTGGCTTGCACTGAATGGTGCTACTATATGGAGAGTTTAGCCTCTGTATAAAAATTTCATCACATAAATGGTTTATTTGCTGATAATTGCAATGTATTTTTCAAAAATTTAAATTAAAAATGACAAAACTTATCATTTGTAATATGTCATTTATTTCTTTTTTTAAAAAATTATTGCATCTTTACATTAAAAAAAAAAAGATAATGTAAATTTTATTAATATGTTAAAATTATATTGCAGTAGTACATTGTTTAAAATAATTGGAATTAAGGCTGGTTTGGAAAAGTCAAATTATTCTGATAATCAGATATACATGAGAATATCCAATTTATATGCAACTTTATGATTATCACAAAATTTCTATTACTTCATTTTAAAATATATAATCTCATTCAGACTTTGAAATGCATTTCAAAAATTCGAATGTAAGCAAAATAGTTCTAAACAAAGTCAAACATATGTAAAAGTAGATGGAAAAAATTAGTGCATAAGAATAAAGCAATGATGTTTTAGTGTGATTATTATTAAATTATAAGATTTATATATATAATTATAATTTTACTTCAGATGAGAGAATCCATTGTTTATAATCTCAATTTATAAAAACATTCCAGTATGTTACACCAATTTTTTTTTTTAAAAAAAGGTAAAAAATAACTATTTTTTGGCAGAAATTTTGTATCTTATATTCATGCTAATTAATAAATAAAATATATTCTTAACAATTTTTTTTTAAAATGCTTTGACAATTTTTTTTTTTTTAAAATAATGGCAATCATTTTTTTTTTTTATCAATAAAAATATTAAATTAAGCTCTTAGGTCTTACTGTATATGTTTTTGAATAAATAATTGTAGACAAATTCATCAAGCAGTGAATTGAATTGTTCAACATATGTCTATTGCCTTAATGAATAACATTGCAATATTTTGTAGATTGCTAATTGATATTTGATTATTGACATTCTCTTGTAATATTTTTTAAAATATTAATACTGTCTTTTTTATATTTATATTAATTATATTATTAAATGTTATATATCTTGCCGTACATGTATTTTTAGTAGTTTAATGCTGATCTCTTTTTTTTTAGGTTGACATAAATATCAATCATGTTTTCAAGATTTGAGCAATAGTATAAACCCAGTAAATAATCGAAAGAAGTTAAAATCGTAATTTGAACAAAATTATGTTTGCAACAAATTTTATTTATAATACAGTTTTATCTTGAGTAATTGATGCTGTTCTATTCAATATCCTCAAATTAGTTTCTGACTTATGCCCTTTGTCAATAAATAGTTTTGGATCAGAATCCAGTGCATTTGAAGTTTTTTTGGATCTAGTGCACTATCAGCGTGAAATTAAACATTTTTTTCATGCTTTGAATCAAAGTCTACATGCTTGCATACTTCCAGTTCAAAGTATATGTATTTTGGATTCTCTGTTTTTGAATAATTATAGTTACTTCTATGTTTTGGGAAACACAGACACATAATAATAAAAAAATAATGTTTTTCAGGAACAATTACCTGGAAGAAAGGTGTATTAGAGTCAAAAAAATCAGTGTACCAGATCCAGATCTAAACTTTCACTGATAAAGAACAATAAACCAGAATTATCAGAGGATATTGATAGGACAACATTAAATAAACATTTATTGAGTACTAATATCTAGTGTCTATTCACTACTCAAAGCTTACAGTAGGCGATAGAACTTTGTTCCTAACAAGTATTGTTTAAGCCATAGTCATATGAAGTTTTTTTAGTTTCATACCACTTTTGAACAAAAGATAGAGATTTCTACAATTATTAAAAAAAATAAGGGATACTCAAATATGCGGAATCTGAGCTATTGTTGACTCGACATATCTTTGCAAGCAAATTGGATTGGATTCAAAATATTAATTGTTTTTGAATTTTAGGCTGGTAGCTTAATAAGTAGAAAAAGGAGTAAAATGGCAACTGAAAGTAAAATGCATCAAATCCCCCAAAATCTAGTGCACTAGATCTAGATATAAAACTCTTTAGTTGAAGACTTTAAACCAGAGATTACGTTGATAATATTAGATAGGATAGCATTTGATAGAAATTTCATGTGCTTTCATCAAATCTCCATTGATTATCAAATTTATAATGAATTGCAAAATTGTAATAGAAATAGGTTTTGCTTCTGAAAAATATTGCATAAATTGATGTCATGTGATATTTTTTTGATTTTTAAAATAGATCTTAAATTGAATTGTGATATTTATTAAATATGTAATTAAAGGGCTGCGGAAAGGAGTTTGCTATTAACTGAAAGGAGACCCTTTGATTCCTCTTGGAGGCCATAAAGGAACCAAGCAGGACAAATTCCTAATGGCCACTCCATATTACTATGTGATTATTCATATAGTATATGAACATGGATGGGTTGCTCACCAACACACATTAGCCAGCGTAATGAGTTTATTGGCTTGTTACCTCTGAGTTTCAATCAAGAAACACCATGGTCTTTTTTCTCAGTTGCCTGATAAGGCAGTATGAATGTATGTGTAAGTGATAATATTTTTTTAACAGATATATAATCATGACAGACAAAAATAAATCATGACCCTTATTCCCAGGAGGCTGTAAAGTCACCAACCAAGGAAGCAGTTGGTGGCCAAAGGTGGAGGGTACTAAGAGTCCCCTGATTGTGGACCTAGGCTGCCATTTGATGAATTTTTATTTAGATACTTACAACTGCAGATCATTTTTAAGTGAAGGAAGATTGCAAGAATTAGAAGAACTGTCTTATATTGAATGGGACATTATGGGACTTTGTGAAGTTAGAAGAAAATGTGTAGAGACAATTGATTTAAAAAGTGAACACATACTTTACTATAAAGGCACAAATATTGGAAAACAAGTGGAGTAGGATTCCTTATAAATAAAAAGTGGAAGAACAACATTATGGAGATTGATAGTGTATCGGACAGAGTGCAAGATTAATTATACAACTTAATAGAAGATACCAACTACAGATAATTCAGGTTTATGCCCCAACAAGTTCTCAGAGTGATGAAGTAGTAGAAGATTTTTATATGGATATACAAAAGGCTTTTGATCAGAGTAAACAACATTTTAAAATTGTTATGGGAGACTTTAATGCTAGAATTGATAAACAAATGAAAGATGAAAGGTCTGTAGGTAATTTTGGTTATGGCAATAGAAATGAGAGCGGACATAGACTTATGGAGTTTGTAGAAAAAGAAAAACTTTATATTATGAATTCTTTTTTTGAGAAAAATGTTAAAAGGAAATGGACATGGAAGGATTCAAATGAAGGTACAGCAGAACTGGATTATATTTTGACTAACAGAAAATACATATTTCAAGATTGTAATGTTCTTAATAAATTTAACACAGGAAGTGATCATCGACTAAGATGTATGATACGTGTTAATGCAAAAGTAGAGAGACAAAAATTATTAAGAAAAAACAATATTTACAGTTGATATTCATAATCATCAGAAACATTCTAATGAATTTAAATTAGAACTTACAAATCTTTTTCAAGTATTAATCGATTTTGAACATGATTCAGATTTGAATGAAATTAATATGAAAATAACTGATGCACTTTTAAAAACTGCAACAAAGATAGCTGGTAGAAAAAAGCAGCAGTTGACCAATAAAATTTCTGCTGAGACTAGACAATTTATGAAGAAAAGAAGAAATAAGAAGATATACAAAAATAATGCATTAAAAAGGATTGAATATCTTGAATTTTGTAAAATAGTGGGGAAAAGAGTTGAAAATGATATTAAAAAGTATAACTGTGAACTAGCAATGAAAGCTGTAAAAGAGAATAAAAGTCTCAAGAGTGTAAAACAACATTTTGGTATTGGTAGGAAATTTATATCTGCAATAAGAAAAAAAGATGGAACTATTACTAAAAAGAGAGATGACATCATGAAATGAGTAGAAGACTTCTATCAAGAATTATATAGTAATAAAGAACAAATACCTCCTATATTTACTATATCTTCCGAATTGCTCAGAATTTTAAATGAATAAGTGAGTTATGCAATTAAATTTATGAAGAAAGGAAAGGCTCCAGGTAATGATGGAATTATAATTGATATATTAGAAGATACAGGTGAAGAAATAGATTTTTTTTTTAGCAAAGTTATATACCTAATGCCTAAAATGATAAAGATGTACCAGATGATTGGAAGAATGCAATATTAATATTTAAAAAAGATGATAAAGAAGATATTAAAAATTACAAACCTATCAGTCATTTATCAGTTTTATACAAAATGTTTACTAAGATAAATTACAACTCGTCTACAGAGAACATTGGAGTTCCACCAACCAAGAGAACAAGCTGGATTTAAAAGTGGTTTTAGTACAGTAGATCATATCTAGGTATTGAGAGAAGTTATAGAAAGGACAAATGAATATGAGTTGCCATTATGCTTTGGATTTGTAGATTATGAAAAGGCATTTGATTCTATAAACATTTCTTCAGTGATTAAAGCATTGGATCATCAAGCTATAGATCCGGGATATTGTCATCATATTTTAAAAAATATTTATAAAAATGCAACAGCAACAATTAGATTACACGATGCTAGGAAAGTCAACATTGAGAAGGGTATAAGATAGGGTAAGTCCATATCTCCAAAACTTTTTACAGCAGTGCTGCAAGAAGTATTTTGTGGATTAAAATGGGAAGCTACAGGAATGAAAGTAAATGGAGATTATTTAGGTCATTTAGATTTTGCAGATGATGTAGTTGTTTCTGAAAATAATGCTTTAAAGCTGCAGGAAATGTTGCAGGAGTTATCAGATGAAAATAGGACTAAACATAAATGTTAAAAAGACTGAAGTAATGTTTAATGGATTTTCTCAAAATATGAAAATAAAGATTGATTATGATGAGTTAGAAGTTAACAGCTACAAATATCTTGGCCAAATTATTAATACAGATGGAAACATAATAGATAAAATTAATCATAGAATTAAACTTGGTTGGAATGCTTTTGGCAGAAATAACTTGATACTAAAAGGAAATATGCCTATGTGTTTGAAAAGGAAGGTTTTTAATAAATGTATTTTATCAGTTCTTATTTATGGATCTGAGATCTGAATACTGAATAGAAGAGCAATACAGAGACTCCAGACCACCCAAAGAAGTATGGAGAGATGCATGTTGGGAGTAACAAGAAGAAATTGAAAACGCAATATATGAGTAAGAGAACAAACAGGTGTTACTGACCTCATTGAAAAAATTAAAAGACTGAAGTGGAGTTGGGCTGGATATATTGCTAGGAGAGATGATAATAGATGGACATTTGAAATTTTAAATGGGATTTCAAGAGATTGTAAAAGACCCAGAAAGAGACCACATGTGAGATGGGTGGATGAAATAAGAGAGTATGTAGGGGTAATGTTAAGAAAAGAAGCTAAAGATAGGACTAGGTGGATTGAACTTGGAGAGACCTTCATCCTGCATAGGATTGATAATGGTTGATGATAATTAAAGCAATAAAAGTCAGATTCTTTGAATTCAAAATCTAATACCAATGGGAGGTGATATTTTATTTGAGAATTATGACATCAATAATTTATACATAATACTTTAAAGATCATAGTAAATTATGCTAAATCAGCATAATAAACCACTAATGATTTTAATACACTTCACCTATGACATAAAGTTAAAAAAGTTTTAGTTTAATTTTTGTTTTATGTTTAGCAATGTAAAGGGACCATTACAGCTTATGATGTACCTCTAAATAGGTATTATATGATTAGTTGTTGAAGGTATTAAATAACATTTGAACATCAAAGTAGCAGACTGTATTTAGCGTTTCATTCTCTTGGCCAATTAGTACATATATTTAATTAGTTTTTTGAGATTGGAATCAATGTAGAAACATTCAGCCATAAGTAAATCATTCAGCTCCTCAGATTAAGGATTTTAGTATTGTAATAATTTGTTACAGAGAAGATAAATTGCCAAACTGTCACTGTACTAAATTATAAAATAATTATATTTTCTTATCTATTGATCTTAACCTATTTTTCAGAGAGAATTTAATGTGCATATTTCATGATTTCTATCAGGAAAAATATTTTTTTCCAAAATAAATTATTGCATTATATGAAATAATTTAATAAAGTATATCACTCTATTTTTAAGTCATTGTTACATAGTTATTTTACTTTTAACTTCTTTATGTAATTATTTGATAAATAATATCAATAACATGCTGATAGTTTACTTTAGAAATGAAGAACCATCCTGTGTCCTACAAATTTACATGCTCAGGCAAGTTACAGCCGAGATTATTGATAAGTGTATCAATATCACATTGATGCATATATCTATGAGCAATGTTTTAAGGTATGTTCTATTTCTAAAAGAAAAAAAAAACATATAAAAAGTGTTATTAGTATTTACAAAGATCATAACATACATGCAATGGTTATTTGATCAGATACTAAGTTAGTAATCCTCAAATATATAATCTAGACCAGAGTACTGTAGATAATTTTTTTAAATCTGTGAATAAATTCAAAATTGAATATAAAGTTCTAGGGATGTTATTAAAAGTGTTTATTCACACTATGTATGCAATGGCATATTGTATTTTTTTTTTTTTTTTTACATATTATTAATTTGCTTCTCCATTAAGATTTATATTTAATTTTTAAATATGTTGGAAAATAGAATATTTTAATCTTTAAAGATTAAAAATATAAATTGTCAAGAACCTGTTGTTCTGCACTTACTAAAAATATAAATTGTTGAGAAATCCAGGCACTTACTAAAAAGATAATTGATTCATGCTTGAGAAAGTTGAAAACTCTAATTTTTGTTAAAACTTTTTTTTGAGTCAATTGCAATGCATTATTATGACAAAATCGTTGTATGTCATTAGTTATCCATATTAATTCTCACACAAATAACTTAGGTAATATTTGAACTCTTAAGTATCTTGCTTTGTATATAAAATACAAATTATATGTATATACATTAAAATGATCACATTTTTATAAATTGAAAGACAGTGATGAAATAGAAAGTCAGCTGTTAATTTTAGCAAAAAATATATTTTTTTTATCCACTTAAGTCAGCAGTGTGACAGATTTTTATAGGTATGTTAAATCTGATTTATTTTTGTCAATGATTATGAAATTATTATTCTGCATATAGTTATAACCAGCCAGAAATTTAAACAAATTAATCAAAATCTTGTGCTAGATAAAGTTTAAATCAAGCTATTTGTAGTTGCACAAAAAATTATAATTCCCCTTAAAAAATAGAATTACAAATACAATTATTTTGAAGATAATGCTGTTGGACTTGATCAGTGTGTTCATTATTAACACTATATACATATATTGAATTATTATAGAATATTGTAAAATTATAAATCCATAATGTTTTGTATGAGAGGTGGACAAATTTCTGACCACAGGCCACATACTTCTGTAAGGTCTCTAGCAAGCTATGTAAAAACATATTAGCATAAATGCTAGAAACTGATTTCTATTTTCAAAAAATTGTTATGAAGTAAAGCTTTAAAAATCTATTTGGGGCAGTTTTAGAATGATGTCTGTGTATGTGCACAGGCTGTACAAATAGTTGATAAAGTTTGCATGTGATCTATAGTCCATAGTTTGTTCACCCTTGCTTTGTAAGATCTTATATATATTTGCAAAGATTGTTGATTGATTATTATTTTAAATTACATTTGATTATATAATTCTCTTTTTTTTTTTTGGTTCATTTGTCAAACATATTTAATTGCTTAGAGTTTAGTTAGATATTTGAAATAAAAGCAATTGGTATTGAGTTACTGATCATACATTTCATTTCTTGGGAAAATAAATGACTCACTGAAACATTAAAAAAAGAATCAAGTAGTATATTGCAGAACCGCCTTTATTTGCTCAGTAGTTTCTATGGAATTCAAATGCTGGAAATGAGTGTGTATCATAATTGATGGACTTTCAGTTCCAGAGGGTGGTATTCTTTTCTGCATCAAACCACACAATCAACATTAAAACCTCAACATCCTCTATTGTTCTGTTATATCCATGTTAATATTGTTCCATGATGGATAATTGAAATATGAAAATTTTGTTTTGATTAGAAGGCAAATTTTGTTTTGATTTTGCTATAGTAAGAATTTTAAATAACAGGATTATTAATTTTTTCCCCATAAATATACAAACAGAATGTAGATATGTATACTAACATTTTTTTTTTGTATGTGTTATTGAATATATTTAAATTCATTATAAATACAAATTTATTTAAAAGTCTACATAAATATCTATTGCTTTTAAATAATATATATATATTACATTAAAATTTTTTAGAGTTTGAATCAAAAAAAAAAAAGATAGAAGGGAATGAATTTTGATAAATGAAGTTGAGAAATTGCATGACTGTCTAATGTCTGGACTGGAAGGCAGTTTTTTTATTATAGTTTTTTTAAACTTTTAGTTATTATTTTTCAAATTGACAGAGCTTTTGTAATAATATATTTGTCATGAAAAACCAGTATTTTATCTTTTGATATATTGCTTATTGTAAAAGATTTTCATGTCTAAATTTATAGAAGTGCCATCATCACATTTTAGATTTCAGACTTTTGATACATATATATAGAATTGAGAGAATAATTATTACTGAATTTGAAATACACATTTAATAAAATTACATAAATTATATAATTGTTTTGATTCATTGCTGGATGGATTTTGCATATTTAATAACTTCTCTATCTTGTACATCTGTCTCATACAAGTTTTTTTCCAGATCTTATAAAAAGTTTTTGGAATCCAGTTTTAGCACAAGTAACATAATTAGAAGTATTATTTGAAAACATAATTTTCATACAAATTTATTAAATATGTTTATATATATCATAAAAATATATAACAAAAATTTTTTATTTTCTTAGTTAATGAGATTTATGTAATTGTCTACAATTCTGCTCTAAACTATTGTAATCCAGATTGAGACTATTAGTCCCTATTAGTAAAATTGCATTTAAATTTGAGTATGACAAAACAGACCTATTCTTGGATTTGTTTATATTCATACTGGAGAATGTCTATTCACAAATTAAAAAAAAAAAAACAGGGATGCTTGTCTTATAGATAAAGATGCCGTTGGATGGCGCCGTTTTCAAGCTAAAACTATAAAATATGACCATTCCTGGGCCGTTGATTATAATAATTTTGCTGTGCTTTTTTGTAATGCGAAAATAAAAACAAAACAAAATTGTCTTTTATAAATATTATTTTTTATTAACGTATACAATTTAAATGATAATAATAAATGTAAAATAAAATCAACAAATTACAATTTGATTCGTGTTTTTTATATCGTATATATTTTTAATTGTGTTATGGCTTTTTTTTTATCAATTTTATATCGGATAGGTTTTTACTTGTGTTATGGCTTTTTTTTAACAATTTTCTATCGGATCTTTTTTTACTTGTGTTACAACTTTTTTTTTTGTTGATGTTTAACTAAAAAATAATAATCATAATAAAAAGTAAAATTTCTTAGTCTATTTTTTATTTTTTTAGTCTTCGTTTTACACTTTTTTTTTTTTTTTTACAGACAAAGAGATATTACGGCTATTTTTTACTTCAAATAGACTGACAATAAAAAGTTGTTAAGGTTAGTTTTAGGGTTAGGTTTAGGGTTAGTTTTAGAGTTAGGGTTAGTTTTAGGGTTAGGGTTCTGTTGTTTGTAATGCTAAAATAAAAAAATTCAAAATCGTAACCGTACTCGGACAAAATAAAGAAACTCAAACTTTTTTAAATAACAAACACATATAAATGTCTTCTTTATTTATTAAACATATTTATAATATTTTCTTTTTATGAAATTTACAAAAAATCGTGTATATTTGTACTTTTCTTACTGGATATTTTTTTGGTACCACTTTTTTTTACTTCAAAAATATATACACGGTAGAATCTTCTTTGTCTCGTGGAATGTTACGAACAGTACGTTACTTGACGCGTTACCTAATTGCAACTCACTAAAAACATAGATATTTAACATTTTCCCAATTAAAACTTCAATACAGTATGTTGTAAAAAGTCTTCGAATTATTACTTTAAAAAATCTGAACATTTCAGTACTTTAAAATAAAAAAAAATCCAATGAAAACAACATTTACATACAATTCAAATACAAACTCTCTCATCAAGCCGTAACTATTTTATAAACTGTGCGAATTCGGAAAATGTAATTGCTGCGATGCGACATACATGCTGTACTGCGACGCAACATAGCGGCCTGCATTCTGTAGCACAATAAAAAAGTTGTATTATAGAAAATGTGGGTTCGAACGTGTCGGCCGCGGAAACAGCATTTTTATGTGTTTTAGCACGAAAAACGCACCATAGAGCGGCGTCTTTAGCTATAAGATGAGTACCAAAACAGGTTTTTATAAATAATTTTTTAAAAATTACTTTCATTGATTTTAAAATATTCACACATTTACAAATCAAATTTTATTTTATTTTTAAAAGACAAAAATATATACATGCATCAAATACAAAATTTTATCTTTAAGAAACAAATATATATATATATACACATCAATTATTAACTGGAAGCTAACACAGTAGGTACTTTTTATTTATATGTAAAATCTGTAAGATAATATATATACATTTTTTAAACTGATGGGCAGACCACATAAATGACTCACGGACCATAGTTTGCCCATCCCTGATCTAAGATGTTCATTGTTTCTCATATTTCCTTTATCATATATTTTGTCATTGGTCTCTTATTCTTAATTCTAAAATACATTTCACTATTTTTCTCTGCAAAATTCTGAGTATTCTTTATTTTTCTTTTTTATTGATATTTAATAGAATCTAAGATTTGTAAATAAATACTAGCAAACACTTATTAATTTTGCTTTCTAAACAAATATATTTTTTCATTTGCTATTATTTTTTTCAAAATAGCTTCCATTTATATTATTAATTTATACAATGTATTTATACTTCCATTTCATCTCTCTCTCTTTTTTTTTTGTTTAAAAACCTATTGAATGAATTACTTTAATCTGTTTTAGTATTATTTCATTAGTTCTTATTGTATTGCTTTTATTTGATAATACATATAACATTTTTTTTTAGTTTTGAAGCATTATTGGCAAAATCAATCACATCTTTAAAAATCTTAGTTCATTTATATTTTCATAGCTTTCATTTTTAAATTAGAATATATTTTCTATAAAACTGCTTTAAAAAAGTTTAGAGAAATAGAATCATCCTGCAAACACTTATCGATAATAATCTTCCCTAAATTTATTTTGTAGTCTAATCACTATTATTTTTCAGAATTTAACAATATTTTCAGTCTATATCATGAAGTTTGAAGGTTTTAATCAGAACAGAAATAATTAGTTTGTCTTATTGTAATTTATAAATCCAGTACAAATTGACAACTTGTTTTCATTTACCCAGTGTATATCCATCTTTAATATTTGAATGTACTTGACTGCATTCTAATCATTTTTATATTCATCTTACTATTTTTGTTAGCTTGAGTTCAAAACTTTCTGCAGATGATTTGTAAATTTCATTAATAAATGTTTTATATATATATAACTGACAGTGGATTGATAAGTCTAGTTTGTAACATCTTTTTCAATTTTATTAAATTTCTATCATATTTAGATTCTTTCAGACACCTAATATATATTGTGATTTAGATATTTTTACTATAACTTTGTCAATAATTTTTCACCTGCTTTTAAAAATATTTAAATCATTTTATCTTTTTTTTTCTTTTACAGTTTTAATTATATGTTTCAGTTTTTTAAGATCATTCTATTATATGTCTGCTCTTCATTATTGTATAGTTTTTTGTAGAATTTTTTATATATTTCATGATGTCATCCCTTTGTTTAGTAACTACACTATATATTTTTTGTTATTGCTCAAATAGCTTTTACATCTTTGAAACCTTTGCTATGTTTTAAACCTTCTTTGCCATTTCATAATTCTATTTCTTATGCCATTATTATATCTTCCATATCATTTTACAGAATTTCATATGTCAATTTTTTTCAAACAGGTTTTTAAAAACTAATTTTTGTCTTATTAAAAATTATATTGTTAAATTGCTATTCTATTATCAGTTTAATTATTTTTAATAAAATATCAGTTATCTCTGTTTATGTAATAATGAACCATATTCAAAATATTTTCACATTTTAAAATGATTTCCAAGTTTAGCTTAAATTTATTGGATTATTTCTGATAGTGATATCAAGAGTTAAAATTGTTTTTGGTAATATTTTTTTGCCTTTCTAGTTATACATTGACAAATTCTACATTTCACTAATTGTTGATTAGTTTCTCTGCTAAATTTATTAAATCACTTTACAGTTTTGAACTATATATTTTTTACTAGACAAAATGCTGTCTAATTCAATTCTTCTATGCTTTTATTTGGAAACTTTCTTATTTATGTATTGTTTTTTTCTTGACAAATTCCAAGACTTTGTTTCTTCTGATTTCAGTCAGTATAATATTCATCTTAGTCATTTCACTTCTATTGTTCAATTATTTTCCATTTGTAATATTAACATCTTCACAATAATTTCAAAATCTTGTTTAGACTATTCAGAAGCTTTCTGTTCATTTATGTATTTTTTTTTTTTTTTAAAATAAAAATGAGAATTTGGGACATAAACTTGAATTATCTCTATTTACTCTGATCTTTGTTTTAACAATTTGTGTTTTTAAATAGCAAAGTAAACATAAATTTTTCAAGTCAATTATTTCTTCAACTTCTAACATTAACTCATTTAATCTGGAATAGTTTTTCCAATTTATGCAGGTTTGACTTAGTTGTACATGGTCACATGTAAGAGCTTTATTATTTGTCAACCTAAATAAATATTTAGTAGTCTTTGTCTTCAATCACTAATCTTTGTTAATGACTTTACATAGTAGAGATGAAGGCTATAATTTTTGATATCTGTCATAAATTTTGATTAGTGCATTATTTAATCAACTTTGGACACTGTTGCATCTTTGAGCAAACATAATCAAGATTGCAAAGTGACATTCAAATCTTCATCAAAATGTAAGAAATATAATCACCGCACTGTAGCTACCTTTTTGCACATTCTAATTTTCAAGAAATATCTTAGTCAAAAACCATCAGGCTCATGATAAGATAGGATCATTATGTTCTTATCTTAGTTCTAAACTCTAAGATTAAAATTTATAGCTGACAATTTTGCTCATGCACATTGTGAGCAGTTCATTTATATTTTATATACCATGCAAATATTCATATGGTAATAGCATCTTCAATTATGAGAATTTATAGAAGAGACATTAGGAATTAGCTGTAATTCTTTTCCTTTAAGGTCTCAACTGTCATTGATTTATTTCATTCAAGTATTTAAATTAATTTTTTTTCCTACAGTTTTCAGGCAATTGTTTTTGGTATAGGAGTCTATTTTTGATTCAAATTTTTTTTCAAAACTTTTTTTCATCATAATGCAATGGTACATTTGTCTGACTCAAGTATAAAATGGTTTGATTGATTTAATTTCTGGCACTCTAATTTCTTGTGAACTCTTTTTGTTTTATAAATAATGTCTGATATATGAAGCAAAGCATTAATGTTCTTTCTGTTGAGTTTTTTTATGAAATGAGATATTACATAATATATATATAAGTAAATTTCTGAATTGCAAATGAGGATGAATTTCAGAACTCCTCTTTTCCAAGCTTTTTAAATATCCGCAATTTGAATAGGCTAAAATCTTACTGATAATTTTAATAGAAAACATTTCATTGCTCATTCGATTATTTAATATAATAAATTACACAACATATTACTTAAAACTGCTTAATTTTAATGTATATAGAAACTATATAATGTCATCTTGCAATTTCTGTATATTGTTTTTTTTTTTTAATAATATGAATCACTCTTAGATAGCATTGCTATGATTATTTGTTTTGAATAGGAAATGATAGTGTAACATTTCACTCCTCATTGCCCTTTTATATTTCACATTTTTTCTTATTTTAGCAAATGATTAGATGGTAATCCACTATCACTACACACACACATATAAAAAGACTAATGGCTTTATTGCTCAGGAGTTCATAAGGAGTTCCATCACCAGAAGCATCCTGGAATTTGATCCCAAGTTGGAAGTTCTACCAAATGTGCCAAACTGTGCAGGGTCATATATATATATATAATTACTAGCTTTGTGTCTGAAAAATTCATTAGCTTCTTAGTAATTGCAGTATATTGACTCTTCAATTACTGCACACAAAAGTTAATTTGCGAACTAGTTGGTTTAATTCTCCAAACAGATCGATACTAACTGATTTACAGTTTATACAAAGTTCTGATTCCCGCCGAGCTGTGTTAGAAAAATACACTATGAACACACAATAACGAATACTCGCACGATAATTCTGAACGTCTAGTTTCTACGTCTAACTTCTCTTCTTTCTCCACGAGGGTAATACGCAATTCCCACGCTGTTCTTTGCAACTAATGCTCTGCTCTAATTCACTTAAAACGCTCTGTACTCACTCTATTGTTCTTTTCAAAAATGGCCTCCCTTTTATATGTTTTCTTTCTTTTGTTTTCTGGAGTAACTTATAAATTAAGGTGGGATTTAATTAGATTGGGTTTTGCTAATTAAATTCTTCGTTATCTGTTTAATTAGTTTGTTACAATCGATTGCATTTCAAGCTAATGTCTATGATTAGAATATTAGAAGCAAAATTTAAAGATTTAACAATAAAATAATATTTTAGAATAAAGATACTTTCGTATGTACGTTTAATTTAAACTGCATATATTACAATACCTCCCCTTACTCCAGAAAACCCCATGATGCGACTCCTCGGTGCTTTATTTTTTCTTTTTCCAAACTGGAGAAAACTTTATTTTTACGATTAACCGATGTAACCTTGAAATTTGTGCAAATTCTTTTTCCTTGCCGCCCTGCGTGCTTTATGTCGGGATGGGCGAGGAATAAAAAATTCGTTTAGCCGTTGGGATAATTCCTTAAATGGTACATTCTCATCTACGGGATTTTGGTATAATTTATTGGCGATTTCAATAATTTTTTTTCCCGAGAAACATAAAAGGGCAGCTACTTTCCGCTTGTTGTCTTCAATGCCATTTAAAATGAAATTTTCAATTTGTGACAGGTATAGTGGCCAATCGGCCGCGTTTTCCACGTCGAACTCTCCAATAGAGTTTTGTCCAAAAACTGACATTTTCTTATTAATAGCTGGTTATTCACTGTGGTTTTTAGGTTCGACTAATTTGACTGCGCCAGATTGCAGTATATTGACTCTTCAATTACTGCACACAAAAGTTAATTTGCGAACTAGTTGGTTTAATTCTCCAAACAGATCGATACTAACTGATTTACAGTTTATACAAAGTTCTGATTCCCGCCGAGCTGTGTTAGAAAAATACACTATGAACACACGATAACGAATACTCGCACGATAATTCTGAACGTCTAGTTTCTACGTCTAACTTCTCTTCTTTCTCCACGAGGGTAATACGCAATTCCCACGCTGTTCTTTGCAACTAATGCTCTGCTCTAATTCACTTAAAACGCTCTGTACTCACTCTGTTGTTCTTTTCAAAAATGGCCTCCCTTTTATATGTTTTCTTTCTTTTGTTTTCTGGAGTAACTTATAAATTAAGGTGGGATTTAATTAGATTGGGTTTTGCTAATTAAATTCCTTCGTTATCTGTTTAATTAGTTTGTTACAATCGATTGCATTTCAAGCTAATGTCTATGATTAGAATATTAGAAGCAAAATTTAATGATTTAACAATAAAATAATATTTTAGAATAAAGATACTTTCGTATGTACGTTTAATTTAAACTGCATATATTACAGTAATCACTAATACCCAGAGTTGATTTATCTCTTCATTATTGATGATCTGATCTTAGTTATTTTAATCACAATATTTGTTGGTAATTTGGAAAATTTCAATGACTTCAGATGTTTCTGTTAAAATAATTCTTTTTTAACATGATTTGTTGAATTATTTGTAAGTACAACCTGATGACGATTTTGTGGCTTTTTATTTTCCTATGGATTTGCGGCATTCATTCATGTATATTGCCTGACCTATAGTTCAAATTCTGAGTAAAGCTTGATACTTTTTTCCAGTTAGATGACTATTTATATAATAAATTCAGCCTTTTTTAAAAGTAGTAATCTATAACTATTCTATATTTGATGGAAAACTTGAGATTAAATAAGAAATGAAAAACAAAAATTCACTGACAATTTTGTAGTTTAGGTGATGTCTACTTTTTAGATATTTGATGCCAAGAGATATTGAATAAATAAAATTTGCCCTTAAAGATTATTTTTCCACACCCAAACATACAGTATATCATTATACACTTCCATCTCTGTTTCTTTCATATCCTATGATCATTTGTTTGGTTACTTTCTTTTTAATTTATAATATTTCACAATGTTGTTGTTGTTGTTATTATTATTATTTTTAAGTCAAATTTATATACAATAAATAATATACTTTTCCAAATTTTGGCTCACTAATTCCAATATATAATTAATTCCCTTCTACTCATTTTCTTTATAAATCTTGATTTATTGTATGAACCAGATTTTTTTTCCATATCTATATAATATGTCATTATACATTTTCACTCTTGTGATTAGACAAAATGACGATAATTAGGCAAAGGAATAGATATTGAAAATGATCTGATCAAAATGTAAATAATAATGATATATATATGAATGTGGATAAAATTTTGATTTATATAATAAAAGATTTATAAAGAAAAGGAGATTGGGGAGGATTATTTATATAAATTATAAAATGTATTTTTTCTTTTAAAAAAAGCTTTCACTTTGATGTAATAATGAGAAAATAAAAGTACAAAATTTACAGTTATATTTAAAATAACATATGACACGTATTGTATTCTATAAAAAAAGATAAAAAGTTTTATAATGTACTGTGTATGTGACTGTTTAAGTATCATTATAACATGCAACTTTTGAATTAATGTATTTTTTTTATTTATGTCAGAGAATTAATATAAATTAAACAAGTGTAGTATTATGTAATATTATGAAGATTAATCATAAATTGTATATTTCTATGAATTTTTTTTTTTTTTGACTTAATCTGTTTGCAATAAAATATTTTTTAATTTTTCTTTGTGACGAAATAAATGATTCATTTTATTCAGATTTCTTAAGTATGCTTTAAAAATAAACTTTTTAAAAATTATGTTGATTGTATTCGAGATTGTATTGAAATGTTTATGTTATCTAACAAGTTTTGTAGAATTGTTTATTACTAAAGTAAATGAGATTATATTTAGAAAGCTATTAATGGAATTAAATCATTTAATGCATTTATTATTTTTGAAGATATTTTTTTGTTTATTAATTATAAAACAAATTTAATTAATTCAGTTTTATTACTTTTAATGACTATCAAAAAAGCTTTTATTTAAAAGGTTTTTTATTTTATCATATCAGTTACATTTTTTTAAAATTAATAAATACTTCTAAAATATATTTTTTTCCCCAAAGAAATTACTTTCTTAGTATATATAAACATATATCTTTTTAGCAATATAATTTTCTATTCAAAAGTAATTTTTTATGTATGATAAGTTTTATCCCAAAAAATAATTATGTATTAGAACACTATGATCAAGTGATAATCAGTCATAGAGATACCCTTCTTGGTTTGGTGCAATATTAAAATGGCAGATTTAAGAGCTAAAAGTGTGTATATATTGCTACCTCTTCTATCATTTTTAGTACTCTAATGTCATGATCTTTTAAATGATGATTGCTATTGCTTGCCATCCTTTTAAAGCAATTTATTCTAGTATCTCGATTTTAGATCTGTATTAAAAAAAATAATGAATTATTTACATTATTGAGATAAATATAATTTATGACTAAGTGGTTCTATAATATATATATATATATATTGCATTCACTGGCAGTACATCTTTTTTGTTAAAAAAAAGTTTTATTAATAACAAACTATGTACAAATATTAGCATATTTACAGTAGAGTAAATTTATGTTATATAGCAAAAGAATGATGAAACTGCAACCACTATAGTAAAGGTAACACAATAAGTTGTTTAACTCCAATGAAGTGTGTGATCCAAAATTGAAGAGTGACATGTTCTAAAATTACATAATTATGATAATTAAACTGAAAAAGAATTAGATATTTATTTTCAAGAGTGAAATCTGATAATGTTGATGGAAATAAAGGTTTAAGTTATGAAAAAGGACAACAGAGATAGGTTGTTGATTGTCAAGTTTTGATAATGATGCTTCTGGGTATAAATTTGAGAGAGTAAGATATCAGTCAAACTATTCTTTGTATTTTTTTAGTACACTATATTTTTATTATCAAGTATTATGGAATAGTGTGTGAGCCACATAGTTCTTTTGCAGGAATAATTACAAATGAATTAAAAGGCTAAAAGTGTTTTATATATTTTTTAATAAACATAAAGAGGCATAGAGATAAGTTTGAAAAAGGCATAGCATTTCTTTCAGAAATTTATGACAGTACATCTTATCATGACTTGGATATATTATTTATATATATTTAACTTATAACTGCTGTTAAGAAACTTTTTAATAACCACAATAAGAAATCTTTTTTCTTCTTTAAAATATATATGTTTTATAAACTATATATAATGTTCTTTTCATTGAATTCAATCAAATTAAACTATGCTCTCTTTTTTTCTTTTTAAAAACTTTATTTCTTCTTATCAACCAAATATACATATTCACATCTTTAACATCCAACGTTTTGACCACTTTTTTTCTGTAGTCATTTTTTAGGATCTATAAAATTACATATTTATATTACTATTATTACAAATAAGATACTTGAGTATTAGTCCTGTAACACAGTATTATTAGACCTGCTGGACCTTTCTATATTCATATCAATCCACTGATAACTTTGTAATTTTGTGATGTAACCAAAATAACATGTACACGGGTCTTGTACATGATATTTTCACAAGATTTATAAAGTTATTGGTAAGTTGATATGAATATGAAAAGGTGCAGCAGGTCTAATACTGTGTTGCTGGACTAAAAATAACATTTTCACAGATAACTAAAACTACAAAAAAAAAAAAAACAACAACAACAAAACAAAACAAAGATATGTATGATTTTGAGAAAGAAATAGATATTTAAAAACAACATTTTAAACCAAAAATTTGTTACCTTAAAAAATACATTTTCTCAGCCCCCAAAAATATGTAAAATGAAAGATGCCATTACACAGGTCTAATACCATGTTGCAGGATTAAAAATAATATTTTCACATACAACTAAAATTATACAAAAAAAAACAAAAAACCTATGTATGAATTTGAGGAAGAAATGGCTATTTAAAAACAACATTTTAAACCAAAAATTTGTTATCTTAAAAAGTACATTTTCCCGGCCATTACACAACTCCCAAATGTTTCTTTACATTGCACAAAACAATCACTAAATTACAATTTTTTTAAATATTATTTACAAAAACACATAAAATATATAAACATATGCTACTTAGCCTATATTAAATAACAGAAATTGATCGCGTTCATACAATCAATTTGACATTTACTTTTAACACAGAAAATGAAGAACTGACCTGAAAAATTTCCCCACAAAATTGAGTTTTATTGAACATGTGATTGTAAAGTATGTCACAATTTTCCACAAAAATGCCAATAAATGTATTTTTTTTTTTAAAAAAAAATTCACAACAATAAAGAAATATAAATTATAAGACTTTTATTATTGCGTTTTTTATCCTGGTGGAAAAAATTCTTTGATATCATTGAGTATACAAAAAAGTGTGTATCATTTTTGTGTAATCTACACCACATAACCCTCGCTACTGTTTATTTCATGGAATCCCATAGTCTTTTGGTGGTTTGTGTGTGAATCCCAGTTTCTGGATCGACGAAACACAATTACTTATGAAATTATGAAAACAAAATCAAAATACGAAAACTACTTACTTAAAATCAAATGAACTGAAGTAATTCACAAATAGAAATAATGCAATAGCTGTTGTCAGAAAGAAATCTGGATAATAACTGGAAAAAAGTCAAAATATCACAAAGAAAAACACGTTTTTGATGTACGTCACAGGGTTTATTTTCTTTTAATTTGATGTCATCACAAGATTACCCATTTATTGTGGATATGAAAAGGCCTCCTATCTCCCCTACATTGCAGGACTAATAGTAAAGTACCACAAATAAAATTAATATATAAAAATGTATATATCTTATAAAAAAAACCATATTTCCTTCCATCTATCAATACATCTTTTTACATATATATTACATTATATACTTATATTTCTCCACACTTTTTCCTTTTTGTCCTTTTTATACTCTTAATCAATTACTTTAAAACAATACCCTAATAAATTTGTTTTTATTTTAATCTGTCTTTTATATAATTCATTCTGTTTAAGACAGGGTTTATTATTCTTTATATAATTTTACTTTTTCTAACATTCTTATCTTAAAATCTATATGTCCAAATTCTGTACTATGTATATTAACATTTGAATTTCTATCATTCAAATGTTGTTTTAATGTCCTTAATTTATTTTTTGTTGTACCTATATACTGTACCGGTCGAAAATATATATCCATTCAACAAGACTTAGAATCTGAGCAAAAGTACTCTGAATCCAATCATGCCCGAGATACCCAGGTCAGGAGCACTCATGAATTTGAACCTGTTTGCCCATTCCCTAAATCTATAACACTATGGATAACACTCACGGTGATATCATGTAAATTAATTATTTCTCGGCCCAGAGCTGCAGCGTATTACATGAGACCTACAATGATGATGATGATTTTTGGGAGATAATGAGTGAACCAAGAGATAGCTTAACTAAGATCAAAAAAAACTATATTAACTAAATGATAGGATTCGAATACGAGATAATATTTTATGACACAGATTTATTAAATGATTCAGACATTTATACTTTGCGATTTCACGCTGCAGAGTAAGTTTACATAAGAATCAAAAATATATTTACCATTAATGTCTTTAATACAGATGGATACATAGTGCGGTTGTAATATATATAACTATTCAAAATTTACATGATTTAACAATAATAAATTGTGGTTGTTTACATAATTTATTTACCATAATGTAACACTTAAATGATTTTTGTTCGATACATTTATATAGTGCGGAAGCATATGTAGAAATATTCAAAATTACATGTTTATGAGTAAGTAGTAAAGTACATATCACATTGGTTTTGTTTTAACACAATTCTATAGTGCGTGAGCGCACGTAAAAATATTCAAAGGTTTACAGGTTTTATAAATGAAAGTTAAAATAGCATTTAATATTGGTTTTGCTTTATTACATTTCGATAGTGTGGGAGCACACGAAAAAATATTCAAAAATTTACAAGTTTCATAAATGAATGACAAAATAGCATTTAATATTGATTTTCCTTTAATACCCTTATGTAGTGTGGGAGCGCTCGTAAATATTCATAAGTTTACAAGTTTTATAAAGAAGGCTAAAATGACATTTAATATTGATTTTGCTTTAGTACATTTCTATAGTGTGGTAGTGCATGAAAAATATTCAAAAATTACATCACTGAGACAGTACATTTATCTGGTGGTAGATGAAATTCATATATATATATAATAGCCATAAGGCAGGGATACGATTGCAAAGGTTTCACTAATTCATTAAATAATAACTTAACCGTGGTATTACGTGGAGACACTTTTCATTAAGGTTAGTAACAAAATAATTCATAACTCATTTTAAAGAAACAACGGTTATTTGAAACATATTGAACTAAATATTTTATTCATATAATATTTTTGAATCACATATGTGAAACTAACTTGGTACCTTTGCTTAATTGTAAGAGGGGGGGAGAGCAGTATGAAATAATTGGATTAAAACTCCAACGAAATTACTTAAGAGATAAATGGTTAGTAGGTGTATTAACACTATAGAATTTACTAACTAGGCATAATATAAATATAAGTGGGGAATGGCGGTGCGTGCATATATCTTAGGAAGGCAGATATGGCATCTTGGCCGATTTACACTTTATAAATCAAAGAACGACGACGATGAAGTATGCCGCTTCAGGCAGACTAATACTCAGAACGAACTTTCTAGGTGTGAAGTTGCAATGGTCCGGCATACGGCTATCCATGCAGAGCTCCTACAATGCTAGCGAAAGGTCATACTCCTGATTTGGACCTACGAAGAAATAATTCAAGATTCCCTGGAGTGAGGTATAGACGAATCAGAAATGACGAGATTCTCCGGTGTGAGGTACGGGCGATTCGGAAGAGAATCACTTCCTAATTTATGCAAACAACGTAGTGATAATAGTAATATTTCTAGATATTTAAAAATAATAATTACGGCCTACGAATGGTTTAGTAAATCTATAGCACGAATACATTTCCATACTTCCATATCAAATTACAAGACTAATTCAATAAACTTTTAGTCATTTTATTATAGCTTAAATCTCCCCCACTCTCCTAACTTATTTTATTTAACAATAATGTATTAGCATAATTTAAGTGCTAAAAAAAAAATAATTATTCGCCAATTTTAGCAAACTTGGGCACATCAATAAACAAAACAAAAGATTTAGAAATCTACCCCAGATAAAATAAGACTTGTAATAAAATACATTAATAAGAACCGCACGATTACTAATAGAAAATCTTTCATTATTCATTAACTCAACCCTAAGAGCTTAAAACATTATTAACTAAATGATTTAATGCAATATACCCCCCCACCCTTATTTCTGTAGAAATAAAAATTAGCTCGTATGATTGGAGTTAACCAATATTCTACATTTCATATACATATATAAAATCAAAACAACTATTAATATCAAAATTTTACCGCATAAAAATAAAGCAATTATAAAAGCAAGTGTGAATCGGATGAATAGAATTACATTTAAATAATTTATGATTTAGAATCGATAACATAATGCTCACCATTTTGCGAGTTATTTAAGATATCACTTAAATGATAAAACAAATATCATAATTTATGAAATTTAGATAAGCAAGAAATTAGCAGCACTAAGTATTGTGAATGAATACACCTACATGTTTAATTATAGAAGTGATGTCTTCAAGGTAGGCAGGAACGCATTCTTCTTTGGATGGGCATCAGGTCAGACGCTGGTGGCACGTTGTCACTCCGGCTCAGCATGGTAAGGAGATCGTCTCAGATAAAGGGGAACGGTGGCTTGAAGTCCCTTTTCTACTCAGATATTCTGGGAACAACCGACGTGGAATAGGTTAGCAACAGTAACTTAAAATTAGCTCTCCTCTTTACTGGGTTCAGATCCAGCAGCATTTATATTCTTTTTTCTGATGATGTTAGAAAGCACTTAGCTGCCAGACCCGAGGCACTTTATCCACTTAGCAGATCTGTAGTTTCTGACCGGATGCAAATACAAGGCAATCTTGTCAAAAGTTTCTCACATGATTGTTTTAAATGTAGTCTTGTGATTTTAAAACAGAAAATGGATAAATTTCCATTAAAGGATTTTTACATTATTATAAAAATTATAAGTTTTAGATGGATAAATGGGTTTCCGGCAATTGTCTTAGTTGTATTTGAGAATCTTATGACAAGGATTGCGTCATCTTTAATTCTTCTGACCGCCACGACTTAAATAAATAATATATTAGATATAACTTGACATATACATTAAATATATAAATTTTTATTTAAACTATATTTTAGCAATAATCTCCCATCACTTATAATATATAGATCCATTACGCACGCACATGAATTAAAATAACAAAAAAATATTAAAATTAATCATTTTAAGATATTTATACATACATATATATATCTACGTCAATTATCACTTTATTAGTTTAAATACAGAATATATGCATCTATAAATATATATATGTGCATAAGGATGGAGTTTGAATATGGTTTGGTGGTGGGAGATTCGGAGTGGGCTGTGAAGCTTGATCTGAGTATCAGGTCAACTGCTTCAATATGATATATTCATATTATCTGTTTTCCAATTTAAACACTCAATCCTATAAATTCCATTCATATTTTTTACATTCCCATCCTTTATTTCTTTAATCACATTTCCTAAATTAAATTTGTTTTTGTATACTGGTTTCAAAAATAAATTACATTCCTTTCTATATTTCTTATTTATATCATTCATAATCTTTTTAATCTTAAAAAATTTTTTTTTGATTCATTATAACTGCTATATATATATAGTCTTATCTTTCTTTTTGTTCATATTCCTTTTTACTTTTTCAACATTTTTTTCCCCACATAATTTATTAATAATTTTATTTAGATAATCATTTTTCATCGCCTCTTCTCTTATTTATTTCTTCCTTTCATAACTTTTCCTCTGAACACAAATTTATTCCTCTAATTATTCTAGTATTAACAATATTTATTTTATATACCCATTCTATATCCAATTTCCACTTACTTAATAACCCATAAAAAGTACTCTTCCTAAATATACTTGTTTCAATATTGACCATATAGTACTTTATGTGAGATATGCTGATAATTATTTTTTAGTGTTGAAACAGTATTATTTGCCTATTATCCTGTTTCATTTACTATCTACCATATAGTCTTCTTTTCCCTATTCAAACCCTTTCCATTCCATGTATATAACCTTATAATAATTTATTTTAATATGTAATAGCGTATATTTACATGTATGTGCAGATATGTGCACACATCTAATATATTAATGTCTATGCGTATAATGTTTACACTTATAATTTTAAAATGATTAAATTAAAGTGAGTTGTAAACATTGTTATGTGTGTAGAAGCGCACCTATATAATATATATGCGAAGAGAACTATAATGTGATAGATTTAGTAAACATTACAACTTTTCTAAATTATATCTTTTAAGCTATTAAATTTATAAATTTGTTTGTATTCACATGTAAGTCTTAAATTCAGAGATGACTGTCTTATACATATAGCAGAATGTTGGCAACTTAAATCTTTTTTAAAAAAAGAGAATCAAGGTCATCGGTTTCTCAGAAATACCTCTCATTAAATTGTAAACTGAGAACCAAAAATTCAAAGATTTAAAAATAAAGTTAAAAAAAAGACAAAGACAAAATTGTTAACCCGGCACTACTTGTCAATAGCTAAGCTAGATCTTTTGTTTTTGTTAAAATTTATAATAACTATGAAAATTTAAAAATTGAAAATTAAAATTTGTAAACAACTTAATGGCTTGTGAGGGGGGATGAGAAAGAGTTAATATAAATAAGCTCAAAATTCAGACATCATGGTTCACTCGTTCACTCTTTTTCTACGATGAAAACCATTGGGTAAAGAGCAACCAGTTGCCATCTTCCTTTTTGGAAATTGGTCCAGGATGATGGAGGACTTCAAGATCCACAGCATGCTAAGAAGACATTGGACAAGCCATCCTAATGGAGAATGCCAGTGCCAGATGCTATGGAAACTCCTCAGCTAGAAGATTGGTAAAATTTCTTCCTGCAGAGCTCTATAAAATATCTTAAACTAAACTATTTTAATAATTTCTGTAAAGCTAGCTAAATGTGAACGTTCATAAATAATGAATTATAATAAATAAACTTTGTAAAATAATTTTTATGAAACTATCTAGAACAGGGGTCGGTAAACTATGGCACCCGTGCCATGCTTGGCATGTCAACGATTATCTATGGCACTCTGAATAAATTGAAATAGTAAAAATATATATTTTAATTATAGCGTCTTTTTTTTTTGTTTTTACATTCAGCATTGAATTTACAATCAAATCATTATTTATCAAAAAATAATACACTTGACTTCATTTAAAAGATATTTTTGTTTGCAAGCAAAATAAATTCTACATATTCATATTTTACTTCTGATAATATTAAAAAATGAGATCGTAATCCAAATAAAAAGCTTATTACGTTATCAATTCTAGAAAGCTATTTTTGGTAGTTGAATGGTGGCGCTTTTTTCAAAAAAGATTATCATGGCATAGTGATTGAGAGATTCCCAAAATGTCCCACATAAGACAAAAATGTGATATTCGCTCTCTTCAAGACTCTTGGACAAATGAATAAGGATTTGTACAGCAAAAAGATCGTGCTATGTGTGCATTGCTGTGAAAGTATTGTCTGTTGTATCTCAAGTGTACAAAGACATTAGCAAACTAAACATTTGTTCATGTTTAAAAACTCAGATGAAAAAAGTGAAGCTATAAAAAGGGCTATAAATAGTCAAAATAAGAGTCATAGATCACATGACCATATTCTCTTAAGCTTGTAAGTTATAAACAATGAGGATTGCCAATTCCCCAATAAGCTTTGTGAGAAATGCTTAGCTAGAGAAAGCATTTAAAATACCTCTGTCAGGAACCCCCCCCAACCCCTGACCATGATTTTATGCTTTGGCACTCATCAGAGAGGTGCCAGGGTAGGTTCAGACACCAGATATGTTTCTGCCTTTAAGAAACAAACGACTCATTTTAGTCAAATAATTGGAACCCAAAATAAAGCCACCAAATGTAGTTACACAATTACTCATTGTGTGGCTTCGAAAGGAAAATCTTTCACAGATGGACAATTCATCAAAGAAATGTTTTTGAAAAGTGCTGAAATCTTATTCAATGATCTATCTAATAAACAAACAATACTGTCTCAAATTCAAGAAATACCAGCTTTTGCAAGATCAATAAAGAAGAATAACTGACATGGCTGAAGATGTAACAACAAAACAGAAAACCAGTTTACAACAAGCTGTTGCATTTAGTGTTGCTGTTGATGAAAGCACTGATGTAAATGATGTAGCATGCCTAGCAATAGTTGCATGATATTATGACAACAATCATATTTATGAAGAACTGTGTTGCTTGATTCCCGTTACTGATGCAACAAAGGGACATGACATTTTAACTGCATTTTTCAATTATTTTGGAAAATCAGAAAATTAACATAAATAAAATATTTAGTGTTATTACTGATGCTAGCCATGCAATGGTCAGAAAGGAAAAGAGATTTGCTAAACTTCTTGAAAATCATATTAAACATCGAATATTGAGTTTCCACTGCATTATACACCAGGAAAATTTAGTTGCAAAAATCTCATCACAGTGCTTGAATTCTATAATGGACAGTGTCATTAAAATAATTAATTTCATTGCTTTTTGTTCTTCATTAACACATAGGTAATTTAAATTTCTCTTGCAAGAAATGAATAGTACATATATAGACCTCCCTCTACACAGCAATGTTCGTTGGATTAGTCAAGGTAATGTCTCGAACAGGTTTGTATCATGACTAAAAGAAATCAAGATGATTCTTCATAGAAAAGAACAACACATCCAGAAATAAATGATGAAGACTGGTTCTGAAAATTGATGTTTCTGACTAATATAACTCAACACTTGAATGAGTTAAACTTGCATTTGCAAAGGAAGGGTCAAACAGTACTAGAACTTTTTGAATATTGGAAAGGATTTGCATCAAAATTAGATATATTTCGGCATGATAATATCTCTAACACCTACACGTGCTTTCCAAATGTAAAGGCCCATGCAAATCAATTTAACATTAACAAAGATGAACTTCAAAAATACATTGAAGCTTCCAGAGAAGAATTTTCCAAACAATTTGAAGGCTTCCAAATACACATACCCATATTTGCTTTCCTCATCAAACCTGACTTAATTGATTTAAAGATGACTAATTGATTTATCTCTTTTTGTGTGAATGGATATTGATAGTTTTGAAATGAAATTAATCGAATTAATGTCATCAGAATTGTGGAAAACTAAATTTGTAGAATTGCGGAAAACTCTTGAAGGGAACTGTCTAAAAAAGCCGGCTGTCATTCTTAATTGTTGGATATTATTACCTGAAAGATTTAATTCTTTGAAAAACACTGCTTGTGCTCTGCTTTCGGCATTTGTTTCGACTTACTTATGTGAACAAATTTTCTCACATATAAAAAATATTTTGAGTTCACAAAGAAATTGCCTAACACCTGAACATTCAGAAGCATGTTTGAAGCCAAAAGTGACCATTTACATACCTGACATTGAGCAAAGAGATACAAGGCCAAGATTCACATTAATTTATTTTAATAATAAAAAATGGCTAATCATATTAGAATTCATGATATTTTGTTCTTATTTAAATTGTAAATTTTGTATAGGTAAAAAGTTGTAATTTATAATTTGTAATATAATTTTTAACAAGCATGTTAAAAATTATAAATTTTTAAAAAAGGTACTTTTCACATGATTCTAAATATTTTAAAATATTGAATGGGCCAATAATATAAGATCCAGTTTTAATGGATTTCAAAAGTATATATTATATAGTAGTATATATCATATAACTTTGAAGCCCATTATAACAACCAATTTTGATAATAAATAATAAGATTGGTGAAATCATGTCGGCATGCGGAATAACATTGTAACATAGGTTTGGCACCACACTACTAAAAGGTTACTGACTCCTGATCTAGAATGTATTTTTAATTTAATAATATATTTATAAGAATCTTGCCTCTTTTAACTCAAATAATTTTAATTGAATAATCTTTCTAAATCATAATAACTATAATCAGTTATTATTATATATCTGTCCCTTGCTAATCTGCGATCATACCTATTTTATATATTGTTAATTTATTAATTTATGTTGTGCATTCATTCAGAGCGAGATAGAAAGTATTAATAATTTTGGAGAGATGATTAGAAGCTTTCATGTAGCTAATTTATGTTGCTTTAAGGCACACCTATAAATCTCTGATCTGAAAACCTACTTTTATATATGTTAGTTAAACTACTATATTTTGGCTTAGTGTAATTCATGTTTGCATATTAAATGTCTATATTTAGTTAAATATGAAAGAGAATGATATTTTAAAGCATATTGAAAACAATTAGTTAATTAAGTCCCAAATCTGCTTTACTCCTTTTTAGTTTATTCGGTTCTAGTTAAACTATTAACTGTGCAGCCTTTGGTGGCACTGTTTCTAGTTAAAAACAGAGCGTTATAATATTACCAAGCCGCTAGATTTTTTTTATCTAATAGATTGTATTTTGACATACGGCTGTAATTTTTTTTTTTAATATTTAATATATTGTGGTTATTTGTTTTGGACATAATTATTATTTTTTTTAAATATATTGTTGTTGTTTGTTTTGGACATAATTATTTTTTTGGTTTTCATTTAACAAAAGTCAAACTATAAAGGAGACTTTGACCTTTTTTTTTGGATCTCAAAAGTACATAATTTTTGACATATGCCTTTATTTGGGGGGGGGGGGAATTCCATTCTAAATCTACTGTTTCTTTTTTACAGATGTCTTTTATTTTTTTTGTTTTGGATTCGATACATTTCAAAGTAATAAGGGACAGTTTTAACTTTTTTTTGGAATATCTCAAATATACACAATTTGCTTTACATACGACTTTCTTTTTTTGTTGTTGTTGTTATTTAAAATTAGAATCGACACTTTCTTTTTGAATTATGATAAAAATGAGGGAGTTTGCTGTTGATTGATTTAGCAACAAAAAATTCAAACCTGTCTGACAAACTCTGCCTCAGATGTCCGTATTTGCTTATAAACGAAAAGAAATGTTTGGTATTTTATCTTACATTTATAAATACAGGGTTTTTTTTTTTTGGTTGGCATGTTTTGATTTTTTTGTTTTTTTTTTAATAATAACAAATAAAACGGGGTTTTGATTTTTTTGTTTTTTAAATAATAATAAATAAAATGGGAATTCTTTTTTCTCTTAGATTTATAAATACGGGTTTTTTTTTTGTGTGTCGGCAGGTTTTGATTTATTTTGCTATTTTTAATAATAACAAATAAAATGTCCAAAACAAAAACCAAAAAGTCAATCGCGGTATTGTTTTTTTAACACAAAAAATATGTATGTTAACCGGTTTTGTTACATTCTGTAGGATTTATTTATTTATCTTTTTTAAGAGTCGTACAAGTTTGTTAAAGATTTTTTGTTTTCATAACAAATAAAACGTCTGGTATTTTTATTCTTTTTTAACAACAAAAATTAAGCTCGGGTTCATTTTTAAAATCTATTTAACGTGCTGTTTATTGATTTAAAACAACAACAACAAAAAACCTCTTTTTGCTTCTAAATGGAATGAATAAGTATGTCAAAAGAAGTATTTTTTTTTTTAAAAAAATAAAAAAAATCAATCAAGAGATGCCGCGCCTTTTTAACACTGTCATTCTGGATGTTAATTACATGATTTACAGATAAAAATAATCGCAAACAAAACACAAATTCTTTCCAGAAAATAAATTTATTAACCACATATGACTGAACTAAATCAACTGTAACAAATGGCAGGATGTTTTGGGCTTGCAAAAATGCAACTGCCTCACTTTCTCTGGTTGGGATGTTCCACAAATATAATAACGTGGTAGACATTTTGTTCTTTTTCAACTCTCGTCCGAGTCATGACAGAAATGGTATTTTTCCGCAAACAACTTCAATCGTCTGCCAGAGAGCTTGAGAAATTGTATTTTGTCTTCTTTGACCCCCCAAAAAGCCAAAATTAGCCAAAAAAATTTTTTTTGACAAATATCAATAATACGCTGAAAATTACTAGTACGCAAAAATCTTTCAGTTGGGAAATACAGAAAATCATAAACATCTACAAATAAACACTTGAAAAAGATGACAATGCTCACACTCTCATCTTAAATTCTAGTGACAATACAAATTCTGTCAATATGCATAGGAATTCAACCCGCAATGAAATCAATGGCAAACTATACGATCATAGTATTGTTAGTAGACGTAGTGTTATTGAACGCGGAAGTAATTGGCCAAGTATTATAACCACTACATACGATCTACTCGTATATTAATGAACACTCGTATATTAGCCGTAGGTTCGGCCGCGAAAGCGGTATAATTCTGTGTTTTTAAACAGAAACAGCACCACCAAAGGCTGCACAGTTAATAGTTTACTAGAACCGTTTATTCTTATAAACTATATGGATTACTTGATAAACTAGGTCACTTATAATTATCTTTTTTAGCATGATTTAAGTATGCTAATTTACAAACTGGCATATAGTAGTTTAGCAGATCACAACTATAGATTTAGCAGTAATAATTTTAATGTCTGATATTTTAGAAAGCATTACTAATGTGTCTTTATGAAGCACACAGATGCAATATACGCCTTGCTATATGTATTTTCTTATTGAAATGGGCTTTGGTGTAAAGGCCACCCCATTATTCTTAGTTCGGACAGCTCTCTTTTAGAACTGAAACATGAGTGTCCAGATTGTTCTGCTCTGATCACCCGAATTAAACGTTCATGTATTTTATGATAGCAAGTCATACGGACCACAGGAAATGAATACTTGGTACTGAATCTCGTGAGTAATTACACTTTCAGGCAGTATCTTTTATTTATTTTATATAACGCCATAGTCTTGGAAGTCACACTACAAATCGCCAGTTCACCCTCCATAATATTATTCGTTCAGCATTGATCTGAACGTCAGATCTAGTTATATAATGCAATCTGCATAAAGAGCACATTTATTGCTCATTACATAATATTAATAGATTAAGTATATCTGTTGGTCATCATTCTCATAGGATTTGACTATTAGCAAACCTTGTAAGACGGCATACCATAAATAAGGCATGATTAGACCGTAGGTTATTAAATTTGTAATAAACTCTTATAAATTATAGTGCATTAGATGAGATTCTGTTCTCAAACTTGCTCATAATTATTACACCTGTGTGTGTGTAAATCCTGATGCAGTTTTTGTATTATTTATCTTATATTTTCTCAATGAAATATTTTAAACTTGTAAACGTTTAGTGTGTTATTCGCAATTCATTACCAAATCTTATCCTAATCTACTCTAATATTAGTGTTAATTATTAATATATGCATTATCTAGCCAGCAGTAGATGTGTGTGTTTAGTTAAACTATTAGTAATTTAGTTATTATTCCTTGTGTCTCTTGCTCCATTCTTTGCTATTTCTGGCATGCGAATTAAGAAACTCTGAGTATAGTCTCATATATGTCATCCATAGGGTAGTAAATCATGGAGCATTGGTGAAGCTGAGGTGCGACCAGATTTGAGGTCTCAATCCCTCATCTAGATCAACCTTGGTATAATTTGCCAAAAACTCTGGATTTTGTTGCATTAATGTACAAATATGACCGTTACAGTGTTTAATGGTAATGATAAGAAATCATAATATTTTTCAAAATATATTAATTTAATTGATGAAAATATTAAATTTACAATGGAGAAATAAATAAATAATTTAATTAATTATACGGATGTTAACATTAAAAAGGTCATAAAGAATTATAGGGTAAATATTGAGACAAGTATATTTAGGAAGAGTACTTTTTATGGGTTACTAATTGTTTAGAGATTGGATATAGACTGAGTACATAAAATAAATAATTAGAGGAATAAATTTATGTTCAGAGGAAAAGTTATTTAAGCGTGTAATAGAAATTGTGAACTTAATCAGTGAAGTATTCAATAGCTTCATGCTCGCAAAGCAAAATGCTTTAGATTTGCCTATATAATTAAAAAGCAGGTTGAAGATAAGAATGGTCACTCTTGTCTTTTAAAGTCGTTAATCTTATATTAAAGATTTGTAGAGGTCCCTATTGTTGTATTTGAGCACATAGTCTTAAGGTTATAGCCTTAATATTGTAATGATATATAAATATGTCGTTACATTTATTTAAAATAAAAACTTAAAAGTTCGCAAATAAAAGTAAAAAACTAAACGCTAAAATTAAAATATTGTTAAACGTATATACATTCGCACAGAGGCCAAACTTTAAAAATATTTTTTTTTAAAAAAAACAAATAAGTATTTGAACGTACTTTTTTTATAAAAAAGTACAAGATTTAAAAATAAAAACAGGTATTAATTAATGTAATCTGTAAATGGAAATGATTGTTTATAAATTGTTTGAAAAGCAAGCTAGCTTCGGGCTCTTGTATAATTAAAATGATCTGATGAAAGTTAGATAAGAGAAGAAAGAGATTTTAGCTTGACCAATGGAAGCAAATAAAGGCCCGGACCATAACGAAAAAACAGAACAGTGACGTTTTTGTTCATGGAATCCATAGGAGGACTATAAAAAGAAAAAAATATTGAGTTCCAGTCAGTTTTCCAACTTGATTTTGGTGAGTCTAGCGACAAAACGCACTTGTCGTCCTCACTCACTTATTTTAAAAATGCAAAGACTGTGATACCAGAACAGAACCAGCTAATGCTACCTCCAAAATATCAGACCGGTCTTCCAGGAAAGTCTCCGTGGGAATTGCCAACGGGAACATGGACTCTTCTACCGTAAGCAATAGAACTGAACGATTGTTAAAATCATAATATTAATTAAGAACTTTAAAGATTGATAAGTTAATTTAAATTTTATAAAAAGAACTTTTCTCTGACTTATGTGTCAACTCAATTGATAATGTGTAATATTATATATGTTTGCGTTTGATAAAAAAAAAAAATCATTTCCATTTATTATTTATTTGTATTAATATTTATTGTTTAAATTTTAAATGAGGAAATTTAAGGTTGGGTATAGACGTTGCATAGATTCGTTAGCGGTTGATAATGTTGTGGTTTTCACATTCGATTAGAATATATGTCAACGATATCACTGCAAGCATCTTACGATGAATGCTAATGGGATTTGTATATTCCCTATGCAAGTGACGTTTATCGATGACTTTGTATTTTGATCGGTTGTGTTTAATTTGGAATGTTTTTGACCGTGTAATCTGTGCAGCTGATCTGTACTCAACATTTTAAAACAAATTTTATAAAATGCATTTGTGCGAACGTATTTAAATGTTAAATTTAAGTCGGGCGTGAATGGCTATATAGTTTTGTAAAGTTATATTAAGGGAGGGTAATCTTGGGTTATTCATTTCGTAGTTGAATTGGTTCAATGGATTGGATATATTTGTGTAATTAGTAGATGTAGTATGAGGTCCGCTACGGGCAGGATTATAGATATACGCCACACACCCTCTGTTGGCCTATGGATGGGTTTGTAAGTCGGCAGAAGACCGCAGTCCATTCCTATGGAGTTTTTTTTATTGTTCTACTTGCCAACAGATGTCACATTCCTGTTGGTGGAGAGTCAATGTCTTCTCTATTTCTACTTATTGTTCAGATGTACGTTCCTGACAGTATAGTATTTTGTGTTGTCGTATCATGCTACATTGAATACATGAATGTATCAGATGGATTGGCGCCAGTTTGGTTGCGAAATTTGTGGCCTAAGGTTAAATCAGGGAAGAATATTTTCTTTTCAAATGCAGATCTATGTAGTCGATTCATACTTGACTATCTAAATAAAATATTAAACTCCTTGAAACTTAGTTAAATGTAAAATTAAAAGTTAATATAAAAATCTAAAATGTTAAACTTATTCCTCAAAATTTAAGTTATTTTATATGTGCGTAAATAAATATTTTTATGTGTTAATTTCTGGCAGTGGCTTTTATTCTTTTATATTTAAGATATAAAATTTATAGATTTTTATCTCTGCGTCTCCGCTGAGCTAGTGACTTGGGCTAACGATCGGAATATTTAAATAAAGTGGAATCTTAACAGCGCGTATCTGCCTACTTTATAAATTTTTCTAGGTTTAAATGCCTAGATGGCGCCTTGTAGAGCAGATATTGTTTTTGCGGTTAGATTCGATCTTAGAGTCAATGGATAATGATTATCAAAATAAAATTATTTATAAATTATGTAGAACCAAAATATTGATAAAATAAAAATGAATTTGAATAAAAAGAAAGTTAAGAAGATTATATATAGCAGTTATAATGTATCAAAAAATATTTTTTTAAAAGATTATAAAGGATATAAATAAGAAATATAGAAAGGAATGTAATTTAATTTTGAAACCAGTATACAAAAAGAAATTTAACTTAGGAAATGTGATAAAAGAAATAAAGGATGGGAATTTAGAAAATGTGAATGGAATTTATAGGATTGAGTGTTTAAAGGGTAAAAGAGATAATAGGGATTTATCATATATTGACAACAAAAAATAATTTAAGGACAAGATTAAAAATGATAGAAATTCAAATGTTAATATACATAGTAATGAATTTGGACATATAGATTTTAAGATATGAATGTTAGAAAAAGTGGAATTATATAAAGAATTAATGATAAAATAAAGTTTATATATTAAGAGATAAAAACCTGTCTTAAGTAGGGTGAATTATATAAAAGATAGATTAAAATAAAAATGAATTAAAAATATATATATAATTATAAGTAATATATAGTATTATATATTCAAACCTTTATTTTAGTAAAGCCGATGACAATTACCGTCACCAACAACCCATCTTCTCTTAAGCATCACTTTTAACCTTTAAAAATACGATGTTGTTTACACCAACACCACTTTTCACGTGGCCTCCCTCGGGATCGATGGTGATGGGTTAGAATATTAATAAGAATATTTTCCAGGGCGCCAAATTGCAACTTCAATGAAAATACTTGGGTTAAGCCTTATTTCAATAATTTTTTTAATAATTCCTAATAACAATATCTAACGAAGGGGTTAATAAATAATCAATAAATGGAGAAACACTGACAGCGCAGTAAAATTCGTATTTATTAAAGAGAAGAAACTTTAAGCTCCATTCCCATTACAATTTATACTCTCAGCACATTCCCCATCCATTACCATTAAAGTCACAATTAAAATTTTGTTTCAGATTATAAATAGTTCCATGCCCATCTCCATTTTCCTGGTCCATCCCTCCATCGTCCTCACATTCATAAGTCCCTTGTACTACTATCTCTTTTGCTCTCAATTTTTTATCATACTAGCTCATTTATCTCCTGTGATAATTTCTTCTCAGGGTTTTAGAACAATAAGGTCTGGAAGTCAAACAAGCTGCTATGGATTATTGGTGATAAACACTCTTCCCCCATGATTACTTCCATAGTTGATGTTGGCTAATCTTAACATAGCCAAAGTCCACTTACACTAAAAAGCTCTAATAATTAAGTTTACATTAAATTGTGGGAATAACATTATAAACACTTTAATAACTAAAGAAAAATCCTTAAGAAGTTTATCTAGGAAGATGTTTGAATACAGCGGATGGGGAAAGGATTTTATGTCCACCCACTGCATCCACTATCACACAATAACCATCCCGCAATTCATAATCTATACATTAAATATAAACCACTAAGCATCACATGATCACCATTTCTTATGCTGGCACATAACTGTTATTAAACAGGCAAAACTCTCCATACAATAGTGCCACCCTGTGCCAATTAAGAGTAATCAATGGATGCCAGAAGGCTTGTGCATAAAATCCCCATCTAGTGCCTACTCATCCCATATCCCCAGACTTGTGGCCTTCGTCAGTGAGGAGCCTTGGATCTGAGAGCACTGCACCTAGATCTTAGGGTCTAATGCAATCCTCCAGCAGCCATCTTTTATCTTTACTTATCTACAAAACTATGAGAATGAAATTGAAAACAATATTTTCAATCTAAGCTTAATTAATCTGGGGATATTGGATGAGTAGGCACTAGATGGGGGATTTTGTGCACAAGCCTTCTGGCACCCACTGATTACTCTGGTTGGCATAGGGTGGCACTACTGTGTGGAGAGTTTTGCCTATTTACTTTAAATATACTAAATGATTTCTGGAATATTGGTAATTTAAATCTTGCAGTGCTACATAAGCTTAGAAAATTAACCATTTAAATAAATTTTACCTGGTGTGATTTAATAAAATAATGCTCCAAATCTAAATAACAGTGTATTGTTGCATAATTGGATTTGAAATTTCTAGATTGTAGTAAACCACAAAACACTGAGACTTACACAAAATCTTATTCTAAAAACAACAACTTTTATTATCAAATATAAATCAATATAATAATATTTACATAATTCCCATGGCTTTCCCCGATTCTTCAACTGTATGATAAAAAAATAATTCCAAAATAAACTGCTAATTTGGCGATGTTATAGAATACATTCTTATTTAATTCTTACTCACTAGGTGTTCACAATTGCCATGGAGTACTAATAATAAAACCGATATAGAATGATAATATTTACCTTTATTCCCCCTTTGAAATTAAGATATAGTGAATATTAAATTTCTTCCCAATTCTTAACGCTTTCAATTACTGATTTATTTTCTAATTACCCCTATTAATTCTAAAGATAATTCTTCCGATAATAAAATTTAATAATTTCCCTTTAATTATCTTAACCTAATATGTCTTCCTCTTATGCTTTACAATGGATAGTTTTTTTAAGTATTACTTGCCTTCTTGCAATCAAGTTACCCTTTCATGTGTTAAGAAATCGGTACTTAGCTTACTCATTATCATATATGCATACAATCTATATCAATGTTCTTTCGATAATAATACTTCAAAGATCTTACCATTCCATCAAAGTTCTCAGCTGGCTGTGAATGTACTTTCTAGATAATTCTATATACGCACTGCTTAGTATATTCTCAGGTCTTATTTAACTCTTAAGTTTAATGTTTGACTTCGTTATTATTCTTGGCTCTTGTTAATTCATTAAAACATTTAAATAAAGCAATGTTTCAGTATTATAATCACAAATATACTATCTGTACTCATCCTGACATCAAATCAATTTTACGACCCTGCAACCAACATTTAAAACTAATACTTTCCTATATCTGAAATTCATACAACCGTAAGGAATGTCAACATTAATATGAAAGTAGGCAGTGACCTGGATAAGAGAAAATACCTTTTCACTAAGGTTGGGGTATGCTAGGATTTATCCCCAATCATACAGTAAGACATGGGTATACTACACCCTCTGGGCATCTATAAAGAAATCATCTTACGGTGTAGAAAATAATCAAATGGGAAACTCCTCCACTGCATTTAAATACTTTATAAAAATGGAATCAACATTTTAGTGAGCAAGCTAAACTACGGCTACACTAGCTTGGTGGGGATTCTTTGTCCATCCACGTGTACAAGGGTCTAACACCAATTTGTACAAGTAAAAATTTCACATATACACTCCTCTCGCGAAATAGTATACTAAGACATTAGCTAACATTTTTTTTTTTCAAGCCTTAATTAGCTTATATCTAAATCACTTTAACTTTACAATAATAATAATAAGAAATGTGTATAAACTTTTAAAACCATCTTTCTATACTTTTATCACATAATGATGATATTTTATCAACATTTACACCATCTTTATAAAACATATCATTAAGCCTAAGTATTTGATAATAATACCTGATCTGATTAAAAACATTTCATTTAGCAATATCTCTCTAAAAAAAAAAAAAAAGTAAAGCAACAAATTACTAGTGGGAATAAGGCACATACAAAATTATTTGATATTAACTTATCTACTCAAAAAAACAAAACAAAACAAAATCCTTAACATAAATTAACTTTAAACTGATATATATGATTAAATTTTTTTTTTTTAGACTAAATATTAGAAACTAATAACACGTAATAAAATTATACTCATACATTTCTCCTGGATCGTCCTTTAGATCTCCCCAATTTTACTGCAGATTCCTCCTACTTTAAATTTTGGTTTGTGTTATCTTATTTGATTTTGTTCCTTGTGCGCACACATCACATTAGATAATTCCTTGAGAAATTCTGGTCTATTTCTTTGAAGCACTCCTTGGGATTCATCATTTCTGTTTCGAGTTTTAGGACAAAATCCATGTCCCTTTTAATTGCAAATTATTCTTCTGAGGCATTTATTGAAGGAGTCACTTTTATATATGATCAATCCTTATAATGGAATGTACTAATTTTTTATTTTTAGTTATAATCCTTAATCCATTTTGGGTTCTTGGTTATTAGTTGCATTTTCATAGTTGAACATAACCAGCTTTTAAATCTTGACATGTATAATGAATTAATTTAGCTTCACTATAGGAATTCCTTTTACCAATGTATTTCTCATTCCATTTACGATGATTTTATACTTCATATGGGATTTTAGCGTTCAGTTCCACCTTATTTTAAGAAATCAGAATTATTTTCTCTCGAAATTTTGGATAATACAAATAGCTAACTCTTTTAAATTTAATAAAATTAAATTTGCAATAATTATTCATAGAACACAGTGTTTCGTCGATTTTTCCTGAGCAAAATTCCTCCTGCAGTTTAAGCTTCATTACTTGCTGATCACTGATAAATTGGGTACATTAGGATGAAGGTTGTTTTACAATAGCATGTTGAAACCACCGGAGGGCGTTATTTCTATGCTAGCGCACAGAAATATGCCATTTAGGTGGCCGCCTCCGCCGCTATCGAACGTTCTATTTCTAACGCGTAAGCCTAGAAATAGTCCGTTGATACGGGGGAGGGCACCGGCTGACTGTGTTTATTTCTATGCCAATGCACAGAAACGTGAACATTTAGCCAATCTTGCCGCAGAAGCTATCGTGTCAGCTTACGGCTCAGATTCGGGCTAAGCATTTCGGACTAGCGATCATATTTCACTTTTGTTTACAGTATTGTCTGAGGGTGGCTGGAATTACGATTGTCGAAACTATTTTAATATTCATTAAGACCACCTCCCCCTCTATCTCGCATCTTTTAGGAAGGTCTACTAACAATTATCAGCAGAGTCTCATGCTTCCCTAGCCCCCATTTCCTGCTGAAAAAATGGGCCAAGTGTAGTTCAAAGCGCGCTTCCCATCAAATCACGCTCTAAGTCACGTTTCATGCGACAACAACTGCGAGCTGATTAATCGAATAGCTGCAAAAAATAGGACAACTTGTTTTGCCGAATGTCAAAGAAAGAACAAGGATTCTTCTCTGACTGCTGGAACCGGCGGTGGTTTATCAAACAAAACACCTTGAAGCTGCATGCCTGCTGTGTTTTTTTTTTTTTAGTTTTTTTTTTGCCTGAAGAGCCCAAAAAGTTTCTTTTAATTGCCGTATAGATTGATGTTTTTTGAGGGGGAATTACCGTCAAAACTTGGTCAATCTTCGAGTTGTTGGCGTTCCGTTCTGTTAGCAATTGCAAACACCCTTCCCTTTCCCCCCCTCTCCCAAAGTTGGACTTTGGCTTGTAAATGTTACCGTTAAATGGACAATAGATTTATTTATCAAAATAAAAACAAAACAAACCAAAAAAAAAAGAAGAAGTAGTTGAATCGGCTGATTTTTTGTTTGTCATACAGTACCGAACCGAAAATAGAAAAGGGTTTAATGAGAATTAAATCAAAACAAACAAAAAAATCGGTTAACTACTTTTTAAAAATCATTGGTTTTAATCGATCCGTTTTTTTTTTGGTTTTGGTTTTTTTTTTTTTGTTGTTTGGGGTAGCCAAAATAGATTTGATAGCCGCCGTACTTTTATTTTAAATGTGATAAACAACAACCAAAAAAAAAAAATACGTAGACGGTAAAAAAAAAAACCCCGTCCCCTTTGAAAATATAAATAATAAAAAAAAAAGAATCAAAAGCCCAAAAAATGAAGTACTTTTTTTTTGTAAATTCATTTATTTGTAATTTTTTTGTTTATGCATTTGTTTATTTTTGTTTTTTTGTTTTGGTCGTGTTTAAACAAAATTTGATTTGATATTACTTTTATAAATGTGATAAACAAAAAAAAATCAAAAAACCAAAGCCAACCAAAAAAAAAAAAAAGAAAAGAAACTCGGCCCCGGCAACATTATATTTATCTTTGTTTACAAACCGAGCCCGCCCTCCAGCGGTTTCAACACGCTATTGTAAAACAACCGAAAGTAAAATCATGAAGTTGGTCAACTTTTGGAGAAGAAATTATATGCCTAATATAGTACTCACAACTCATTTTGTAACAATATTATAAAATTTGACGAAGTTTCTCATTCAGGAAACAGAACCGCAAAATTAATATCAAACTTACAATTTTTGTATTGAAAAATTGCTATTGAACCTGACAAGGTTTCTCTAGATAACCTATGATGAATAACCACTCTAAAGGACGGATTAATTTTTTATACTGTCTGGATCCCTTCCTTCCTCTCTTGAATGATTGACTCGCCAAATCATTTGTCTGTATTTTAATTGGTTGATTACCTATTGTTTTTTCTAAAATTATACATTCCCACTTACAAATATTACATGGTTTCTTTAGTATTTTTCCCACTCGTGGAAATTCCCTGAAAGAATAAAATGAAAGGAAAACTTTTTTTTAATAAAAAAAAAAAATACATAGCAACCTAACTTCAAACCAGAACCTTGAATGAAAATTGGCCGCTATGAATGAATTATAGAAAGAAATTAATTCTTCTTTAAAGGAGCTTTCCAACGAGATAACACATGATAATTACTAGTTAATAATTTACCCTATAATTAAAACTCATAATTAAATCTACACATACATGCATGGCACACACATACAATTCTAGTTAAACCGATTGTTCAATACTTGAATTCTTGATTTTTTCTATGACAATTTGATTTTATTAATTATTGTATTTTAATTTATTATTGTAAAATTACGATTGTCTATTTTCATTCCCCCAAAGTAGTTTTGCAATTTTACATCCCCTTCCTTTCCTTTCCTTTCCAATCTCCAAACCATCAAAATAATTTATAAACTTTGCTAACTCATAACTTCTCAATTATGTCCTTGGCTTTTAAATTACATTATGAATCGATACTAAATAAAATAATTTTTACTTATAAACTTTTATGATAAAATATTTAGTTTGCGTACTAAGTAAAATTACTCAATCCATAAGAATATGACTTTAATTCAAACTTAGCATTGGCTAGAAAGCTTGTCTGTTAAAATATATATATATAGCTCATAAGGAAAATTTTATCAAACACTGTCAAAAATAACTAAGTCTAAAATCTAATGGAGCTTTGGGCAAAACCAAAGGCTACAATATATAGTACTGTTTTCTAATGGTTTATATATAAATGAGTATATGAGAAGGAAAAAATGTGGCGAGAAAAAAAGTAAATGTAGATTATATAATGTAATATATATGTAAAAAAATGTATTGATAGATGAAAGGAAATGTTATTGTTTTTTATGATAAGGGTATATACATTATATATATATAATAATGATATAAATATGTAATTTTATAGATCCTTAAAAATGACTACAGAAAAAAATAGCTGAAACATTGGGTATTAAAGATATGAACATGCATATATGGTTGATAAGAAAAATAAAGTTTTTAAAAAGAAAAGGAGAGTATATAATTTAATTTGATTGGATTCAATGAAAAAGAACATTATATCTTATATTATTTGTGTATTTTGCAATATATAATCGTAGAGGTAAGCCTGCTATTTAGGAATTTGTAAATGATAAATTAAAACTAAGTGTTATTAATAGTCAAATGTACATTTGTATTTGTAAATTTTAATATCTGTATCTCTTTTTGTCAAATGCTTTTTACTTGTAAAGAGTTGTTTTAAATAATGAAATGTATGTTCAGATATGTCAATATTAGTGCATATGAAAAGCATTAAATTTTTAAATTATTTTTTGTTATTAGTGTGTGATTGGTTCCATAATCTGCATGTGAGAGAAAAATCTGCGCAAGCTATATGTTGTCGATAATTTTACATTTAATTTACCAATGGATTTTAAGCCAAATACAAAGCCTTGCAAATTAAAATGGTACTTACATATTAGAGCTGCTACATCTTTTCACATTCGTATCAATCCACCGAAAACTCTCCAATCTTGTGATCTGATCAAACAAATATACACTTTGATCTTGTATAAACTTAAATTGATAAATTTGTCAAAATAGACCATGTGTACATGATATTTTCACAAGATTTACAAAGTTATCAGCAGACTGAATATGTATGTGAAAAGGTATAGCAGTTTTAATACATGACAGTAATTGCACCAGACTAAATCTAGCAATACTAAAAATATTAATTTGCTAGAATAATACTAAAATGAATTTCACATAAAAATAAATCTGAAAGTTTAAGCGATTCCCAAATGTTACTTTAAATATGGACAAAACAATTACTAAATTACAAAATGCTTAAAATATCCACATATGGTACTTACCCTGTAATATATAACAGGAATTGTTATGATGAAACTGTCAATTCATCTGTTCTACTTTTGTTTCAAAATGGAGACTAAAAATAATTTTTTTTATTATTCCCAAAATGGAGACTTACTTATCATGTGATTGTGCAATATAATACCTGCTTTTTTTATTTTGCAAATGATATAACTTTGATTACTCCATCAGCTTATAAACTACTTAAAAAAACTTAATGAAAACTTAATAAAAATATTGCAATGAATGGACAATAATATAAATAAATGTAAATAAATATATTGTTTTAAAAATGGTTCAGTAAATGATCTGTAAATCCATGAATCATTCTGCATTTGAGAAAATCATCAGAACTATAGTAACAATTAAAAATAGTTTACGTAGATCTAACTTTATTATTTATATATGTATAAACAGGTATACGCAATCAGGTTCTATTTTGATAATAATATTATGGGATGATACTGCAGATAATTATTGAAATTATTTAAGGTTTTTCAGAACTTTACATTAAGAAACATTTTATTTAAACTTGAAATTGTCTGTAAGAATGTGTGCTGGAATAACCAGCATCAATTATTCTATGCAATTATTTTTTAAAAAAAAGCAAAGCTATAAAAAAAACAACAACTGCAAATCATCAATATCAAACAGGTCATGTGACCTTGATTTATTAATTGAACATAAATTTTCCATAACTCACTATAGATATCAGAAATGTTATCTGGCACAAAATATAATGCATTAGTGAGAAATATCAATTTTAAGCTATATGGCTTATCAAACAAAAAATTTTAAAATTAGTGAAGAATTGGATTGTAATGTAATGAAAACGTATTTATTTAGTCTTTTCTTTTTCATTTTCAATCTTTGTAATTTATATTGTCCACTTTTTCCGTTTGTGTTTTTACTATTTGTTGAGAGTTCAATTATATATTTTAAAATTAATTAGAATTTTTTATTAGGCTTCATGCATGACTTTCATTACAAGATTATTTAATAAATTAAAAATATTATTTTTAATTTGTATGGGATCATTCCAATAAAAATATTTTAAAAATATGTGTTTATTTAATTTTCCATTTTCTTCCAATTTAAAGATCATCAATGAGCAATATTTAAATAAATATTTGACGTATTGTTTTAAATCTTCTTTTGCCATGAACACATGGTCACACAAAACTAAAATGACACAAAGAAATTGCTCTATGATAATGACTGAGGAAACATTGGCATAGATAGATGAGGATGATATTATGTAAAGATAAAACGACTTATTACATAAAGTCAAAAGTTTTGTGCATAGGCTAAATATACAGAAATTCTATTGACTATGATTTTGTGATATAATATAAAATGGCTCTTTCTAGACAAAGTCAAGTTTTTTTGCATAGGCTTTATATTCAGAAAACATGTTAACAAAGTTAAAAATTTTATTTTTTATTATTAAGTGATTCTTCCTTCCCTGATTAATTTTTTTTTCCTATTGTACTTTAACCATTCTATTTATATATTTCCCATTTTTATGATAAAGATCTAAACAAAAAATCATAAAATGTTTATCTTTTTCATTTCATTTCAGTCCATTTTCATTTAAATTTCTTTCACTTTTCATAAATGTATTCTAATCTTCTTTCAATATGCTGCATTCCAAAACAAATTTTCATTACTCTCCCATATCCATGGAAAGACATCTACAGTCAAATCTTTGTTGTAGTTTTATTTTTTTTACTAGTATCCCAAATTACAGTTTTTTTTAAAAAAAATTCATATTTATTTTCTATAAATAAGTTTTTTTTCTCTAACCACCTTATTTATTTCCATCTTTCATAATTACATCTATAATACATTCTTTAAGCTTCTCATTTCTTATATATATAATGTGACATAAAATGGCTTTTCCTCAACTATCCAATATTTCTATGCATCAAGTTATATGACTAGAAATCCTGTTAATCAAGTTAAAAACAATAATAAATTCATCTATTTTTTATTTCTTATTATCCAATCATTTTTGTAGCTCTAATTCATTTACCCCCCCCCCCCCTATTCCATTATAATAAAAATTATTTTGTTAGTTTCACTATCTTATTCTCATATTCTTCAATTTCATGGTAAAGATCTAAAACAAAAAAAATCATAAAATCTTTTTCACTTTTACTCTATTTATCTTTAAATTATTCCCATTAGTTATTTAATTTATCCTGATTTTTCTTTCAAAATTCTACTCTCTAAAAATAATGATTCAATACTCTCTCTTATTATCACATAAAATATGTCTATCCTTACTTTATTTTTATTTTCTTTCCCTGATATCTAAAACTCTTACTTTTGTATCAAATACAGTAATCTTCTTTAGTGTAATTAATCATTTTTTTATATTTTGTATAATTTTTTATTCTTATATAATTCAAATCAATTTTCTAATTCACATTTATTTTCTGTTAATCTTCTCTTTCTCTAAACAACTTATTTATATATTTTTCCTATTCCTTATAATTATGTATTTATAATATATTTTCTACATATTTATCTCTCTTACATAAATACATCGAAATAAATTGTCTATCTATTAACTTAATATGTTGTAAAACTTTTTTTTGTCTAACTCTACTCTCTATAAAATTGAATTAAATGCTGTTTTTACTAATCTATTTTCATTTATATATTGTAATCTTCCAAATATTTTTAATTTCTTATAATTTCCTTCATCAAAAAAGAATTCCACCTCATTTTTTGTTGATTATTCTCATTTGATGTTCATAGTTTATTAGACAATGCTTGTTTTTCTTATTTTTTCTTTTTTCTTTTTAATATTCCATATAAAAATTTCTGAATTCACTGGTCAATACAAACAGAATTAATTGCAAATGTTATTCTTTTCAAATTATTGTGTCATTCCTTTCTGAATTATTCTACATACATTATATTTATTATATGAGAAGGATGTTTTTCGATTAATCCCATTTAAATTTTCGCCTTTCTTATTAGCTGTAATCAAATTTCTTTTTCCATTTACAAAGTATTTAAGTAAATAAATAAATAAATATCTATTTCATTTTTATTTCTTCAAAACAAATATCTGTCATTTTTTCTTACAATTTTATTCTTTTCTTAATACTAAGATTTTAGATTTTATTCCACTGAATTTTTATACTTATTTGGGTCTCTACACTTTTCTAACAATAAGCCCATATTTTTTACAATTGTGAAAAAGTACTGACTAATGCTGTATATATATATGTTAATTCTAATATTCTCACAGATAAGTAATGAATTCATAGTATTATTTCCAGGAGTTTCCATGTAATAAAAATATAATAGGTAAATAGCTGATGTTTCAGTACAATAACAACTGCTTTCCTCAGAGTTTCTTCTTTCTCAAATCATAAAAATGTGTGTGGTGAGATTTCAAACTGTTATTTTTTTTTATTTTGTTATTTTATTCTCACTCTCTAATTTTATTGGTTGAGAAGTTTTAAAATATATTTTATCTTCCAATAGCTTTTTCCAAATATTTTTAATTTTCTTTAATTCATACTTTATATATATATGTAATCTTGTGATTGAATTACATATATAACTTTGAAGAAATACAGACATCGAATAAGAATATGATTACATATATATTATACCAGTCGACCCCTACCCTGCAATTCTTACCATGTGCACAGAAAATGAACATGAAATGACCGTTATGCATCAGAGTATGGCATTGTTATAAACTCAATCATAAACTCTAGATTTAATAAGTTAAAGTTAACAAATTGAATTTGAAACGAGAGAGGTCAAACCAAAGCTGGTTATATTTCCTGATCTCTCCCTTGTTAAAACTATTGCCATGCTTAGGGATAACTGTGCATTGACCGTCGCATACCTTTGAAAGGCCAAATTTGAACCTGGCCTTTACGCATCACTTCCGGAAAGAGAAAACCCCTTCTAAAAGGAAATACAACTGCCAATGAATCATATGTAACAAGTAAATAAAGAAAGATATTTGCATGACAACAAACTTTTAATCACTTGATAAAGTAGTGTCTCATGGGCTTAGCTCAATCATCTCTTTATCTCAGGTAACTGGTGGATTATGCTACTATCAGAAAATGTACAAAGTATTGTTGGAGAGTGAGAGAGAGAGAGAAATAAATGAGACACTCGTAATGATATAATTTAAAAACAAAAACAAATATTTATTTTCCCAAATAACACATCACCATTTATATACATGAATAAAAAAAAATATATTTTATTAACTCCAACATTATAGTACGAGGAGGAAAAGTAAGAATAATGTGAATTCAATTTAGATATGGAACTCCCCTTATTATTTGTATAAATTTACTTGAATGAAGTGTCTGAGTTTCTAGCCACACCTGCACATATTAAGCATTATTTTTATTTTATCTAATATCAAAAAAATATTTGGTATACATTACCGGTGTGTGTTTGTGTACAAATCAAACACACACAAAGATGAAGCAAAATACTATAAATCAAGTTGAATTTCTTTTAATGTACGCATATGTGTGTTACAAGCAATAACAAATATGAAAACACACACACACACACACATGCATCTAAGCATTTCTTAAAATTAAGGTGGGAGAATGGTTTAACATAAAACAATCCAACGATTTATGAACAAACAACTCTTCATATATGTAATGCAACAAAATATGCATATCAATAAAATTTATCTTTGCTATAATGTATATGCAGTAATCAAGTAAAATAATAAATGAATAAAAAAAAAATATACCATCCAGAAATTTCAGACTTCTTCATCCGGACTTTGGGGCTTCTGAGTGCGCTACAAAACTGGACAACAGGGAGGCGAGGACTTCTCTTGATTTCAGTAAGACAGGCATTTAGATATTCATCTTCATTAACTGATATTAGTGGCTACATGATGACAGTTTAGAAGGAGCTGGGCTGGGGTACTGATGGGGGTTCTATTCCATATTCATTACTTTGACTGCTCCAGACATCTTTCTTCTAATAATTTTCTCTTCTTTAGTATAGCATTAGCAGTTTGCTACTTCTTTTTACAGCCTTTTCAGGACTTTCATTTGAAGCCAGGCTCTGCTTTGTTCACTTTTTAATTCTTGCTTAAATATTGGACTATCAACATCTCTTTCTTAGATATGGCCTTAATACACTGGCCGCAGCAGCTTACAGTTAGCAAAAATCATTTGTCAGACAGTCTTTCTTGATCCATGGTTGAATATTTCATCAATCGTATGGACTAGCACGACAGACTCAAAAGAACTCTGCACATTAAACACGATATCCAGCAATAACACGAGAGAACAGCCTCTTCACTTTTTTCTCTTATATTAGCCTGACTTCTCTATCAGTTTTTTCTATATCCCCCCCGCGCACCTGGTGAACAGCATATATAACACACTCATTACAATCCCAATTGGAGAAACCCTCTTAACTATTGTCTCAACCAACTTCAAATTCATGGGTAACTGAGTGGAACAAGGTATACAGCTTTGATACACTGGAGTATTTCTTATCCTTATTCTAATCTTTTAATTTTTTATCTTTAATTTTTATTTCGTTTTCACTCAGACTACCTTAGTTGATTAAGGAGTTCCATTTACATCAATTTTCAGTTATAACAAAAAAGGAAAGTTTCTTTGACTTTTCCCTTACAAAAGATTAAAACCAAAAAACATAAATCCAAAAATAAAATCAGATTTTTTCTGCCGATATTGCCGTCTAATTGCCCTATACGTTCTTGTTTTTAAAAATAAAACACAAAGCAGGATGACATTTTATAATTTATTAGGAATATTAACATTTGGTCACACAATAACAAACTGGCTTTGCCTTAGCTTATTAACAGAGAAAATATCTGATAAACATAAAAAATATAGAAGTTTTGGACCATTTACAATTATTTTTAATTATCCCTTTTTATGTATATGTTCCAGCATGTAAACAACTTAGCAAAGATAATTTGCTAAGGTTAAAAAAAACAAAAACACTACTTGTATATATATATTATTATAATTCATGCATACAAATTATAAATCATAGATTTGAATATTTAAATTATTCTTGTGTGTAGGTAAAATATATGCACAGACCATCATCATCATTTTATAGTACATTTATATACTTCGTACTTAATTTATTGTTGCAATGGGGATAGAATATAGTTTAATAGACCATCATCATCATTTTACAGTACATTTATATACTTCAAACTTAATTTATTGTTGCAATGGGGGTAAGAATATAGTTTAATATACAATATTTTATATCTATGCAATGAGTTATAGCTTTACGTACTTCTTGTGCATGGCCACTCCCAGAGTGCCTGTCACAATATATATAAGTATACATGTTAATAAACATTAAACTTTTTTTTTAAAAGGATTTAAGATAGTTAAATTATATGTACTGAGATATTAAAAAATGTGGATTTTATTAATGTTAATATATAAGCTTAATATATATATATATATATAATTGAAATGATAATTATGTTGCACAAAATTTAATTCAAAGTTGAAATGAATACATATTTATATTAAGGATATTTTATGCTTTTTAATGAGGTAAGAAGTTCATAAAGTTAGTGATGACAAATCCATTTACTTCAGTTTCTAATCACCACTCAATCCTTTTTTCTTTTCAAAATATACATTACATATAACCATATAATTCTATAATTAAAACACTTTCTCTTTTCTTTTCAAAAACTTTATTTGTTGTTTATATCTGTTTAAAGTTCAATTATTAAAATGCTATAATGGAAATAAGAAAATTTCAATTAATAACCACTGATAATGTTAAAATGTTCTCACTTAGTTGTAGTAGCATTTTCTCTATTTATTCCAACTGGGAGATAATGAACATAAGTAGAAGAATTAGAAGTATCAAATTTGTTGTTTAAATATATTATTAGCATGAAATTGTAAATTTCATTATTAAAAAAAATTATTTCATATTGTAAAGTTCTTAATTTGTGCAATATGGAAAGGATATTAATGGTCCATAAATATGCAAAGACTACAGCAAGTATTAAAATTGAGGTTAAACTAGGGAGATTATCTTCTAACCATTATGTGGATGTTTCATTGAATTGACTATGGACCAGCTGCTCGGGGGGGGGGGGGATTCTGATTATTTGTAATTATAAAGCCATGTATACTGTATATTAGAGTGAATATAAAAGAATAATGCATTAAGCAAAGAGTCTTTAAAGATAATAACTAGTTTTACAATTAAAACACGAGAAGCCTAATCTGAAGAATAAAAATAATACCTGATTGTTTAATTTGGGATTAAAAAAATAATGATGATGGTACTGATAATAAATCTAGAATATATTTGAGAAATATATTCAAATATGAATACATCTTAGAAATTTTGAAATAACCTATATAGATCTATTTTTCTATGATTTATCTTTACGTGTGAAAATAGATTAAGTATCAGAATTTGAAATGAATAAAAAATTATATTTGCATTTGAAGTTGAAGAGAAACATTAGATAAAGAATTTTTTTTTTCCTAAACTGATTACCCTTCATTAAAATTGCTAAATTTAAGTTCTTATAAAACCAAAAAACATTATACAATCCCTGTCTGAATTTATGTGCAAATGGTCCAGGTATATTAAATCCAGATCCAAACTCCTGGAATAATTGGTGATAGAACTGGAATTGAAGAAACAGAGTTGGTCCTGAAAATCTTTATTTTATTAGCATATGTAATATTTTTTATTTATTACTTTAGTTCTTAACAATAAAATGACCATTTTTCCAGACTGCTGTTTTAATATTATTAATTGTTAATTTGTTGGAAAAGATGAAAAAAATAAATGCTCTCAAACAAGAAAAATGTTCTATTCTATTAATTGTTTTTTGATTTGCATTGTAGTATTTGGATTTTTTTAAAAAAGTTAAGTAACCATAGGTATAGAGAGTAGTGTTTAATTTTTTTTGCTCATGATGTTCAAAATGGTTTGTTGTTGGAATGAACCTCATCATTGGTCACTAATATGATTCTGCCTTGTTAATAGTCTTTAATTTTTTTCTCTCATGATGTTCAAAATGGTTTGCTGTTGGAATGACCCTCATCATTGGTCACTAATATGATTCTGCCCTGTTGCTGTCCAATCAACAATTTATGAAAATAAAATAATAAATTTATTTAAACACTCATTGATTACGTAAGTAATATTTACTAAGATTGTAACCTCAAGAATGTGCACGTAAAAATGGAATTGTAGGGACCTCTACAGATCTTAACCACAAACATATGTTTTGGAAGAATGTGTAATAAGAAATGTGGACTTAATCAGTGAAGTATTGAATAGCTTCACGGACATTCTTGAGATTACAACCTTAATAATAAATTTAAGAAAAAAAAGATACAGATCTCACTTTCATTTATAATGGATTGATAGAAGAGAGAATGGAAATTTATGTAGATTTCAGTATAAGATAAAATTTATAATCAGTAAATGAGAGAAAATATATCTAACCAAGGCAGTTTAAGTTTAGTAAATCTTTTCTTATTGGAATAGTCATTATTAGTGCATTAACCTGTCATTCTCATCACCTGGTGTGTAGTTAGGAAATGAAGATGGAATTTTTATTTATTTAAGGATTTTTCTAAGCAGTCTCAATTTTTTTTTTTTAGGTAGATAACTTTTAACCATTCATGCTTAGTTTATGGAAAAAGTAAGTTTTAAAATAATTAATGATAACCCTAAGCAAAAAATGTGATTGATGAGAGGGAATATTCTTATAGACATTATACCAATCACTTATCTCCTAATTCATTGACAAACCACTAACATAAGGTATTATCATCAAATCATTTTTGTACCAGTTGGCTCATGAGTATTTGGTTGTTACCAACTCCACACACAGACTACTTAGTTATGATGGCCAAAGATACAACTTTTTAGATTAATAATCTCTTTTACAGCTATGTACAATTTTATTAAGCTTAATTAAAGTCAGTGAATTTTTAGACATTCTCAATATCAATTATTATTGATATAATCAACAATCTCAATCTGTTGTTAAGGCAACCTCCTTTTTAAATATATTTTATTATAACTATCAGTGGCTAGCCAATGTGTCAAGCAGTAAAGATGTATTTGTAATTAATGAGTGCCAGCTATATTTTTATTCTTATGACATTCCAGTACCATATGGTAACTTAAAAACCCTTATTACAATTCTTAATTTCAAGGCTGGTATTTACCCATAAATGCTAGCCTTTAATTTTTTCTTGTTGGATAATTAGTTATATATGAATCATGCACCACACACTTTTAATAGGTTAGGGATAATTTGACAGGCTGCTAGGAATAAGAAGATGGAGATTATGAAGCTGGAAATATAGTACATATTTCTGCTTCACCTAGTGCCAATGTCATCAGCACTAGTCTGGGTTTGAACCCCATCCTTATTAACTGACACCCATCTCATATTAGGTGGTAGTATATTTTAAGCAATATTATAATCTTTTATATTTCATTAATCTTATTTTATAATTAAAACTAACCTTTTATATTAGTTTATTTATTTTATATTTGTAAAATGTATATTGTGTTTATTTTATTAAATTGAATTGAATCCTAGATATCTATAAAATGTTACAAATATTTCAAATTCTTTATTAAAGTTCATTTTCTTCAATTAATTAGTGGGTAACATTTTATATTTATCTTTTAATCAATGTACACTTGAGAATCAATTATTTAAACAATGCAATATTTTTAAGGAATATTTTGTAAATTTCTGCTTAAGTTTATGTCAAATATATTTGAAAGTCATTGTACCAAATTCCTAAAATTTTTCTGAATAAAATCTACATTTTTGTTAATCTAAACCTTAATTAAATAGATTTTGTTAGTACAATGACTGATAAACTTAATATGCTTGTTGTTGGTTCTTTTTTAATTAGCAAATCAACCCTTGGGGCATGTTCCTGCAGAGTTATAGATTTTCCCTCCAAAGCAGGCACCAACCTCACAGAACTGCTTAGAGCAATTACAATTGGTGGAGGTCAGTGTAGATTTAATCCTATAGATAATACCAGAACACATAAATAGTGGAAAATTTGATAAGGAAGGGAATTGAGTATTATTGAGTTTACTGGAGAGAAGTGATTAATCTATATATACATCGTGCCTAAAGAAATGACGGGGTGAAAAGATCGGTCGTTTGCTTCTCAGAGGTCTGTTCCACCAACTCATCCATGCCTTTCCAAGTGCTTAAACATCTAGCTGGAGACTGTCTGTGTCGAGGAAGCCTGCAAATAATCTGACTGTATAAAAGTCTGTTTCCAGCCATGGAATACCTACTGATTGATTTTGAGATAACGTCCACAATTCGCCGCAAGCCATTGATTCCATTTGACTTGTTTTCCAAATCAATACTAATGTATATTTTATATATCTGTGTGATGTTTATACGGCTTGGTTTAAAATGCGTCTTTTAATTTTATTAAATTTAAAATATCAATTCTTATAAAATCTTACATTATTTTGATGCGGCAAATTAAATTAATTTTGTTGGTTTATTTAGAATATTTGATTTACTGAAATTTTCAAGTACGAAATTCAATGAGCTATTAACTTTAAATTCTCTCCCTGTTACTTTAAATTCTCTCCCTGTTAATTTTCCAGTCAAAATCATTACAGGACACTTACTTCCCATAAATCAATTAATAGAAAAGCTTGTTTAGTTTTGTACCTTTTATATTATAAATTCATTTTAAATTTATTTGTGATTAAAATTATTTTAATAATCTTATTATTACCTCCAATTTAAAATTGCTCTCGTAATTAAATCGATTAGCTAAACCTATTACAATTTCTGTAAAACGTATATCTTGAAAGAAAATCATTGACAGCACATTTATCATAGAATTTTATCAATATATATTTCATGCACATATTTTATTTGTCAGAAAATATTAAAATTATGATTTACAATTTATTATGCTTTATATTGTCAAACTTCATCAGAAGTGAGTTTGATATTAATGCCCCATCTATGTTAATTAAAAGTTAGTCTTATTTTGTAATCTTTGATAAACTATTTAAAACTTATTAATAAAAGTGTGGAAAACAATTTATATTTTAGTTTTAATTCTTACCTTTCTTTTTATAATATAATTTATAATTCATTCATTGATGTCAGGGAGCCGATTATTTTAATCAGGATTTAAGTTATAATTTTGTTAGTGATACATTATCCACCTATATATGTCTAAGGCATTATGTATTTATAGCTACAACCATTCGTGTATTATTATTTTGCTTTGCTACTTACTCCTCAGGACCTTCGGAAATTTAACTATGACCAGTCCAATCTTTCACACTCCCTCAAAGTAGACATAGTTCATACCAAGGGATTCGTTTCGGGCATTAACATTAAGATGTGTATGGGAAATCCAGCACATCAAAAATATTTTATGATTGTTCAGAGACATGCTTTGGCTGGAGGGCCAACATTTCTCTTATCTATCTGTACATATCAGGAATTTCTTTTAGTAAAGCCATGAGGTTCATAACAGACTTCATTTATTTTGTTGTAATCTATAATAGCATACTGTCTTCTTCATCATTTTATATCTTTATTTAGCAAACCTGAAATGCTCTCTGACATGATGGCACGTCCTTCACAAACAAATTTCGTAATTAAATTTGACTGTATAATTGTCAATTATTTATTTAAGAACTATTTTGCTTCCCACACTCATTATATACAAATGATTTTAACCGTAATAGTGTTTTAAATGCCCATCTTTCATGTCTTATAATATAAATTCTACCGGACACTCCATCCATTCTGATACAGAGGGCGCCACCAGACCACTACGTGTCTGGAAAATTTGTTTACTGTGATCAGAATAGATGATGGTGATGGTTTGCGCCGACTAGACTCGGAGAAACAAGAGATCTTAAATTGTTTAGACAATTGAGACAAAAGCACAAAGACAAACGTCAGCCAAATTAAGTTTAAACATTTTTAATAAAATTTTATTAAGAGAAAATCAACTTATAAGAAAAGTTTATAAGTTAACAAATATGATTAGCTCAGGCGTGTACCAGAAAGACTAAATGCAATGCTCTGGGATATCTACTGATTTTCTAATAAACAAATTTAAAAGGGAGGAATCAAATTTCATTCAGCCGAGGATTCATCTTAACATTGGTTCTCACTTTCAGATATTCAAACAATACGTCCTTGAGATAGATCAAAGAAGCCAGTGCCGATGAGCTTTTCGAGATCTAAACATGGTCAGACCTCGAATGTCCTTATATCGGTAAGAACTGCACCTATTACTACGTTTAAAATAATGGTTGATCCACCTCAAGAACAACCGAAAAATAAGATTGAAAGGAAGTAACACAATTAAAACTGGTGAATCCCAGCCAAACGATTGGCGAAAATTACTTTAAAATTAATAAGAAAAGGTCTCAATAGGAGACAAGCAAATAATTAGAAAAACAGTTACGTCTGCCCCAGCAATTAAAGAAAAGAAAATGAATTACAAACAAATTCTGAGTACACGCTCTGATAAATTTAAAGCATACATAATAAATACAAAAATAAATCTATCGGAGAGTGCACATGAGTATGGAAATATTAAAAGTTGTAAACACTTTAGCAGAATGAAAGTATCGCTCACCTGTAATTTAAGAAAGGATAAATCTTATCTTCCTGCTGACAACTTATAAAATTACAAAGAAAAACACAATTCTAATTTCTGCTTGAGATATTAGAAACGAAATCTTCACCTGTGGCAAATTAGACGATAAAGTCACCAGCCAAAAGATTTTCAGAGATTTGCGAAAGTGTGAACACAGTGTTTACAAATTAATTATTGAATACTAAATAATTACAGGTAAGCATTTAAAATGCTCGACCACTAAAGCATTTATAAAAAGTGGTAGGCATAAAAATATAAATATAAAACTCATTTGTCACTCTCCAATAAACAAAACTGAAAGCAAATTGGGAATCTTAAAACTAAGATTCCAAAACCCATTACAAAAATATAAGAAAACACAATAAAGTTTAAATATGAGTATAACTATTATTTAAGAATACATATTTATGATTAGATTGAGCGGAGATTTAATGAGAATTAATTTACCCTGGGAAGAATAAAAGCAAATAGTTACCTTTCGGTAAAACACAGTTCGCGTAGAGTGCACACTTTTACTTAAGTTCATTTTCAGGTTCTTCGACCACTGCAAGGTAGATGTAACGAGGTTCCGGCTTCTTGTAGGTGTTAAGGCATAACTGGAGCAAATTTGGAAGTCAGGGATCCGTCTTTTGTTGAGTTAGCAAGCCATTTGGGTGGTGGTAACACATATAGAATTTTTTATCTTGTTGCAAGCAAAAGGATTTAAATAACAGCGAATTTCCTTTAAGAATTTAAATGTCCATTGAGATAAACTTTCACTTGAGGAACAGCTTGTCTAGTGACGAATAATGACTTCTCTCTCCAAATTTTCGGGGCTATTTATACGTTGCTCCATTTCCCGTGAAACACCTTCCTTGTTGTTCAATTTCTACGCCTTAGGCAGGGCAAATATTAATCTCCCACTCAATCTATCTAAGAATTCTACCCAGGGATTATTGAAACGAAAACAACTACACAAAAATCAAATCTCCACTCTTTAAAATAAAAGCCACAGGAATGTAATTAGCTAGGTTGCTTGTTTTTTAATTAATTGATTTAAAGTAAAAACAAGCGGTATATGAAAACTATTTTAAAATAAATCGATAAACACTGAAATGAAGCATATTACATATAAACACTTGTGTATTTTGATACATGTATTCTTTTTTAAATGATAATAAAATTTAAACATTAAACGTTTTAACAAAAATTAAATTTAGTGAAAATTAAAAACTTAATCGGATTTCAATCATGTTCAATATATAAAACAGATTTATTTGTAATATCTTGAAGAGGGCTAATAATATTTTATTGCTAATTGGTTTTTGGCTGACCAATTAACAAACTTTTACATTGTTTGTCAATGCCGCATCAAAACGAATTAAAGAAAATAACCAAGTTGTATAAACAAAGACTCAACTTATTTTGTACTAAATTCCTTAATAAATTCCTATAATATTGTTATTTTAAATAAGCTTAGTTTGTCATCACTCCCAATCTATAAGGTTAATTACTCTGCTTATTTAAATATTTCTTTGATTTAAATTCACTTCTGTGTAATGTTGCCATAAAGAATTATCATTATTACGGTTCAAACCATTAATAATCAATCAAATCATATCTGTACCGTTCTGCAATCGTCAGAATCCATTAAATCATTAAATTTTCATATAAACCCTTTATTATTTTGAGTCTCTATGTGAACATGACCTCCAGCTGGGACGGAATAAAACCAAGCACTGCTAGTGTAATCACAAATGTTATCCATTAGTCAGAGAGGCAATAGTTTAAGCAAATAGGTTAGGATTCGTCTTTGTCCTGACATATGTATCTTGTGCATGGTTGGATTCAAGGTACTTTTGCTTGGATTATTGGTCTTGTTGGCAGTTGTCACTGTAGATTCAATCCTATAGATAAAGATCAGAACACATAAATAGTGGAAAATTTGATAAGGATTAATTATTTATTGAGTTTACTGAAGAGAAGTGATTAATCTATATATATATCGTGCCTAAAGAAATGACGGGGTGAAAAGATCGGTCGTTTGCTTCTCAGAGGTCTGTTCCACCAACCCATCCATGTTTTTCCAGTGCTCTAAACATCTAGCCAGAGACTATCTGTGTCGAGGAAGCCTGAAATGATCTTACTGTATTAATTGCCTGTTTTAAGCCATGGAATGCCTACTGATTGATTCTGAGGTAATGTCCAATTTGTTGCAAGTCATTGATTCTATTTACTTCTTTTCCAAATCAATATTAATTTATATTTTATATTTCTGTGTGATGTTTATACGGCTTGGTTTAAAATGTGTCTTTTAATTTTATTAAATTTAAAATATCAATTCTTATAAAATCTTAACAGTATTTTGATGCGGCAAATTTATCTTCAATTTTTGTTGGTTTATTTACAATAGTATAAAACTCAACGAGAAACTAACTTTCAACCCTCTCCCTCTTATTTTCTTCATTTAAAATCATTACAGGAGATTTACTTCCCGTAAATTAATTAATAGAAAACTCGTTTGGTTTTGTACATCATATATACATTTATTTTGAATGATTGGAATTATTTTAAAAGTATCTTACTATTACCTCCAATTTAAAATAGCCCTGTAATTATTTCTGAAAGAATAAAGAATATTAGTGAATCAATTAAGTAAAATCTATTATAGCGTTTTGTCGGTATATGTTTCATACATATATATTTTATTTGTCAAAAATAGTAAAAAATTTGATATATACTTTATTATGCTTTATATTGTCAAACTTCATCAGAAGTGAGTTTGATATTAATGCCCCGTCTATGTTAATTAAAAGACAGTCTTATTTTGTAATCTTTGATAAACTATTTAATAACTTATTAATAAAAGTGTGGAAAACAATTTATATTTTAGTTCTAATTCTTGCCTTTCTTTTTATAATATAATTTATAATTTATTCATTGATGTCAGGGAGCCGATTATTTTAATCAGGATTTAAGTTATAATTTTGTTAGTGATACATTATCTACCTATATATGTCTAAGGCATTATGTATTTATAGCTACAACCATTCATTGATTATTATTTTGCTTTGCCACTTACTCCTCAGGACCTTCGGAAATTTAACTATGACCAGTCCAATCTTTCACACTACCTCAAAGTAGACATAGTTCATACCAAGGGATTCTTTTCGGGCATTGGCATTTAAGATGTGTATGGGAAGTACAGCACATCAAAAATATTTTATTATTATTCAGAGACATGCTTTGGCTGGAGGGCCAACATTTCTCTTATCTCCCTGTACATATCAGGAATTTCCTTTAGCAAAGCCACCCAGAGTTTCATAACAGACCTCATTTATTTTTGTTGTAATCTATAATAGCATATTGCCTTCTTCATCATTTTATATAATTATTTAGCAAACCTGAAATGCTCTTTGTCATGATGGCACGTCCTTCACAAACAAGTTTCATAATTAATTAAATCTGACTGTATAATTGTCAATTATTTATTTAAGAACTATTTTGCTTCCCACACTCATTATATACAAATGATTTTAACTGTAATAGTGTTTTAAATGCCCATCTTTCATGTCTTGTAATATATATATATAAAACAGATTTATTTGTAATATCTTGAAGAGGGCTAATAATATTTTATTGCTGATTGGTTTTTGGCCGACCAATTAACACACTTTTACATTGTTTGTCAATGCCGCATCAAAATGAATTAAAGAAAATAATCAAGTTGTATAAACAAAGATAACTTATTTTGTACTAAATTCCTTAATAAATTCCTATAATATTGTTATTTTAAATAAGCTTCGTTTGTCATCACTCCCAATCTCTAAGGTTAATTACTCTATTTATTTAAATATTTCTTTAATTTAAATTCACTTCTTTGAAATGTTGCCATAAAGAATTATCATTATTATGGTTCAAACCATTAGTAATAGATCAAATCATATCTGTACCGTTCTGCAATCGTCAGAATCCATTAAATCATTGATTTTTCATATAAACCCTTTATTATTTTGAGTCTCTATGTGAACCATGACCTCCAGCTGAGACGGAATAAGACCAAGCACTGCTAGTGTCATCACAAACGTTATCCATTAGTCAGAGAGGCAATAGTTTAGGCAAATAGGTTAGGATTCATCCTTGTCCTGACATATGTATCTTGTGCATGGTTGGATTCGAGGTACTTTTGCTTGGATTATTGGTCTTATTGAATGAATACACGATTTTGACCGGCATAGAGGGTGTTTTTTTTTCCGAGTTTGGCGCCCAACGTAATAAAATTAACAATTTATTAATATTAGTTAGAAAAATATGTCAGATATCACCTCTTAAATTTCTAAAGATAAAGAACATTTTCTTTTTACATGGAGCCAACAATAATTAGTTAAAATATATAATCACAAAAATAAAATATTTAAAATCACATTAAATACAAATTAGTAACTTTAATAATGAAAAAATAATAATACAATTAATGTATTCTCACCTATGGTTTAAAAGTCACTTCAGCTTATAATTCAAAGTGCACCTGGGTCTCTTTTTATGTGGTAGATAGGTTCCTCAGAAAACGTGCACAAAAATAGACTTAACTTGAAAAATGGGGATACGTATTGTAATTTTTGAAAATCACATAAAGCAAAGCAACAGTTGTCGTAAAATTACTTTAAAATTTGCATAAAAAAAAAGGAAATAAAATATGACTAATAAAAAATTTCAAATTTGAAAATAATTGATTACAAGACAAACTTTTTTTATTAACTACAGTATTTAATTTTATTCAAAACAATATATTTTTATGCGTAATTTATAGTATTGTACATTTTTTCATACATGTATAATATTTTAATGATTATCGCTATTTGAAGATATGCAAGTTCGTTTGTGAACTAGTAAGACATCAGATTCATCACAAGAAGGAAATACAACTAATGCCAACATCATTTTTTTTAATTGCGCTTATAGTACACTCGCCCAAACTAAAATGTTTTTCAATCGCTGTTGATCCCATTTTGCTAAGTGATGTAAAATTGAAATTTTTGTTTCCAAAGAAATCCATTTTCTTGGGCGTTTTTTCCTCTCCATTAGAGTAAACTAAAAGTTTAAAATAAAAATAAGAACTTAGACTTATGATAATAAAAAGACACCTGCTCACCACTATTAGGCAAAATTTAATTAAAACTAACAATTAAAAATTAAATTCTTATTTTTGTCTTTAATTTTTTCATTTTCAATTTCGTTTAAAAATCAATTTTCATTATTTCGCATTACATTAATTTCAGACCACGTTACAAAATTTTTAAATTGTTAATTATAATTAAAAATCAGATTTTAATTTTTAATTGTCAAATTTAGTTGTGCCCACTGTTGTTACTCACTTTTTAAAAATAAACTTGCGGACACTAAATGATTAATTGATTATGTACTCTTTTTTTTAAAAAGCAAAAAGAGGATGTGATTTAAAATGCAAAAACAACATGCATAGTATATGCATGTATAACGTTTGAACAGATTTACGTTATAATCTTGTAAAATTTATTACTTGCGGACACCAAATGGTTGAGTACGTACTCTTTTTTAAAAAACAAAAATAGAATGTGATTTAAAATGCAAAAACAACAACATGCATAGTATAGGCATCTATAACATTTGAACAGATTTACATTGTAATCTTGTAAAATTTAATGTGTGTATATAAAATGGGGAAATCCTGATTTTAAGTGAATTATGAACTTCTTTATTGCATTAAATTATTACAGTACTATTATAGAGTGCTGAAAATATTGAAATTATTAGATGGAATTCGAACTCCAATAATGCGCTATAACTTTAAATATGACGTGTGAGTGCGTGAAATTTATAATATTTAAAGTAATAGCGCATTATCGGAGCTCGACTTCTGATCTAATAATTTTTATCGCGTAAAAGAAAACCGCATACAAAGATATTAAGAATAAACATGAATCGCATTAAAAAAATCCACATAAAATGAGACTCGGGTGTACTTAGATTCTTTTCCACACTTTTTGTGCACACGTGTTCAAGGTCATTTTGCACACTTCATCATAATTCTGATTAAAGTTCATTTCCATAGTTAATAGTTGGTGATTGATACTTCTATGACCGGGACTATCTTCCTTATTAGTTTATATATTATCTTTTTCATAGTACACACATATTATAGTAATTTTATATTTGTTTGCTGATCTGGTCTTTTAAAAAGCATTGGCCACGCAGTTACCTTTTGTATTTGAATTTCATTCTCTCTACTCTCAGCACATTATTTATATATCACATTTAGCAGGCAAGGATGTTCTAAGAAATGGACAGCCATCTCTAATGAAGAAATGTGGTATGTTCACTTTAGCAATTCGTGTTAACTTTTGTATTATAGAAATTGTTATTTTTCATCCCTATTTACTATAAGTGAGCTGATACTTTAGGCTTGATAAAAGCAATTACAGCAATAATTGATTTTTTTTTGTAGTGGTAAGGTTGCTTCTTTCCCTCCAAGTCAGTTGCCAGTATAAAAAGAAAGAATAATGATTTCTATTTTATAGCTAATAATTTATCAGGTCCACATAAACTTAAGTAACAAAATGTTTACTTATCTTTATTTTTGGTTTTTAATTAATTTAATTTTCTTATTTAGTAAAGAAGTAATTATAAAGATGAGTTGCAATAAAAAAAAAATTCCTTTCTATTAAATATTTTTTTTAAAAAAAGAAAAGTTATTATAAAGTTATTATTTTTTGTTTTTCCTTTCTTTGTTCAAAGTTTAATAAACTGGAACACTTTATTTGAATTATGTAGAGCCATACAGGATTTTATATATATATTTTATATCATTGAATCCCATTAATTAAATACAATAAAAAAAAAATATAATTTGAATTTTTTTCTCTATTTTTATTAAAGAAAGTGCCCCTTTTATTTTTAGTGAAATAACCATTGAAGGGTTTAACCTCATGAACCATTATATATAGTACAATAGTTTATTTTCTATTTCATAAATTGGATAAAATAAGAAAAACACCTGCCATATTAGCCTTATATGCTGTAACAGTAAAATAACTAGTAAATAAAACGACTGAATAAATGTCCTTGCCTATCATGGATAGCCAAATTGTAACTAATTAAGAATAATCAAATGGTGATTAACAAAATTTAATTTACCTAATAAGCAAATCTACTAATGCAATGAAATATTTATGTGTTTTAAAAGCCTATAGCAATGTAAATGTATATTAAAGGTATCTCGGTTACAAAAGGTAAATGTAACTGTGTTATGAATAGACGAGTGTATCCAAGAATAATTATATGACTAGTGAATTCTCCCACAAATTTTTTAAAATGTACATAAATCAAATTTAATATCTGAGGATGTGGCTGGATAAAAGTATTTTATTGTATCCAAATTATATCCCATAATAACTAAGCATTAATATTTTAAGACGTTAAGGATAATAGTGGTGACTTATAATAATAATGTCATCTAGTAAATCTCTATACATTTAAATAAATAAAATATAGTAATATCATGTAACCATGGACTATCAATTAAATAATGATTGCAAAAATATAAAAGTATGAAACATCCAAGTCGTTTAATAACTATAACTATACTTTATTTAGAAATAAATAATAATAATAATTGAAAGTTATTAATAAATACTTGGAGTATAAAACTTTAATATTTAACTTAACTATAATTACTATAATGTGTGATTGTAACTACATCTAAAATTAGACAAGTCATTATTAAAAGGAAGGTTGTTTACCATAACATCAAAATAAGCTAAAGAATAATATATTTTATTTGATCTTTATGTCATCAGTCTTTTAAAAAGTGCACTTATATTGTACAAGATAATACATCATTTTATGATATTTTAATAAATATGTTTACTCTACATTTATTAATTTGAAAGAGATATAAGTGGCATTACAAAATATACCAACACAAACTAAAATATAAACTCCCAGAAGTCTTCCTCTATTGAGTAATAGTAGAATACAATAATATTATGAGTTTGTACGTGTTATGACAATAAATAAAAAATCAGGAGCATAATTTCCTCTACTGAGTGATTATATTACATAAAATCTAAGAATTCATTGCCATTGATTCCAATACAATTCTCTTAAACTTCAAATTCTTGATACATGTCATTATAAAACATTAGTGTAAACAGCATTACTTCAGTGCTTTCAAAATAACATAGGGTAATAATAAGTATAACTCTTTAAATTATATCATTAAAACATAACTATCTCAACATAATAAAGACTGGAATTATTATCATAAAGATCAATAAAATGCTATTTAAATTAAATCATCATAAATATTAATTTAACTATAAATTTTAAACAAATAACTAAAACAAATATGCACCACAAATAATGTCATAATATTAAATATAATTATATACTCTTCAGTAAAATACCTGCATATCCAAGTCTTATGACTTTTTATCCTTTAAGTAGCTATCATTGTGAGGATTTAATTTTATTAATAATAATAGAATAAATACAATAAATAATTCCCAGAAGTTAAAGTTCTTTATTCTTTTATTTCCTATGAAAATAAAATTTCAGTTTGTGTATTTACTCAAAAGATTTGTCCAGGTGGAAATATTATTATAATCCTTCTGCGCTTTTATATATGAAATCCAAAGAATATTGTAATTAATTTCTTTCAAAATAAATTATTCGTACTATGTACTAATTTATCTTTTAAAAATAAATACATTATTGTAGTAGTTGGCGCAATATGTAGTATCCAAAATAAACCATTTTTCTTCAATTAATAAGTATATTATAGCATAAAATTATCAGCGTTCCTTAAGACAATTTAAACATTTTAAGAGAAAACATTTTATTCTATTAACTTGTAATACACAAAGTAAAACTCTCCATACAGTTTGCCACCCTGTGCCAACCAGAGCAATCAATGAATGCCAGAAGGCTTGTCCATAAAATCCCTATCTAATGCCTACTCATGCAATACTGTATGGAGAGTTTTGCTTTGTTTATAAACAATTATGTGCTAGTATAAGATAGTGATCACGTGATGCTTAATGGTTTAACTTGTAATAACTTTATCTTTTAAGATATGTCCAGTGACTTCTACTTTTAGTAAATAAGTTATATAATGAAGTCTTGCATTGGTGGTCGAGAGGTCAGCGCAACTGCCTTGCACTTGCAGGCAGTTGCCCGGGTTGCGGGTTCGCATCCTGGCCGATGCTGTGAGACTTAAAAAAAAAAAAAAAGTTATATAATGAATAGCATTCCTTCAAGCAATTTAACAAATTTGCAATTTTAAGCAAAAAAAAAAACAACATTTTAATTTCATTAATTTGTGCAGTTTTAAATTGATATGAAATGTCCAGATATTGTTTATTCATATTAACAATCTTAGAAGATAAGGTGAATGACTTATAAAAGTCTCTTGTCTTGCATGTTGAAATGACAGCGATCTAATATGGTTATTTTAAATATCTGCACAATTAAGGTAAGCAGGCAAATAGATAACAGGTAAAAGAGATCAATTTAGCAAATGCACTTTTATTTATATGTTTCTATCTGACGTCATCAATTAAATCATTATTACTTAAATAATGTAAATAAAATGTCATATTTAAAATGATAATAATATAAATAATAATAATGGAAATAAAAGATCATAATTCGGAAGCATCCAAATGAAGGTACAGCAGAATTCGATTATATTTTGACTAACAGAAAATACATATTTCAAGGTTGTAATGTTCTTAATAAATTTAATACAGGAAGTGATCATTGATTAGTAAGATGTAAGATATGTGTTAACGCAAAACTAGAGAGACAAAAATTATTAAGGAAAACAATATTTATAGTTGATATTTCTAATCTTCAGAAACATTCTAATGAATTTAAATTAAAACTTACAAATCAGTTTCAAGTATTAGTAGATTTTGAACATGATTCAGATTTGAATGAAATTAATATGAAAATAACTGATACACTTTTAAAAACTGCAACAAAGATAGCTGGTAGAAAAAAGCAGCAATTGATCAATAAAATTTCTATTGAGACTAGAGAATTTATGAAGAATGGAAAGAATATGAAGATATACAAAAATGATGCATTAAAAAGGATTGAATATCTTGAATTTCGTAAAATGGTGCGGAACTAGCAAAGAAAGCTGTAGAAGAGAATAAAAGTCTCGAGTGTAAAATAACATTTTGGTGTTGGTAGAAAATTTATATCTGCAATAAGAAAAAAAAGATGGAATTAATACTAAAAGGAGAGATGACATCATGAAATGGGTAGAAGACTTCTATCAAGAATTATATAGTAAAGAACAAGTATCTTCTATATCTATTATATCTTCAGAATTGCCCAGAATTTTAAATGAAGTGAGAAATGCAATTAAGGGTATGAAGAAAGGAAAGGCTCCACGAAATGATGGAATTATAATTGATATATTAAAAGAAGCAGGTGAAGAAATAGAAACAATTTTAGCAAAGTTGTATACCAAATGTCTAAATGATAAAGATGTACTGGAAGATTGGAAGAATGCAGTAATAATATTAATATTTAAAAAAGGTGATAAAGAAGATATTAGAAATTACAGACCTATCAGCCTTTTATCAGTTTTATATAAAATTTTTACCAAGATAATTACAACTCGTCTACAGAGAACTTTGGATTTCCACCAACCAAGAGAACAAGCTGGATTTAAAAATGGTTTTAGTACAGTAGATCATATCCAGGCATTGAGAGAAGTTATAGAAAGTACAAATGAATCTGAGTTGCCATTATAATTTGAATTTGTAGATTATGAAAAGGCATTTGATTCTATAAACATTTCTTCAGTAATTAAAGCATTGGATATTGTCATATTTTAAAGAATATTTATAAAAATGCAACAGCGACAATTAGATTACATAATGATACTAGGAAAGTCAACATTGAGAAGGGTGTAAGACACTGTGGTGACTCCATATCTCCAAAATTTTTTACAGCAGTGCTGAAAAAATATTTTGTGGATTAAAATGGGAAGCTAAATGAGTGATAGTAAATGGAAATTATTTAAATCATTTAGATTTTGCAGATGATGTAGTTGTTTTTGCAAATAATGCTTTAGAGCTGCAGGAAATGTTGAAGGAGTTATCAGATGAAAGTAGGATTAAACATAAATGTTAAAAAGACTAAAGTGATGTTTAATTCGTCAAATTATTAATACAGATGGAAACATAATGGATGAAATTAATCATAGAATTAAACTTGGTTGGAGTGCTTTTGGTAGAAATAACTTGATACTAAAAGGAAATATGCCTATGTGTTTGAAAATGAAGATTTTTAATAAATGTATTTTACCAGTTCTTACTTATGGATCTGAGATTTGGACGCTTAATAGAAGAGCAATACAGAGACTTCAGACTACTCAAAGAAGTATGGAGAGATGCATGTTGGGATAACAGGAAGAGATCGAAAACGCAACATATGGGTAAGAGATAAAACAGGTGTTACTGACCTCATTGAAAAAAGTAAGACTGAAGTGGAATTGGGCTGGACATATTGCTAGAAGAGATTATAATAGATGGACAATTAAAATATTAATTGGATTCCAAGAGATTGTAAAAGATCCAGAAAGAGACCACATGTGAGATGGATTGATGAAATAAAAAAGTGTACAGGAGTGATGTGGAGAAGAGAAGCTAAAGATCGGAGATGTATTGAACTTGGAGAGAGCTTCATCCTGCAGTGGATTGATAATAATTGATAATGATGATGAATTCCACTCAAATCTATTAAACTCTTTTATCTTTGATGTCAGGATCTCCACGGTTTAGATAGGCATACATACATATTTGTATAAGAAATTATAGTGCTCCTTTCAGTAAAAAATATTTTAAAACTAAAGTTAACATTTTAATAAATGTTAAAAAAAAATTACATTTCAATAAATATTTATACTACACATTTTAAAATAAATCATTTTTATTTTGTTTACTTATTTATTTATAGTCATAATAAGTATTATTTTATTTTAAACATTAAAGTTGTAATAATTAAATTTGTTAAGCGCATACTCATTCCGTAAATATATTAAGGCTATAACTTTAAGTCCATGCACCTGAAAAGTGACAGTAGGGCCCTCTATAAATCTTAATAAGATTTATTTAAAAGACAAGAGCGGCCACTCTTATCTTCAACCTACTATTTAATTTTATAGGTGAATCTAAAGCATTTTGATTTGAGAGCGTAAGGCTATTAAACAGCTCAATGATTAAGCCCACAATTTCTATTACACACTAACATTTGCGAAATCTTTCGATTTACGAGTCAGTGTTGAGATCTTATGCTTAGAAATCTTTTAAGAGTTTAATTATTACAACTTTATATTGTCTTAAAAGATTTCTAAGCATAAGATCTCAACACTGACTCGTAAATTGAAAGATTTCATGAATGTTAGTGTGTAATAGAAATTGTGGACTTATTCAGTGAGATATTTAACAATCTTACGCTCTCAAATCAAAATGCTTTAACTTATTCAATGAGATATTTAACAATCTTACGCTCTCAAATCAAAATGCTTTAGATTCGCCTGTATAATTAAAAGTAGGTTGAAGATAAGAGTGGCCACTCTTGCGCTTTTATTTGTAGAGCTCCCTACCATTATTTTTCAGGCGCATGATCTTAAAGTTATAGTCTTAATATATATTACTTTAAAAATTAATAAGAATTAAAGTAATGAATTTATATTAAAACTTTTAAACAATACCCCTTTAAACTTTAACATAAATAAAATAAACAGAATAAATATACATGCGCACACACATCGAAGCATTAAATTGAAGTTATATTGTCTACCATAGATCATTTTTATATTATGTGTAAATTAATATGATTAATACTTTAAAGCAATGGTGGTGAACGTTTTTACGTGTGGGTGTCAGAAATTGCCAAAAACATATTTATTATTGGCTTGCCATACAGTTATTAAACCAAAATACAAACAATTTAATTATTGCAGTTTGTTTTCAAATTTATAAAACAAAATAATAATAATAATTAAAGTATATACAAGCGATTTAAAATGCAGGTTGAAAAAGCTGTTAATAGCAAACAATCAAAATAGGTTAATTCAGGCTTACCGCTTTCGAGATGGTATCCCTCATGATCATAGCCAAAATAGTAATTAAACAAAATTTCTAAATATGCTAAATACAAGTGAATGATATTTATTTGGAAGAGCGCAAATTGAATAAAATGTAATAATAAAAAATTAATAGTAATTAAAACAAAAAAATTTGGAAATAAACATATAAAATCAATATAAATACTGTAGATATTATTTAATGAGATTTTTGCTGTTGTACATTGAATGCCAAATGTTTTATATATGGTTCATATTTTGTCACTTTTAATAATGTACATGCTGAACTAGATTCATCTGTCATTCTATTTCTCAAACTGTCTTTAATTAAATTCATTTCTGTAAACAATGATTCACATGCATATGTATAGGAGAAAATTGATAATATAGTGGTAGCTAATTTTTTTAAACAATTAAATGTTTCCGGAATAGCATTCCAGGCAGTCAATAGTTCCTCTTCAGCATTCTTTTTACATATGCCAAATAATCTATCATTTTCCACTGTTTCTAACTCATTCCTCATATTAACAAATTTTTGATTCCATATAGAACTGGATTGAAAATTGACATTGCATTTTCATATTTTCCAAATTATGCCATTCAAAAAATTTTAACTTGAGATTATCCATTGATATTATGTCTGGATATAAAATAAATTTTGATGTTTCTGAAAATTGCCCGAATTGTGTAAATCTTAAGGAAAATTTATCAGTTATCGATTGAATAACAGCACAAAACTCTTGCATCAATTTTCCTTGATCTGGTTTCTTATGAGATTCTAAATCAGTCAAGAACTTTTTTATATTTGGAAAATATTTAAAAGTGTAAGAAATAATATCACGATTGACAATTTGTAATTTAACTTCAAAGGCTTTGATCAAATCAAACATGACATCAATTATCTTATTATAATCTTGCAGTTTCACATTTTATTCATTTAAATGTGAACACATATCAGTAAAAAACATTAATTTTGAAAGCCATATTCATTATATTTTTTAATGATTTTCTCATTATATAAAAACAGTCTAAACACTTAACGAATCTTTGAAGAACTTTGACTTAACCATTGGACATTGTTGTACATAAGTAAATCATTGTATTCTGAGTTTACCTCACTCAATAAATTTAAAATTTTTCATATATGTAGATCTTGTGTAGATATAAAATTGATTAACTAAGTCACAACATTCATAACATCCAGAGGTTTAAAACTGACCTTTGTGTATAAAACCTGTTGACGTATAATGCTATGAAAACTCAAAATTGAATATCCAATATGGTTGGTAAATAAACTGAGAAAACTTTTCTTTTCCAGCCATACTTTGAGTACTATCTATAGTTACTGATACAATTTTGGCAACATCTATTTTTCAATGAGTACATTTGAAACTTCATTGCAGATATCTATTACTTTTGTTGTTGCTACTAATGAGATTAATCTGATCAATTCTTCTTTGATATTATTCCCAACACAATAGTTAATAAAAATAGCCAAAAGAGCTAATCCATTTATGCCTGTACTTTCATCAAGGCAGATAGAAATTAAACTAGAAGATTTTATATCTCTTTTTTGTTGGCAAGTTATGTTTTAGCCACTTGTAGGATTCTTTTTTTAAACTGTATTTCTAGCCAACGGTAAATCTTTTATTCTCTGCATAATTTTTACTTTGTTTTCAAAATCTTCAAAAAGAAGTGGTGCACATTTCATCTGAGCTTCTTTCATATGTTCTCCATCATTAAAAGGGTTCCTGTGTTTGGCAATTACATTTGAAATAAAAAAAAACTAGCAGCAATTATATTTGAACGATTTTCGATAAATTTCATTTTAGAACCTTGATTGAATATTTATATTTTTAAATGCTTGGGCAATATATTCTTTTTGTTCATCTTTACTTTTTTCAGAGTGATTTATGGCTAGTCTCATAATGCTGGTTTACCGATGATGTTCTAAATACAACTGTTCTGGAACATAAAACACACACTGCCCTGGTGCCTTTGTTAATCATTCGATATTCATCGATCTACCAATTTTGAAATTTTCTACTGCTTAACAATTTTTGTTTTTTATTTTCACTAGTCATATTAATATAATGGCAACAAATTTATTTAAAAGTAAATTTAAATGAGCTTTAATAATTTTATAAATCAAAGATTTATTATATATTAAAATATATTATTCTTATATTTCAGTTTTACAGCAAAACTTCAAGCAAAAAAAAAAGTCATTTAATCATGTTGATTACCTATTTCGTTCTTTGTTCGCGATTTTGATTACATTAAAAAAATGAATGATGACAACACATGTAGATCAAAAAAGATTTGGACAGAAAACTATTTTATTACTTTTACTTTAGATTTGGAAAAATTTACTTCGAAGAGTTATAAAATATTTTACTGAATTTAGTTTTTAGTTTTATTGGAATCATTTGACAGGGTTACAGAATATGATACTACAGTATACCGGTACCATTTTATTTGACTTAAAATATAAGTTATCGCTTCTAATCAGAGTTCAATTGTAAATTGAATTCTAATATAATATAATATTTATTTATTTTGGCTTTAATTTACTGTAAAGTTTTATTAGTACAGATTTTAGCAACAAAAAAAATATTGAATAATTTAAAGCATAGAAAATTATAATGTGTAAATAATTTGCGTGCCAGTAAAAAATTCGAATGTGATATCTCTAGCACACATGCCATAGGTTTGCCATCACTGCTTTAAAACATTCTATATGTAAAATATTATGTTTTAGTATGGTTTTGTTCTTTTATTAAATTTCATTTAGTGCTCTTGTTTACATTAAAAATAAGTGCTATACCATTTTATCATGATTTACAAAATTTGATATAAAAATTTCAAAATTTTAGCATGTAAAATGACATATTAGAATCATGAAATATGTTTTATAAGTTTATAAAACTTAAATAATGATATTACCTTTATAATAAGTCAATAAATATTTTAAATTATATTTGTTATTTCATTTTAGAATGATTATTATATGTTACAGTATGTATCTATGTGCATTTATTTATCATTTAGTATCAAAATGGAAATAGGAAGTGAAATATTTATTTTTGTTTTTACAAATGTAATCCTATGGAAATACATAAGAAATATATATATGAAAGAAGAGTCAGATCTAGTAGAGCATTGATATTAAAAACTAGTAAGTCATTAAATGTTTCAAAATTATCAGTTAACAAATGATGTAAGTATATTTATTAAAAATGTGAGAATAAACCTTGTTAGAACCATGCTGGAAATCATTACATTGAGAGATAATCACTGTGAAGTATTGTAGCCCCAAACCACCACAAAACTATAGCAAAATAAATCACTGCAGAGTTAAACATATGTGTGAACACTCTAATGTCTAATACAACAATCAAGAGCTTTTGTCAAAGAACTTTTGGAGCTCAGTTATCATTTCAAAGCCAGTGGCATGTTTTTTTTTTTTTTTCATGTGTCATAGCATCGGTCAGGACGCGAACTCGCTAACCTGGGACAACTGCTTGTAAGGCAGTCGTGCTGATTTCTCGACCACCAACGCTCGACAAGCCAGTGGCATGTTAAATGGAAATTTGTAACTAGAAACAGTGATGTAATAAGTATAAGAACTGGTCAACAGATGACTGAAAGAATGCTTTTTACTAGATGAATTATTATTTTAAATTTTTTCTAATTGCTAAAAAGGTTTATATAATAGTGGAATATTATCTGGTCCAGTTTTTATCCATCAAAAATACATCTCATTTGAAGTCTGTTGGGACATTTGGGAAACCAAGTAAGTTTATCTTAGATATATTGTTTCCAGATTTTTTTTCTTTGTAATAGCATTCCAATTGATACAGAACACATAGTTAAATATGAAGGTGATATTATTATCTTTTATGGCTTAACATTATAGCTGCTCAAATATTATTGCATGTGTGGCTATTATTTTTTTCATGAAAATAGTTTAATGCTTTTATAGACATTATTTAAGACATTATTTAAATGTCATATAATTCATTCCAAGAAGAAATATAAAATCTCAACATGTGGTAGCATTGTAGCATATTAATAAAGATATCATAGGTTCGACTACAAAAAAGTTTACTGCTAAATGAAAGGAAACTCTTTGATGATTCTTTTTTGAGACTTTAAAGGACCGAGGCAAATTCATAATGGCAATTCCATATGTTCATAGGACAACTGTTATGACTATGGCATTATTTATATGGTAAATGAATCTAGGTAGACTATTTACCAACATGCAGTAGCTGACATAGTGAGTTTACTGGCTTTTTACTCCTCAGTTTAAGATCAAGAAATATCATGGTTTTTCTTCTCAGCTGTTTTTATAGTTCTTAAATGAAATGTCAATTTAATTTTTTTGAAGGCAGGTATGTTTGTGTGAATGATTTTTTTTTCTTATAAATATTTACATTTTTATAAATATTTACATTTTTTTTATAAATATTTACAATAATGGTAGACAAAACAAATTGTAGCCCTTGTTTCTTGGAGGCTGCAAAGTTGCTAATCAAGACAGTAATTGATAGCCAAAGGCAGAGAATGCTAATAATCTCTTAATTGATGGCACTTTTTTTAAAATTAGGTAACTTATATCATTTTTGAATAAAATAAAATTACTTAAATTGGCAGCTGAACTGTGTAATTAAATAAAACATTATTGGGATTTGTGAAATTCACAGAAAAGGTGAAAAGCTAATTGATTTTATATGTATTTTATTACAAAGACACAAATATTAAAAGCACAAATGGAATGGGATTCATTATAAATAAAAAATTCGAAGATTGACATTATAAAAATTAATGGCATATCAGATGGAATGGAAAAATTAGTTAATCAAATTAATGAAAGCTACCAGCTGCAGGTAATTCAGGGTTATGCCGGACAATTTCTCATTGAAAAAATTGATCAGAGTAAGCAATATGTAAAAATTGTCATGGAAGATGTTAATGTAAAAGATTGAAAGTTGAAAATGCTATAATTAAGTTTGGCTATGATGATAAATAAGATAGAGCACAGACTTGTGCAGTTGAAGTAAAAGAAAAACTATATTACAATTTTTTTTTTTCCAGAAAAAATGCTAATTCAAAATGCACATGGAAACCTGCAAATGAAGGTATAGCAGAATTGGATTATATTTGACTAATAGAAAATATGTATTTCAAAGATTACAATGTTCTTAGTAGATTCAACTCAAGAAGTGTTATTGCAAAACTAGAGACACAAAATCTTTTATGAAAGACAGTATTAGTTGTTTATATTCTTAATCTTCAGAAACACTCCACTTAATTTCAATTAAAGATTGCATATCATTTTAAAATATTCATAGACTTTGAAAATGATTTAGATTTGACTGCAATTAGCAAGAAGATAACTGATATCTATTAAGAATTGCAAAAAAAGTTAGCTGATACCAAAAAAAAAGCAACAATTTATCAATAAATTTTTTATTGAGATAAGAAAATGTATAAAGAAAAGAAGGAATATGAAATTAAAAAAAAAAAAAAAATCCACTTAAGAAGAAATAACTATCTTAGAGTTTTAATTATAAATTTATTTAAACGCACATTACACATTACGGAAGTAATATTTACTAAGGCTGTAAATCTCTAGAATATGCATAAGCTTGTGGTTAAGACCTGTAGAGGTCCCTACCTTCGCATTTTCACGCGCATATTCTAGAGGTTTACAGCCTTAGTAAATATTACTTAGAGTTTTGTACAAAATAAAGTTAATATTGATATTAGAAAATATTGTGAATTTGCAAGTAAATTTATAGAAGATAATAAAAGTCTCAAAAGTGTAACAAATTTCTTGATATCCGGAGACATGCAATCAAATCTATAAAGAAGGGAAAAGCTATAGGAAATGATACAATTATTGCTGATATTAAAAAAAAAAAATAGGTGAAAAAATAGAAAAATTGTTTGCAAAGCTATATTATATATCAAATTCAGAATGCATTGATATATAAGAAAAGATGATAAAGAAGATATTAGAAATATTAGAAATTACTGAGCTATCAGTTTTCATTAGAATATTTACAAAGTAAATTGATATTTGCTAATGGAAACCAAATTTTTAACTAAGATCAAAAAAATATTGACGATGAATAAATATTTTAAACACTATTATGTGTCTGAATTTTTATTTTACAATTTTTTTTTAAGTGCAGCCTAATGCAATTCTAAATGAGAGAGGGCAAACATTGGTTAGTATTCTATTATTTGAATATCATAGATTTTTGGGATAAAAAAATAACATTGATTTATTAACAGGTTTTATTATTGCAAATATTTTATATAGTACTGCATTTTTATTTTATACAATCCATCATTGTAGTGATAGATCTAAAAATTTGCAGCCATTAAGTATGCTCACGAGGTAGAGTCATTTATCAGAAGATAAAAATATTTTGGCAAAAAAGTTAGGCAATTAGCCAGTTCATTCAAGAATAGGATGCTAACTTTGGTAAAACTTGATTTTCTAGTTTTGTTTGATGACTCAAACTCTCAAGACAAGATTAAAGCAATACAATTATATCTGGAAATAGAATGAAATAGTGATAGTTTTAAATTATATTATGAACAGCAGTTGTAGTTTTTTTCAGGTTAGTATAATAATATAAGCTTGTTTAGAAATATTTGCTCTTTATTATATATATACATAAGGTCTTTTTTCTTTAAAAATAAAGTTTCAAGGATAAGTTGTGAAAATGGGAAGTGATGATTCATTTTAAATGTGTGTATAGGTATATTATCATATGAGTGAAATTTTTAGTAATAACAAATTGTTGTGAACATTTATAAGTAAATTATAATAATTTTTATTTAAGTAAAAAGAGCAATTTGTTAAAAATGTGAAATTTATGAATTATTATTTTTTAAATGAACTAATATGATTAGAATCCAAGATATAGTTATATATTATTTAAAAATGAATTATAAAAACATTCTTTTGGAATAGTTAATATTATACACATGTATCCACTACTATGTTAATCAGGCTTCTTTGTTTATCAATCCTTTTGGATTAGTAATTTTTGAGAATTAAACATAGTTCAACAACACAATTCTCACCTTTTTATGTCAAAATTTTACCTGGCTTACATAAAAAAATTTTCTGGAAACTTGAACAACATTTATGGATCTATTTTTGCCTCTCAAACGTAATGGATGAAATTAATCATAGAATTAAACTCGGTTGGAGTGCTTTTGGTAGAAATAACTTTATGCTAAAAGGAAATATGCCTATGTGTTTGAAAAGGAAGGTTTTTAATAAATGTGTTTTACCAGTTCTTACTTATGGATCTGAGACTTGGATACTAAATAGAAGAGCAGTATAGAGACTTCAGACAACTCAAAGTAGTATTGAGAGATGCATGTTGGGAGTAACAAGAAGAGATTGAAAATGCAATATATGGGTAAGAGAAAAAAAAAACAAATGTTACTGACCTCATTGAAAAAATTAAAAGACCGAAGTGGAGTTGGGCTGTGTATATTGCTAGAAGAGATGATAATAGATAGACAATTGAAATCCTAAACGGGATTCCAAGAGATTGTAAAAGACCCAGAAAAAGACCACACGTGAGATGGATGGATGAAATAAGAAAGTGTGCAGGGGTGATGTGGAGAAGAGAAGCTTAAAGATCAGAAAAGATGGATTGAACTTGGAGAGATCTTCATCCTGCAGTGGATTGTTGATGATATTCTATTGTCCAATATTCTTTTTAAAAATAAATTCTTTCAATTAAATTTCATTTACTTTTTTAAAATTTAGTTTAAACTGAAATTCTAAAAAAATAAAGCTTTAAATGTCTTTAATCTTTTAATCAATGTTGCTTTTTTATTTTATTTTATCTAACATCATTCAATTTTCTACATATTTTTATATTGTAAATTACCAATGCATTTTTAAATATTTAAGTAGCACAATTAAATTTCATTTATTATTTTTTAAAATTTATTGTAAACTAATTTTTATCATAGAAAAATTTAATTTAAACTAAAATCCTAAAAAAAAAAAAGAAAACTTTAAACGTCTTTTTAATCTTTTAATCAGTGTTGCTTCTTTTTAATTCTGACTTCATTTGATTTTCTGTCTTTTTATATTGCAAATTACCAATGTTTTTAAAACAAGTACCATAAAGCAAAAATGTATAGCGTATAAAATTAGAAACAATGAAAGAAAGAAAATCATGTAAGATTCATCAAGATTGGTACAATATTTAACGTGTTATAAAATAAATATACAAACTCTCACATTTATATATTAACATAGATAATATAGATTGTACAATGGTTAGATTACAGAAATTGACATTTAAGAAATGAGATTTCAAAGGACAGGCAATTCGTCAGATAATATATTGTCAAAAACAAAATATTTGACTTGCAATAGTAATTATTACCTGGTAAATTGATCATCTTTTTGAAATAATCATATTCTGCATATAATAAACAGTTTATCTCAAAGTCATTCTAACTAGAGGCAATAACAATTGCTTTCATTGGAAGGATAAAAGTGAAGATAGGATACAGTGTAAATTATAATTAAGGAAAGTATTGAAATCTTTTACAAAAAAAAAGAAGTTTGCTACAGATAAGACAAATTAAAGATTCAGTATGTGACATATGTGAATCTCTGTGATTTACTTATTAGTTTGTGAAGTCATTACAAAATTCATCTGATTTTCTTCTTTTCTGTAATTAATAAGGCTACAGTATGAATGGCAGTTAATGAATGCCATATTAAAGAATATTGATAATTTTGTTTATTAAAAGTAAATAAAAATGATTGTATGTCATTGTTATCTATTTTTAATATAGTATTTGCATTGTTGAAAATATGCTATGGACTTATTTAGTTAAGAATGGACTATGAGTGCTATTTTTCCACAATGAATTGTATAATATTTTTATGATAAAAGTAAATCACAGTTTATAATTTTTTAAGTGAAAGTGCATAGTAGTACAGTTGTATTTTATGTTCAATATATCCACACCATCTATCCAACTCACAATATTATGATGATTATTTTCTAAATTAAAATCAATATTTATTTATTAATGAGTATTTGGATTTCTAGATAGGTTAACTACTGAAAGAATTTAGTGTGCTTGAAAATTTCTCTTATCAGAAGAAAATGTCCGAGCTGTGCTTAAGATTTTAATTCAGAGCAGACTGCTACACCATGAAATAATTTATAACTTAAAAAGTTGAAAAGTTTCAACTTATATAACTTTAATTTGATTGTTTCTTATATCCTGGATTATTGTTACTAGACTAATAAATAATTTTAGTAACTGATGGGATATTTTATAAATGCAAAGTTGTAAAATTGTGTTCATAATAAATTTGTTCTGCAACTTTCTTCTTAAAACTCAATCTTTAATCTTTTTTATTTTAATGGCATTTATTTCAACCTTTCTAGAAATTTTATTAATTCTATTTTTGTTCATTCCATTCTACTATTCTGAAGCATACCCATGTCTTATTTAAACATGATTGATGAATCCCATTGCTTCTATATCCATAGCAAAATAATTTTTATTTATTAGTTCATCTAAATAAATATTAACTAAAACAAGATAGGTATTAAGATGTGCAATTCTTAAACAATATGAGTCATAACCTGTAATATAGCGTGTACGCTTATAATGAATACTACATAAATTTTTAATATATTTGTTTTCTGTGATTGTGACTTTCTTTAGAATTTTTTCTTTGCATGGATTATAGTTGCTCACAGTAATAAAATTGATATTTTCCTATCAACTTTTATAAAGTTTGTTTTTTTAAATTTTTTTGCACAGTATGTGGTTAGCTGTCTATGACTTGTAATAAATAGTCGAAAGTCAGCTAAGCATATATTGTTTTTTTTTTATTTATTTTAAAAAAAGGACTATATGAAAGCTTTTCTCTATATGGTCTTCATATATTTATGATTACATTTGTCTCAGTTAAATCTTATACTTTTACAATTTTATAACATTTGTAACACTTGTGTTCAAATAATTGGTTTTTTATAATCAACAAATTTTGATCTCCCCCATTCTACTATCATTTATTTTCTGTAAATAATGTTGAAATTATTTTTCAAGTTTTATTTTGTAATGCTGATTTATTTTATATCATTTTCAATTTTTTTTTTACCAGAAATAAAAAAAGCACTGAAAATTGACAAACTGCTTAAAATATTTTAATGTTTAAGATTTATTTTATTGTTTTTATATTTAAGTTTTTACAAATAGTTATTTTACTGACAAACTTATTTATTTTTTAATAAAGGAATTGCAATTAGTATTCTCAAATTATTAATTCATTATTGAATGAACGTCAATATGTTTGTAACATCCATTATATCTATAAACCTTATGATAATATTATAAACTCCATTTAAATAATATATATAAAATGTAATAATTTGGTTAATATAGATTCATGTGGCAACACGTGATCATTATTATCATTGTTTAGTCATAATATTTTTTTTTTTTGATATTCAATTTGCTCTTGCAGAGAACTTGACACATCTTGCAATTTTTTGTTGTTGTTATAATTAATTACTAGAATTAAATCAATTTTCACACAAATTTTTCAGATATATTTAATTTTTTAATATTTGTGTTTCAGTAATATACTTTTATTGTACAATAAATAGGTTACATGAATTTTTACAATAGTTTAATTTTTTAATATTTGATTTCCATTATATCATTTTAGTTTAGTGTTCCGCATGGATTTCATATCAATTTGCATAGAACGCTTTTTATGTTCCTGTTTTTTTTCACCTTTCTTTTTTTAAATTTTGCCATTTATCTGATTTGCATGTTGTGATAGAAAATTTCAGCAATTCTATATTTTGAAATTTTAATTGTTTTGGCACTATAGTAGCGGGCATGATAATTTTATTTATTTTTCCCCATTAATTAGAAATCAACTAATTTTTGTTCTTTTAAAACTCATTAATATTATTAATCAATTATTAAGCACATTACAGTCTTTTATACATTTTTTCATTTAAATTTTCATTATATTTTTATTGAATTAGGATATAATACATAGATAAAATTCTGTTAATGGTCATGAAAAAAGTAGTTGTTATTAGAATTTTATTGTCAGTTTATGACACAAGATTATCACTGAATATTTTTTTTTATATAGAATTTGTATATATGATAGGGAAAATACAGCAACAAATAAACAAATAATAGTGGCATCTAATTTCATTCAAATTCTTATGATAAATATATAGTACTGAAGAAATGAATTCAAAGAATCAATGTGATAATTATCTTAATACAAATCTTAAATATTTTATAATATTAACTGTGATGCATATTAATTATGAATTATTATAAATTGATCTATAGAAAAATTAAATTGAGAAATAAGATTTGAAAAAATATTTATTATTGTGAAAGATATTATGAGAAAATTACAACTATTGTATTGACCAGTTTATTGCAAGAAGAAAAGTTTTTGATTTTAATCTATTTTTTTCAATGAACAGCTTCTCTTTTTTATATCATTCCAGAAAACTTTATTTCACTCATCCATTTCACATATGGACATTTTCTAGATCTTTTGCAGTCTCCTGGAATCCAGTTTAAGACTTGAGTCATTCACTTATTATCATTTCTTTTAACGAGAACTCTATTTCAATCTCTTAATTTTTTCATTGATATCAGTATCACTTATTTATTATTTTACTTTTTCCTTATCCAAATTTCATTAAAATCACATTACATTATAATACTAATCAAAAACAAACAGACAAATAAAATTATACTAAAATTTTTCCACACCTACTTCATTGGGATATTAACTTATATATTTTTATTGGGAGACAGCAAAGTTGAAAATGATTAATGTTGTAGCCTTTCTTTGCATACATAAATTAAACATGTTTGTTTACTAGTAATTTATGATCATTGCCAATTTAATTTCATGCTTTTTGTTTGAATAAATCTGTATTTCAATATATAATATTATTGCAACATATGATTTAAGAAGATATTTTTTTGAGTTATTCTGTTTGAAGTTCAGATTTTATATTTATTCATAGAGGATGTTGCTGAAGAAACAATATTTGGAAAAGTCAATGTGCGTTTAGTTTCTTGATCTTAAGATAACTAGAAATAGATTTAAGCTAGATTACTGTATGATGATTAAACCAATTGAAAAAAGAAGGTACATTCCATGTAAGTCAATGGTGCTGATATCACACAAAACAGTAGGTTTGAAGTTTGTTTAGAAACAATCTTTGTAAGTATACATCAGAGAAAAGTAAAAATATTGAAATTTATATGAAGCAATTATTAAATGTTGGATATAATTATCATCTTGTACATAATACTATTAAAAATTTTAATAGGAAATATAAAAATAAAAATATAAATAATAAGGTTGATTCTACTACTAATAAAAAGATATGGATATCAATATCATATATTTCAAATGAACAAATAAATTTTATTAGGGAAATATATAAATATATATGTGAAATTGCATTTTATGCACCTCTTGGATTAAATAGAATAATAAATAATTCAAAATCAAAAAATCTTATTTTTAAATCAAAATTGCATCATATATAAATGGAGATGTAAATGTGGTAGTGGATATATAGGGGAATAAAGATGTACATTGGAAAAAAGAACTAAAGAACATTTACAGTTATTAAAAAGAGTTCCAAAAAAACTAAATAAAATTGTAAAGGAAATGATAACGTTTCAACATCGGTTTTTATGATCGTAATAAATTATGTATATATTGTTTTAATTTTGATTATACTAACATGAAAATATTACAAATTGAAAAAAACAATAATAAAAGGAAAATAAAGGAAGCTATGTTAATATATAAATGTAAACATGATTTAATAATTTAGATAAGCAGCAAATGTAAAAATCAATGAATTGTGGAAAGGTTAGATTTTGAAAGTGTGTTTGAAGATATCTTAAAAGAATTAGTGTTAGTTGACAAAGACTATGAAGCTAGTTGAAAGTGCTCCTAGGTGAATATAAAAAAATGTAAATTTTTTTAAAGTTGTATTTTATATATATATTATAACGATCGGAAAGAAAGTGAAGATCGAATCTAACCGCAATCTGCACTACACGGGCGCCATCTAGGCATTTGAGCCTAGAAAAATTTATAAAGTACGCAGATATGCGCTGTTAAGATTCCACTTTATTTAAATATTCAGATCGTTAGCCCAAGTCACTAGCTCGGTGAAACAGCAGAGATTATAAAATATAACTTTATATCTTAAATATATATATAAAAATAAAAGCCACTGCCAGAAATTAACACATAAAATATTTATTTACGCACATATAAAATCATTCTAATTTGAGGAATAAGTTTAACATTTTAGATTTTTTTATATTAATCTTTAAATTTACTTTTAACTAGATTGCAATAATGAGTTTAATATTTATTTAGTGAGTCAAGCATGAATAGACTATATAGATTGTATTTGAAAAGAAAAATGTTCTATCCCTTATTTCACCTTAGGCCAAAAAGTTCGCAGTCGAACCGGCGCCAATCCATCTGATACATTTATGTATTCAATGTAGTATGAAAATACGACAACACAAAATACTATACTGTCAGGAATGTACATCTGAACAGTAAGTAGAGTTAGAGAAGACATTGTCTCTCCACCAACAGGAATGCTACATCTGTTGGCGAGTAGAACAATAAACAAAAAACTCCATAGGAATGAACTGCGGTCCTTTGCCAACTTACAAACCCATCCATAGGTAAACAGAAGGTGTGTGACATATATATGCAATCCTGCCCGTAGCAGATCTCATACATCTACTAATTACACAAATATATCCAATCCATTGAGCCAATTCAACTACGAAACGAATAACCTAAGATTACCCTCCCTTAAACTATATATAACTTTAAAAATCTATACAGCCATTCACGCCCGACTTAAATTTAACATTTATTATGTTCGCACAGATGAATTTTATAAAATTTGTTTTAAAATGTTGAGTATAGATCGGCTGCACAGATTCCACGGTTAAAAACATTCCAAAATAAACATAACCGATCAAAATACAAAGTCATCGATAATGTCAATTGCATAGGGAATACAAAAAAACCCAATAGCATTCATCATAAGATGCCGCAGTGACATGATGACCTATATATTCCAATCGACTATGAAACAGCAACACAATTAACCGCTAACGAATCTATGCAACGTCTATACCCAACTTTAAATTTCATGCATTTAAATAATTTATACGATAAGTATTAATACTAATAAAAAATAATAAAATGGAAATGATGTTTATCAATGCAAAACATATAAATTTAAACATTTTCAATTGATTTTAAACTTAAAAGTCAGATAGAAGTTCATAAGCTTAAACGAAAGTTCTTAATTATTTTTAAATTTTAGAGTTCATGTCAATAGCTTACAGTAGAAGAATCACAGCTCTTGATGTAAATTTTCACGGAGTCTTTATTTGAAAACCCGGTCAGATGTTCCGGAGGTAGCATTAGCTGATTCATTTTGGTATCACAGTCATTTCATTTTTAAAATAGAGAGAGAGTGTGATATGTGCATCCTATCATGACCGTCAAAAACAAGCCGGAAAAAACTGTCAGGAAAACTGTATTTTTCCTTTTATAGTATCCACACAGATTCAACCAACAAAAGTCACTAATCCATCCTTTTCATTCGGGTCCGGGCTGAGGCTTGGTGCTTCCATTGGTCAAGCTAATTTCTCTTTATTCTCTTATCTAACTTTTCATCTGACCTTTTAATTACACAGCTTTTGGATAATTAATAAACAATCATTTCCATTTACAGATTACAGGAATTAATTAATACCTGTTTTTATTTTAACTTACGTTATTTCTTTATTAAAAATATTTCTATATTTAAATCTTTTATTTTTTTATCAAAAAGTACGTTCAAATACTTTTTTTATTTATAAAAAAAATTTTTTAAAGTTTTGCATCTGTGCGAATATATACGTTTAACCAACATTTTAATTTTAGCATTTAGTTTTTTTTTTTTTAATACATTTATTTTTATTTGCGAACTTAAAAGTTTTTATTTCAATTTAATGTAACGATATATTTATATATCGTTACAATATATATATTGTAACGGATATATAATATGCCGTTACATTAATTTAAAATTAGAATAAATTTTTTTTTTAAGTTCGTAAATAAAAAACTAAAAGCTAAAATTAAAGAGTTGTTCAATGTATGTATATATATATATTCGCACAGATGCAAAACTTTAAAATATTTCTTTTTTTAAATAAAAAAAAAAGTATTTGAATGTACTTAATGTACTTTTTTATAAAAAAGTACAAGATCTAAAGATAAAATATTTTAGTAAATGGAAATAATTGTTTTATAAATGAAATGAAAAGCATACTAGCCCTTGGGGCTCTTATATAAAAAAGTCAGATGAAATATAGATAAGAGAACAAAAATAAATTAGATGTCCAATAGAAGCAGCAATGAAGGCTTGGACCGTAATGAAAATTTGGAACAGGAAACCATTGTTCAGTGAATCCGGATGATCAGTATAAAAGGAAAAATATTGAAATAAAAAAGTGCAAGCTTGATTTTGGGAGAAGGGTGATAAGACGCACTTGTCACCCTCTCTCACTTATTTCAAATGAAATGACTGTAATACTAGGATTGAACCAGCTAAGGCCCCCTTCAGATAGACCGGTCTTCAAATAAAGACTTCATGGGAATTGACACCAGGAACCGGGAACTCTTCTACTGTAAGATATAAACGGAAAATTTTTTACTAAAAATAATTAAGAACTGTAAAGATTTGACAAGTTTTTAATATTCAGCTAACCTAAATTTTAAAATGAACTTTTATCTGACTTTTAACTTTCAAATCAATTATTAATGTTAAATTTATACATTTGAGTTTGCTAAAAAAAAATAAATCATTTCCATTTTTTTATTATTATTATTTATTTATTAATATTTATTGTACAAATTATTTAAATGCATTAAATTTAAGTTGGGTATAGACGCTTGCATAGATTCGTTAATGTTTAATTATGTTTTTGTTTTCATATTTGATTAAAATATATAGAAATTCGGTAAATAATGATACCTTACATTGACTATCTAAAATGTATTTATTCGGATGTCTTTTAACCAAAAGACTGTTTTTTACGAGGCTCCTCGTAGACATCTGACGTCACTCTAACTCAGTCGATTCTTATGGTAAAAAATTCGTTTGATACGTTTTGAAGAGGTTTTTAAAAGTTCTGTAAGATGGTGACCTCTTCCGACTTATTTTACAAGTAAAAAATAAAAAAAAACGCATTTAAACCTAAACAAAGAAAGAACATTATTTGTGATTGGTTCTTAGCAAGCTCTCAGCCGAAAAAGACATTCTGATTGGCTGGAAAGAACAAAGAAACCGCCTGATCAAAGAAAATAAAGAAAAACGCTGAGATTTTCATTTCGAATCCAATTTTAAGTATTATAAAATTATATTTATGGAAATTAAAAATTATTTTCAGATAGAATAATAAAAAAACAAAATTATTTTCAAAAAATATTGAAGATTTTAGTAAAAATATTGAAGATGTAGTAAAAAGAAATATTTACTTTTCTATAACGTAAAAGTCGATCTTTTTGTTTATATTATAGCTTTTATGTTGCCGAAATTGAATATTTTAGAATAAATAAATAGCAATTTATTTTTGAAAGAACTTTCATTCTCTTCATAACCTGAAAAATTAATAATATACTTTTTATAAACGTATCTGAGTTGAATTTAATATTATAGGCGAATATGTTTTAACAATAGGCTTTGTCTTCAGTTTGTGAGTTGGCCAATTAAAAGATTTGATTTTTACCTCATACAACCAATAATATAATTAGCGGTTAAAAGGTTAAGTTATTGGTGTCAATGCGGCATCTTATGATGAATGCCATTGGGTTTCTTGTAAATTTCCCTCTGCAATTCCATCAATGATTTTATATTTTGATCGTTTATGTTTATTTTGAAATGTTTTTAATCATGTAATCTATATAGCCGATCTATACTCAACATTATAAAACAAATTTTTATAAAATTCATCTGTACGAACTTATATAAATGTTAAATTTAAGTCGGGCGTGAATGGTTGCATAGATTCGCAAAGTTATGTTAGCTTAAGGGAGGGTAAATCTTAGATGATTTATTTCGTGGTTGGATTGGGTCAATGAATTGGATATATCAGTGTAATTAGTAAATGTAGTTTGGGGTTCGCTACTTGCAGGATCGCATTATACGCCGCACAACCCCTTTTTGCCTATGGAAGGGGATAGTAAGGCGGAAAACGCAGTCCCTTCCTATGGAGTTTTTTTATTATTGTTCTTCTTGCCAGACAGATGTAGCGTTCCTGTCTGGACGAGAGTCAATGTCTTCTATTAACCATGCTGTTCAGATGTACATTCCTGACAGTATGGTAATTGTGCTGTCGTATATCATGCTACATTGAATACATCGATGTATCAGATGAATTGACGTCGGTTTGACTGTGAACTTTTGGCCTAAGGTTAAATAAGGGGTAGAATATTTTCTTTTCAAATGCAATCTATGTAGTTTATTCATACTCAACACTCTTAAAAATATTAAACAAATCTGTGCGAATAGTTTAAAATAATAATTTAAATTTAAAAATTGATATTAAAACCTAAAATAATTTTTGTTTCTCAATTTTATTTATATGTGCATTAATAAATGTTTGTGTGTTAATTACTGGGAATGGCTTTTTTTATTTTTTATTTTAATATTGAAAATATTTTTAAATAAGAATTTATATATTATTATTCTTTATTAAAAGAAATATATTTAATAAATGTTTTAAACCTCTGCTACTCCATGAGCTAGTGGCAAGGGCTGACGGCCGTGGTAAAATATCTATGTAAAAATTGGATCTTTAACAGCGCATATGTCTACTTTATAAATTTTCTAGGTTCAAATGATCTAGTGGCGCCCTGTATGGCAGATACAGTAAGACTCCATTGTTTCTGACTGTTATAATATATGTAGTTTATTGTAATTATTAATATTTAATTATAAGATTATGTATTTAACTTCGAAGAATACAGGTATTTAATAATAATAGCATTACATATATATATATATATAAGCACTAGCAAAAGTCATTTTTTAAAATATTAATTTTCAAGAGCATAAGCATATTTTCTTTTAATATTTGGTTTACCAAAAGCAATTCATCCAAGGTTAATTTTACAATTTTATCTACAATGTTCTCATTTGTATTGCTAATCTGGTTAAGATAATTATAGTGTTAACGTCTCTTCATTTATTGCTATCAATCTATATATTTTTTTGGAAACTTTATCACCATATCAAGATTTTAGTTTAATAGTTTTCATAACATTTCCTGAGGCTCTATAATATTATATGCTAAAAATAACACGCTTAACATAATTTTTACAAAATCTGGTTAACTTTAACAATTTTCATTTTCTTTTATTTCTTTAAAATATATTAATTGGGTTATATGAATATATGATGTAAAAAAACTTATAACAAGGAAGCTTTGTACCTTTAACCTGGAATATGACTAATCTTTATATGAAGATTCACTCTGATGATTGGCATCAAACTGTACTTATTATTTTGATTTACAATAATTATTCACTACAACGATCTTTAAAAAATAATAATTCAAAACCCTTTTTTAAAAAAACATCCACCATTTTTTTTAAATAAGGGCCATTTTGTAAAATTAATAATGTTATAGGTGCTTCATTAAAGCTATGTCATCTGAAGATAAAATGGTGATATTTACATTAATGTATTGTGAAAAGTTTATTCAATACACAGCATGAAATATTACATTTTCATAATCAAAATTAATATATGATTAATGTACATAACTATTTTTCATGCAAAACAAACTGCTTGCATTTATAAGACATCTAATGTAAAAATTTTTATTATTAAAGGCTACAAAAGCAAAAACAAAAAGGCAATTTTTTTTGGTACAATACTTAATTAAAAAATACTTTGATCACATACAATAACAAAGTACCTTAATAATATTTAAAATATGTACATTTGTTAAAATATATTCATTCAATCAAATTTGGATTGAAAATTAATATTTTGTCTGCAGCAGAAATATGACTGCATAATTGTAAAATACATTCATCATAATTGTTAGTTATTTTGTGTTTTAAAAAATAAAAATAAAAATGATTTTGTGCATTATTCCACTAATAATCCATCTTATATGATGAAAGATTATTAAACACAATTTAAAAATATCTTTTAGTTGCTCAATTTTATTATTTCAATCGATTGTACACTGCATTTGTTTATCTAATTGTTATTTAATTTTCTATCGCATTTATGTAAAATAAATTTGTGAACTGTTGCTTTAAAAAAAAAAAAACAGTATTGCAAAAATAATTCAAAGTTTTATTAATCAGATATTGCAGAAGTAAAAAACTTTGATAATAGGACATAAAGTATATAAAAAAATAAAATTTAAAATATACACTGTGTTATTCATTTTTTCTATATGTTTTACTTTAATGTAATGAATTATGATTCAAGAAATATTCTTTGGCTATGTAAGAAGCAAAATGGCAGATCATTTATGAAGGACTTAGTTTTATTTTTTAAAAAAAATTATAGCCGCTGAAATATTTTTTTTACAGCGTATTTATTTACTCATGGGCTATTATTTTTTTTATTATTTATTTATTAATACTACATTTAATGAAATATTTATTCATTAAGTAACCCTTTTTTCAATTTCAAGCTTTATTTTTTTAATCATGTTGAATTTAAGGTAAATTAATTTTGCCCCATAGGAACCCATTATAATTATTTATTTTTAATGTGAAATTTTTGATTTATATTGCATTTTGGGGAATTAGTTAAGGTTATTACTGGGGGTAAAGATGTATGTGGAAACATCACACAAATTATATTCTTAAAAAAATGGATTATATATATATATAAAGTAATTAATATTTATATACTTTTGTAGAATTATGTCTTAACATATAGAAACTTTATATGATAATATCATTAGTAATTTATATATTCTGTAATAATCCCTTTAAAAGATTATATATATACAAGGGATCCTAATTTTTCATGTCTTCATTCTGCATGGTATTTTATGTTCACAATCAATCAATTATAGAATAACATATTAAGCTTTCTCACTTCATGAAGTTTACAAATCATTTCACATTACACAATCTTAAAATAATCTGTTCATGCAAAAAAATGCAGCATTGATTTAAAAATGTTGTGCATAATACAATGAGAAATAGGAGACCACCAGTAGAACTTATCATAAAAATTAGTTGATAACCATCTAAAAGAAAAGGCCCATATTTAAAAATAAAATCCACTCTGCAAATATTAGCACTGCATTATTTGCTAAATCATAATATTTTTATTAAATCTTTTTTTTTTTCACATAAAACTTTGAAATTTTGTGCATACTTATTTATTTTTTATAAGTAGTAATCATAAAGAATCACTCCGACACATACATTGTATGAATTTAGAAAGCTGAATAATACTTTCTAAACACAAGATAATGTTGCTGAAAATATAAGAATGAACCCACCATATCTTTACCTAAATTCACATATATAGGCCAATCTAAAGCATTAGTCTTAATCAATCACTTTTAATTCCATTCATCATAATTACATAACTTCAGAATAAGAAAAAAAACTTAAATGTTAAATATGTTTTTATTTTGACATATTTCTAGAAATATTAATGCCAATACTCACTTTAAGTTTTACTTAATCTATTAAGTAAGTTCATATTGAATAATATTATGAATTTAAATTTTAAAAGAAAGACATTTGAATAGATATTTATTAACATATTATTTTTAAATATTAAAAATAAAGTAAAAGTTAGTTTAGCAAGGAATTTTCAGAAATTATTTATATTAGCGTCTGTTATTAAGATTGAAATCTTTAACATTCGGATTACAGTTCCATTTTTCCATGATGTTTTTCTATAACATTCCCGCAATGATAGACAATGATGTATGATTCCATGGATATTATCATTAGATGATGTCCAACTATTTCTTTTTATTAAACACTACTGTTCATATCAAATCCTAAGATTCAATGGTTTCAAATGGTTCAGCATAGTATTTGTTGTTATCCACTTCATTTATTCTTGCAGACATGAATTAAGGAGAGGTTATGCTCTCTTCTTTGTAATCACTACTCAAAATACATTATAGCTTCTATCAAAATCTACAGAATAAGGAAAGCAGAATAAAATAAACAAAATTTTTCCAATGAAGAAGAAAGTTGCATGTTCTTTCTGATTTTTCCCATTATTTGACAACATTCTTTAAACTGGCTAGTGAAGCATGAATTTCTTCTTTTATTCTTAACAAAGTCTATTATTATTATTATTATTATTATTATTATTATTATTATTCAATACGATAAATTTAATATTTTATTTTGAAATAAATAAATCATACATTCACTCTAAATTTGAATTCATTTATTAAACATACATGATTTCTAATTGTTTCTTTATTTAGTTATTCACAGACTATAGATAGATAATACATGATGGATATGCATGTCACAATATATACGTCTCTGCTTTAAGTTCAACATATTTAACACATAGCAAAAGTTAATATTTATAATCATAGTTATTTATTAAATATTTTATATGTTCATTATATGAATAAGAATAAAAATTAAAGTAAAGTAGTATATATCCCTAACAACTTTATAATAGGTTCACATATGCACTTTTTAAAAATTAATATTTGTTAAATAAAGTTATTTCTATTATATTTTTATATAGAATGCTTTGGGAAATTGCATGTTTTTAAATAAAATAATATTACCATTTTTTTTCATTTATTTAACTTGAATGGTGTGATATTGAAATAATAACTATAACAATTTCCAAGTCACTATCCTTCGGGTCCACAGATAATCCATGTTGAAATTTGCAACTTGATAATTGAATGGAACTATTATATTAGCTATTAGCTTTGAATATCAAAACAGGCAAAAACTCACTATACATATTATAACTCACTATACATTTATAAACAAGCATAAGAAATGGTGATCATGTAATGTTTATTAGCTTTGAATATCCTATTTGTTTTTGAATAATAATTTTTTTGTATATTCTTTTTGTTTTCTAGTTGATTGATAAATATAACAAAATAAAGATATTTACTAATTTTAAAGTGAGATGTCCATTAATATAATTCACATATTGAACACATTAAATTTTCCATCTGATTCCTTGGAAAAATATAGTAGCAAATGAGAGGTAAACCTCTCCTCATTCTTATTTTCTTAGCAAGCCATATTTTTAATTTTTGAGTTATTAAAATATATACTTAATCCACAGTTAAGTTTTTAAAACATGAAATTTTAAGATCTTCTCTAGTTGTGTTGCTCCATTCAACGACTGTTTTTTCAGTTTTTTAAATTTAAAAATCATGCACTTTTTATAAATCAGGCAATCATTTTAAGAAACTTATTGATTTTCTTTCATTCTAGCTAGCATTTTTTAAAACAAACTCATTTGCATAAATAAAAAATCATGAATAATATTTTATAGTCTTTTAAATAATAATAATAATAATAATAATAATAATAATAATAATAATGATGATGATGATGATGATGATAGAGCTTTTGTTTCTCCCCTTTTTTTAAAATACCATTTGTTTAGCCTTTATATGGCCCTTAGTTACGTAATATTTATATTAATGCATTGAATATATAGATTTTTATTTATATATAAAAGTAAATGGTGCATTATCATGTTATCTATTAAAGATTATTAACATTATGCCTATGGGAATTTTATGGGAATTTATCTCCCATTGCTCACTAATTTGATCTTTACATAATTTTTTTGGAGCCAATCAAACATGGAGAGGACCCACTATATATAGATTTATTCAAATATTTTCACTGATAATAATAAATAATTGTTTATAATTATTTGATAGGTTAACTGTGTATATGGTTTAAAATTATTCCGATAAACCTTATCAATTGCTTGAAAGAATATTGATCTACTTTATTTCTTTGCTGTATTGTTCAAGTTTCAAAAAGAACTTTTTTCCAAAATAAAATGGCAATCAAATAAATATTTTATAGAAAAAATGAAAGTATATTTTATCAATGTGATCTCAAGATACTTCATTATAATTTAAAACAAATATCCTAAGAAAGTATCTTGGAATTTTATTGAAAACATTAATTATGCTTGAATTTTTTCTGCAAAACTATTTTGTTTTATTGCCATCATATATTTTTATAGAAAAGTTTTTGTTCAAACTCTAACAATACAATAAAAAAATAGGGCAGACTGTTTTAAGCATTTGATAATTACATTGCTGAATTTTATGGCTCTATCAAAAAATAAGCATCCATCGATATTATCTGCAATGAATTAAGAAATAAGGACTGCTTACCTATACTTGTCAAATTCATTATCGACTTTCTCATATGGCTTGAGAAGATCCTTGCAGTATTTGAGGCAAAATGGTTCCACATGAAGAATGGTTGGCCCATGGGTCTCTTCTACACTCAATATGTAGATGACATATTTCTTTTGGCTCCGGAATACACAATTGAAAACATTCACAATGACCTCCACATCGCTTCAAAATTAATTTTAAATATTACCTGGGAAGATGAGAGGTGCGAGGTCAAATACCTTGACATTTAAATTCAAAAGAATCAACCACACTTGACTATAGAATGATAATCAAACCACTGGAAATAAGAAGCCATGGCCATCTCAGTTCAAGTGCACCACAAGCCCACAAATTAGCAATTTTGTCTGTTTCTTTTTAGAAACCACCAATTATGTAAATTCGAGGCTGACAAAAGATAATTTGATGTGATATGTGACAGACTTGGAGAACAGGTGATACAAACATGGACTTATTATTAGAAAAGTCACACAATTTTAACACAAGCTTAGAATTCATCCCAATTATAGAAGATAAATCTCAGATTTTGCTACCATATATACCCTCTATAGCTAAACATTTAGTCAAAACCCTTTCCAATGACTTTGAAGTAGGCTTTCACTTGCCTCCCACAACTAATAGACTAATCAACAATACAAAGGGCAAAATCACACCTGAACTAACCTACTAAGTTGTGTACAAGATCACTTGCTCCCAAGGAAGTTGCCAAGCAATGTACTATGGAGAAACCAAAGCGATCATTGCTCTTACGAGTATCACAGCATCAATACATATATAATAGAATGCGAATTAAGGCTGAAGGCAACTCAATATTTGTAGAACATGAGAGAGTTGCTGTTTCCACCTTCCACCTGACGTTAGCCAAGATAATTTGCACTAAGCGTAATGACGCGAAGCACAAAATGAAGGAGGCTTGTTTCATAGCAGAAGACCCTAAAGCGATCAATGGAAGTGACACCTGCTTTACAGTCTTTAAAAAGTGGACTGTTTAAATATTTTTACATAAATTTGCATACATTACTGTGATATATACTAACTATTAGTAAAAAGAACTATGAATATAGAAACATAGAATTCCTGAAAGCGCTCAGCTTATTTATTTATTATTATACAGCTTCATTAATTGTGTTCACAACGCAAGCATAGAATTAAAATGAAGGTAATTGTAAAATATGTAATTTTCTATCAAATTATTATAAACAATCATATATCGAAATGGGCATACAATTTTACTCCTCTCTTAAATGTATACAATTATGAGAATATGAGGATGAAAACCCTGGCATTAATAGATGTTAATAAAACAATAAATTATTTTTAAACTTAATATCCCAACTAACGATAGTTAGACTGAGTATCCAGCCTTATTTCTTAACCATTGTTCCCAGCAAAATACAGAAAGGATTAAATGATATTTTTGTAATGGAGCTGATAAATTTCAATAGTAGCTTTTGTATTGCCATTAAATCATGATAGTTATAAAGAATTTGGCATAGTAGTAGAGAAACATTAATGTTTGGCTAAAGTGTCTGTTGCGTATAATCACAATTTAAAAAAGAAGAAAGCAAAGCAAAATAAAAGACAGTAAAGAAAAATAATAATTAAAAGAAAAAAACTCATACAAATTTCAATATTAAGAATAAAAAAGATTACACCTTCCTATATAACAACACTAAAAATAATAAATATAATGGTTAATTTATTATTATATACAGTCCTTCAATCCGCAGAAGTACTTTTGGTTAATTTTTTACCTCTCCACAACTGCCATTAAATTAAAAAAAACATAACAGAAGCAAATGTCATCAACTCAAATATCATAAATCCTGAAGCAAATGTCATCAACTCAAATCTCATAAAGCCTGAATTTTAACGTTAGCAGCTTGAATTTAATGGCAGTTGAGGAGAGTTAAGGAATTAACTGAAAGTACTTCTTCAGATTGAAAGACTGTTTATAATAGTTAATTACTGTTATATTTATTATTTTTATAGCTATTATAATATAATCAAAATTACCCCACATTCACCACTAAGCCAAAGTAGTCAAAGAAAATAAACTGTAAAAAATACAATCAATGGTTTCACTGCTACAAGCAGACTTCTCAAGTTTTTGTGGGTAATATTTAGCATATATTTGTTGTTTTCTTTTAGTCCGTTACATTTGAGAAATCTGCTTGTAGCAATGAAACCATTGGTTGTATTTTTTGCAGTTTATTTTCTTTGACTAGTCTGGTTTAGTGATGAATTTGGGGCAATATTAATGGAAAAATCCATTTCAAGTTTATTTGATGGATGACAATAGGGAGAATAATTTAGGATTCAATCAGATTGCATGTTAGTGAAATAGTATGGCCAAGTAAATATGACATAATAGGTCATATTTTAAAATTCGTATAGATCTAGGCACACATCCATTAAATATAGAGAATTTCATTTATGTTTAAATAAAACTACTCTAATTTTTTTAAGTTTTAAAAAAATGTATTTTGCTAATTAAAGGGGATTTGAACCAAGACTTTTAAAGCTCTCTGCAGTCATCCATTCCATCCAATATAACCGATACACATGGCCACTTATATGTGAAAAAGATAAATGATCAATTACGATTTTTCATGCTGAACTAGCACTCATCAGTTGGTCGAATCATCATCTCCAACACATATATAACCAATGCTCACTTTATATTAAGTTAGCAAATCTACAAACTTTAATTGACAGGCTTCAATCCTCTCCATTCCCCAACTCTTCAGCCATTCATATCCCTGAAAATCTGATGATGGAATGCTCAAAGTCCTTGATGATGCCAATATTATAGTTATGCCCATGTTGACCTTAAGTCTGACCCCTCATATGTGGAACGTTAATATGCCCATCAGAATACAGGCTGAATATGTAATACTAAAATACAAGAATTGTGACTCAAGTTCAACATGGGTATGACTATAATATTAGCGTCGTCAAGGGCTTTGAGCATTTCATCATCAGATTTTCAGTGATATGAATGGCTGAAGAGTTGGAGAATGGAGAGGATTGAAGCCTGTCCATTAAAATATGTAGATTTGCTAACTTAATATAAACTGAGCACTGATTATATATATGAGTGGCAGATGATCTGGACCAAATAATGAGTGCTGGCGCAGCATGAAATATGTATATTGATCATTTATCTTTTTCACATGTATGTGGTCATGTATATCAGTTATATTGGATGAAGTGGATAACTGTGGGGAGTTTGAAAATCTGGGTTCAAATCCCTTTTAATTATATCAAGGTTAAGTATGTATACTATATTTGTATTTTAATATTTTAAATTAAATAAAAAATGCTTTTATTTTAAATTAAAAATAGTTTTATTTCTAGTTTAATTCTTTGTTGAGATAAAAAGGTTTATTTAAAGCCCCCCCCCCCTTTAATTTAAGAAAGTCCATGTATATAAAAAGAGAAAACTAGAGATATTAAGATTTTTCATTTAAAAAAATTAAAAATCAGAGGTAAAAATTTATATTGCATTGATCTATTATTTTTGATTTGTCATTAAGCTTTATTATGTATTTTATTTCCTTATCTCAAAATTGTTAATTTCTTTACAAATAGAACTATTTTTACAATAAGTTTGTCCTTAATTATGGGATTAAAATATTGTTTAGAAAAAACTGTAGTATAAATAGCAGGCAGTGGAAATCAGTTTATCTTTTTTTTTTCTTTCAACTGGTTCCTGCCTTACGCAGATCATCTCAGGCACTAAGAAAAATTTCCATAACATTATTAGTTTACACCTAGAAACTCCTTCCTAGGTGTATAGAACCTGCTTACCATGAAGACAATCATGTGCTAGCCATATAAAACTTACAATTATCAACATACATTTCAAATACATGGGAAACTAATTATGATCTAGCAAATAATTCAAAACGTGAAAACCTGATTATGCCTGAATGTTTAAAAAAAAAGAACAAAGAAAACATAGAATCCTGAAATACCAACTTCAAATTGGAATTTCGATCCAGAGTTTTTATAAAATAAAATCAAAAGAAAAAATGTATGCAAAAAACTATTTTATTATTGATGATGAACTTTGCTTACTGCTGTGTAAATTATATGAAAGTCATTTTAATTTCTAGTTTTCATGAATTTCATTTAAATTCTAAATGAACTTTCTTTTACCTATAGATATATTTTTATCTACAACACTATTGATCTCTTAGTTAATATTTTTTATTATTATTCTTTTTTTAAAAATAAATATTGTGTAAATTAGAGCTAATGATTTAAGTCACATTATATTATATTTTTAAACCACATTATACTATTATAATGCTAGATTAAGAGTTTAACAAAAGAATAAAAACTAGAGAGCTCTTTAATAGAAAACAATATTTATATTGCAAAATAATACTAGTTATATAAATATTATTTTAGAAATTGATCTTTTGGCTAAGATGCTATTTGAATTACATCTTTAAATATGCTTCCTTTCTACAGTTTCAGATGCAGTATATTAGGGATTATATTTAATCTATAGATTTACACATATCAAAATCATCATAATGTACTAGTACTTCAGAGTGAAATGTAAAAGGATTGCAAAGAAAACTTTCATAGAGACAGTGATTGTATTTATTTTTTTTAAAAAAGAATACATTTCTAATCTCTCGAGAGTTTGAAGAGAAGTGTATTGCAGCAAGGATAAGGTCGTAAAGCCATAAAATCTTTCCTATATTCATTTTTTGAGTTTTTACATTCTTATCTATAGAATTTCTTTCTTCTGGGTATCTTTTTTTTCTATTAGTGGAAAAAATTAGAAATATATACTGTAGAGGCAGAATAAGCGGTAAGCGGACTAAGCAGCCTTGTAATAGTAAGAGGCCCTGAAGTCTTAAAATATCTTTTCATTAGAATTCGAGGAAAATTATGGTTTTTTGTATATAATCAACCCTCCTATAACATGGTATTATTTAAGCTTTTGAAGGAAATTTATTTAAGTTTTGGAGGGATTCTAGCTTTTAACTGGACATCAGGGGGTGAACTAGTATAGCATAAATAGGCCAAAATTAAATAAATATAATTTTTTTAAAATTAATTTGATTTAAATTTAAATACTCTGCTTTTGAAAAAATTATCATAAATAAATTTTGCTGTTTTCCTGAAGATGATTTATCTCCAGAGGGTTTTTTCTGAATTATATTTTGATTGGAGGAAGGTAGAAATGAATTTTCTTTATTAACATCTTAACAACATTATCATAAAAAAAAATTTTTAATAGACATTGTTTGCAAGACTAAAAGCTTTTAAACTATTTTACAAAAAAAAAAAACAACTTTTTTTCTTCACGTCAAAAAAAAAAAAAAAGAAAAAAGAAACATCAAAGTGGGGCAGAAAAGTGAAAAAATTAAAAAAAAAACCCCTGGAAAGTGCTGAAAACCAAAGAAATTCATTGCATAAATTTTTAAAAGTTAATACAGAGACAGAGTTGCCATCAACATCTACGTCAGACAATTCTGAATTGTCTACATTCAAAACTTCTAAAGAAGAGAAAGAAGTTTTAAGAAGTTGAAATTGCTACTGAAAAAGGGATTGCAAAAACGCAGAAGGTAGAGATTGTCCAGAAAGTTGCTTCGATATAGACATCGAAGTAATAAATGATATAGCTTTATGGTCAACAACATGAACAGATGTTAGTATTGATTATTTTCTTAATAACAAACAAAAAATATCAGGAATATAGCAAATTTAAAATCAGCGTATAAAGACAGAGATGATGTTATTATAGAGGACTTAAATTGGCTGATATTTTCAAAATCAAGCAAAAGTGTTTACTGCTACCCTTGCAACCTCTTTTTAACAATAAAATCTAAATTAATAACTGGTTTACAAAATTGGAGATCAATAACTTATTTTATCGGACCATGAAGTTTCAAAAGAACATGTCAGCCATGTGTACTATGTATAAAAGATTAATAAAATTCAATAGAATTGATACTCAACTATTACAGGAAAAGGAAAAAGAAGAATGGTCCTAGAGATGTCTTGAAAAGAATTGTATCAACAATAAAATTGTTGAGTCGCTTAGGATTAGGATTTAGGAGTAATGATGAAAGGAAAGATTACAATAGGAAAGGAAATTATTTAACCTGTTTGGAATATCTTAAGTAAATACAATGAGTTTTTGAAATTATATCTACAAAAATATGCCAACAAAGAACGAGGAAATGTAAACTATTTATCTCATATTATTTGTGATAAATTTGTAGGCCTTACTGGAAATCAATTTAAGAATGGAAATAATTGAAGAAATCAAATCCATGACTTATTATAGTATAATTCTTGATTCCAATTCCGATGTCTCACATGTCGATCAAATAACTTTTGTGATATGTTTCTTCCTGTGGTAATATAATGGAAAGATTTGTGGAATTCATTCCCATATATATATAAATTATTAATCAATGTCTGTATTCCAATTATAATAAAATATATATAACTATTCAAAACAATACAATAATTAATACAGTAACAATATTTTAAACAAATATATACCAATTTAATAGAAGTACTTTCAACTATCTATGTAGTCGTTGTCAACTAGACTCAAATTGTATTAGAAAAAACCGTTACAAATGTAAACAAAAGCAATACGTCATACATCAATTTTCCCACAATTCATTAATTTTTATATTGGCTGTCAATATAAAAATTAATGAATTGTGGGAAAATTGATGTATGACGTATTGCTTTTGTTTACATTTGTAACGGTTTTTTCTAATACAATTTGAGTCTAGTTGACAATGACTACATAGATAGTTGAAAGTACTTCTATTAAATTGGTATATATTTGTTTAAAATATTGTTACTGTATTAATTATTGTATTGTTTTGAATAGTTATATATATATATATATATATATGTCTTCATATTTGGAACAATGAAGTTTTGCAAACTTTAATAAAATTAGGAATGAATGTTAAAAAAACTGTCGAGGACAATCATTTGATAATCCTTCTAATATGTCAGGAAAGTACTTAGGTTTGCAAGCACATATTAAAGAACATAACCCAAGTGTGGTTTTTATTCAATGTGCTAATCGTTCCTTAAATTTAATTGGAAATTTTGCAACAGAAGTTGTAGCTGTACTTGAGTATTTTATGTTTGTGCAGATTTATTCACATTTTTTTCTGCGTTTAACCAGAAATATGTAAACATTCCGTCACAGTAAAGAACTTGGTTTCATCCATGTAAAAGAGGAGTTAACTGAAATTTGTAATTCAAAAAAAGAAAAAAAAGTTACCATAGTGGAGGCAAGTTCACTTCTGAAGAAAATGGACAAATATGAAACTGCCCTAAAGATAGTGATTTGGAATACAATTTTACAAAGAATAAATGCTACTAGTCTATCACTCCAATCAGTGGAATGTGAACTATTGAAAGGATCTATCCTATTGAAGTCATTAGAAAATTTTATAAATAATTTCTGAGAAGAATTTGAAAAAAGAGGCAACTGATGTATCAGGACTATCATTTAATGTGGAAGATGGACATACAGACAACAAAACAGTAAAATTTTTTTGATGAAAACAGAAATGTCTTCATGAATTTACAATAAGAGAAAATTTCATAGTTAATTCAGACGTATGAAGTTGTTGTAGAACCTTTTCAACTACTTTCTGATTGGAATTTATCAATAGAAGAAAAAAAGAACATGATAAAAAAGTTTAAGGATATTTATAACAATGAATTTTGAAGATGAATTTGACTATTTTTTAATATTTCTAAAAGAAAACAAGGATACCATAAAAATCACACCAGACATCTATTGAGCCACCAAAGAAATATCTTGCACAGTTCCGAATGTTGAAATATTATTGAAATTTTTTTAAACAATTAATTCCCTTATCTAATGTGTCAGGAGAAAGATTGTTTTCTGTTTTAAAGTGTGCAAAAAATTATTTAAGGAGTATTATGGGAGAAGAAAGATTAAATAATATGGTCATTCTGTATATAGAGCAGAAAATTTTAAGCCGAATTGACACTGCAAAAACAATTGATGAATTTTCAAGAAATAAAGCAAGACAGAAATTCATGTAAAAAATATGTTTTTTAATAATTTTATTTAATGTGTTATGGTATGAAATTTTTGATTACTTTTCTTTTTTGTTAATAACTTATTATGAGAGTTTTCTTGAATTTTTTTTTCTAACTTGAGTTTGAGGGTCCCAAAATTTGTACCACTTGGGGCCCCCACTTGGCCTGATCCACCTCCGATATATTGAAATAAAAAACAAACAAATTGGTAGGCATTCTTAGAAAAGTTGGATCTGTTTGTAAGTACATAGTATATATACTCTTTAGAGGCACTGCTAATATCATTCATTTGTTGAGTTTAGCTTTTCAATGCAAATCTTCCAATAATAATGATTGAATAATATTTGATAAGGAAGCATTTATTTTCTGATTTTGGAAATTATTTTTGAAACAAATCCATACAATGTTAAGACATTATGCCATTGTTTGTCACTGTGATGTGAAGGTAGTTTAAAGATTTTAGTATAACTTGTGCAATATTTTTATCCTGATGGAAACAATTTTAAATTTATAAAATAATAAAAATTATGCTAGTCAAGGTGTGGTGGTAATTCAAATAATAGCTTATATGACATTTTTGTTCTCACCTTGAATAATTTATTTAAATATTGTATAATAAATTTAGTATTGCCATTTAAGTATTTTTCAAAATATTTTTATTAAAAATCTATGTTAATAAGGTAAACATAATATATAAATCTTTACTTATTATTGCAAATATTTTTATGTAAAACAAACACAGATATGTGATAAAGATACTAATGTAAAATTTAAATGCGTTAATATAAATACATACATTAATTCCAAAATATAACTCAAACAACAAACTATGATATATAGATAAATATCAACAAAACTGTTGTGAAATCAGTATCAATAAATCTATTGATAAAATATTGTATGATTGATTAATTATATGTTAAGATTATTTAGTTATCTGAGTTTAATTAGTAAAGAAACAATAAACAAAGGCCAAAATCAAAATTGATAAATTTAGGTGTGAAAATTGACACATGTCTTCAGCATTTCCATATTGATTATTATAACATCATAATTTGGTTAACATAGTGTAAAGAAAGAAACAAAATTATTTTGTTGTCTTGGTGTTTTTTTTAATGAAACAAAAATGTGTGGAACACTTTGTTTAAAGGGCAAATAGAAAATGAAACATCATTAAATCATTTAAAAGTGATAATTTCATTTAAAACATTTGATTATTGATAATGAAACAAATACATAAACAGCTTTAATATTTTGATTTTCAATGGAGTTAAAAAAAATTGAAAATTTTGGAAAATTTAATGGTTTAATATGGTTATGAAGAAGATTATCCTTCTCACAATAAAGGTAACTATTGATGCTGTGCATTTGTTAAGTAATTATAAGGAGCTATTGTCATGTTATCTAGACTGTAAGTGTATATTCAGGACCTTCCAATCACATACATAAAGATTTAGTATATTCCTTCAAAAGTGTTCTTTTTAATTGTAATCATAATGAAATATATGTTTTATTTGTTGCAATATTATTTGATAAAATTATTGATTGTAGATTTTTTTTCATAATTATAAAATATGCTTTGTTATTATTTAAATGGAAAAATTCATGAATAATTTGTAGAATTTTAAAAAAAAACCTAACTTCAAATTTATAATGGTGCAACTGTAATATTTACTTGTCATGTCTCCGAACAAAGTTAAAGCAATAATGTTAGAATTCATTGCTGTGCTCATAGATTATATCTTCTTTTGTCTCATTCTCCAGAAAAGTCTCAAATCAAAGAATATAAAATCTTTAAAACAATAGTTTCTCATCATTTTTTTTTCAATAATTGTACAAATGCATTAACAAAATTAGAGAATAAAATTAAAAGATTTCCACCTGTAAGTGCAACAAGACGGTTATATAATGAAAGAATTAATAAAACATTTTTTGAATTCCAAAAAGATTTAGTATCAATACTTGAAACAATTTTAGAAATCCTGATGATAAATAAGATATACCATAGAGACATTTAGCACAACACTGTTAGTTATTTAAATTATTTTAACTGTTTTTTTACTTTTATGGATGTTTTGTACAACGTATTACAAAATATAACCATTAATATTAATTATCATTTATTAAAAATAGATAAGTTTAAAAAAAACAATTACTTATAATTACGATCAGTTTGAAAATTACTGGGCTAAGTCAAATAAAATGCACCATCAAAAAAGCACCTTAGATTTGAAAATGTAAATGTGATCTAAAAGCAATTATGAGCAATTTAAAAACTTATTAGGTTTATTTTTTTCTAATTGATTAATCCAACAATGTTAGAAATTTATTGCACAAAATTCTCTAAAGATTCTTATGGAAATTGATAACTTGTTTGTGGTAAATAATTAGATTTGCTTAAATTAAATGAATCATAGAACATGTATAATTCAGTTGATTTAAAAAACAATTTTTTGAATATAAAATTTTACATATTTAAATTGTACTTTTTCATAAATATTATTACTTTGCAGAATCTTAATCTTGACTATATCTTCTACTAGTTGTAACTGTAGAAAGATTCCTTTCAGTATTGAATAAAATTAAAAGTTATGTCTGAAATATTACTGCACAAGAGTGCTTTAATTTAGCTTCATTGTCCATCAAGCAATTTGCTTAATAATCACAGGAAACATTTATAAACAAAGTTATCAAAGATTATGTAAAACAAGCAAAAAAACAAAACAAAAACAAAAACAACTTATCTAGTATATATAGTAATTTAAAAAGATTGATTTAATTTTTACATAAATTCTCAAATATTATTTTATAAATAAATATTTAATTAAGTATGAAAAAAAAATTGAATTGCTTGCCTTTATTCTAAACTCACTGCATTCCTATTGAATTTGATAGATTTTTATTTGTTGCTGCTTGAATTTTATTATTCAATTTTTTAAAATCTGTTTAAGATTTAGTGTAAATGCATACTTACTTAATTTCAAAATTTATATCAGAAGTGGCAGTAATTGAAAGAAGTTATTTAATTGGTCATATTAAATAACTTTGCCTATGCCACATTCTCACAAAACACAATTTGAGATTAATCTTTTATAGTCTGCTTAAATCATCAGGGAAACAAAAATGTAATTGTCAAGTATTCAGTAGAATTAATTCAGAACACAATAGATATATATTTAAAAACAAGAAACTTGTCAAACTTTATTCCCCAATCAAAAATTTCATTGTGAGAATAGATATTGCATTGAATTTTATATCTTTAGAAATCTATTTTTTCTTCTTATTATTACTAGCTTTATGTACATTTTAAAAAAAAAAGTACATATAAAGAAAAGTTTAATTTTTATATATCCATTCATTCACTCATGTTCTATAAGAAATTTATGGTACAAAATATAAGTTTTTGGCTACAAACGAAAGAGGATTCACTTTTTAAAATTGTGAGATTTAACATGTTATTTATGTACAATGCTTGGAAAAATCACAGTTCCAATTACATGTTGAGGGATGTCAATATCTAGAAACCAGTTTAGATAGTTTTTTAATCACTGCCTTTTTTAATATCCTCTGATTGCTCATGTTTATACAGATGGCTGAGATAGAGTTATGCAAAATGAATTATTACTTCAAATATAGATTGCACATTACTTTAAGACAAACACAAATCAACAGTTGTTATACATATTGAATTATTCAACTGTTTTTTTTTTTTTTTTTGGCAATTCAATCTTCAGATCTTCCATTGAGCATTTATGAGATTTTATTTTTTTAATGAATACCAAACATTTCTTCAAGTGACACAGAATGCCATGAAAGTATAAAAGTAAGTAAAAATGCTCATACTTGATATTCTATGATATAATTAAATGTCATAATTCTACAGGCTGGATTGCATTCTGACTACTGAAATTAGTGACTCTGAAATTCTATGAAAACTAAATATTTAGTTTTATGTTCAATGAGCTGGTGAGTTAGTCTCATGAGCACAATTTTTATGTTAAATAGGCAAGATAAGCAAATCATGTGTTTTGGTGTAGACCTTTTGTTAATGTTCTATAGTTTCTAAATGTTGTTTGTATTCTAATTTAATTTACATGTGTGTTGTATATTATTTATGTTTTTTTTTCTCCTCCTAAGCATTCTGATCTTGAGCCTGCTGGGGAAAAAAATAATCCTGAGAGCCCATCTACCCCAACTGATCAAAAATATTGGGCCGAACATTGTGAAGTAATTACAAAACAAGAACATGAAGACTATTTAAAATATGCTGCAGAAGTGGTTGATGATGTAATCAACAATGTGCATGTGAACCAGAGGTAAGGAGTATTTTTTTTATCAGCTGGCATGCTTTTTTTCTAAGTTAACATCATTTATTTTATTTAAACGTCAATTTAACGCATTCTACTTCACATTTATCTTGTCAAAAATAAAGTAAAAATGATAAGTTAAAGTTTAAAACTATCATAGAACTGTAATACATTAGTAGTATAATTACATTACTGGCAATTTATTTTAAATTTATTACTATATCTAAGTTTAGAAGACTTACTCTTACATAAGCTTATATATTTATTTACAAAAATTACATATAAATATTATTTGATATATATAATTATTTATTACCATTTAAACTGTCAGTGACTTAATTACCTTGTATATAAAACAAAAATAAGATTGTAAATTTATAATAATACCTTTGGCACCAATGACTACCTGCAATAAAGTTTTTTTTTTCCTCAATCTTTTTGGCTCTGCTATTTTTACCATCAGATATGCTTATTTGTATGCTGTCAATAAAATTTAGGATATATGATGTAACAACCAGTTAAAATTAAATAAATTTCATAGGCTTCCATGGCAGAATTATTCAATTTTATAAATACCTCTCAACTTCTGTGACTATGATAGTTAATCTTGATGCCATCATCTATTAGCCACATTTAAATCATTTTTTAAATGTTATAAAATTACGAATGTGTAAATTATTTTTATGAAATGTTATTTCATGTTAAATAACGTTATTGTAACTTTCTCATTATTGTAACAAGAACATGCTGCCATCTATACAAGCAGTTTGTATTAATTTTCCATTTTTGTAAATAAACTACTAAATTTAATTTTAAATCAATTTTTGTTTTCTCTTTATATTTCCATTTTTTTTTGTACTTTTGATATGATTTTCAAACTTAGCTTCGAAAGAATGGTATTTACAATTTTTTTTAGATTGAATACATTTATTTTTTTGAAAATTGTTAGACAGCAAAAAATATATGAAAAATTTTGATTCAAATAAATAAGATCAATATATATTACAATAACAAATTAAACAATCACTTTCTTCTTTAAAATATATATGTTCTCCAACATTATAAATAACTTCACAAACTTCTAACTTCTTTTCAAAAACTTTATTTCCATATATAAACTATATGAACATATATATCGGATAGAGTGGCAAGATTAGTTATACAACTTAATAGCAGATACCAAATGCAGATAATTCAGGTTTATGCCCCAACAAGTTCTCATAGTGTTATATGGATGTACAAAAGGCTTTTGATCAGAGTAAACACAATTTTAAAATTGTTATGGGAGACTTTAATGCTAGAATTGGTAGACAAATGAAAGATGAAATTGCTGTAGGTAATTTTGGTTATGGTAATAGAAATGAGAGAGGACATAGACTTGTGGAGTTTGCAGAAAAAGAAAAACTTTATATTATGAATTCATTTTTTGAGAAAAATGTTAAAAGGAAATGGACATGGAAGCATCCAAATGAAGGTACAGCAGAATTGGATTATATTTTGACTAACAGAAAATACATATTTCAAGATTGTAATGTTCTTAATAAATTTAACACAGGAAGTGATCATCGATTAGTAAGGTGTAAGTTACGTGTTAATGTAAAACTAGAAAGACAAAAATTATTAAGAAAAACAATATTTACAGTTGATATTTCTAATCTTCAGAAACATTCTAATGAATTTAAATTAGAACTTATAAATAGGTTTCAAGTGTTAGGAGATTTTGAACATGATACAGATTTGAATGAAATTAATATGAAAATAACTGATACACTTTTAAAAACTGCAACAAACATAGCTGGTAGAAAAAAGCAGCAATTGACTAATAAAATTTCTACTGAGACTAGAGAATTTATGAAAAAAAGAAGGAATATGAAGATATACAAAAATGATGTATTAAAAAGAATTGAATATCTCGAATTTTGTAAAATGGTACGGAAAAGAGTTGAAAATGATATAAGAAAGTATAACTGTGAAATAGCAAGGAAAGCTGTAGAAGAAAATAAAAGTCTCAAAAATGTTAAACAACATTTTGGTATTGGTAGGAAATTTATATCTGCAATAAGAAAAAAAAGATGGAATTATTACTAAAAGGAGAGATGACATCATGAAATTGGTAGAAGATTTTTATCAAGAATTATATAGTAATAAAGAACAAGTACCTCCTATATCTATTACATCTTCCGAATTGCCCAGAATTTTAAATGAAGAAGTGAGACATGCAATTAAGGGTATGAAGAAAGGAAAGGCTCCAGGAAATGATGGAATTATAATTGATATATTAAAAGAAGCAGGTGAAGAAATAGAAACAATTTTAGCAAAATTGTATACCAAATGTCTAAATGATAATGATGTACCGGAAGATTGGAAGAATGCAGTAATAATATTAATATTTAAAAAAGGTGATAAAGAAGATATTAGAAATTACAGACCTATCAGCCTTTTATCAGTTTTATATAAAATTTTTACCAAGATAATTACAACTCGTCTACAGAGAACTTTGGATTTCCACCAACCAAGAGAACAAGCTGGATTTAAAAGTGGTTTTAGTACAGTAGATCATATCCAGGTATTGAGAGAAGTCATAGAAAGGACAAACGAATATGAGTTGTCATTATGTTTTGGATTTGTAGATTATGAAAAGGCATTCGATTCTATACACATTTCTTCAGTGATTAAAGCATTGGATCATCAAGGTATAGATCCAGGATATTGTCATATTTTAAAGAATATTTATAAAAATGCAACAGCAACAATTAGATTACATAATGATACTGGAAAAATCAACATTGAGAAAGGTGTAAGACAAGGTGACTCCATATCTCCAAAACTCTTTACAGCAGTGCTGCAAGAAGTATTTTGTGGATTAAATTGGGAAACTAAAGGAGTGAAAGTAAATGGAGAGTATTTAAGTCATTTAGATTTCGCAGATGATGTAGTTGTTTTTGCAAATAATGCTTCAGAGCTGCAGGAAATGTTGCAGGAGTTAGCAGATGAAAGTAGAAAAGTAGGACTAAAGATAAATGTTAAAAAGACTAAAGTAATGTTTAATCGATTTGCTCAAAATATGAAAATAAAGATTGATTATGAAGAATTAGAAGAAGTTAACAGTTACAAATACCTTGGTCAGATTATTAATACAGATGGAAACATAATGGAGGAAATTAATCATAGAATTAAACTTGGTTGGAGTGCTTTTGGTAGAAATAACTTGATACTAAAAGGAAATATGCCTATGTGTTTGAAAAGGATTGTTTTTAACAAATGTGTTTTACCAGTTCTTACTTATGGATCTGAGACTCGGACACTTAATAGAAGAGCAATACAGAGACTTCAGACCACTCAAAGGAGTATGAAGAGATGTATGTTGGGAGTAACAAGAAGAGATCGAAAACGCAATGTATGGGTAAGACAACAAACAGGTGTTACTGACCTTATTGAAAAAATTAAAAGATTGAAATGGAGTTGGGCTGAACATATTGCTAGAAGAGATGATAATAGATGGACAATTGAAATTTTAAACTGGATTCCAAGAGATTGTAAAAGACCCAGAAAGAGACCACATGTGAGATGGATGGATGAAATAAGAAAATGTGCAGGGGTGTTGTGGAGAAGAGAAGCTAAAGATTGGAGTAGATGGATTAAACTTGGAGAGACCTTCATCCTGCAGTGGATTGATAATGGTTGATGATGATGATGATGATATATAAAATCACATATTATACATTTCCAACATTTCAACTATTTTAACTGGGTTAGTGTTTGATATATGGAAGAGATTTGTATTTAGAGTATTAAGTAGAGATATGTATTTTTTAATTATAGGTCCTTGAAAATGACTGTAATGGGGGAAAAAACAGTTGAAATGTTGGAAATATATAATGTGATTATATATATATGTTCATATAGTTTATATATGGAAATAAAGTTCTTGAAAAGAAGTTTTTTTGAAGTTATTTATAATAAATAAGATTTTGAATATTTGTGGAAGTATTTGAATATGCATTGTGAATTAACATTTGTATTAAATTTTTTTATTTTTAATTGAACAGTTTATTTTGTGATTTATATCTGAAGCAGTTTTAACTAAGGAGTCTAAAGGTATAGATTGAATACATTTTCTTAGTATTTAAAATTTTAATTATGCAACCAAATTAATTGTTTTTTGTTTACTTTATATATGAATTATTATGTATGTTTGCATCTCCATGATTATATCAAAAATACCTAGATATTTTTATTTTGAGTGTGAAGGTCAAAGCATTATGTAAATTCACCAGACAAATGATACAAAACAAAACAAAAAAACAAAAAAATCCAAACAATTAATTAATTAGGTTACATGCATTCATGGATAAGTGATATCTTTAAACTAGTTTGCTGGTAACCATTAATATTCATTCTTAAGGTTAGAAATTATATATTTTTAAAATTTAGATATTTACTTCAATGTGAATATATTAAAAGTTAATAAATGCCGAATGTATGACATAATAGTGAAAAGTACCATTACATATGAAAGCAAACATTTAGCAAATGAAAAAAAGAACAGAAAATGAATTAATAGTTACAGAAATGGATTAATGCAGAAAAACCAAAGAGAAAAATGGGTTATCAATAATAGTGATATAATTGAAATAGTATGCACTTATACAGTGAATATTTCTAGAAAGACAGGCAAAACAAATATTAGATGTCTCCAGATAGGAAAAAGAGGATGTTCAAAAAGAAGTTAGAAATGAGGAATAGGGGGAGAAATTAAAGTAAGAAAATTGTTGGATTATTTATGGACTGACAGAGACATATGACAATTATAAACCAGAAGATGTCATAGCATTATAGACCTTTAAGAAGAAGAAAATTTACTTCAGTGTTATATTAAATGACATCTGTAAATTGAATTAATGTAATTATCATTAGACATTTAGAAAACAATATTATTGGTTATTGGGATATGAGTGATGATTTATGCCAATGTTGAACTATATAATTCAGTAAATATGCCCCTAGGATTTTCTATAAGCAGTACACAGAAAAGAATACTAAGGTTAATATGGTGTAAAGTGTCGATCTGAGATTAATGACATGGTGTGGACCACATAGACAAACAGTAATAATGACAGATATAATTTAATATGAGATTTAATAAAGATATATGAAAGAGACAAAATATTATGCACTGACTATGTTAATCAAGAAGTGGCATCAACAAGGTGAATATTTACTAACCTACACATGTTAAAATAATATCTATACAATTTTACTATAATGAAATATTTAACTAATATAATCTCTATACTCTCGAGGGTAAGGGTATAAAATATTACATTATAACAATATGCCTTAAAGAAGTGTTTTGTGATAACAGGTAACTACGAAGGTGTACGAGAATCATGTAATCATTTTATAACCATGAATATAATTATTTATTTTACCAACAAATTTGTTATTACGACTAATTTATTACATTAATCAAATAATATGCGTGTACTTAAAATATTCAGAATATTATAGAACATTGTTCATTGGCATCTACGAGGGTAGGAAAAAGATTAAGTCACAGGATGGCTAAAGGCCATGCAGTACAAGATTAATAGGACATTGGTGGTGCTGGTAGAGATTTTGTGCATATGAATGAAAGAAGGTATGTTGAAACCATGAGGCTTTGTATAAAGATATTGCAGACTGGTGGATCGCCATATATCTGAAGGTTTGCCACATTAGCATCATCATCAGACTGGCCTTGACCAGATAAACTTCATGACTGTGTGACTAAAGGTCCCTATTCCCAGATGAGACTTCCATGTCCCCTCTGGTCTGGGAATCAAAGAAATAGGGACAGTCCTGGCCGTATTTGCCCCGAAGAAGATCGACAAAGCATATGGCTCAACATGCATATGCAGATACTAAATTATAAATTTAATGGCCTTACTCTTAAATTAAGCATTATGATATAGTGAAGCTTAATCTATTCCCAAGTCTTTACTTTAAAAAAGTCTATATATTCCTTACTTCAAATTAAATAAGTTATGTAAGTACAAGCAAAGCTATATATAATATTATCATAGCAAAATAACTATGTGGGTAGGAAGGTGTGATAAAGGATTCTAGAATGTTAATATGTAATCATGCAGGTGTAGAATATATTCACAATCATAATTTCGCAAATACCATCACATGTTATATTTAAGCCAAATGGCACATGTTGGTATAAACTAGCATAAATAAATTATTAAGAATGGAGTAAAAGATTATATGTATGTAATATAATAATATATTTGAGAAGATAATATTTGAGCTAATGAGTCAACAATAAATTTGGCGCAATTAGCGGCCATTTATGTAATTAATCTGCATGAAGAAGTGACATGATTATTAAAGGAAAGGAGGGTTACTCGCTCAGTCGAAGGTTATCCAGGCATATCATCATAATGGAAGAAATACAAAGCAAATAATCTAATGAAACATTTTAAAATTGTTTACCCAAGTATGAAAGTATAGCTGAGAGAAAGTAGGTTAGTTAGGTTACAAATCTAAAGATTATAAATTTATAGTATGATTTAAATTATAAATACATTAATTACAGAATGGCTATAGCTTAAAGAGAAAGTCTATGGAGTACTCAAGAGCTCTTGGGGATAAATGATTACCTAGTGTGGTCATTTGGAGAGTCCTAGTGCACTTTATAGTTGTTTGATAATCACGAGCTGTTTACAAGAGTCCGTTACACTGGGTATTTGGCTTTCATTCATTATGATATCATAAAGTTGAGATTAATGACAGCAGCATTTTACTTGGTTTCGCAGCAACATTTTATTCATAGCAGCAGCAGCAGTTCAAAGGTTTGTTCTTCTTATTTGGGAAGGCATGAAGGTGGTACAGGATCACAGGATAACCATTCTCCGAGTAGGAAAATAGCACCCTGCCTGCTTCTACTCTAACATTTTTGTTTTCACCTTCGTAGATTCTGGCTTGCAAGTTCTTAAAATAATAAAAATGTTTTTTTTTTATTTTTTAAATTCTTGTTGTATATATACACCAATTAAGCATGTAATTGATTTCTTATCTAATTTGCCCTGTAGTGTAATAATCCATTACCAAATATTGATGCTCCACTAATGCATTTATAATTTCTGAGCATCTAAAGACTGTAACAGGATGTTGCAAGTATGTTTGCCTTTGTTATTTTATATTCAGATATTTTGATTACCATCTTACTTTTGTTACAAATTTTACTAGTTTAAAATTAAAATATTTAAAGTGAATACCTGTTGTTTTCATCTTTAATAGCTAAGTACTGAAATGGTAATCCTTTTATCCCTTGCTGTTTCAACTTTAACCTGATCTCCAACCCATCTGTGCTAGGTTTAAACACTATCAAAATAAATACTTAAAACAGATGTATAAATCCGCTATCATGGCTACTTACACAGCATTATATATGTATATATGAATGAACGCTGGAAACATATGCTATATTGAATGTTACAGCATATATAATTGTCTAAATTTTATTCCTTATAAAGAAAAAAAATTATATTACATATTTAGTATTAAAAGTCAATTTATTAATTTTATTTAAAGTATAAATTCATATGTAGATGTATAATTCGCCCTTTATAGTATTACGTATATAGGATGGCATGAGTTAGTTTTATTAAAAGCTTTTAGTTATTATTAATTAAAAACGAAATAAGTGTAAATAAATTGGCAAAACTACCACACCTGTGGTCAAATCAATCTAAAATTTGTAATTACTGTAAACTAATGTATTTTCAATAAGTCAGGTATTCAATAAAGTCACTGGACTGGCACTATTGTAATTTTCGAGGGAAATTTTTATGCCTTTAAAACTTAAAAGTTTCAGAATCAACTTTTGCAATCTTTGAATTTTAAATGTAAAACTTAGAGTTAATAGGTTTTCAGGTGAAATAAATTCCCCATGAGTAAATGCTTGGGTCTTATACAAGTAAATGGTCCATATTTTAAGCTTAGTTATCTAGACACCACGCCAGTCTAAATTTTAAATGTCTGGCTAGAGACAGGCTGAATTACCGCTTCTCCATGGGGAGAACAGAGAGTTTATTGTCAGCTGATGTCCTGAACAACTGAAACACTGCCAAATGAATCACCTAACAACAGCACTGCTAGAAGAAGACACCATTGACTAGTCCAAGAAATATCACCGCTGCACTTGAAGTCCAAGAACCTGCACATCCAGCTGAATATATATCTGGGAACGAAAGGTCAAAACTGCAGAGCTCTGTGTCTATCATTCCAATTATTCTGTGTAAATTATTATCTAATTTCTAAAACTTTAAATCTAAATTTCAAAGCTAGCTAAATATGATTAAACGTAAAATACATTATGAACGTTCAAATTAGTATTATGATAAACTCTATCTAAATTAAGTAAATCTTTCATTCTATAACTTGCCTACCCCCCTTTGTAAATTTCCATCTATTCAAAGCTATTTAATGTCTGATCTAATTTTCTTTATTTGTCACTGCGATTTTACCTATAATTTTCTTTATGATTATTTTAAAATCTTTTAATATGTATTATATATGCCAATGTCTTGAAATAGCGAGCATCTAAACTTTAGTAAATTTTAGAGAAGGTAAAATTTCAAAATAACTTCGTATAATTATTTTCTTAGTGTTGCCATTGGTGCATGCTGTTTCAAAATCCTATACTCATAATAATAAAGAATCTCTCTGCTCTCGTTATTGTTATTATTTTAATTATTTATTTGATATAATGATAAAATGTAGCTTGCTTTTAATAATACAATCTGCATTTTTGATTTATATTGTAATGAGCACTAGACTATCCTAGGGACAGTGATAAAGTATTTTTCTTTATTAGTTCAAGTAATAAGTCCTTTCAAATATACTTTCCTTCCTTAAATTTGCGATTACTGTAACATATAGATTGCAATGCGACAACAAGATTAAGAATGTCATTGGCCCCTTTAGTAGCATATGTATTGTAATGCTAGTTAAGGATTGGCTTCTATTGGTAAAGCTGATTAAGGCTATTGTTCGGATGCATATGATTTTGTTATATGTCATCTTTCTTGCTTGGCGGATCAGATAATATATATTTAAATAAATATTAACATTTTACTGTCTCTTATTAAGATGGAACTCTGGTTAAACCATTCCATTTTTCTCTTTTGGGAAAGTGCATCAGCAAACCCTGGATTAGAAGACCAGGCAAGCATGTAAGACACTCCCACCATCAAACTCTAAATGTTCATCTCATAAGCAGCATGATGCTTGGTCCCAGTGTTTTTCACAAGAACCCTCGAATCTAATAATCTATCTGCAGGGTGACCTTATGATTAATATTTGCCTGTGTGATAGCATGTTGACCACCTAGAGCAACCAAGTCTTTGTCTCCCATCATTTAATATTCATCATTAATCTAAAAAGATATCTTGAGGTCTTAATTCAATCTGTATTGTCGAGCTAGTTTATATGTTCATGCTTTTTAGTAAAATATGGTTACAAATGTAATAGGTTATAGATGGTTTGCCAAAGGCTAGTATAATTATTTAATAAATAGCAACCACAAGTTAGAGATAGGAATTGGCTTATTTATTAATGACACAATCTCCGTAATTTTTTATGTACTCACAAAAATTTTCATTTACTTACTAAGTGAGAGCATAAATTGTAGCTCTATCATTCACTGTAATGGCTATGTACGCATCCTACACTGATGAATCATATTTTTTTATTTTTTTATTTATATTATTGATTAATAAATATAGGTTAACCATATCTTAGGTTTCATGCTATTTCTCATTATCAATCCAATTCAATTCTGGTTATTGATAGAATATCCCTGAATAATTTATGGATTAATAGTCATTTAGAAACTTTAATTTGCATGTTCCATGGTTAATTTCTTACAATTTAGTTAATTTGCCTGTATTTAAATTCAGAATCTCGTGTTTCTCCCTGTCCTACGTCAGCCGTGAAAGATGGAAACAGGGTAACCTTATGTATGTCATTTGTTGAGTATTGAGTCATGGAGTACTGGTAAACGAGTTGAAGCATGGCCGGATTTTGGAATTTACTATCCCACTCTGATCAGATTTGGTCTTTTTGCTTGGATTCTGTTATGTGAATGTCCAAAACTTGACCATTACAGTACTTAAGCTATTAGTGCATTCCTGCAAAGTTTAACTAATGAACCTATTGTTCATCTCCCAGCCCTCATTTACTTTCTAATAAAATTGTGGCATGATATTTTATTGATTTTAAATAAGAACAAAATAATATTATTTTTAACTACAAGTTTTAAATTTAATATTAAAGATTTAAATATGGGCAAATTAATATTACTTTAAAGTGCCTGATTTAAATATAACTTCAAATTTAAATAAGAACGAAATACTATTATCTTTGGTTATAAGTTTTAAATGTGCTATTGGAAAATTGAAAATAAGAATAAATAATATTATTTTTAATTGTACGTTTTCTATGTAATATTGGAATATGTGTGTGACCTTGGCATACTTGACTTAAACTTTTATATATATGCACACGCACATGAACATACTTTATATTATAACACCAGTTAATCTATTATTATTTCTGTTGGATTATTAATTTATATATTAATAATAATCATACATCTATGATAAATACCTCACTAATGCGTATGCATCTGCTGATTAGCACAGTATGCACACATTACAATAGACTGGGATTCAACTAGGATATAAAGATGGGTGAGGAATGAGGAAATGTGAAACTAAGATTTGCAGAGTGAATCTTACTGTTTCAATAGATGGACAGTTAGAAGTTTTAAATTGTATCCCAAGAGTTTATAAATGACTTGGAAAGAAACTCAATGTGAAGTGTTTAGATGAAATGAGGAAGTTTGCTGATGCAATGTGAAGAACAAATTCTAAGATAAAAAAAAAAACTGGATTAAACTTGGAGAGGCTTTCATCCTGCAATGAATTGATCATATGTGAAAGTGATGATGATGACTTCTTTATAGTAATATATACTAATTTTTCTCTTGTGCTCAAAATGATTGAATCTTAAGAAACTATGTGTACTGATTTTCTTTATATATTATAATAAGTATATTCTCGCTTTGTTGTTTATGTTGATTTATCCATTTTGCCGTATCTAAACTTTTTTGTAATATAAATTGCATAATTTTTATTAGTAAGTTATATTTTTATTTTATTTTGAAGATTTTATTTTGACTGTAATTTTTTTTGGTTCATAATGAAATAATTAACTTAAATAAAAAACTGTATATTTTTACTTTTTAAATTATAGGTGAATGTCAAACATGTTATATGCGTATGCATGATTAAGACTTGATATATATATACACAACTTAAATTGTTGTCACATTCAAGTGTTTGAATTAATGAATATGTTGTAATGCAACTCTTTAATTCATTTTTGAGAATTGCCAATGTCAAATTTTTATATTTGAGATAAATTTGAAATAAAAATATTATTTTCTAATACACTTTGAACACATGTATCATAAGTTCATGACTTTATAGCTTGTGTCACACAAAAACATAAATAAATTATGGGTTCGGTTATTTTCTCATCCTGGTGTTCGCCTTGAGATGTCGCTATTTCTATGTCAATTCCTAGAAATATACCGTTTCACGGCATTCACCCAACAAAAGAGGAAATTTTCTATGCTATAAATGCAGAAAAAGAGTCCTCACGTTATGTTGGGCGGCGACAGAAGCCAACACAAAGAGACTTCTTTCTATGATAAAACACAGAAAGAGTTCCCGACGACGGCTGCTGGTTATGGCTTTTTTTTTCCTATGCTAAAAGCAAAGAGAAATGCCTTTATTGGCTGCCGTAATTGATTTTGTTATTCATTTTATTGTAATAATCGAATATCTATTATCTTTGTAGTTTCGTGTGAGAGTGTTCATATTTGAGCTAGTCATAGTTTTTTAAAATTTGATTAGACATATTTTTTTTTTTAATATGCTGTAACTTACTTTAGTGTTGTAAGTTTATTAATAATGACGTGAAGCTTCCATGAGGAATGTATAACCCTCAAAAAGTTATTTGAAAGGGTACATGACAGCATTTATTTGACAATCACACGACAAATAATGTTCCGCCAGAATTCGTTCAGTAACAAGTAAGATGGCCGCCTCTAACTCGGGAGTATTTGAGGCTGTGGCAATTGCCATCAACTGAAGCCAGTGCTGTGGCGTATTTGCAAAAATAAAAATATCCTGTTGAAACAGAAAAAGTGTCTTTGTGGTGAGGAAATGCGAATTCTTGCTAATAAAGATCTGTTATGTCCACCAGTTCTATATAATACTCGCTGGCGAACAATCTATGTAGTAAGCCAACCTTGCCCTGCCTATATATGCATACAAGAATCATAATCCCTGAGACTAACATCGGTAGTATAAGAAAAGCAGATTTAATTACTATACACTGATATCTACATATTTACACGAATACATTAAAACAATCATTATACATTTAGATCAACAAAACCTGAAGGTATACCAAAATAAGAGTAAAGATCTATGTGACCTACTTTATAGTCCCTATATGCTGACTCTTGGACGTTCGGAGGCCAGCAGTCTGCTACCGTGCTAAATAAGTGACATTCAGTGCCTTTCACAGTTCATCTGCATCGGGTAGAACTCCCAGTTTGTCTATGCTTTACACTTGCACTCATTTCGCCAGTTCTGATTTTTCTGGATTTGATTGGTCAAATCTTGTCCGTCCGTCCGTCCTGGTCGGATCAATCCCTCCCAGTTTACTTGCAGAAGCAGATTTAGACTTACCTTTTACTTTGATTGATTACCCCTTTTGCAGCCTGATTACTTTTTTAATTATTCATCTTGTTGATCTGCAAAGTTCCTTCGTTAGTTAATCTTCCTATCTAAAAGGATTTGTTTTTTTTTGCTGTTTTACAAAATAACACAGCTATTAAAGTCTAAGATGATTTAAATTAATGAAGTATTTTTTTTTAATCTTCACGAATATATATATAACTTGTGTATGTATATGGGACAATTGATACACGTACATACGATTTAATATTAAATCCCCATTTACAACATTTACTATTATTATTTTGTGTGTATTTTAATTATACACCTACATAACAATACTTCCCCCAAGTTCGAAGATTATTTGTTAGTCTTCGAACTTAACATAGAATCATTTAATTAAATATTTGGGAGGGTTTATTTTCCTTTTGAGTTGTTGCCATGAATTATTTTCCATTTTTAGTGATGTATGTGTATCATTAAAACACACACAAAATCATAAGAGTAAATGTTGTCTAAATTACATTACTTTTTACAGATTTATAATTACGTATTGCTTTTTAATAAAATTATTGATTGACTCTTGAAAAAAATACCGTAACTTTAAAAAGACACATATAAAGTCAAAAAAAAAATTAGAAAAACACCTAACTTTAAAGACACACACACAAATTCAAAAACAATATCAGATTAATAAACATTTACTTATTATGTATTGCTTTTTAATAAAATGATTTATTTACTCTTGAAAAAAATACCGTAACTTTAAAAAGACACACATAAAGTCAAAAAAAAATTTAGAAAAACACCGTAACTTTAAAGACACACACACAAACTAAAAAACAATATAAGATTAATAAACATTTACAAAAATGAAAGACTAACATCATATAATAGTATTAGTTACTAGAATATTTTGTTACAAATCTAATAAATCAGATCTTTTTATATCAAATCAATCACAGGTCCGGCCCAGAATCGTTATATGTATATGTTTTGATTAGCATCAACGCCATCCCATGGCAAACACCAGGGATGAGAAAATTACCAAATCATGTTTCATAAGTAGTAACAGTTATATATATTGTAAAATCATAATTTGATGGTTGTTCATCTTTGATTTTTAATAGCTAATTTCTAATTTAGTTATAACACTAAATTACAATAATTTATCATTTGTGATTAACATGTTATCTATATTTTTTTTTTTTACTTTAATTATTCAAATTAATGTCTTATATTATAAAAATAGTTCTATCTAATTTTCTTCTAGTGCATTTTTTAAAAAATAACAATCTTTTTACTATGTCTTGTTTTTCTACAAATTTCATTTATTTAATTTTATACAGTATAACAATATTTCCAAAAAATTGGTATTTAAATATTTTATCTTAAATTTTGTGTTTTTTGTTTCTTGATCTTTTTTCTTTTAAAAATTTTCTTTATTCTTGTACATCATATGGATTTCAAGACACATATGTATATGGTAGCACATTAGATATAAGGATTAATTAGTCATGGTTATTACAGCAAAAGAAATATTTAAAAAGAGTTAAAAGACAAAAGACAAATTTTTATATTTATTTTTTGCTGAAATACAGAAACTACATTGATTCTAAATTGCAACAAAACATGGTTATGGAAATTCGTGGATAATAATGACTATATTATATCCCTTTTAAGCATGTGCACATATATAGATGTGTGTACATAATGTTACATATTTGGTGACAACTTATAGGACATTCAAATATGTTTTTTTATATTAGTATATATATTTTAATCTCATTATGATCATTCATTTAATTAACGCAATAAATAATTGGATAGAAGGAAATTCGATTTTGTATATTTCTATTTCTCCTCTACTCCACTCACATTATGCCATGGTATTCAAACTCAGGAAGTTATGCATGTATTCTACTTCAGAGTATGATTGAATCATAATAAATATGCAGAATATTTATATGTGATATGATGAAATGGGAAGCAGATAAATAAAGTAGTTGGCAATGACTTCGATTTTGATAAATATTTAATAAAATCATTAACATTAACAAATTGTGTTCATTATTGTATTTTAACATGAAATATGTTTTATACAATTATTAACTTACAATTGGATAAGCATGATCATCCTTTGTTTCATTTCTTGAATACCTGATGATTCAATTCCATTTTATCCCTACGAAGGATAATCGTTCAATAGCCAAACTTGACAAATTAAACTTTACAACAAAAGAAATTTAAACTTTCATCCATTTAATTTTGTGTTTCAATTAATTTGAGGATATTTTAGGTTTTTGGAGCCCTTTTCTAATGATATGGTAATATATGATAGGAAAGATCAATCATACTATTGTTTTAGTCATGTATCCCGAATAAACAATAATCTAATAAATTAGTTAGCTGTAACAAACATTTAACATTGAACACTGTAATGGTCATAATATAGATATTTAATGTTACATAAAGAGTAAAGTCTTACCTTTTTGTCTATAAATGGTCAAACTTATTATAACACATGCTTGGGATATCTATGCCTATATTTTATTAATAAATTGAAAACATTAATATTTATGGTCTTTCCTTCTATATCAACCTGAATTGAAATTCACTTATTGTCAAAAGAAAGAAATTAAAAAAATTTACATTTATAATATTAATTCTACATAGTCAAGATGAGGTTCAAATTGGCAACAGTTCTTGTTGACAAACATCCAAGGAATTTTATTTTAGGAAAGTTCTTCAACCCCCCTTTTTTTTCTTTTTTTTTTCTTGACTATAATCCACTGGGCTATAATAAAATGCTATTTGGATGTTCATGATTATGTTTCACATTTATATTTTTAATATCTTATTCAGCAGGGATGGGTATATGCTGATTTTAATAGAAACTCAAATTTAACACTTATGGTTAGGTGGCAAACGGTTTTATCTCGACGATGCCATCTCTATTTTAGTTAAACATAGTTGTGTATCTCTGTTGATGAATTTACTTGAAGTTCTTGGTTTTATCTTGAGTTATTAGTGGTTTTCTATTTTTAAAAAGGCTCTTTCGACTTATGTCCAATGTGGCCGCTTGATGGCATCGTTGCTTGCAAAAATAATGAAATGTGACGTTATCGGGCCGATAATTTTTTACTTTTTGTTCTCCGACAATTTTTAAAAATATTTTAAAAAAATTTACAAACCAACATTATTTTGTAAATTACATTTTTTAATTACATTACACATTTCAGCGCATACCATTGAAATGTGCAGGGTAGGGAGCTCCAATGGTTTTGATGATCTGAAGGATCGGCCAATATGTGCACTAGTCTCATCAAACCAAGCTTTCAGTGTGTAGCACTGGAAAGTGCGGGGGGGGGTGTCCTATGGATCGGCAAATACATGTACTACTCTGACCAAACCAAGCTTTCAGCACATAGCACTGGAATGTGGGGGGAACGATGATTTTGATGATCCAAAGGATTGGCCAATACATGCACTAGTCTGAGAAAACAAAGATTATAATTTCCAAAACAATGTACAATGACAGCCATTTCATTATTCTCGTAGCTGTTCTCCCGCAAATGTGCCTTTTCACATGACTTATGTGAAATAGTTCTGGGACATAGCCTTTTGCAATTGTTTTCACCTTTTAAGATGTGTAGGGAAACATGTGACAGGCTTATAATTATTAGTATGTAATAGGATGTTCAAGTAAAGTGTAAGGTCGTTACTTCCAATGCACATAAAAAGACTTATGGCCAGTTCCATTCCAAACACCCTCACATCCTATGGTAGCGATCTGTGAAGTGTGCGCTATTTCCATAGTGATGCAGAATAGTGTGCAATGCCATCTAGACCTGCTAACGGTTAATATGAATATAACTGTTCTATAGGCTTCAGTTGGGTCGCGTAAATGACATATTTCTATGCTTTTGCAGAAAAACAACACCATCAAGTGGCCACATTGGGTGTAATTCACAACTACCTTTAAAAATCTCGAACAATTATGAATAAAATGCTTTCAACATTTGTAAAGTAAAAATTTTACAAAATATCTAATTTATCCGTATTGCTTCAAGCATTTTTCTCCTTATTTTCTATTATTATTTTCTTCCTTAGGGATATGATATTTTCAATAGCTTTTGTTCAATAGGTTTCAATGGTGGATTCAAAGCTAGATTTTTCCAAAAGGCATGTTTGACTAGCCAATGTTATTTTCATATCCCTCTTTGAAGAAGAAGGGATTTTATTTTTTTCAATTCGAGGTTCCATTTTGTTTTATATTTTATTATTTTAATGTGTCTATTTGAATTCATGTTTTAATTCCATTATTGACATTTTAATATATGCATGGTTTCTGTCATGGATTAATAAACAAAAATTTTTGTTATTTTTTTCTTTTGATTTTTGTGAATTACTTGCTTATGTTTTGAAGTTTGATCTTTTTTTTTTTTAGGTCAGTATTGATTGTTAGGAATATAATTTTGAATGATGAACTGAATGAAGCAAAATTATTAATACATAATTAATACTATGCTTTTGTTTTTTTAAAAATGAGTAATCATAAGGTTATTGTTAAGTATGAAGTATATTGCTACGGTACTTGTTTTAATGTTTAGGTTATGGCATAAATTGTTTTTTATGGGTGATAATAGTTTTTAACATAAATGTGGGTGTGTGGGGTTTTGGTGGTATGTGTCACCTTACAGTATAAATGTGTGCACACAATGTTATAAACTTAACAACTATATTACACTCAAATATATATTGATGAAAATGCATAATTTATATGCACAATGAACTAAAAAAATAAAATTTATTTTTGTATTAATTTCTAATTATCTTCCTTTTTTTTTTTTGAATCATGGTTAATTAAAGTCACTGATATTGAAATCATGATTATGAGAAGATAATTTTAATTTGAGATGATAAATTTCAAAAAAGTGGCAAGCACTCATCATATTCTATTGTATATTTATAGCAATCTGTTTATAAACAGGAACTTAATATATGTACATAAAATAAATTTGTAAATTGACTATTTTTAATTGACTGCATTCTAAAATTACAGGCATCATATACTTTTTTTTAAAAAAAAATATATATATAAATTTTAATATTTAAAAAAATTGAAATATACAAATGAAAAACTTCATTATTTGAAATTCAAGTTACAATTAATTTGAAAATTATTCAGTTTTATCTTTGATATTTATATAAAAAAGAACTGTAAATAATGATATTAATGATAAATTTCTGGATATAAACTATTTTGTAAAATCAAATAAATATCGCTTTAATGTTAGTTTTCAGTTGTGATACATATATACAGATCTGGATATTCACAAATGTTTTCAAAAAAATAAAGCCAGATTAATCATTAACAAAGTTGATCTTCATTTGTGAAACACTTAGATTAAAATCATAAGGATCATATTTTAAAATATTTCAAAACTGTTCATGAGGCAGTGAATTTGTATTAATAGAAGGAGCATGAGTTAGTGAATTCAAAATTATCGATTGAGAAAAAGAAGCAATTTTCAAATTGCCTTCAAATTGTTCATCTAATGATGGCGTGTTTGTATCCAAAAGTAAAGATTGAATGTCAATACAGTTATTTTTAGAACTAGAAATATTTTTTCAGTAACATCAAGTTTATGAAAAGGTGATAGTCCAATAGTAGTTATGGTCTAAATTATACAATGGGTTAGAATGATTGGAAGCAAGTTAATGATTTTTTCTACATTTAGTGCTTAATTTATTTTCAGAAACATGATCATTACTAACACTGCATTTATGAAAAAAATTTTCATCAGTTTTTGTAAAAATCTGACTAGAATCAGACATAATCATATTAAGAAATTCAGTTTTAGATTATTTTATTAATTTTTATTTGTAAGTTATTATTAAACTGATTTTTTGCTAAATGCTGATATGGAAATATGGGATAAATTACCTTTTTTAAAACATACTTTCACATATTGTCAAATATCTTTTTAATAAAAATTAAGTACTGAATGTGAAATATATATTGTACCTTTAGACACCAAAATGACCCAGGTACTATGCAATTTGGGATTTATTTAAAACCTACTATAATACAAATATCTTTTCTAGATTTATAAGACAATCAAACTATGGTTTTTAATATGTAATCATAAAGAGGTGTGATTACTTGGGAAAAAAAATCCCCAATTTCTTTTCGTGAGGACCCTGCTTCTAGACAGGAATTCATTAAGACAATGTTTGAAAGAGATCACTTCCTACCTAAAATAACTTAGATTTTGGATGCCAACATTAAGGTAAATTATTGATGTGCTATCTTAGTAATAAGGAAAAAGTGATCTGACACTTCTTCACTATCTGTTTATATTTTTCTTTTCCATTATATCAAGGCAATTATATTATAAAATACAAATTAGCATAAAGTGAAGGAAAAAAGCTATTGAGATCTTTTTAAAAATATATTGAATAACACTAATAATAAATAATAAAAAAACTGTTACAAGTTAATTTGTTTCCCCATAACACATTCTATAATACATGAGTGAATCAAAATATTAAATGACAAAAAATATTTTAAAAGAATAAAATATATAATTAAAAAAAAAAAAGTAATCATTGATATATTTTAAGAAAGGTGTTTGGTAATTAATTAATTACTTATTATATAAAAATGTTAACAATATTTTTAGATTCAATTCATTTATAGGCACCTTTTAAAAATATATATTTACTTTTCTTGTCTCTTAATCTTATAGGATGTTTCTATGTCAGTTTGATGTACTTGGATGATGATTTTCTTTTTACATTTCCTTGGATAATAAAGTATTGTAAGATTGTCTGGAAATGGTATTTAGCTTAAAAATGATTAATATAACAAACTAAGAATAATTGAGATTCAATTGATCAGAACAACACTTTAACTCTCAATCATTGAAACAATCAGCTATAAACAAAATGTACTAAATTTTTAGTCCACCTTGAATAATATTTTACACTGGCATTTGATGGTTTCCACATCTTTAAATAAAATGGATAATGGGGTTTTTCTTGCTGCTCTCACACTACTGGTATTTCTAGGTTTAAAATATCTCACAGCCGATTAATTTCTTGGCAGCAGACAAAAAAAGAATAAGACCTAGAAAATGCCATCGACACAATTTTATATATCTAATTTAATTAGTCATTATTACTTTTTGATAAACAGCTATTATTTTCTTTTAATTTTACTTCTGCACTCAGAATTAAATTTAGATTGGCAATCTTCAGTCCATCTAATTTTGTTTGCTGTTTTCAAATTTTACCATTGTTCCTTTTTAACAAAGTCCCTTTAAAACTATTATAAATAAAACAAAAAATAATATATATATTTAATTTTAGGATAGTATGAGTTTTATGTTTTTAAACTTTATAAAACATATCTTAATAAAATGCATTACTTTTCATTAAGAATTATTTCTTTTTAAAATTTTATTGTAATAATTACACTTTTACTCTCTTGAGGGTGGATAATGAATGTTAACCAAAAGTATTTAAAAAAAACTGCTTTTGCTTTGATTAATACGTCTTTGTTCCTATATATCAGTGTTCTTCAACCTTTTCACACCTGCGGACCTGCAAAAATAAGGATAAGATTTCGCGGACCGGCAGAAGTCTACAGATAAATTTTCTTAAAGATTTAAACTGCTCAGCCTTAGATGAGCATAATTGTTATAACTGACCAAAACAATACATTAGTTACTGTGTATTGTAATGATGTTGCTTACCTTCACATGCTGAATACTCTTTCTTAAGTACAGAAAACAGTACAATAACAATCATTCTCAGTAATGTGCCTGCATTGCTACGTTTATTATTTCATTGTTAAAACATGCAAGAATAAAATGTTATTCACCTGAATATTGGGAAATATCTGTATTTAATGTTAAATATACAAGATAAAATTATATATATATGGAGTTTGTATAATAAAAAACTTTTTATATAAATTTTGAATTTTTTTCGAAAAAGAATAAAAAATTTGATTCTACCCCCCCCTCCCATAAACATCTGTGATAACTAGAAAAACAAATTAATTTATGTATGATTGATTAGTTTTTGTTTTCGTTCTGTTTCTTTTTTTTTAATTAGGTAAAAATAAGATTAATATAACACCAGATTACATTAGTTGTTCACTCTTGAAATCATCTGAGGACCAACCACATGTAAAGCCACTGAGAAAATTGAGCTGAAAAGTTGTTTTGGTAAAGAGTCACATAGAAATAAAACAATCATTATAAAGATGTCATTTTGCTAAAAAAAAAAGATAATAGATTTATGTTCTCACTGAAGTGAAATTATCATCAATGATCTGTAGAATTAAAATATTTGCAGGAGTCAACGGCCTTTTACAGTTAAAGATTAAAATTATGATTTCTTAAGATCTGATGATGATTATAATATTTACTAGAAATTATAAAGAAAGTGTTGAAATGAACAGTCAAATATATCTGTAAATCAAATGAATAGCCAGCATATGGGTGATTACAATTTATGTGGTCGATGAGTTCCATTATATATTGGTTCAACTACATATTGAGTGACCCCTTCCATTCAGGTAGGTGGTTGTGTTTTTATTCACTATATATATATATATAATTCGCTTGAATTCCAATTAAAAAAAGAAACAACTGACTTTTAAGGCTTAAAAATATAGTAATTAGGGCAAAATTTTTCTCATATTAAACTACATTTAAAAAATTCTACAGCTTTATCTAACCTAGAAATAAAAACTATTGTAGGTAATATTTTATTTACAAAAAAATCTAAATTCTAAAATTTTTTACCTACCTAATGTGACATCTGCTATTGTTTCTTCGTTAATAAATTTGATATGCGTGGCTGTAGCGTTGTTTCAGAAAGACAAAGTGCTGCTTTAACATCCATTCTATTTCTTTGTTTATTTTTTATTATAGACATTGCCGAAAATGTTTTCTCGCATAAATACGAGGTTGAAAAAATCACTAACAATTTGATAGCTTTGTAACTAAAAGTTGGATATTCTTTTTCAAGTGATAGCCAAAATTGAGATAACGATTGCATTTTATGTCTGGACACCAGAGTGAGATCAGATGACAAGTCAATCAGATTTTCTTTTTCATGAGATTCAAGTGCACAAGAATTTACATCTTCCAAAAAAGTGTTATTAATCCAGAGATTATCTTTACGAGGATCCTCACTTTCAGGAAAATAGCTAACTCTCTTAAATTCTGACTAATTATGTTGAATATGACTTCCTGGTTGACATCAGCAGCAGTCAAAAATTCTCCTAAAAGTGGAAACATATCTATATCTTTTTGTTGAACACGACTATCCGAAAACGACAGCTTTTTTTCTAAATGCATTTATTTCTCAATATAAAAATATTTGTACAAGATCCCTTGAGAGAAAGATTAAGTCTGTTAAGAAGGTCAAATATATCCGCTAAGTGTGCAAGTTTAGCCATCCATTCATCATTCAACAAAGGTTCTACTAGGTCTGATTTCCATTCTAGTAAAAACTGTTTTACTTCTTCTTTAAGTTCGAAAAGACATGCTAGAACTCTTCCTCTTGATAACCATCTCACGTCTACATGTAGAAGAAGATGTTGGTGATGTGATTCCATGCTCTCACACAATATTGTGAATCATCTGGAATTCTTTGCTCAACTACGAATTTCATTAATAATTTTAACAGCATCATTCATTACAATATTTAGTTCAGTAGAAAGCTTCTTTGCAGCTAGTTGTTTTCAGTGGATCATGCACTGAGTGAACAAAATGTCCGGGTGTGGGACTTTCTTTATTTTTATAACTACTCCTGAATGACATCCAGTCATGCTAGCAGCACCATCCGTACATACTCCTACACATTTACTCCAATCCAAACTTTGTGCTTGAAAATACTCGTCAAGAACATTAAATATTGCTGAACCAGTAGACCATGGAGGTAAATCAAGTTAACAAAGAAAGTCTTTATCTTCATTATATCTCACGAAGCAGAGTAGAATAGCGTGATTACTCACATCAGTTGATTCGTCAAGCTGAATCGCAAAACATTTCAATTTTTTAATGCCCTCTGTAACTTGTTCTTCAATATCTGTGGCCATATCAATGATTCTCCTAATAGTAGTATCTGAAAGTGATACAGGGTTTAGTTTTTTAGCAGCTTGGGAACCCAAAATTTCTTGAACAACATCCAAGATGCAAGGCTTTATTAATTCCTCTCCAGTCATAAATGGTTTTTTTGTCTTAGCTATTCGAAGAGCAACTAAATAAGATGCTTGAAGCAGTGATTTGTCACTAGTCATCATCATACTCATTTGATTTTTCTGAATTTTCATTTGATCACGTAATCTTTCAAAAAAGTCTAATGGCTTATGCATAAGTTCTCCATGCTTTGAATGCAAGTGACGTGCAAGTTTGTAAGGTTTCATAGCTTCATTTGACAAAATTTCGGAACATACTACACACAAAGGCCATCGTGATAGTTCACTGTCAGAAGCAGCTATGAAACCAAGTTTTAAATACCCCTTATTGTAATTTCTAATAAAATGACCTTTTTTGTTTTTCCTGCATATTCTGAAGTATCGACATATCTCTTTTTCCTCGTTTCTTCAAGAGTTGAAACACTAATACTTGGCATACTTTCAGTATCAGCATCTCTTTTTACTGGAATATTATCCTTGTCTCTTCTTAGAAAGGCCAAAAGGTTTTGCTGTTTGACTTTTTTGTCTTCATTTTGTGAAATTTACAATTTCAAAAAGAAATGTCACACACAAAATAAAAAGATATAATACAAATGTAATAAAATTTTTTGCTATATGTGAACAATAAATGAGCTGATGCAATACAGAAATGCATATTAGGTATAGAAAATGACGTGTAAGGTAAGGAATGGTGCAATTCTCATGATATTGACGCTTTGTCTTTTAAAGATTGCATTTTCAGAAAAATTCCTTTGATTATTATTTAGTAATTATAGTATTATCTAATAATTTAAATAAAATTTTGATTTATAATTAATTTTATTTAAGCAATTGTGATGAAAAAATAAATAAAAATTGTTTATATTAATTAAAAGTTTAAAATCATATTATTTTGTTATTACAAACTTTCTTGGCAATCTAGCGCGGACCGGCACAAAACTTCTGCAGCCCGGTGCTGGTCCGCGGCCCGGAGGTTGAAGACCACTGCTATATATTAATAATCTTTTTGCCACTGAATGGTACAATATTTAATAATGAAAAGAATAATATATAATTTAAAAGAAGTATATTTCTAATTTAATTTTTAAAAATTATTCTTACAAAACTACAAAATTTACAGTAGTTTCTGAAATATATATGTATATTTACATATGTGTACATAATAATTATTATATCTATATTTTGTTGAAATAATAACAGTATAATAAATGTTCATTATTTTATATAAGTATTCCCATTATCGGTGTGCAGAAATCATTTTATAGTGTTGAGCATTGCATATTTCAGGTGCAGATTAGTGACAGAGTTTTTATTAATTGATTTCTGATTTAGGCTTATTTAGAGGCCCAATGCATATTTTAAATAGATGTGAAAACTAGTTTTAAAAGTAATGGCATTTAGTCTGAAAGTTTGATATCAAAAATTCACAATCAAAATTAGAATAAAACATTGTTAATTTAGAAAACTATTATTTTTTTTTGTATAATTAAACATTAAATCACTATAACTAAATAATAATAATAATAACAACAATCACACCATCATCATTAAATCATTGAATTTGAGCACTGGAAGTGACAGTTTGAGCTTTGATAGAGGAACTTTGAGCTCCTGACTGCATCATTTTACCTCTCTAAACTATTCAGGCATTTATTTTATATGGTAATGAATTTCATTAGTTTAATATCAAATATAATGTTAGTCTTACTTTTTTATTATTCTGTTTTTAATAATTTTATATATTTTTTTGTCTTTTATTTTATAGTGAACCTGAAACAACTTTGAAAGAAAATGAATCAAGTATAGTGGTAAAAAGCGTTGAAATTCAGATTACACCCAGGGAAGGGAAAGAAGATTTAAAGTTAACTGGATCTAGTGCTGAATATTCAACACCATCTGGATCACCTATTGATCTCCAATCTGACAAATTTAATGAAAAAACCAAGCAAGCTTCTTTATCTTTAGATGAGCATTTATTTTCTGAAGCTATTCTTCAAGAACAAGCTTGTAATAGTTCATTACAGATTAGTCAACCAATTGCTAATGTTTTGAATGAAAATGCCAAACAATTGGATAATTTGCTTTCATTTTCACCACTAGTGAGTAGTTTGCTTTCTGATCTTTCACATCAATCAACTAGTGACGTTAGTTCAAGTTTGTTATTAGTTAAAGATACAGTTAGTATTGAAGGTGATAAACTATCTTCTAAAAATAATTTATTTGCTGAAGACCAGTTTGTGAAAGAATCAAATATAGAAACTTTTCTGGAACATAGCATTTCAATCCAAAAAGAAATTAAAAGTGATGATGAATTAGAAATAAAAACAAATTCTGAAACTGTATTTGAAAATCAAGAGCAAATTAGTGAATTCAGAGATTTTTTGAAAAGTAATTTAGATCCTCATAGTCTAGAGCAGTTAATTCCTCCAACCACTTGTGATCCTTCAATTTCTATATCTTCTAATTCTTCATTGTTACCTGTTGAACTAGATATAAATTTGAAAACAGATTCTGTGGTAGGCAGAGTATTAGTTGATAGTTTAAGTGAAAATATTGAAAGAGAATCTTTACTTAATATTGAGGACTTTTCTCAGTCTGTCAATAATTACGAAAAAAAACATATAAGCTTTAATAATGTTTTAGATGAAGATGATCAAGCTGATTCAGTGTATTTGGATGCTCACCAGCTAAGTAGTGATAGCGAAAATTTAAGTGTAAGTGGCATTTCTCCAAACTCTACCAAAGATTCTTCTTCAGAATTGTTTATACTAGCTCCATCAGAGCAGGATGAGTTTTCAGATGAAAATTTTTCAGCTGCCTTAAAAGGATTAGCCATTATTGATTGTTTGACTGAGCAAAAGTTTGCATCTCCTGAAACATTGACTGTTACCCTGCCAGAATCTAAAGATAAATTAAACACAAATTTAGATAATGAATTTGAAAAGTGTTTTGAACAGACTCTTTTAAAAAATAGTTTAGTCACTGAAAATATTGTTATTGATGAAAGTTCAACTTTTTTGCAGACCCAGTCAAATAATTTAAAAGAAGAGATAATTCCAGAGCTTAATCTTGCATCTGCTAAAGAAAATAATTGTGTTACTGAGTCAGAAACTGATAATAGTCAAGAATTAATAATAGATTCTAAATTATCAAATTCAACTGAAGATACGAGTCTCTTTACCAAGGTGTTAGAAAAAAATTGTGCAACTGAAGCTGATCAGTTTATTGAACAACTTGTAGCATTAGATCATGAACCGTCCATTCAGAAATCAAATTCTAAAAAAATGAATAAAAAAAAGGCAGCCAAATCAAGTCCAGGATTGGATAGTGTAGATATGCCAGCAGCATTTGATCCAAATTTTAATCCATTTCAAACTAAAAGTAAGTTAGCTCATTCACCTGAACGAAATATTCATGGAGATATTGGAGCAGGTGAAGGTTCTAAGTCTGTGTCTAAAAAGTTGCCTTATTCAGCATCAAAAAGTAACACTATGCAACCACAAGAATCAGTTGACATTGGTGAAATGATGGACACTAAGCAGTCATCTGAATCAAAAGGAAGCATAGGAAGGCAGTCGAGAGATAAATTAAAAAAATTAACCAAAAATAGTCAAATTAAAAAATCTGGAAGTGCAAGCAATTTTAAGCAGTCTAGTTTAGTGAATAAAAGTAATTCTCAGTCTAAACCAAAAACTACAAGTCCAGAGTCATCTGAAAATACATCACCTACAAGGTAAGTTAACACTTTTTTAAAAATATAGTATTATAAGAAGTGCTGAAATATTTTCTGTAAATGCAACTTGCTTAGATACTTGATACAAAAAATTAAATTATCATTTATAGATAGTGTTATCTTGATATAGCTTACAATTTAGAATTTAATGTTATATTTATTATATAACATTTTATTTTTTGCATCATTAAATTTATAATAATAAATAGCATCTATTTATCTTTATGCATGTTATCAATAATTCAAAATTTAGAATTAAATTTTTTTTTTAAAAAAATTAATAATCTTTTAAAATAATCATATGGAAAGTTATTTTTGCATATTTGTGTAAAAATCATATGAAGAAAAAGAATCTGCTGTAAATCATTATATATTTATTATTATTATTATTATTATTTTTTTTACTATATGCACTTTCATTGCTTTTGTGTTATTAATATTCAATGGAATTTATTTTTTTATTTTCATATGTTTCTCTCTATTTATATACAAGGCAATGTCAGAATATTTTATGTGTTATACCAACTGAAGTTTGGTGTAATTTCAGTATTTGATAGATGAGATTAAGCATAATTTTTTTTTTTTTTCTAAATTGTTTTAATAGATAATGCATTAATCCTTAAGTATTGAAATGGTTGTTATGATAATGAAATGTTAAAGCAAGTAATGTGTCATTATTACTATATAAATGATCAAATTAATGCTATTCATTTAAGATACACGCATATATAATAAAATTTATAATCTTAATAAAATTATTGTTTTTTTATTCTGTGTATTTTCATTTACTACATTCATAAATAGTCAGTAATAAACATTACAAACAAATATTTAATGTTCTAAGCAGGTATGTTGTTGTAGGTGTAATATTTAAATTGGAATGTTATATATAAAGTATATATTTCAATGTAATATTGTGAGAATATAGTGTAAATTGTTTTGATTTGTGTTAAAATAGTATCATTTGTGTTTTTAAAGTGTGAATATTTTTTATATGTAATCATTATGAAATATTTTATTATTATTGTTAAAAAAAAATTTAGTTTTGGAAAGCAGGGTGAATTTAATATTAGAGTGAATGAGCATAACCTTGTTTTTTTTTTTTTGATTAAGAATATGACGTCAATTGTACGAGGTTATAAATAAGACTGAACGATCCCAATATGATCCCTAACATTCTGACTTTCATCGAAGCAATTCCAAATTTGTTTATATATTGTATTTTTATTTTATAAGTATCTGCTTGATAATTACGAACTAATGGAGTTGTTCCAGGAGACCGGGCTGGATTCCTGAATTCTTGTTAAAAGGAGAAAAGGGATCTATAGCATTCAAATTCATCTTAATATTTCTCTGCTGAAGTAGGATTGACACATAGAAAAAAATGTTTTAAGTATGAAACATTAAAATCGATAATATATTGCTATGTATGAGAATTTTTTCTATCTATGGATATCATTTTATAATATCGATGGAGTATTTTAACATAGGATTTGAACAAATTTATTTCTATATTGTTTAAATCATAAATGGAGGCCAGCGTCTGCTTGCTTATAATGCTGTTACAATACCAAATGTTTGTTAAGTAGAGATAAAGATATATATAGATAATACTTCGAGAGTGTTGAAATCTGACAAATATATTTTATTTTTGGACAACTACTATAATACGTTTTACTTCGGTTGAATTTATGTATATCATTGAAATATTTAAAGCTCATGGAATAGACATTTGAAAGTATCTATATAAAAGAACTGTGTTCAAGTCATATATTAATGTGTTTTATTTATACATTTACTTGTATTATATTTTATTAAATTATCGATTACTATATTATAAGTTAGTTAATTGTTTGTTTATATATGTGAAATAGAAGAAAATTAAGTTTAGTTTATCTAAATTTTAATGGTTAAAATTCTAATTTAAAATATCGTATGTTTATTCATTGACTGTAAATTATTTTAATATATATATATTGTGAGTATTGAAGATTTGGAACAATTGTATTGCAGTAATCATTTATTGATATTATATTTTGAAAATAAAGTGAGCGAATAAGTGTATTTATTATTATAATTTATCTTAATAAATTATTATATTTTGAATAGTATATAAGTATCAGTACTTTCTGTATTTTAAATTGTGTGTGTGCAACAACATCTTTGTCTTACATAAATTTTAAATATCATAAAATAAACATTAAAATAGATGAGTTTTTGCAGTATAAGTACTTATTTTTATAAATATTAATTTAGATGAAGGATATATTTCATGATATTTAAGAAATTGTATGTCATAAACATTTATTATTTGTCATTTTTATATTAACTGTTAATAAATATTAAGTCAATTAAACAAATAAACTTTCTTCAATCATCACTTCTGTTATTAATGAAAACCTATTATCTATTAAAATTTTAATATATAGTATCTATGTCTTGATTTTCATTTTATATTTTATAATAAATTATTATAAAGCAGTTCTGGAATCACATGATTGGATTGGTAAGTGTATATATTATTATGTTTTAAATTCTTATAAAATCAATATATTATTATTATTTGAGCTATGTATATATTTTATAAGATAATAGATTAATTAATTTATTAGGGCTAGAGGCTTAGTAATTAATTAATGGATCAACATAATTATTTTAATAATTATATACAATAATTATTTCTGATAAAAATCCATATTGAAATTAGTTTAATAGTTTATAAGTATGAGTATCTTAATTATTCAGGATAAACAAAGGCAATTATAATTGGATGTTATTGCATTATTTTAAACTATTATTTATTGGATGTGTATTATAATAACTTACTATTTAGTTAGAAAGATGACAATTTTATGATGTTATAAAATTGGTAATTGCATGCATTGAAATTGATATTTTAATCATATTAATTAGAATGAGTTAATTTGTTTAAATTTGAAGCTTATCTATGTACTTTATATTTAATTTAGATATCAAGCTTTTAATATTCATATCTATTTAAAATAAGAGTACTAATAATCCTAAACATATAGGATAGTTATAATTTATAGTTTAATGTCTAGGTTTTATTGATTTGAAAGATAACTTATTGTGAATTGTTAATCATATTTGTAAGGGGTTTTAAATAGGAATCTTTATTTTATGTTGTTATGATTTGAGTATCATAATTTGAAGGATTATTTGAAATATTGGTTTTTATTTTATATCATTATAAGTTGGTATAAGTTGTGATATATATTAGATAAGTCGATTCTGTACATTTTGTTTTTGTCACAGTTTTAGCATTGTAAACATTTTATCCCATTATAATTTGGTGCTTCAATTTGCAGAGCAAATCAATGTTTAAGCTAGGTTTATTCCATTACAATTTGTCTCCTAAATATGTGGGGCATTTAGAGAGAAAATTTTATATATTTTATTAATTATAAGTTAATGTGCATAAATTTGTAGGAATGCAGAACTTCTTATCATCATTCTCATTTATTACTATTTTATTGATGCTGTAAATTTATACGATATTTAGAGATAATTATATGTGTTGTGCAAGTTATGGCTTAATTAATGTACAAGTTTGTAAGTAATAATGAAGCTTTTATCATCAGCATCTTATGTATTTTTCAATCATTGCAAGTTGGCATTTTTAATTGAGGGCTTGAATATGGACTAGTTGGCAAATCTTGCACACATTATCATCATTATCATTTTATTTCATTGCAAGTGATGTTGCAATTTGTAGGGCATTATTAAATTAGGAAATTTCCTTATCCATCATTTTTAGGCCATTACAATATATATATATTTGATATATGTATTGTCACAATTGTATTTTCTACTTATGTACATTTTTATATTAATTTTTTACTTTTCTTGATGCACATATTTTTATCTTTTATTGAAAATAATTAATTTTTTTAATATGCATTTAAATTAATATTGTTTGATAGTAATTTATTTATTAAATCTGTCATTGAAAAGGTTAGTAAATAATATAAAGTAGAAATTAATAAAAAAGAGAATTTTAATTTTCTAATTATATATACAGAATGTAAACATATCTACATATTTATATATTATACACATTTTCAATATATATTCATATGTACCTATACCTATATGTTGTCTGCATTAAAAATGCATTATAATACAATTTGATATTATTTTTACATTTTGATGTCTTCAATATGATTTGTAACCCAATGTCATGGGTATGAGGAAACTAATGTAAATAATAAAGATTAAACATGAAAATCTCAATTTTCATGACAAGTATTTTTTAATTCTGGAATGCTGCATTATATTACTTATTAAATTATTTTTGAAGTACTTTGTCCATTGTAATTGATCTTTTTTTGACTATTTAAATGCACGTATATAAATATTTGCATCAAGAAAAATGAAAAATTTATAATAAACATTTATTTCAAATCATATATGTATAAAAGTAATAATATGGTATAATGCATCTTTGATATTTTCTCATTATTTGATTTGATTTATTATAATAAAAGATGCAGGAAAAAAAATTGTTCAAATAAATCTATATATGTATTATCATAATAATTTCTTATAGTAGGCATAAAAAAGCCTAACAAAGATGACATATCCAAATAGTTTGAAATTTAGAAAATAAAAAAAATTCACTGAACTTTATTAATTATATTGAAGCAGAAAAACTACTACTAGTTAAAAGGCTATAAGAACAATAATAAATAACATGGTAATAGAGATAAATAAATAGTTATGTTAAATACAGAAGTGAGAAAAAATAGAAATTTTTTTGATAAAGTAATATATATATAATAGTGAATACATTAAAACTATCTAATATGCTGAATATCATTGTTAAAATTCAAAATTTTTATAAGGGGATTAACCTTGGTTGAAGATCACTGATGTAAATAATATTTTGAGTGCAACTTGTAAGGAATTTGGTTTAATAATATATAAAAAACTCTTAAATGCTTTATCTGCTAATGATGGAAGGAAAAACTTTTAACTATAAACTTTAGCTTGACTGGATATGATTTTGACATTATAAATCAATTTGGATATCGTGACATTATTATTAAGAAAAAAGCATACTTGTATGGTGAGGAGCAGCACAGTCTTCAATTTGTCACTGATTTTAACAAGTGATAGAAATACTTCAATTAAATAAGTTGTATATTTGATTATTATTTTGTCAAAAATATTATATGGAAATGAAATATGGATTCTCTATCAAAGTAACATAAAAGCACAGGAAAAATTTTAATATAATAAGATCAATCATTATATCATTTAGCTTAATGTATTAAGTGTGAGAAATAGTAGAATTCTTACAAAGATAATGTTTGATAAACTTGAACATAATTTTTATTATAGAAGCAGATCTCAGAAGTACTTTTTAATTATGTAAAGTAATTATTGCTTTTATTTGAAGGATATGGTTAAATATGGATAACTACAATTAGGCAAGGATTTGAAATTTTTAATAAAATTAAAAATTATCTACGAAAATGATTGAGATAGCATTATAAAGTAACAAATAAACTAAAGATTCAGTGTGTGATATATTCGATGTATTCATGGTTCACATATTAATTTGTGCAGTTATTATAGAGACCGCTAACTCTTTTCTGTTTTTTTTTTCACCTTTTATCATTCCTTTTGGAATTACAGTGATAATACCAATTTACAAGTGGCTGCTAATTACGTAAAAGCACAAAATGATTGAGCACTGCCTTGAGAACTAAATAATTTCCAGGTGGAAGCTCAATCTATTACTTCTAGTGATGGAATGAACCATAAACAATTCAATTTTTTAAAAATAATGTTCTAGCTGTACCAAGTCATTTTAATTACTTATATAAAGAACTATCTCATGAGCATGGATGTAAGGATAGAGAAAAGATAAATGCATAAATGTAAATAAAAATATTAACTGGTGGATTCAAATTATGTGTTTGATCAGAACAAATCTTTTCTAAATAATAGACACATATATTTACTAAATAACAAATTTTGGATTCAGGTTTTTTTAAAACAACATCCACATAAAAAGTTTACAGAAAAGCTTTTGTATTCCAATAAATTGTGGAAAGTTAATCCACCAGTAATAACGTATTTGGGGGGAAAAAAGGCTGCATTGTGATGTGAAAGAAGAATATAAAAGCATAAGAAAAAGTCAGAAGCAAATCTTTTCCAGCACCTTTGCACTCTGTATATATAAATAATAACCTAGAGCAGTGTTTCTTAAACTGTGGGTCGCAACCCTATTTGGGGTCATGAAATGAAAAGTTAGTGGTATGAAAATTTAATTCAGATGCATGAATTTAAAGAAATATTAGTTGCAATCCCTTCATTATCTTTAATTTAATATATTACATATTCTGTACAGCACAATTATAAAATCGTAATGATGGTCAAGTTGAGTTGTAAATTATATTTACATATTGAAAAATAACAGTAAATGCATCATAATAGTGGTGTCACATTGCAATTTCAGCATATAAGTTATTTCATAATGAAAGTATGTGCTGCAGTGGCGAGAATAAGGTTGGTGCCACTATGATTATATAATGCATTTCCGGTCAAGTTATTTGTTTTGGTTTCATTTCAACAAGTATCCATATCGCAAGAACAATACAATGTTGTATTTTACTATTTTACTCAACTAAAGTTAGTATTTATTTGAATAAATATTATGAAAGATGTTATTTTTTATATATGAAAATGCTTGTATACTTTTTTTCCCCATTTTTTTTTATTCAAAATTTATCATCCTATTAGTTATTGTAAAAATTTATTTTTTATTTGAAACTTATTGTCATTTATTTATTAACAAGTAAAAACGTTCCTATTTTTTAAACTTAATAGGTTAATTTATAATTGATTAGTGATATTTTTTAAATATTAAAAAAATAAAACATACAGGGATATTAAAAAATAGAACATATGGGAGTAAATATGCTTCGTATAATTAAACAAAAAATATGGCTGCCACTTGGTGTCTCTGCTAACTAATAAGTACTGTTATTTTATTTATATTTTAGGATAAAAATACTTTCTACCCATGGATAAATGGTTGATCTTGAGTATCAAAGCTAATGATGCAGATGGCAATGCTACAAAGTCTCTTCAAGCAGAATCTCATAATCAGAAAGAGGTATCTAAGATGCGAAAAAGAAAATATGATGAGACATTTCTCCAATTTGGCTTTACTTTCAACAACTGTGATGGTAATGAACAACCTCTTTGTTTAATTTGCAATAATGTTTTGTCTATGAAGAGTATGAAACCATCAAAATTAAAAAGGCATTTTGAATCCAAGCATCCTTCATATGTCAATAAACCAAAATAATATTTCAAACGACTGTTAAAAACTTTAAATAAAGAAAAACAATATTGTGAGAATTTATAACTATTAATGAAAAATATTTACTCGCATCATATGAAGTTTCATATTTGATTGGTAAAAATAAAAAAGCCATACACCATTGGAGAAGATCTTATATTACCTGCTGCTATTAAAATGGTAGAAATACTTTGCAGTAGTAAATATGGTGATGAAATTCAGAAAATTCCTTTGTCAAATGACACTCACTAATAGAATTTCTAAAATTAGCAATGACCAATTTGAGCATCTTATTACTAGACTTAAAGAAAGCCCAATATTTACAATTCAGTTGGACAAAACAACTGATATTTTTTACTTTTGAAGAACATTCAAGAAAGGAAGACATATATAATAAAGTAGACAAATTTTTTAAAACTAAAGATTTAGAATGGAAAAATTGCTTTGAAGTATGCACAGATGGTGTAAAAGCAATGACTGGTGAAAATATTAGTTTTAAATCATTTGTTAAAGCTTCTGGTAATAATCATGTAACTTTTACATACTGTCTGATCCATCAAGAGGCCCTTACAGCAAAAAAATTAGCAACAGAATTGAACGATGTGCTTCAGGATGCTGTCAAAATTATAAACTTTATTAAAACCGTGCTCTTAACAACTGTTTATTTTCAAGTCTTTGTAAAGTCATGGACCCTGAATACAAAAATTTATTATTACATGCAGAAGTAAGATAGATGTCAAGAGGGCGAAGTTTAGGAAGATTATTGTTATTAAAAGAAAAAATTATTATATTTTTTAACTGAACAAAAATCTGATCTTGCTACTCTTTTTCAAAATGACTTATGGCTATCAAAGCTGTGCTATTTGTCTGATATTTTTGAGAAGCTAAATGATCTTAACTTGTCTCTTCACAGAAAAAATAGCAATATTTTTACTTCGAGTGATAAAATTGAAGATTTTGTTAAAAAGATCAACATTTAGAAGAATAGGGTGGAAAATGATTCATTGGAGATGTTTTCGACTATGACAGTTTTATAATTGAAAAAAATAATTGTAAAACTTTAATTGCAAAAATTATTATAGATTATTTAAAAACCCTAGAAACACAGTTTTGCAAATACTTTATATCAAATTTAGATTTCAAAAAGTTATCTTAGATATTCAAAGACCATTTTTGATTGACATTAATGAGATTAATCACCTGCCATATAAAGCTCACTAGGAGTTTGCTGTAGTGTCCAGTGACTCAAATTTAAAACTTGACTTTCCATAAAAATCCTTGACTGAATTTCCCACAATTTCTGAAATGGCATTAAATGTTATCTGCCATTCAGCACCACATACTTATGTGAAATGACTTTTTCATCTTTAATGTATATTAAATCCAAATATCATTCAATGCTGAAAAACATTGAAGATGCTTTACATCCAGCAGTATCAAATATTTGACCTAGATTTAATTTGTTATAGAGCAAAAAATAAGCATATCCATCTCATTAAAAGGTGATTTTCTTTCATTAATTTTTGTATACTTAAAATAAATCCTAAAACTACTTATTTTCATATGTATATTGTTTACCAAAGAAAGAAGCTATTTATGGGAATATTTATTTCTGTATTTTATATTTAATATTTGGGGTCACAAAAAAATTTTGTTGATAAAAAGGGGTCATAAATGAAAAAAATTCAAGAAGCGCTGACCTAGAGTATATTATTGTTCAATGAGATCTTACTGCTTCTTAAGTCTTCAACTAAATTAGATAATAGAATTAATATTAATGGAATATATATAACACACCATTTATATTGCCTTTAATTAACCTATTCCACCATTAAATATAATTTAAGTATTTTACTTATGCAAATAATTCATAAATACAAATAATATTTATAATAGTAAAATGCAAGTATAATGTATATACTTAACCTAGATGTAATTAAAGGAGATTTGAGCCCAGACTTTCAAGTTTCCTATACCAATATACATGACCACATACATATGAAAAAGATATATGATGTTCAGTATATGTATTTCATGCTGAACCAGCACTTATCACTTGGTCTGAATCATCATCTACACACACACACATATATATAAATGTTGTAATGGAATAAGTATATGCTGTTACATTTCTTTAAAATAAAAGTGAAAAAAATATAAAATCACCCTCAAGTAGAAATATATATATAATAAGAGAATTTAATAACTTTATTTAAATTAATATATATATAATGCACAGATGTCAAACTAATTATATAATTCTTTAAAGTTTAAAATCTAAAAACAAGATTGTTTTAATATAAAAGAATTTTTAAAAAAATGCTGTTGATTAGTTATTTTTAATCTTAGAATGGAAATGGATTTTCTATATTGATGTAATAGCAAACAGACCCTTGGGCATAAAGTTAGATAAGAGATAAATTAAAAAAAATACTAGTGATAAAATTTTGGGTTCCCGCTGTAAAGAAAGCTAACCAATAACAATGGAAATAAACACATAGTCCACAGAGAAAAGTCAAGCCAGGTAAGATCGATCCTGGAATTTGATAAGAATTCACAAAGATATAAAAGAAAACTTTGAAGTTGAGATTTAGATTGCTCTTGCTGGTTGCGTGTTATTTAAATATATTATAAATGTATTGCGGATCTCCAAAATGTAGAGGTCAGCAATAATTTACGTTTCCCGTATTTGCAGCAGCTGAGGCTGGCCAGCAACGGACTTGTCTCCACCCAGAAAAATATGAAATGGAAAGAATTTTGTATTCTACCATGCATCATGGTTCACCAAGACGAACTTCAATAAACTTACAGTCACAGAAAGTATTAACTTTAATAACCTAAGAACTTTTTCAAATACTTTAATAGTCTAAGAATTTTTCAAATACAGTACTTACTTAAATCTAAACAGTACCTAACCCATAAAGTCTCTTATCTGATTAAGCAGAATCATAAATTATTTGTTATGTTTTCTTTTAATATGTTTGTTTGCTAGTATTATCATTTCCATTCTTGTAATTTCTTTTAAATTAATAATTTAAAAATAAGCGTAAATGGCTGCATAGATTCGAAAGATTATGTTAGTTTAAGGTGTGTTAATTTTGGGCTGATTGTCTTGTAGTTAAATCAGTGCTAGTGGATAGATGTACAGATGTTTTATGTCAATGTAATTTGAGTAGTTGCATTGGATACTCATTCCCTTGTACCATGTTAGCATACACAGCATAATATCCATCTGAACGTATGGACAAAAGTGTAGCCATCATGTTTGTCAATGGTCGTAGAGTATTTCCTACGCTATTGATTTTCTTACTCTCTGATTGGGAGAGTAAGCCGGCTAAGACCGCTATCCTCATTTACAGAGCTTCTCGTATATATATTTCAAATAATTTCATTCTTGCATCACCAATTGGGCAGTGGATTGTTCCTGTCTGTTGGTGAGGTTTATTGATGATCATGGGGAAGATGCTCATTCCTTCCCACCATGTATTTCTAATGATATCATGCTACAGACAAATTCCTGTTAGCATGGTTATATTATGCTAATAATCCCATTTTGCATTGGTCACATTGGTATATTAGTAAGCTAGCATTTGGTTTAAACGAGAGATTTTAGCCTAAGGTTAAAAGGGATTGAGTTGTTTACATGCATAATCTATGTAGCATATTCACGCTTATTAAAATTGTATTAAATCAATTAAATGCTTCCATTTGTGCATGTAATTCAAATTAAATATATTTAGTTAATTTAATTTTCAGAATCTTTCCTTTTAATGTGTGTGTGTTCGTTATAATAAAATGTTTTGTTGAACTAATTTTGGCAGTAACTTATTTTGGTAATTAATAATATTTAAAATTCGGAATTAGAAATTTGAATATATAGTGTGATACTTTAAGCTCAGCTTCTCCTTGAGCTAGTGACTGGAGCTTTCGGTTCGATAAAAGAGTAACCTCTCCCATGCGCATCTGCCTACTATATAAATTGTCCTAGTCCAATAGCCTAGTGGTGCCTTATATGGCAGATTAGGTTAGGGAGGTTCTGTTGACCGTTGTAATATATAATCTGTGCTCAGTTTATATTAAGATAACAAATCTACACATTTGAATGGACAGACATCAATCCTTTCCACTCTCCAACTCTTCAGTCATCCATATCAGTGAAAATCTGATGATGGAACACTCAAAGCCCTTGATGATGCCAATATTATAGTCATACCCTCATATATAGGACATTAATATGTCCATTTAAATACATAGGAGGGATGGTCAGAATACAGGCTAAATATGTAATATTGAAATACAAATATAATGTATATACTTAATCTAGATGTTATGTTATATTGGATAGAGTGGATGATTGTAGGAACCTTGAAAGTCTGGATTCAATTTCTTTTTAGTTACATCTAGGTTAAGTATATACATTGTATTTTTATTTCAATATTACATATTCAGCCTGTATTCTGCCCATCCTTATTCTATGTATTTAAATGGATATATTAAGGTTCTACATTTGAGGGGGCAGATTGACTTGGTCACTACAGGTAGGCTCAGGAGCTTTGAACATTCCATCATCAAATTTTCAATAATGTGGATGGCTGAAAGGTTGGAAAGGATTGAAGACTGTCCACTAAAGTGTGTAGATTTGCTATCTTAAATGTAAACCGAACACTGATTATATGTATGTGTGGGAGATGATAATCCGGACCAACTGATGAATGCTGGTTCAGCATGAAATACTTATATTGGAGATCATTAATCATTCACATGATCATGTGTATCTGTTATATTGGATAAAGTGGATGATTGTAGGGAGCTTGAAAGTATGGGTCAAATCATATTTATATATTATTAAGTATAGTAAATGGTTTTTTTTTTAGTCACGGTATAATTTTACAGAGATAAATAATACCTTAGCCTATGAAAGAATTTTCAAAATTTATTTTAAATTATCGAGATCAAAATTATCTTGATTTTAATTAATACAATTATTTTACAAAAATTTTAAATTTGTTTACATTATTATTTTAATGCAGTCATGGAAACTTAGTTATTCATATTTTAAAATTCAAAGTACAAATAGCGTTTAATAACTGTTTCCGGGTTGCTTCTGTTTCGTTTTCTCGTTCACTCCAAATGTTAATTTTTTCTATCAAAGTTTATTGCTCTAAAAGTTTTTAAAAAATGCTGCTTAGCCGGTAGGAAGGCCAAATGCATTATATTTTTACTACAAATTGTTTTATCGTAATATACTATATTACAAATTATTTAACCATTCTTTGATTTAGAACCTAAGGAAGAAAACCTCTCTTCCTCATATTTTTAATTTCATCTAATCATTTTTTTTTGACTTTATTGGTACTTCCTTAGTAGCATATTGTTACATATAACGTATCTATTTTTCTCTCGCTAGACGTTTAATAAGACCGGAATTATATAGTTTGATAGCGCAAACAAGCTTTAATCTTTGACAGTTGAAGAAAGCTAATCATATGATTTCATTTTTCCTCTGTAAAAGCTGCTCTTCTTTAACTTTTCTGGGTGATTTCTCCGTACTGGAATACTTTCTACTCACCTACCCATGCAAGTGTATATTAAATTAACCGTTGTGATGGAAATATTTTAATTGATAACGGGAATTAGCAAACGATTTAGCAAATGAACCTTCTGCTGTATTTAATTGGAAAATTGTTCCCGTATAATTGCTATGAGTCAGAATGACGGGCTGGGATTACAGCTGATGAAGCTGCAATATTTTAATTTGCTGTCCAAAGTTGGGAAAATGGCTATGGGAACCTCCCCTCCAACAAAACCTATCTCTTCATTCAGGCAAGTTTTTAATCTTTCCTAATCACAAGTAATCGATTAAAATCACTTAGTTCATAGAGTTATAACATAGAAGACGCAATTAATGTGCTGTGATAATAAATTTCTCTTCTCTACTCTCTCGATTTTGGGCTATTTGTAAAGTTGTGAAAGTTTTTATTACGTAGATTAGGAAATGATCATTTTACATAAAAATTTGAAGAAAATTACATATTGTATTTTTTTTACTAAGGATGTTTGTTTGGAATTTTTTAAAAAATACTGGAATGAAAAATATTTAAAATTTTATTTTTAAAACAAACACACTAGTTTTTATATACAGTAATTTGAATAATCAAGATCAATGTAAAACTCTGGTTTGAGATTACTAGATTTGTACTAGTCTTTACTCAATATTAGTTAAGTAAAAGTAATTGTCCAAACTGTTTTTGATTAATTACAAAGAAGAAGAAGGGGAGGGGGGGGGGAAGTTATAAATCACTATATATCTTTTGCTAGAAATTGTAATAGTAATACTGTATTTTTAATATTTTGAAACATGATTTTAAACAGTTCTGATTAGTCACTTTTGCTAGCACTCCATCTTTTGATAGTTGGAAGCAACTGTTCAATGTTTTAAATATTTTGCAATGACATAAAAGTTTTAAAAGTTATAACATACATAAGCATGTACAGAGCCGGACTGAGAAAAAGCGGTGCCCGGAGCAGTTTTTTTCACGTGGTAGCCGGAAAGGGGTCTTTTATTCATAATAAAAATACTTAGATATTTTTAAGAAAATATTTTTATTTGCAGATATAGATATTTATAAATATTGTAAATCAAGTTAAGAATAATTGTAAACTAATTATCTTTAGCGGGCCGAAATACACGCGCTCTGGCGGAATAATTTCGAATTTTGTTACCCCCCCCCCCCGACGCTATAAATTTAATTGGTACTTTGACAGCATATGTACTTGTAAATAAATGTACGTACGCTATCCAGTGTTTGAAATCCATTCAGAGAACTCTAGTGAGAATCGCATTACTTCACAACTAACTATAATAAGGCTATGGCCGGCATAAATCATGTAATACTTATTGTGTCAGTAAATGATATGTTAGATCTTCCGGTTATTCATGCAGAATCTTAGCATTAATGGCAGTTGATGGAGGAACTTTGTACCCCGGAATTGGTTGAGGAGGTAGCTGCTAAATAACAATGCCCTATATCAGCATTGCGATGAACAGTGTTCATTCGTGAAATATGTTGAAGGCACAGCTGGTGTTAGATGGCAATGCATGTTATGTCGATGTGTGTGAAACGTAAGCTAAAATGGCAATTTGGTACTAACAATGCCTTATTTTTGACCTATTTGTAGGAAATTTTCATTTAGGACTTTTTGCAAGTGACACCATTTTTGTGAAATTTATTATATGTATTTATGAGAACTGTGCATTATAGTTCGAAATTATTCTGCCAGAGTGCATATGTTTTAACTATCCATACTATCTCATATTACTGATCACACATAATCACACACAATGTGTGTGGTCATGTGTATCGGTAGTGTGGATAGTTGAAGGTTGCTTGAAAGTTTTGGGTTCAAATCCTCTATATTTACAATTAAGTTCGAGGTAAAAAGAATGCCTATATTTCAAATGACTGATTATAAGAAAGCAATCAATTGAATACAGTTAAACAAAAATAATTGTATTTCTTCATTTTTGCAATTTTATGGCTGTGTTTTTTAATTCTTTTTGCATAAACATTTTAATAGTTATTATAAATCATGTTTATAATAGTAATAATAAAATATGAAATATTTATTATAAAACAAATACTCTTTTAAATAGAAGTATGACATACTACTTGTACCATTTACATGACTAAATCTTTTTGTAGCCATTATGGGTTAATATTGACTTTTTTTCTTTTTCAAATCGTGATCACAGTGAAAAATTCATTTTTTGTTGTTAATGCATTTTTCTATTTGTCTCCATGATTAAAGAAAAGAAAAATCTGAGTTTAAAGTTTATATCTGTGCTAGTTTAGAAAATGATTAGTAATAATCATTATTGTATTTATCTGAGGTGGATGATGTCAAATTGTGAGTGGAGTGAGTGTGACAATGGTAAATAAAAAATGTAACAACATTTTTTTTTATCTAACTTAAAACATCTAAAATGGTGAAGATATTGACTTAATATTTATAGGATTTTTTTTCTATGTTGAAAGCTGTATCATATTACAATCATTATAGTAATTGTATCTGCAGTATTTGATGTCTATCTTCCTGCATAGAATAGGTAGGTATCCATTTGCTGATTAGTAACTGGAAAAAGTCCTGATTCAACCTTGAAATCCTCAACTATTTAAGCAAAATTATAACTACAATTAGATTGGATGTCAGATACTAGTCTGATGCATAACTATCATTTTCTTTGTTATAGATGTATTATGCATGATAGTAGGGGTAAAAAAGGGCATTATATCAAACTTCCCGCTTAAAATTAGATGGCAATATAATCAGAAACTTTTTTGAGATTGGAAAAAAAGAAATTACTGCACTTGAAACTTTTTTTTTTTTTAATGAAAAACTAGTTTTAAATTATTTGTGAATATAGTGTAATAGTAGCTGGGTTCAAACCCTGTTACAAGGGAATTAAATAGCACTCACCAACTGCCCTTGATACACGTAATTATTCAAATTGTCTTCAATATGTTTAAATATGATGTATGAGGAGTGAGGTATATATATTATAACGTTTTCCGTTTTGCTAGGCCTCTACACGCTAATATAAACTGCGCGTGAGTTGATCAAGCTATGTCAAAAAAGAAGAGTTATATTTCTATTCTAAAAACATAGCTCATATTTCCTGATCAACACTGCCTATTAATTGTTGAGAATTGTGCTATTGACGAAATCAGCTTTTAATTTATTTAATCTGGGGCGCCAGAATTCCTAAGAATTCGCTGAAATCGTCATATAACATCTCACAAATAAAAAAAAAAAACTTTTAAACTAATCGGTATTACATCATACCGTAACGAGAATTATTTTTTTAAGATTATTATTCCTGGGCTTATTCAAACATATTGGCAAAGGTAAATTACATTTTTAAATTTTATTAAACTACTAATAGATTTAATAATAAAAAATAATAACTATTATTAATAACGCACAAATGAAAATTGGTATTAGAAATATTTTTATTCTAATAGACTAAAAAAATATTTGAAATAAATTACTTATCAAGTAAATTAGAGAGAACACAACTCAGACGTGAATCAATTAATAAAAAACAATTTTACAATTACTGTTCATATCTAAATTTCTTCTAGAAATTTCCTTAAAAAATGAATGTCTCTTGTACAAAAAAATTAATGTCTCTATAGGGATTGTTTAAACATACTTTTAGAAATTGTTTGAAAACGTTTAATTTGGTCACAATCAGGAGTAATGAAGTATAACTTACCGGTAAGTTTTGGGAATTCAGTAGTAGATAACTATGCATAGTTTTTTGGGTAGAATGAGCTCGGCCTTTTGGTTATTATTTGATCTTGTGGTCCATTCTCCTTTTCGGTCACGAAAGCTTTTTGGTATACATCTTCAGGCACGATGTCTTCAGAAGCTCCCGTTCACTCCGACATGCCGAATTACTTCAGCGTAGAGCGATCTTGGATATATTATTGTTATCCAATACCAACTAGAGAATCCAACGAACAAGATGTTCTTCAAACTGATCTCTGCCTTTTATACTCTAGAGGCCCAGTTTTCCGACTTCTGCTCATATCTTTTGTTTGTCAAAATATCCGTTGATAATCTTATATATTCTTTACAAAATTTATGTTACAAAGTCTCTATTTTTTTCAGCATAATGCTACCATCTTTAATTAGTTGAAATATTTTTACTTTCTCTTATCTAGATTGGTAATTTGTGTCTTTTGTTCTCTCCAATTCTAACTTTTATTTCTAATTACATAAAAAAAAAAACGAAAGAATAATTTAACTTTCATTGTACGTTATTTTTTTTTTTTAAAAAAAAATTAGTCAAAAAAAAATCTAAATTTACATTTATTTTTTAGCTTTTACCAAATGCCAATATATTTGCAACGTATATAAATAAACGTTACAATATATATATGTAAGGGAGAAAAAGAAAGGGATAGAGGTAGTATAATTATTTATTGCAGAATTTTTTTTTTTTTAAAATATGTTATTACAAATTTGAGAAATACAGTTGTATGAAAATATCTAGTTTTTTTTTTTTGATTGTTTCAAATATACATTTTTTTTGATCATATCTTACTTTAATGAGGGTAACGAAAAGCATTTGCTGTATATGCCTCTAGGCAATTCTTTATTATTTGATACAGTACTTAACTATTATAAATTCTGAGAAAACTAATGAATGTATGTGGACAAAAATATCAAAAATAATAGAAAAAAAAAAATGTTAAAAGCATTCCAGAGAAAGAGATCGAAATGCTGATAAACTCTTGTTTTTGGAGAAAGTAAAAAAAAATAAAAAATAATTAATTGAATTGGAACAGCCGAGCAGAAGAGTACAGGTGATATTTTGGAAAGAGTGATTTTAATTCATAAATATTTTTTGATATATTAATTCGGATGGCTATGCTTTCGTGGTTATAAAGGACATCAAAGTTTTTGAATTAACTGACTTGCAGAAGAAATTTTGACTCAATTTATAAAATGTCAACATTCATAATAATGGGGTAACAGCAGATATGTGAAGTGCATCACCATCTGCTACAAGTACGGAGCTGATTCTACCTACCACCTGCCTGCATGAGAAACCTAAGAACCCCACCAAAATGCTATACTAAATAATATAGAGTTAAAGAAAAAGGATCAAATCTAATATAACAAACAAGTTTCCATTGAAAGATTTATTAATTGATGTCATTATTTTGTTTCACGTCCAGTTAATACTACAAATGGACACTAATGCCGGACTTCGCCAATAGCAGTTATCTCTCTTAAATAAAATAAAACCTCGATTTTTTTTATGGATTGTGAACTTACAATTACCTAAGCATACGTAAGTGAATGTATCATTATTAAAACCCCGGCGTCCACAAGGTAATATGATTCTCTTTATATTAATATAAACTTAGAATTGCCTATCATTACCCTCTGAATAATTATATATGGTTAAATTAGTAATTTGAGTTGTAGCATATAACTGTATATATATATATATTTTAATCCCAATCAACATTTATGTTTTATTTAGTAAAAAATTTTGTTTGTTGTTATTGCTTTGTTATATTTTGATATGAGAATTATTTATATATTTTTTGTCTTATGAATAATGTGTTTTAATAAAAATAATAATAAAATTATATACTTATCTTATAACTGGAATTATCTATTGATTTATCGTTTATGTTTGTCTATCGCTTTCCCTGCTAAGATGCATCGCAAAACTAGTTAAATACACCTGATATGAATAGGCACGTATGTATTAAATAGATTTTAAACTCAAACCTTAAGTTTAAAAATTACATTTGACCAATTAACTAATGGAATAAAGGTTTAAAGACAGGGAATTCATTTCAGCTAATCGCAAGTTATATGTGAGCAGGGTTAAGAGATTTAGAAAGAGGGAAAGAGAGCATTCAAATACGCAAATTTCTCTGTATATCTCCGTTCAGCCGATGGGTTTTCCTCCCAACCCTGAGAATGAGCTAGCTAGGGTCAGGCACCTCATTAGAGATAGTATAAGTAGGATCATTAAGAGTTATAGGGAAAGTATAATTCTCATTGCACTAGTGAGTTTGGCGCTTGAAGTCAGCTACCATCTGATGCTCATAAATATAGTTTTCCGTAAAAGTTTATTTATATATCTTACTTGAGATAATGGCCACCAGGGAAACTTTTAACCGAAACTTTTAACTCAAATTCTTAGATAAGATTTACGCAAGATCTAGAAATTGCGTTTATAAAATTCCAAAAGATAATTGATTCATATTCGAATTTCAATTTGGTAGACAGTGGTCAAAAATTGTCTACAGGTGTTATGGTGACTAGACAGCCATAGTATTACATCTATTATCCCGTGTAGTCCACTTATCCATTTTAAAGATCTACTTTTGCCAAGCATTATAATTGATATATGGGGTTAACTGTTATAATAGATTTATTTTAAACTGCTTATTATTTTTTATTTTTTAAAGGAGTCTTTCTCCGAATTTCTGGAAATAGGTTACTTTCTTTGATACTATTAAATATACTTGATAGCTTGTATTAAAATAAGTTAGAATCATACTATATATTTGTTTTAAATATATATAATTTTCTCCATCTATATGATTTAATTGTTGAAGATGTTTTGGCTAGTAATATATATATGTATTTACAATTTCTCATTTGAAAATGTTTTTGGCCATTAATTATGGTTCTTACGGATTATTCAACCGATGATGTATTACCCTGAAGGCATATCAGTCTGATGTTGCGATTTTTAAGATAACGTCTCCAAGTGATCTGCGGACACATGTAATCGCTAAAATTTGTCTGCACATCACATTCCAATCGATAACAGTTTTGTCTGAAATATTCAATTCCTCCGCACAAAATGTTATGGATGTTAATTGTTTGGACCAACTGTAGATAAAACATATAGCGGTCACGAAAGTAATTTTGGAGCCATCGAACCACGTGCCTTTTCTCATTGCGATTTGGGATAGACAATCTTTCAAGTTGCATCACCGTTGTTTCACCGAATTGGGTCCCGAATTGTGAACATATTTCTTCATTTCATGATCATTTTGACACAATTTTCTTTTGGGGAGAAATCCGTGGTCTTGTAAGAAGATGATTGCTTCTTCCTCCGTACTCGGTAAATTAAATAATGTTGTTGTAGCTCCAGCCATCATAAATGCAAATATCTCAAAATAGAAGAGCTCAAATAGTAACTGTGATGCCGTGGATAGCAAAATCACAATAGACAGAAAAATCAAAAAATTTCCTAAACCTCTCTCCGAATTTTAAATCTCGCGGATTCTCTGATGGATTAATCACGCCAGTCACTTGGTTGCCATGACAACATTGTCATGCAAAAATTGACGATGTCTACCGGAAGGGAAATCGGTAAGTGTAATATGTCATCGGTTGAATAATCTGGAAGTACCATTTATATGTTTATCAGGAATATCTGTTATTTTTAACATTTTCTTTGTAGTGGTATTACATCACTTTATATTCCATTGAAATCTATTAATCTTTTTTTTTTTTTTTAAAAAAAAAACATTTAATATATATTTTATCAATATAATTTTTTCGAAAAATAGTACTAAAAATATTATTGTCTAATAATTTTATGAATACAGTATCATCTGAGTTTAAATTTATTTTCCACATTTTAATAAGATTTGCAAATAAAATAACTAATGAAATCTAAGATTGTTTCTGTAGTGAAATTTTTCATTTTTTTTTTTTTCAATTAAATTAATAACTAATAATATACTGTATAACCCATTTTACTGTTCTTCTGTGAAAGATATTGCAGAAGCCTTTGATCAGCAGCAGACTATTAATCATTGGCTATTTACTTTTATATTACCCATTTTATTTAAAATTAGTTCTTCTGTTCTTTTAAAAATTTCCTGGGCCATTTAGCATACTTTTATTGTTCTATCCAAGAATTAAAATTTTTGGATTGTTTACCAGGTGGAAAAAAGTAAATTAACTTAAACAAAACTTATGTTACAGCTGCTGCTAGGATGCTTTAACATCACATGATATTTTACAAAATTGACCATATAATTATTTATTCTATCTAAAAATTTATTAAATTCATTTTTCTAAATATTTATTCCAAATTTACTATTTAGTTTAAAAATGTAATTCCATGAGATAAAAGTTTGATTTTTATATTATTTACAGTTCTTATAAAAGTCATCATTATCTTTAGCGGGCCAAAACATAGCGCTCTGGTGGAATAATTTTGGACTTATTTCTTTCAAATTTTGTTATTTTTATTTTTCTCCTGGAAGTTGTAAAAGTTGGTATTTTGACAAAGTAATTGTGCGTATGCTATCTGGTGTTTGAAGTTCATTCTGAAAACTTTTGTGAGAATTGCATTATTTCATGACTAACTACAATAAGGCTATGGCAGGCACAAATTGTGTAATACTTATTATGCCAGTAAATGAAATGTTAAATTTTTCGGCTATTTGCGCAGAATCTTGGCATTCATGGCAGTTGATGGAGGAACTTTGAACTTCGGAATTGGCAGTGGGGTTGTTAATGAGGAAGCGGCTGTTAAAGAACAATGTCCTATGTCAGTATTGCGAAGACCAGTGTTTACTGGTGAGATTTTCTGAAGGCACAGATGGTGTTAGGTGGCATTGCAGATTATATCTACGCTTGCGAAACATAAGGTAAAATGACAATTTGGTACCAGTAATGCCTTATTTTTATTCATATTTGTAGGAATTCTCATTCAGGATTTTTTGTAATAGTGATACCATTTTTGTGGAATTTATTATATGTGTTGCTGAGAATTATGCATTGTAGTTAGAAATTATTCCGTGAGAGCACGTATAATTCAGTCTGCTAAAGGTAATGTTTACCTTATAAAATCTCATTTCTTCTTCAAAATTTTGAAAATTTCTGTTTGAATATTTTTAAAATACTATATTTTTAATTTTAATTTTTTTCATTTAAATTTTTACAATTTTTTTTTTACCCTGAGTTTATCTAAATTGGATACAGACTTTTTTAAGTCTTTAATATTTTATTTGTCTACTAACAAGATGTTTCCATTTGTTTTTTAATCAATATAGCTTTGTTAAAAAAAGTTTTGTATTTCTATCTTCTAAATATATAATCATAATCTGTAGGTTTTACATTCTGACATTATTTTCCTCTACTTGTTTTAGCATACTATTGTTATTTTTTTCCAAATTTCTGTTTTTTTTTTTTTTAAAATAATTTTATATTGAATTGTATTAATTAATTGAAACATTTTGTTTTTATAATACTTTTTTTCAATTTTAAAATTTCCAAAAGGATACAAATAGTTAAAGCTTCCATTTTATAAACTTTTTCTATATTTATTTATTTTTTCCAACTCATTTTTTTTTTTTTGTATAATTCTTTAATGCAAAATTTTGACATCCCATTAATTTTCAATAATTTTCTGAAGCATATCTTCTAATTTATTACGATTTTTCTCACTGAATCTTTTGTTGTTGCCCATGTTTCATGTTTCATGTTTTTATTTCACATAATTTTGGATATATTAATCTAATTTAATTTGTAACTTGATTTCTTTGCTTTTCTAAATCTACAACTTACATATGTAAACTTTCCATATTATCCAGTATAGTTTTATTAATTTTAAATTTTCGTTTTCATTTTTTCAATCACCTGTGGCACATGTTTAAATTTAAACTATTTTTTCTTTCTTTATTAATTAGCATTTCATATGTTGATTTTAATATTTCTCACGCTCTTTTATTCATTACTATATCATCTGCCTGGCTTAGCTTATTGATCTTTCCATATCATGTTATTTTAATTGTATTTGTTGCCTTTCCTGTTACTTTGCGAATGTGATTGATGGGATTAAAAGTCCTTTTTTTGAATTTAGTTTAATTTCAAAACAGTTTTCAATTTATTCACTTATTTTTACAATATCGCAGATATTTTTTAGAAAATTAGTTATTCATATACTGCCAAAGTTATCTTTTAGTCAGTGCTGTCAAAAATCCTTTAAAAAACAACAAAATACCAGTCTTTTCAAATTCAGCTTATTCTCTGTCAAATGCTTTTTTATTTCACTCATTAAATTTTTAAAATGTTCATTACAACTTTTTTAAAATAATTAATAGTTCGGTAATTTTCACATTTTTTCTTACTTTATTATTATTGTGTAGATTAGCACTATCAATAATTTTATTTTTTTATATATTTTACTTTTTTTTTTCTGTACAATATTTTTTCATTACATTTTTTTATTTCTTTCCTATTTCATTTCTAGAGTACTTACTCTTTTTTATTCACTGCTCTTTGAGCATCCTGTAGTCTGTTCTAAAATAATGTCAGTCTGTAATAAAGCTTTTTTTTTTTTTTTTTTTAAAAAGTAATTTTTCTAATTTTTTCTCCCAAAATCTGCCTTATATCATCTAGAACAATCCTGTCCATAACTTTTGAATTTCACCTTCTAGTGAGCATTTTTTCATTTTAATTTTTTATTACTTTGTGTTGTTGCATATATTCTATTTAAGTTTGCTATCATATTGTTTACTTATTGAATTTGTATTTACTATAATAATTCTCTGGGTAGTTTTTTTTAGTGTTGACTGCTTTTACCTCATTAAACACTGTTTCTGAGTTATACCATATGTATTTCAGCATTTTTTTTTTCTGTATTGGTATCATGTTTCTTGCATGATTCAATCTTTCTTAGTTTTTTTGTGTAGTATAATTTTAATACGTTTTCCTCAAAACTTTCACTTTTGAATCATTTTTGATTTTTTTTTTTTTATAAATACTGACTGATCGAAATTATCATGCTTAATTCAGTTACTTCTCAAAATGAGCTTTATTATAATAATAATAATTATTTTGAAGATTTAATTTGATAATTGCAATTAAATTAAGATTTAAATCTATGTTTGAACTTGAGAATTTTGAGATTACATTGATAGCAAATTCTGTAAAACCAGTTTCCAAAATTTCAGAAATTTCTAGCATCTAAAGAATTACTTAAATTAAATACTCAGCAATTAATGTTTACAAATTCAGCACTATTTTCAAGTTATTTATATCCGAGTTCAAACATACTTAGAAGAAAAAATATAGAATCAACTTTGTGGGAGTAATGCCAGATATTATTTTAATAAATGTTAGGATTTATTTACTAATATTTTAAAATTCAAATTTGAAGATACTAAGATTAAAAAAACAACAACTAGTATTCTAAGTACTCTAAGATAAAATGAATTGATATGTATTATGATTTCTTTTATTTCTTTATGCGCATAACATGGATTCATATCTTTATGGTTATATAAGTTGCAACACAGATCAACAACTCACACATGTATATTAAAAATATGCACAAAATAATTTAAAAATACACTAGCCATAAGTAATACTGATAAACTATTATACAACAGTCATTATTATTTTCTGATTAATTCAATTTAAAGCGATTTCTGAGTTTAATCCAGTTTTTCTGATGCATAACTTATCTTTTTGATATCGTTTTTGATAAAATCCCTCATTTCATTGATCCATATCATGCCTTTTTCTAGGTTTTAAAATTTATTAAACAAAAATAATTATAATGAGATCTCTTTGAAATCTTGTTATCAAATTTATATATATAAAACAATATCTTTCTAACCTTTTAAAATGCAATTTTTTTTTTCATGTGTGAAAAAATTAAACCTTAAAATTTTTTTCTTGGATCTAGAAAATATAAAACTTGTTGTTTTTGTTATTATTTCTGAAATCTGAGAAAATTGCATCATAAATTACTTTTATTTTTTTATCATTTTATTTTAAAGTTATTCTTTTTTTTTTTTTAAAGTAGGACTGCCATATCTGTAACATTTAGTTCCGAGGTTCCAGCAAATAACACATTTGTAAATAGTACTGAACATTATGTACATATTATTATCACAAACACATATAAAGCACAGACATTTCTGTCACAGTCTGCTACATATAATACATTCTTATATACATTTAAAATTCAAGAAAAACAAAAGTAATACTTTATAAATTACATACTCTTACACACATACATAAAACATTATACAGAAAGTTTTAAAAACATTCCTTTAAGAAAAAATTATTACTAGAATTATGAATTTTTATTTTAAAAAAAGTCTTTAAATACAATTTTTGTAATTGTTAAAAACTTCAAGCACACTGTTACTTTACAACAGGGGTCGCCAAACTTTTTTGTTCATGGACCCTATATAATTTATGATTTTAAACATTTATTAAAGTAATTTTACATTGTGTAACAATAGTTTTATGAAAAATATTTTAATGTTGAAATTTAAATCCTTAATATTTATTAAATAATAAGTAATTATAAATAAGTAAAAATAATAAGTAAAGTAACTACAGTATTGCTTCTTAATTAATGAGATGGGTGTGCCTGGTGTTTCTTTGCAAGGTTTGCTATATTGGGTTCAAAATTGGTCAATTTTAATCTTAAATCCCCTTGAAACTCCACATTTAATTTATTTCTTTACTTAGTTAAGATTGAATTTACATGACTGAAATTGGCTTCAACCATATAGGAACTTGGAAACACCAGCATAAATGGCTGAGCTATTTCGTAAAGTTTTATATATTTTTGCATTATATTTATATTTGTCCAAAATTTGCTTATTTTTAAATTTTTAAGAAGCGTCTTTGCTTCAAGATCCGATAATAATTCAGCAAGCTCATCTTGCAGATTGATGTCCATGTTTTCAATTTGAGTGGAAAATGGTGCAATAATCCATTCAGGGATGTCACTGTTTTCCAAATCAACAAAGTGCAGTTTAAAATCGTCACTTAATTTTTGAAGGTGACTTGTATATATTTTCAACTCTTTTTTTATTTCTAATTGTCATAGATGTGAAAAATACTGATAATACTTATGTAGCAATAAAGATGTAAATATATTTAATTTTATTTGGAAGCCTAATAGTATTGACGAGCTTGGATAATTGTTACATCTTTTCCTTGCAGCTTTGTTTGGACGTCATTAAATTTTCCAAATAAGTCCGCTAAATAAAAAATATGGTTTTTATTGTTTTGGAGTTCATCACTCAGAACAGGATTTATTTCGTTGAGAAATTCTGTCATGGAGTCAAATAACCCAACGAGCCGTTGCAAACATACACCTCTAGAAACCATCTAACTTCTGTGTGTAGAAGTAATTGGTTAAATACCTCGTCGTTTTCCTCATAAAGTTTGGAAAATAATCTTGATTTAATAAGTTGGGCTTTAATTTGATTGATACACTTAATACAAAACTGTAAAGCTTTATGTAACTCTGGACTCAGATATTTTGCTACTAAGTTGTTTCTATGCAACACACAATGAATAGTACGTATACCAGGCACTTTTTCTTTGAGAAATCTAGCAAAACCTCAGTAAAGCCCTACCATAGCAGGTGCACCATCTGTGGCTACTGCTATCATATTTTCAAGCAGAATATCATAATTATTTAAATATTTTTGTAAACATCTAAAAATTGTCACTCCTTTTCCATCAGTTTCAAGATATTTAGCAAATAAAAATTCATCAATGACTTGTTCTTTCATTTTACTGAAATATCTAACTTACACCATAAGAATAGCAGAAACGCCAAAAACAGATTCATCAAGTTGAATAGAGAACTTGCAATTTTTTAGCTTCGAAACTACCGTATTTTTTATTTCTTCTGCCATTTCGTCAATACGCCGTTTTACAGAATTTGCACTTAATGGCAAGGACTTTAAAACATTAACGGAATCTTTTTCATTTCATTCTCAATGACGTCTTTAATTACAGGTATAACAATTTCTTCAGTGAATGTGTGTGGTTTTCCCCTCTTTGCTATATTAAGCGAAATCTTGTACGAAGCTATTAATCCTCCTTCAGTTTCAACTTCAATAGACTGCTTCATAAAACTTTTTATAGTTGGTCGACATGTGACTTTTTTTAAAAGTTTTTTGAAAAATTCAAATTCTTTATTTTTTTTTATCTGAGTGAACTTTCAAGATGATAATTCATTTTTGACGGTTTCATGTAGTCACTTCCAAAAGTTTTTTCTCATAGAAGACACATAGGAATATTTTAATTTGTCGGTGAACAAATAAATCCAAATTTCAAACAATCCAATGAATAATACCGACATTTCTTTTTAGAAATGAAGCTGCCATTTTTTTAATTAGGGTTCTATAAATAAGTTAAAAATAAGTTGGTATACTATACTAATCCATATTATTAATACTTACCTTCTTTTTTACATGTATTGATAATTAAAATTGATATCTAAACTAAACGAATAGTTTTATAGAAACTATAACTAATTATCCAATACTATAAAAGTAATAATAATGACACTGCAAATATTTAACACTGTTCACAATTTGCAAATATAGCTGAAACTGTGTATGATATTTGCGTTTGTAACATCAACGCTTGTAACATTTGGACAAGGACATATTTCCATATGACTCATAAGCCAGAAGTGCAGAGTTCGCGCCGCTGCGCGTTGGTACATAAATACTTGTTTCACCCGAATAAATATACATTTATTAATTTATTTTCTATAAAGAAACTGATATTAAGTCAATTCTAAAAACATTCACGAATTTTACATACGCGGTTAGGTATGTGTAATTTGCATATTAAGAATTGTTTTTCCTTCAACTCCCTGGCTCAGATCGACCTCTACATTTGTTAAATAGACCCCTGGGGATCTATATAGACCACTTTGGCGACCTCAGCTTTACAGTAAGCATTTTCTTGGTCTTTGTATTGTTTTATGATTGTTTGATTTCCATTTCCATTTTTTTTTTGTTCTTTTGCTGGAAATCATTTCTTAAAACTTGTATATTTTAAAGCAAAATGCTAAATCTCCCCCTCCCCATTGAACCATATTTTTTTAGATTGTGTTTTCATTATTAATCGCACTTCCAGTCTTAACATTCTCATATCCAAAAATAATTAATCACTATAGATTCAGTAAAATAATTATTTTTATGCACAAGTTTTTATTATAATTATCAGTTAAAATGCTTGTCTATACAAACAAGTAACTTGTCACTTCTGAACCACAATTTGTATAGTTGGATAGAAACTCATGTAACCAGATGATAACATTTTTTTTTTGATTAAAAAACAAAAATAGGTGGTCTTGGAGAACTGTTTTTTTAAAATAAAAAAACTAATAATAATAATAATCATGATGATGATAATTTTAAATCATTGCAAATCTACAAACATGCATAAAAGATCCAATTACAGAAAACATTAAAAAAAAATACAATGGAGCCACGATATTTGCTATATTTTATTCTTTATCCCTCTCTTGTACATTGTACTTTTCATATATTGGCTCACATTTTCTTATTATAAACTTGCATTAGATTAGAATTTGTAGTATTTATTGAATTGCAAGTGTACCATGCTTTTCAACATGCATAAACATATGATGCAGATTTTTTAAATATATAGTCTGCATATGTAAATTAAAATTATAGTATAAACAAAATTAAAAAAAAAAAAAGTTATTAATAATAAATTGAGGGGAAACATTTACATATATTTTATAGAGTGTTTGTTGACTTTTTCATTCACTGAAACAATAAGAACAAGAAAAAAAAAACTATCTGAACAGTATTTTTACTTAAAAAAAAAGAGAAAGAATGAAATGTCTGGCTTTTATTGCAATTAAATATGCTGTCTATGGTATTCTGTTTATTTATTTATTTTTATCAATGACTTTTTTTCTTATAGAAATATAATAGTATTCTTGTTATTAAGAATAATAATTGTTTGGATGTTTTTAAGCTGTATCACATTTAAGTATATTTTGAAATTTTGTACATTTTTAGGATTAATTTTAGAAATCATTTTATTAGAATTGAGAAGACTTGTTAACATATACTGTACAGAGTGTATGTTCAGTCATGTATTCATTGAAACAATAAGAATAAGAAAAAAAACTTTCTACTGTATTTTTTAAAAAAAAAAAAGAATTATGAATTTTTTTGATTTTCATTACAATTAACTATGCTCTGATCAATATTCAATTTTTTTCAATAACTTTTTCTGTTATAGAAATGTAATAGTAGACTTGTTATTTAAATCTCTATCAACTTTAAATATGTTTTCAATTTTTATAAAACATTACATTTGGAAAACATTTTATTACACGAAATACTGCACATCAAAAAAAAAAGTATATGTATGTGTTTTTAACATAAACCAGAGAAATTCTGTTAACACACATGATCATGTACCTTGCTCTCAGATAGAAAAATAGTTGCTGATGTATTGTAATATTTATTCTCAAATTGTCTTTATTTTTGAATATGATCACATATGGTGATCAGAGATGGAAAAATAGGTGCTTGCATATCATAAAATGTATTAATTTTACAAATTTTAATAATGTTTTTTGTTTGTTCATTTAATTTTTGTTTGTTTCTTTATATTCTTTTTGGATAGCGTGTAATTGAAGTTGTTTATATTGATACAACATAGTTCACAGCTTTATTGTAAAAATAATATGCTCAAGTGTATGCATGTGATATGCACTCTTTCACAAACATTAATTGGTACTAATCGGTATGCCAGGCCAGCCGCTTGGTGGCGTTGTTTCTCTGCTAAAAACAAGCATTTTTTTAATTGAATGTAAAGGCTTGAAAACAGAAAGGGTACATATAATGAATTTATGGAAGAATAAATATGAAGAAAGTGATTATACAGAAAGTGAATTATTGGTTTTTATGCTGGGTTTTGGAAAAGATAAGGGGGATTTAGATATAAAAGTTATAGAGTTGACAAAGATTATGTTGTGGAAATGGGATAGAGCAGATTATGGGAAAATTTAGAATGGGGAATGGAAAATAAAGTGGCTAACAGGTTGCTGAGATATTCTTGACTTCGTTTAAGGAGAAGCCACAATACATCACATCACACAATTATATCAATCCAGGCCGACTATGTTTAAATTATTTTTATATTTTCTCCGACTTTTATTAAAATATTTTTTTCCAATTTGTCCAACTTTTATTAAAATATTTTTACATTTTCTCCACCTTTTTAAAAAATATTTTTACATTTTTATAAAGACTTACTAATATTTTGACATTTGATACAACTTTTTTTTACCAATATTTTGACATTCTTGTAAATAATTTACGACACAAGATTTTATTCAAATATTTGTATATTTTTTTTTCAAAAATGGCAAAATAGACATCGTATAATAGAAATAAAGCCCCCCGAAAAAAATCGGCATATAGTCAACGTATTTTAAAGACCAAAAAAGAAAAAGAAAACGAAAGTTGAAAAAGTCAAAAGTTTTGATCTTATTTTAATTTTTTGGGGGGAGATGGGGAGAACTACCTTGTCATCACTGAGAACAAATGATAGAGACAAAAGTTATTTTTGGTTTGTTTTTATTTTTAAAAAAGGTAATAAAAATTGGTTTTAAAAAGAAAAGTTTTAGTATGTCAGCATTATACAAATAAAGGCAAAATAAAAATCACTGTATAACCAAAAAAAAAAAAAAAAGTCGCTTTATTTTTTAACACAAAAAAAAAGACAACAAAGTCAAAAAAGTCAAAAGTTTTGATCTTATTTTAATTTTTTTGTGGGAGATGGGGAGAAATACTTTGTCATCACTGAGACAAAAGTTATTTTGGGTTTGTGTCAAGCATTGGTGGCCTAGCGGATAGCATAGCTGCCTTCTAAGGAGCTGGCCCGGGTTCGCTTCCTGGTCAATGCTTTGGCATATATATATATAAAAGTTATTTTGGGTTTGTTTTTATTTTTTTTAAAAAAAAAGGTAATAAAAATTGGTTTAAAAAAAAAAGTTTTAGTATATCAGCGGTATACAAATCAAGGCAAAACAAAAATCACTATAGCTAGGAAAAAAGTCTCCATATATATATATATTAAAAAAACAAAAACAAAAGTAGAAAGAGTCAAATGTTTTGATCTTATTTTAATGTTTTTTTTTTGGGTTGGGTGGGGTGGTTGACAACTAATTTGTTGTCACTGATCAAACCAAGCTTATGATTTCCAAAACTACGTGCAATCTCAGACATTTTATTTGTCTCATAATTTACGTGACTTTTGCGTGAGTTCTGTGAAAAGGTGCTTGGCCATCACCTATTGCAATTTTTGTTCACCTTCCAAAATTTGTAGGCAAGCCCAGCAACGGTCTTATAATTATTAGTATCAAATATTACGTCGGGTAGGGCATAAGATCTTTAATTCGAATGCATATTACAACAGTTGTGGCCAGTTGAATTCCCTACATCCTCGCATCATACGATAGCAATCTGTTAAGTGTGTGTATTTGCATAGTGTCTCGAAGCACATTAGCGGGCCATAATATTGGTGTGCAATGCCATATACGCCTTGTGAGCAGCTAATATGAACAGGACTGTTCTATAGCCGTAAGTTTCTCTGCAAAAGCACAGAAATATTGTGCCGTGTAAAAGGCATATTTCCGGGTTTTTAGACAAAACAATGCCACCAAGCAGCTGGCCTGGTGTAACGATTAGTACCCATTAATTATATATTAATGGTAAAATATCCAACAAAAAATTATTTGTCCACAATGTTGTTATAGATATATAATTAATATAATAATCAATCTAAATAAAAGTGAAACAACCAAGCAATTATATTTACAATTATTTAATTATCAACTCGGCTTTCATCTCTTATTGAAACCTTTTCAAGATATAAAGTTTTATACATCACATGATCTATCAATTGCATTTACTCTGTCTATTGGGCATTGTTCTATCTTCAACAATACAATTGACATTATACATATAAACATATAAATAAATGACATAAAATAAAAATAAATTAAAAAAATTATGTAAAACTATATAAATACCCTTACATATATTTTTATATACCTCTATAAATAGTCTACTCCCCCCATATAAACTCGTTCACTATTCTACCATAATTTTTAAATCTTCCACTTATCTAATAATGCCCATTTTCTACCTAATTTTGCTGGACATTTAACTATATTTGCACATCTATTCAAATTTTTCTGAATATACCAGAGTTTTATAACATATCATTTTTCGATAATCTTTAACATGTTTTATAACTCTAATATTCTTCTCACATTCCATTTTATGACCAGTAGCTAAATGATGTATATATGGTTCTGACCTAACATTTCTCCTACTAATTGTTCTATCATGTTTTTTTCTCTATCACATACCTTATTGCAGTTTCCACATTCAATTTTATAAACCATTCTATTTTTACTATTAATACCATTTATCCTATTTGTAATTACATAACCAGCTACCCAAAGACTTACTATTTTCCCATGCTATTCTTACATTATCTGGTAATTTCTCTTATTAACTTCTTATACACTTCCCTTGAATATGGAATAAACATTTACTTACAATCTTTTTATTTTTTGTTATACTTATTTGTACTATTTATATTTTGATTTCTAAAAGTATTTTTATTTATCTTTTATATCCTATTATTAACAATCATTCTCTTCTAATTTTTGCTCATATGCCTGTTTCTTATCCACTATAAGTTTATCATTTTTTAACTTAAATCTAACTCCTACTTTTTGATACCATGGCTGATATGACTTTGTGTCAATTAAACCTCTTAATTAAGAATCTTTAATATAATGCTTTACCATTATTTCATTCATCATTCCTGTTTTCATAAAAATATCTTAAATATTTCAATTCATTTATCTTTCTCCACTATAAACCTAATTTTATATTTATTATTCAATTCATTAAAAACCTTATCAATACTTCTACTATTTCCAATGATAATAATAATAATATCATCCATATACCTATAATATTCTACAGTTCCTTTAATCTCTATAAACGTATACTTTTTTTTATACTACTTACAATTACTGATGACAATATCCCACTTACTGAACAGCCCATAAGGAATAATTTTGGAGTATAGAAAAGGGATGGTTATGGGGTGTTCGGTAAGTTGGATATTATCATCTGTAGTAGTAAGTAGTATAGAGGAAAATATAGTGGCTAAGTTATAAAGAGTAAAGGAATTATAGAATATTATAGGTATGTGGATGATATTGTTATTGGAAATAGTAGAATTATTGATAAGGTTTTTAAATATAAAATTAGGTTTACAGTGGAGAAAGAGACAAATGGATCAAAATATTTAGATATTTTTGTGAAGAGAGGAATGATGAATGAAATAGTGGTAAAGCATTATGTTAAAGATAGAAAAATTAGAGATTTAATTGATCTAAAGACATATCAGCCATGATGCCAAAAAATAGGGGTTTTAAAGGGATTTTAGTCAAAAGATGATAAACTTATATTAGATAAGATGCAGGCATATGAGCCAAAATTAGAAGTAGAGAATGATTATGTTAAAATAGGATATAAAAGAATGGTAATTAAAAATATTTTTAGAATTCAAAATATAAATAAATATGATAATAAATATAAAGATTGTAAGTGGATATTTATTCCATATTCAAAGGAAATGTATAAGAAGTTAGTAAAAGAGAAATTACCAGATATTGTAAGATTAGCATGGGAAAATAGTAAGTCTTCGGATAGATGGTTATGTAATACAAATAGGATAAATGTTATTAATAGTAAGGGAGGAATATTTTATAAAATTGAATGTGGAAATTATAATAAGGTATATATAGAACAAACAGGACAAGTAATAAGTGATAGAGGGAAGGAACATGATAGAGCAATTAGTACAACAGATATTAGGTCAGAACCATGTGTATATTATTTAGATGCTAGTCATAAAATGGAGTGTGAGAAAAATATTAAAGATTATTGAAAAAGGATGTTATGAAACTTTATACATTCAGAAAAATTTGGATAGATGTTTAAATATAGTTAAAGGTCCAGCAAAATTAGGTAGAAAATGGGCATTATTAGATAATTGGAAGACTTAAATATTATGGTAGAATTGTGAATGCATTTATAAAGGGGGGGGAGTATTTATTTATATAGGTATATAAAAATATATGTGTAGGTATTTATATAGTTAAAAAATTTTTTTTATTATATATTATGCCATTTAAATCAGTCAAATATTTTATATAGCACGATGGTTATAAATTGTAATATTTAAACAGCATTAAACTGTTGCACATGCGCTTTGGATTTTAACTATAAAATGAATGAATACTATCACTTCAAACAAATGATAAAGTCTTTGGAAAAGACAGAATGGCCATTTAGTAAATGTAATTGATAGGTCATGTGATGCATAAAACTTCACATCTTGAAAAAAAAGGTCTCAATAAAAGATGAAAGCTGGGTTGAAACTTAAATAATTGTAAATATAATTGGTTGTTTGTTTCTATTTTATTTAGATTGGTTATTATATTAAGCATATTAATTATGACTTATTTCATTTATAGATAAATTTGAATATCAACATGATACAACTGTTAAATAATCTTGAAAGTCTAAACATCACAATGTAAAATATCTTAATGTATTTCAAATGCATGTCAGGAATACTGTAAAAAATTTCATTAAAACAGTTTTTTATGATAATTTATTTTTTAACTATATTTGTGAGAAACAAAATATTAAGATTTTATAACATTTTTAAAGAAACATTAAGGGACTTGTATTTTGCTCCAAACTTTGCATTATAATAATTTATAAATTTTATTTGTACTGCATGTAATGCTCTTCTGTGACATTGATTGTCAGAGTTCCAAACAATACTACCATAACTTAGAATTAGTAAAACTAAAGTCATTTGAAAAATACGGATGTTTTTCTATTAAGGAATTTTATTTTCCAAAGATATATCCTATAACTTTAAAAGCTGTAAAACATAAATATTATACATGATTTGAGAATAGTAATTTAGCATCTAAAACAATACCAAAATCTCTATAACATTTACTCTCAAAATATTATTTCCTTTCAATGTACAGTTCAATTAAATTATATGAGATTTGTTTTTCAAATGGAAAAGTAATTTTTTTTTTTTTAACCATATTTATATTCATATAATTGTTGTGCATCATAATTCAAATCTACTGATATTTTATTAATAGTCATAATCATTAGATTATTTAATATATTTATAAATCTTCAAATGGAAAAGAATAAATATCTTTATGCTGTTCTTCCATAAAATAATAATCAGAAAATAATAAATTCTTACAAAGCATTTTTCAGCACTTGATTTGGTGCCCTTTTCAAATGTTAATGATCAATATTTTATGTTAACGAACTATTACAGACGTAGAACCATCTAGTGTTCAATAATGAAATTAAAACAACCAATACCAATATAAATCATTAAAATGAATCAAAACCTACATATAAATCCAGTAATTACAAAATAATTGATTATATCATAATATAATAAATAAAATAAATTACATGCATTTTTTTTTTTTTTACAATTATATATATGTCAATTAATATAATTTTCCATTCATATTTAATTAACCAGTTGTTAACCAAATTTCATATATTATGCCTTCTTTTTGGATCATTGATGAAATTTAAACATTTAATACTTTTTGTAGCATCTATTCTATGCCCATATTTTAAATAATGAATATATAATGCAGATTTATCATCTTTTCTATTAATTGCATTATTATGTTCTTTGGTTCTTACCAAATTTGTAAAATGGTTTTCTTTGGGCATACTGGCAAACAGATAGAGGAAAGAGTCAAAGAACATAATAATGCAATTAATAGAAAAGATGATAAATCTGCATTATATATTCATTATTTAAAATATGGGCATAGAATAGATGCTACAAAAAGTAATAAATGTTTAAATTTCATCAAAGATTCAAAAAGAAGACAAATATACAAAACATATTATAACTGAAATACAGGCTTATTATATACCTGTATCAGGTATATGAGCACAGACTTTCACACGACCCACCACTCTCCACTTTATTTCATAACACTGATACATTTGAGCACATATATGTTGAAAAGATAAATAATTGTATGAATATTTAGACTTCTATAAATTCAGTTAATAATTGGTTAATTAAAAATGAATGGAAAATTATATAAATTGACATCTATTTAATTGTAAAAAAAAAAATGCATGTAATTTATTTTATTTATTATATTGTTATGATATAGTCAATTTATTTTGTAATTACTGGATTTATATGTAGGTTTTAATTTATTTTAATGATTTATATTGGTATTGGTTGTTTTAATTTCATTATTGAACACTAGATGGGTACCAAATTAGGTGCTGAAAAAGGCTTTTTATGTGTATAAAAAAAAAAGATATTTATTTAGCTATTGTAAGAATTTATTATTTTCTGATTATTATTTATAAATCTTAATATCAGCATCAAAACATGAAATGTAGCAATTATATATAATATTTTTTAAGTCAAAAACATATATCCTTGAGAAGAACTGTTCCGAAAACAGGTCCCTAAAAATCACCAGAATCATTATTACAATAATCTGGTTCACAATCCAAATATTTAATAAAATGTGATCTTTTATACAAAAAAAGGTGCAAACCAATCTAATCATGGTTTAATTAATTCTAGATAATCTTAATTTAGTAATAAATACAGAATGGGAAATTTTATCAAATGCCTTAGACAAATAACAAAAAAATTGTATCATCTTGGTTTTAATCATTAATAGCATGTGATGCATTAATAAAATGAATCATGCTTGTAATAATACATCTGTTTCTGATAAACCCATGCTGAAATTCTGTAAGAAATTATTTCACATTAGGGTAAATCGATTCATATGCAACCAATTTAAATAATTTAACTGGAATCAGCAAATTTGAAACTGATCTCTATCTTTATATAGGATCATTCTTATATATATAGGGACTATTTTAGTAATTTTTTACTTATTAAGAAAGAGTGTTTTTAGATAGATTAAAAATGAAGAGAAATAAAATATTCATGCAGATTAAAAATGAAGAGAAATAAAATATTCATGCAACTCTTGTAAATAAATATAGGTATGGCATCAAAACTATCAAAGATTAATTTTTTAGTCTACAAAAAGTTAACAATAATTGCTAATGAGTAAATTTTACATAAGACAGAGAATCAGAAATAATAATATTACCAGAGAAATAATATAAATGATTAGAAGAGAAAATATTATCAAAAGAAGTAAAAAATATTGCAAACCAATTGGTTATCATATCAATAATTTTCAATGAAAAATTAATTCAACTTTTTATCTCTTCAAAAAATTTCTGGATCTCTATGCATATTACTTCCCATTCTCAGTAAATAATTTTTGAAATCTGCTCTTTGTTTACCCATGGCGATATATTTGGTATTAAAAAAAAAAAACAATGTATAAATCTTAAATAATTTATTTATTTTTAATCTTAATTATTTTTATGAGTTTATTAGAGAACCATGCAGAAAATTAATCACTTGATATACTTTCAAAAGAACAAATTTAGATACTGTCAAATTAATTATTTCACAAAATTTTATAATTGCATTATCTAGATCCGAACAATTATATTCTTCTCTCCAAGATATACTAATTAAGCCTAAGTGCAGATTAAAGTAGTCTCTTTAAAATCCTTAACTATTGATAAAAGATGTTTTCACTTAAAGAAACAGGAATATAGAACTCAAAAGGGGATGCAGTTTATCAGACACCACAAAGTGGTATACTTTAAGACAATCTAATAAATTAAAAGTAGACCTTTATCTAAATTATTGATACAGTAATTGTTATGGGGCAGATTCATACAAGTATAAAATTATTCAACCTTAAAATCTTACTACCTGTATTGGAAGACATATTTAAACTCAATGAACACTTAAAATCACCTAATAGAATAATGCCATTACAATAATTCAGTAATAATAACAGCATTTAAGAGACTTATCAAATTGCTCATTTAATATTGTAGGTCTTATATATATTTCCTATAGAAAAGTTAATATATTTTAGGAAAATTCTAATTCATATATACTCATTATTCAATTCCAAAAATCTTAATCTTTTAAAGCAATTATTTCTCTTTAATGTAATTAAAATTCCACTACCTCTTAAT